>OY730194.1:50363539-51076365 GCA_963422505.1 Pseudognaphalium luteoalbum
AGAGAAAAGAGAGAGAGGTGTGTGTGTTTATGTTTTGTAAAATGAAAGGGAAGAAGGGAATTGGGTGGGGGGTTTTGGGTAGGTCGACCAAACAAAAGGGGGGAGAGGATTTTTGTCCCAATTTTGTGGTATTTAGTCCGTGTTCGTTTACCCGATTGTTAAATGTTAAAATATTTTTAATTGATAAATTTTTAAATACGTAATCAGTTATATTTTTAGTTGGGATATTTTATAAAAGTAATTTAGTTGAGTTCTAAAATTATAACTTTGTTTTGACTTGATTTGGCGGATAAGTTTCGAGTTGTTTCAGTTTTGATACAAATACACTTTGTAAATATTTTTAACGTAATATTTGTTAAACGTTTATGTTATCTAATAATTTCATATTATTAAACATTTTTGTTCACCAACAGTCGTACGTTTTTATCGCGTTAGTTCCAATTGTTTTGTACGTAATTATAACTAATTAAGAATATAGTACTATGCGTATTAACTAGTTGGGCTTTGCTAGACTTACCTCTAAAATGCATTGTGAATTCACTCAAAATTAGGGATTTTAACCTAGAAATTACATTTATAATTATGACAAAATTGCGGGGTGTTACACTCTCATCGTGGTGGTCATTTTTGCTTCAAACCGTCTTGTAATCCAAGGTGTTTTGTGGTGGTTTAATGGTGGAATATGATGGTGGTGGTGGAACCGATTTGTAGAGAGAGGAAGGAAGAGAAGAGAGAGGGTGGAGAAGGTAGTGGAGTTAGAGTGAAAGAGTGGATTAGTGAGAATGGGGTTTGGTTGGGTTTTTGAGTCAAAGAAGCAAAGTGAGGGGGTGCCTCACTCTCACATGGGCCGGCCTTGGGTGGGTCCACTCATGTGTGGACTTCAACCAACTTGTTCTCAAACTCGCGCTTCGTGCGGTGTTCGTTTACCCGATCATTTTACATATATTTAATCGTTATACGTTTAATAACTTCTTTAAATTGTGATATTTTTAATAAAAGTATTATGCTAAACACTTTATTTTATGTTATTAAAATGTCACCGGGTCTCGGTTTGCGCGTTCATTGCGTATTTGTATGTTTATTTAACTCGTGTAACGTTTTTAGATGTTTTCTTCGTACGTGTGTAATCCTAATATTTTACTCGAAGTATATTATCAAAATACATAATAATGTATTATAAAATAAAAATTTGGGTTTGTTTCGTTTGTCGGTCACGTTTCGCGCGTTTCTGTCGCGTATGGTTGATTTTATACGCTACGAATTACATGTTAAATATTATCAAAATAATATTTAGTAAATAAAGAGGTTATTAAATAATTTTGTATTATTTAATAATTATGTTTACCAACGTCTGTATGATAGTGCGTCGGATCCCATCCAAAACGAAAATGCATGATTTAAATAAATCGCGTACGTGTGTATATATCTCAATATACATAATGATACACATAATTAGCCTAATACATAACTAATTAAATTTATTAACAAGATGATTAGGTACAAGTCCTAATTTATCGGTTGTCACATTGACCCTTGAAAACGGATATAAAAGCAGTAACTTTTTTTTTTCAAACTCAAAAACTGATATTTCCACACACACACACTATATATATATATATATATATATATATATATACCCCCACTTCATACACATCTTTGTTTCACTACAACCAACTACAAATTATCTTCTTCGTTCCACACACACTATATATATATACCCACTTCATACACAACTACGACTTCTATACACAACTACAAAAATGGCTAGAAGTTCACCTGGAAATACACCACCGCCTACATTACAAGAAAACGATATGTGGAACAAATTAATAAATAATCTCATACCGAATTTTCAACCTAATCCAACTTCACTTACGGGTTCGTCTTCCGCTCAATCAAGCAACTCTTCACCAAGTCAACCGCTCGGGCTTGGATCATACTCACATCACCTTACACCAAACCAATTTCAACATTATCAAAATTTACCAACCTTTCTCACTATACCTTCCAATACTCTAAACCCTCTCGGCTTTTGGAAAACAACCATTTTTTCAATAACACGCACCCTCATATTTCTCTCCATATCCACAAACCCCGATTAACTATCTACAATTCGAAAATATCGATACACCACCCGAACCCAAACCTAAAGACAAGAAATGAAAAAGGGTACAAGTGAGATGGATGGATGTGAAGGCAGTTATATTGTCCGAACAGTGGGTCCACATGTTCAAAAAATCAAAGCAAGGAAATTCACAAAGCTATGAAGCTTATTAGGATAAACTAGTAGTCGACTATAATTCGGTGGCACCCGCAAAACGTACTTTGAGTAAAACACAAGGAAAGTGGAACAAAATCCGCAAAGATGAAACGCCCCGATATTTTTTACAAAATTAGTCCCATAACTTATGAATTACTATTTTAAGTATATATATTATATTACTATTATATTTATATAATTCAAACATAAGTTTACTCAAAAACACACATACACGCGATCATACTAACCATCACGCGATCGTGTATTAATATGTAACACCAGTCGAATTAGGACTTTAGTTAGTGCCTAACCTCTGTGTAATTACATATAATTAGTTTAATATGAGGCTAATTATGTGTAACATTATGTATATTTATATATACACGTACACGATTTAGTTAAATCATGCGATTACAAACCGGATGGGTATCCGTCTGTATGAATACGAACGTTGGGGAAAAATAGTTTCTATATAATGTGAAATTATTAAAATAAACATTATTTACTTTATATTATAGTGATATAATATATAACGTTAAACGTATCGTATAAAACAAACCGTACGTGATAAAAATGCGCGAAACGCGCCCGACAACCGAACGAAACCCGAAATATATTCTCATAACTCAAAATGAAATATTTCAAATGAAACTTTCATTAAAAATATTTTGATATAAATCATTACCGAAATAAATGTGTTAAAACATGTAACTGTTAAATAAATATTAAACGATCGGGTAAACGGACACCGCACGTAACGTAGCTTTGGGAAAACAAATTTTAAACTCACCATACCTCTTGGAGGCCCACAGAAATCTGAAGCCCCCATGCCCCGACCTTTCCCCTCTTAACTTGTTTGAAAGACCAAAAACCCACTCCCCTCATTCCCATTTCTACACTCTATCTCATTTCCCACCACTTCTCTCTCTACTCATCCTCTCTCTCTCTCTCAAATTTCGACCAGAGGTCAGTCACACCCCCCGCCCCCTCACAACCTCCTAACACCACCACAAGTCCACCATACATCCACCACAAACTGCCATCGACCGCCTCGCTGGAAAAATCAAGAAAATGGACTTTTGAGCTTATTTCTTCTCCTCTTCGTCTATAACACTCTTAAGAACTTCCTCCTACTTCAAAAATGATAAATATGTTTATTACCATGTTTGTATGCTCACTCAACCATAAAAGGTCCAAAATATAAACCGAAACGCGATTTAAAACTTGAAAACATATGTCTAAGTTTTCTGTCCAGGAACTTCTTTCACTTCCACAATTTTTATAAAAATTATTAAAACATGAAAAGTACGTTTCTTGAGTCTAATAATACGTTCAAAGAGTTATCTTTCTATAAAATTAGTTTCGTGACGTTTGGAGCCCAAATGATACCCAAAAATGTGAAAACTAAACGACATAGATAATCTGTCTCGGATGACAGAAAAATTGATCGACTTCTCAAGACTATATCTCGAGCTCTAGACCTCAAAAATGCATGGGACCACTTGGAAGAGTTTGGTGTGTTTGTTAGCTTCATTTTTTGTTTAGAACTCATCTGCTATAAATACAACGATTTCGCTAGAAAAATCGATTTGTACACATGTAGCTGGATTGGTCAAAACTGGACCTCAGGGGCTTTACCATTTTGTTTGGTCGACTTCTAAGTGTCTAAAAATTATGAAAACATTACAGAAAATAGCTAAGACATAGGGGAACACTCGTGATTTTTTTCGGAATTTTTAGACAACATCTACTTAGTCAAATAAAAATCCCAAAATAGGCCTAATTTTGACTCCGAAAATTTGACTTTCAGATTCATTGTTTGACTTTTGGATTTTAGTGACACATTCGGATTTTGACTTTGAAAGTCAACATTCGGAGTTTATTTCATTGACTTTCGGAAAAATTGCTTTTTTTACCCCGAGTTTCGATTTTTATACTTTCGGACCCCAAGTTTTGGATAATTAGTGATTTTGACCATACTTTCAGATACCAACACCTTCATACTTTCAGATACATGTATGTGGCCATACTTCCGGACATATATATATATATATATATATATATATATATATATATACATTCGGATATGTACTTTGGGATATATATACTTTCAGATATATAGATATGCTTAGTTTTGAACATTTATATATATATATATATATATATATATATATATATATATATACCTTCGGATACATATATGTAAACGTATAAATACTTTCGCATACATATATATACTTTTATGAATACATAATGAAACATATGATAATAACACTTGGGACTATGATTACAAACCGTCATCAACGGGCCATACACATTTCAAACTACAAACAAAAACACTTAACAAACACTTGGACATTAACTAGTTGAGTGGACAACTAGCTTAGATGGTCTTGCGAGACATCTACTTACACAACCTTTTGTGTTTATGACGCTAGAAGGTTGCGGGTTCGGAGAACTTACATATTGCTTTAAAGCTTTCGACCACTAATTTATTTTATAAATGCTTGCAAACTCAGGTGAGTTTCATAGCAACTTTTTACTGTTTTCTCGGGGGTGAGATACACTACTTACTGTTTTTATGCATGGACACAAGTACTTTAACTTTATAATGGCTTTGCATGAGTTTCTTTTACTAATCCACTAAAAGGTCCTCTTATTACATAGTTTCGTTAGTATGGATTTAGCACGAGTATTAATGAATAGATCTATTTAGAATTGACCATCCCCGTCCGGGTTAGAAGCCTAACTGGTCAAACAGACGCATTAGTATTTGATCTTAACGGGATTCTGGATTAGGCACTTGCGGAGGCACGGGGCTGTATTTGATTATATAGACCTCACCAACGGTTAAGCATCGGACTATGGGCTCATGTCACTAGTTTACTTATTTTGCTTGGCTGCAAAACTTATATAAATTTTGTGGTCCACACTTATGCTTTACTTACAAACCTATGAACTCACCAACCATTGTATTGACCTTTTAGCAATGTATTCTCAGGTACTCAGCATCAGTAGGGATGCCCTACAGGAATGATAGCTCGAGTCGCATGCATACAAACTTTGGAGATTTTCTTACATTACTTTTTGTATCATTAGTTATGTACTAGAATCTCTAGGAATTTACTCGAGAACTCGGAGCTTATGTTTACATTTGGATAATGATGTAATATTTTTGAAACTATTTTACAAACATTGCATATAGATGTTGTTTGCTTTATCTTTGTGCGTTGATACTTGATTAGTCACGCCCCGACCTGAATCACTTCCGCTGTATGAATTTAGGGATGCGACAGATTGGTATCAGAGCCTAAGATTATAGCGAACTAGGTTGCATTAATGGGCCTAGACTGTGACCGTTAGGTTAATATTCCTTGTTAGTTATGACTGGTTCAGGAATCACATCAATTGAATTTAATTTAACATAGCCTAATCAAGTATGTACAATTAACAAAAAATGAGGTAATGAATGAAATGGTTATGATATAACGGGAATACACTAGTTGACTCTAACTACTAGAGAGACGGGACTCAAACTTGTTTATACTAGACACACTAGGCTATACTATATGTTATATATATAGGCCTCGATTACTAACTAAACACTCTTGCCACAGAATTGGCAGACATTCCTAACAAAGCACCAACCAATGCGGACAGCGAGACTCGAACCCTACCAAATACTGAGGAGGTAACCACTTTACTTGTCTCACCGACGCAAGTTTCTCCTAAACCTATTTACTACATGACTGGAGAAGCTCGAGTAACATGTACTCACATGAGGGGTACTGAATCATTCCGAGCTAACCCTTACCTAAACCCCACTGGTGACACCTCGACTAGAACATGTCACCAGGCTTACCCTCGTAGGTGGAATTGGCTACCCACAACCCTAAATACTTGGAGGTCCAAGGAAGAAATACAAATTCCTACCGAACCTATGGACATCTCCCCGTACACTCAAGAACCCACACATCACACTGTTCTGGTGTTAGCTGCTAGACTGCACCACCAAGAAGAAAGGCTTGAATGCCTGGAACAACACGTAGCACGTATGTACTGGATGCACCAAGCTCATGATCGGATTGCACAACTTTATCATGATCAGATTAGAATGACTCACACTGTAGAAATTGTTCATCAACAAGTGACTGATGACAGGAGCGCGGTTGACATCTTACAAGCAAGGCTGGAAGAATGTGAGCTATTTTCACAGGAAGCTGAACAATATACCAGCATGTTGGAGCAACGCCTAAACATTGCTGAGGAGAATGCCCGACAAACTGACAGACTTGCAGAAACTGTGGAACGTCTTGTCACTCTGATGTCACGAAAAAATCTGCGTCAAGATTAGTATGTTATGTCATATGTAATTTACTAGTTAAAATCTTGTAATTCGATGGGATATAACAATTCCTGGCACCTTTTGTAAACTTTGAATCCTGTAATCATTTGAACTGCATGAAATGATTTCTAATCTTATCTTATCATCTCACCTTGTTGACTATCACATTGTGCTGTTGTATATTACCTCCTTATATATACATTTGTGATAACCATAATTCTTGTGTAAAATCTCACTCATCCTTTATCTTCTTATTTAAGAATCATGCCTCCGCGGAGATAGACTTACAGTCAAGCTGAAATAGCTCAAATCATTGCTCAAGGGATAGCTGATGCCCTAGCTGCTCAAGAAGCACTCCGAAACAATGGCAGCGAGGATACACTGGACAACACACCTCTAGCCAAACCCTGTACATACAATGACCTCCTGAACTGCAAACCCTTGAACTTCAAGGGCACCGAAGGAGCCATCGGCCTACTGAGATGGTTCAAGAAAATGGAATACGTCTTCTGTATTTGCAATTGCACTGAAGAGTGCAAGGTTAAGTATTCCACCTGCACCTTCATGGATGGTGCACTTACTTGGTGGAACACCCACATGCAAACCGTAGGGATTGACGTCGCCTATCAACTCCTGTGGGAAGATTTGAAGAAACTGTTAAGGGATGAATATTGTCATCGGGAAGAGCTACAACAGCTTCAGGTGGAATTCTGGAACCTCACTATCAAGAACAACGACATCACCGGCTACACCACCCGGTTTCAGCAGCTGACACTCCTTTGTCCCATTATGGTGGACCAGGAATACAAAAGAGTTGAATAATACATCCGGGGACTCTCAGCTCAGATCCGGGGAATGGTTACTACTTCAAACCCCAGAACCATTCAAAGTGCCATCCGAATGGCACACAGTTTAATGGCCCATGTGGTCCACCGTGGGACACCTGCGGAAAAGAACACCGGAAACCAAGTTAGGAATAATAAAAGAAAGTGGACTGGAAACCCCAATAGCCAGAATCACAACCGAAGCCAACCCAACAAAAGGCCTAAAACTGTAATGGCCTATACCTCTAGAACCAGTGATAAGAAAGGGTATTTTATTGCCCCAAATGCCACCGCCACCACGAAGGACTTTGTGCTGATACTAGCAACAAGTGCAAACATCCTGGTCATCAAGCAAAGGATTGTAGAAACCCCAACCCAAACACAAACACAAACACTACCACACTGAGAGCCTGTTTTGTGTGTGGCAACACCAAATATTTGAGGAATGAGTGTCCAAAGCAGAAGAATAAGGGAAACAACAACAACGCTCGTGGCAGGGCTTTTGTGCTAAACTTTGGGGATGCCCGTCAAGACCCTAATGTGGTCACGGGTACGTTCCTTCTCAAAAACTTTACTGCTTTGGTTTTATTTGATACTGGTGTCGATAGAATCTTTATTTCCGATGAGTTTAGCCCACTACTAGATATCAGTCCCATTGCCTTAAATGCTAAGTACACCATAGATTTAGCCAACAGAAAACTAATTAAGGCTGATAGCATTATACGTGATTGCACCCTAAACTTAGCAAACGAACTCTTCCCCATTGATCTTATACCCGTTGAAATTTGGAGCTTTGACGTCATTGTGTGTATGGACTGGTTATCCAAACACCGAGCCGAAATCGCCTGTTATGATAAAATCACTCGTGTACCTCTCGTCTCCAGTGGAACCTTAATCATACAAGAGGAGACCGGTTGACCGAGCTTAAACATCGTATCCTGTATGAAAACCCAAAAATACTTAAGAAAGGGATACCATGCCATCCTCGCACACGTAACGGAGAAAAAATCAGAGAAGAAACGACTTGAGGATGTGCCTATCGTTCGAGACTTGCCAGAAGTCTTTCCTAAAGACTTGCCTGGCCTTCCGCTGCCCAGATAGGTCGAGTTCTCTATTTATCTTGTGCCCAACGCAGCACCCGTGGCACGAGCTCCTTATCGTTTAGCCCCATCCGAACTTTAGAAGTTGTCTACTCAGTTACAGGAACTCTTGGACAAAGGATTTATTCGACCAAGTTCCTCACCTTGGGGAGCTCAGGTCCTATTTGTGAAAAACGAAGGATGGATCCTTTCATATGTGATTCGACTACCGTGAACTTAACAAATTAACTGTAAAGAACCGTTACCCACTTCATCGAATTAATGACCTGTTTGACCAACTTTAGGGGTCAAGTTTCTAAACAAAAATCGATCTACGGTCAGGTTATCACCCACTACGAGTTCCTGATGATGATATTCCAAAAATAGCTTTCCGAACTCGCTTTGGGCATTACGAATTCCAATTGATGGCATTCGGTTTAACCAACGTACCGGTTGTATTCATGGACCTTATGAATCGGGTGTGCAAGCCCTATCTTGACAAGTTTGTTATAGTTTTCATCGTTGACATCCTGATTTACTCGCGCAGCGAACAAAAACACATGCAACAGCTGGAAAACATCCTAGAGCTACTCCAGCACGAGGATTTATATGCTAAATCCTCTAAGTGCGCATTCTGGATGCAAACTGTTCAATTCCTTGGTCACATCATTGACAGTCATATACATACCGCTCAATCCTCTAAGTAACAACGCTCCTGAATGAGTCCAATTTAGAAGATGTAACCAAACTCCTGATTTGCGGTGCCAACCCATATACATACTGCTCAATGCGCTTGTACTCTGGTGTCACCATGTAACACCCCCAAATTCGTCGATTTAGTTTAGCGGAAGCGTTTAGTTAAGTATGGGGAGTGCCACAATACACAGTACATGCATACGCATCAGAGCTTATGATTACAACATAACATAATATATTAAGATGCCAAATGTAATAGTTACAAAGTTTACGATTTAACAAATCGTACAAATGTGAAAGTTATTAAATTTACAAAAGTAGATTTCGTAAATATGACTAAAACAGATTAGTTATATAAAAGAAATCCAGTTGTCAAAAGTTGGCATCCTAGTTTCATCGTGGGTCGCCTAGAATCCGTATGTGCAGGCGGTCCTTACGTGTGCTGCTAATTCCCTGAAAAACATAGTAAAAAGTCAACAACAAGGTTGAGTGAATTCACAGGTTTTATGATTACAATGATAGTTGGTTGTTTCAAAACGTTCACAATTTGTTATCGTCATCACGATCAAATAAAGTTTCATGGAGTGTTATCCAATGTGTACGTTTAGTGGGATGTAGCCCAAAGATGTAGTTATGTGGGATGTTACCCAAAACATAGTTTAAGTTTCGTAGGAGAGCGGTATCCTATTAGTATTTGTAGGAATGTAAGTATCCTAATGGTTATTCGTAGGAATGTCAGTATCCTAATAGTTGTTAATGGATCCATGTCAGTAGGATCGAGTACCCATGTCAGTAGGGTTCACCTAGTGGGGAGTGTCAGTGTCCCCTGTTCTACAAGTATAACGGATCCATGTCAGAAGGATCTAGTACCCATGTCAGTAGGGTTCAAATAGTAGGGAGTGTCAGTGTCCCATGTTCAATAAGTATAATGGATCCATGTCAGTAGGATCTAGTACCCATGTCAGTAGGGTTCAAATAGTAGGGAGTGTCAGGGTCCCTTGATCCATGTCAGTAGGATCTGGTCCATGTCAGAAGGACCCATTAGTTACCTAGTCAATTTTGTAGAAGCGTTGCTGGTCGTTCTCCAGCGTTTCCAAAACAAGTTTAATACGTTTACAGTGTTTGTAGTATGAAAACGTTTATTCATAAACGTCAGTTTGTGTAACAGTTCAACAGTTCAATGTACTCTAATTGTTCGAGTAAATCAGTATACAATCATGTATTTCAAACGTTTGACTATGTTTTCCACCCCTGTTCAAAAGCAGTTAAAACAGTAAAAGTAGGGGCTGTGAACTCACCTGTTGAGTTAAGTAATGTGCGAGTGCTAGCAAAGCCTAAAGCCCAACTATAGTCTGGAATCTCCTAACGCCCTAAACGTATGAGATTAGATAAGTATGTGGATGTCTTAGTTTGACCATCCATGCTAGTGTTCGTTCAACCAAATTATGTCCAAAGCGTTTGTTTGTAGTTTAAGTTTGTAGCTTTAGAATGTATACGACTTGTTGGTAGTGGTTTGTAATAATAATTTCTGAAAACATTATTATATTCGTTTCGTTTTATGATTAGCAAAAGTATATACTTTTGTATGTCAATCATCGTTGTAAGAAGTGTAGTGGTCATTACGCGAACGTCGAATCGTTCTGAAAACATTATTATATTCGTTTCGTTTTATGACATGCTTTTATTTCAAACTAATTTATATAAATGCTTTATGCTTTATACTCAACTATTAATTATATGAAACGTTTTTCATAACTATTTGGGAATGAGACAACGAATCTTGGTACGATCCTAGGTTTACATGAGGTAGTTGTAGTGCACATAAGTCCCAATGCTTGCAACCTATAACCATTAGCTAGGTGACTCTAGCCACTGAGTGTACAGATAGTACTATCGATTTGACAACCCTCCCAGGATATAACTCGTTGGTCATTCCAACCACACGATGGCAATCGTAACGAGGAGTGTATACTTACCATGTTACTGAGGCAACAACAAAACAACTAGTCGTGGATTGGTTATAGCACTAGGAGTCATTACTTTAACTTTAAATGTGTCACTCACCTTAGACGGATCATAGTCTATATTTCCCACATAAACTAAACAACTAAACTACAACTTGATTTGGGAAGGGTGTGACAACTAATAGGATTGGTGTTCCTACACACGATTACTTTTAGGAAACGTTTTCCTTGATTGGCTAAACTTGGTTTTCCTACAAAACAACTTTTATAGGAAATGTTTACTTGATTGTTAAACCTGTGTTTCCTACAACTATTTATCAGGAAATGTTTTTGATTAAACTTGTGTTTCCTACACAGCTATTACTTGTAGTAAGAATGACATTCTTACAGTAAAATAGGAAATGTTTTCTTTAATGAGAATACTTGTATTTCCTGCTATACATATATATAAACATTATGTTTGTGTACATGAATGATTTATACAAAACTAGGTTTAACTACGTATATACTAAACCTGTGAGTTCACTCAACATTCAATGTTGACGGTTTACTATGTTTTTCAGGGAATTAGGACTCAGGTACTGCGCATGCATAAAAGGACGTAAGCTACCCAGACTATTTAGGATGCCACTTTTGGGACACTTGGATTTATTCTGTATTACCAATCTCATTGGTTATACTTACGAAATCCCACTTTTATGAACTTGTATTTATGAAAACTTATGTTGTTCTACAACACTACTACTTGTACGACTTTATAAGTCGTACCCTTTTGTAATAACTTTAACTTTGGCATCTTAAATTAATATGTTCTGTATGATCATATGCTCTGATACAATGAATGCACTATTGTAACGTCAGCACCCCCGCTGTTAAACTGTAAACTTAAAATGCTTCTGCTAATTATAAATTGCTTCCGCTAATTACTAAATAAACGCGATTACCGATTTTGGGGTGTGATAGACTTGGTATCAGAGCCATTGGTTATAGCGAACTAGAAATCTTTAAGTGACCTAAAAACCTTAGAGACCTAGACTATAGCCTTGGCTAGAACACTCATGCATTCATACATTGCACAACTCTATTTCACAACGTAAATACTAAATGTATTACGAGTGTGTTTAACAAACGCCCTATACACGTGATCGACTCCGACGAGGAACCGTCTGAGCATAACTATAACGACGGTGCTGCATCTGTCAACAAAAACTTAATGACTATGCCTACTCCAACGTCCAACGTGACACCGAGTGTAGATGAAACAATGAACATGTTTGAGGAACTACTAATGGGACTACCTTTTAAGAAACTCAAGAATACCCATGCTTACTGTGCCCGAGTACAGATGCTAGAAGAGCGTGCTCGAGTGGCAGAGAGTGTAGCTGGGGTCAGCATGATGATGACTATATGAGGGTAGTTATAGGAAAGTACTTACCCTATCTTTGTTAAACTTACGTATGGCGGGTTGTGCCCATGATGTACTATACTAAAACTTATATTCGATGGATATATATAGATCTCGTCACACTATAGATGGACACTCTAGTATGAACGTCTTCACTGCTTGCATTCTTTGAATCACTCGACTTCTATATCTGTAACTCTTGTATTGAGTTTGTACGAACCTGGTCGTGTTAAGCGGTGATGAAAAGAAGTATGTATTTAGCATCATATAATGATGCCTGACCAACGTGATTATATTATACTAGGTACATATGGGTGTTTCAAAATCGTAAGATGCGTAATGGGGATAACACTAACCCTTCCTTATTTATTCAATAATTTAGCAACATTAGGAACGATCGACGAAACGACACACTACCCACGATTGAAGCAATATGAGAAATCATTTGTTAGCGAGTAGCTGTAATTATTACCCGACACGAGGTGAGTCATACTCACAACAACGCCACGAAGGATAACTGAAACACTAGAGTTGAAATTGATGGAAACCCAACTGAAGGAAAAAGCTCAGGAAATGTGAGAGACACCACAGTGGAGAGTGTACTCTTAGTGGTAACTGCGAGTAGTAGGGTCATCGAACCCAATAACGCCGAACCAACCCTCCTACCAGAGCCAACGATGAGCGACAAAGCAATAGGTGTTTCGAGTGTAATGACCCAAAACCACTTCCAAACCAGTGCCCAAAGCTCAACAATTGCAACAACAACAACAACCATTATGCCTCTATGTTATTTGATTCGGATGTCAATTTGAGTTTATGTCTAGTGAAGTTAGACCACTCTTAGACCTTGAATCCCGTAAGTTAGATAACAGGTACACTATAGAACTAACCGATGTTAAGTTGATCGAATCAGGAAAAATAGTACCGGAATGTGCCCTAGCGTTAGAGGGTCATTTCTTCGAAGTAGACTTGCTATCGGTAGAGATGGGAAATTTCGACATCGTAGTAGGTATATACTAGTTGTCAAGGAATCTTGCAAAGATTTTTGTTTTGATAGATTGTTACGTCTACCATTATCGACAGAGGAGAAACCTGGGGATACAAGGAGATAAGAGATATAGTGCCGTAAAGATAATTACATGTTAAGTTAATCGAATCAGGAAAAATAGTACCCAAAGAGCAACGCTTGAATGATATACCTGTAGTGCGAGACTATCCGGGAGTATTTCCTGACGATCTCCCAGGATTACCACCTCCGTGACAAGTCGAGTTTCACATCGATTTGGTGCCCGGAGCCACACCAATCGCTCGCTCACCGTATCATCTAGCTCCATCAGAAATGCAAGAACTGTCTACACAGTTGCAGGAGCTCTTAGATTTGGGATTCACCCGACCGAGCTTTTCACCTTAGGGAGCTCCGGTGTTGTTTGTCAAAAAGAAGGATGGATCCATGCGGATGTGCATTGACTACAGAGAGCTGAATAAAGTAACTATCAAGAACCGATATCCATTACCACGCATTGACAATCTATTTGATCAGCTACAAGGATCGAGTTACTACTCGAAGATCAAACTTCGTTCTGGTTATCATCAACTGAAGGTTCGAGAAGAGGACGTACCAAAGACCGCGTTCAGGACTCGTTATGGTCATTATGAGTTCCTAGTCATGCCGTTTGGATTGACTAACGCGCCTGCAGTATTCATGGATCTCATGAACCGAGTGTGCAAACCTTATCTTGATAAGTTTGTCATTGTGTTCATTGATGACATCTTGATTTACTCGAAAACGAAAGAGGATAACGTACAACACTTGAAACTTATCCTCCAACTACTCGAGAACGAGAAGTTGTATGTTAAGTTCTCCAAATGCGAATTTTGGATTAGAGAGGTTCATTTCCTTGGTCACGTGATAAATGATAAAGGAATTCATGTGGACCCGTCCAAAATAGAGGCGATCAAAAACTGGGAAGCTCCAAAGACCCCAACCGAGATTCGACAATTTCTTGGTTTGGCTGGCTATTACCGGCGATTTATCGAAAACTTTTCCAAAATAGCCCAGTCACTCACCACCTTAACCCAGAAGGATAAGAAATTCGAATGGGGCGAAAAACAAGAAAACGCCTTCCAACTGTTGAAACAAAAGTTGAGCACCGCACCACCCCTATCTTTACCCGAGGGAATAGAGAACTTCATCGTTTACTGTGATGCCTCACGTCAAGGATTAGGTTGTGTTCTCATGCAAAATGACAAGGTTATTGCTTATGCATCTCGTCAATTGAAGATTCACGAGAAGAATTATACAACTCATGAATTAGAGTTGGGAGCGGTCGTTTTTGCACTAAAGATCTGGAGAAATTACCTATACGGTACAAAGTGTACGATCTTCATCGACCACAAGAGTCTATAACACATATTCGACCAGAAAGAGCTCAACATGAGACAAAGACATTGGGTAGAATTGTTGAACGATTACGACTGTGAGATTAAGTACCATCCGGGCAAGGCTAATGTAGTAGCGGATGCCCCGAGTCGTAAAGAAAATGTTAAATCTTGCAGAGTTCGAGCTTTGGTATTGACAATCCACTCGAGTCTCATTACTCAAATTCGTGACGCGCAACGAATAGCTTTCACCGCCAAGCGCATGAAAGACGAATCCCTGAAGGGAATGGAGAAACAGCTCGAAACCAATGAAAATGGAGTTTTATACTTCATGAATTGAATTTGGATACCGTGCGATGATGAACTACGTAAGCTAATTTTGGATGAAGCTCACAAGTCCAACTACTCGATTCATCCTGGTGCAGATAAGATGTACCAAGACGTGAAAGGTTTCTATTGATGGCCTAACATGAAAAGAGACATCGCGACTTATGTCAGCAAGTGTCTAACTTGCTCAAAGGTCAAGGTTGAGTATCAAAAACCTTCAAGACTTTTGCAACAACCAGAGATGCCAAAATGGAAATTGGAGCACATAACGATGGATTTCATCACAAAGCTACCAAAGACATCAACTGGAGTTGATTCAATATGGGTGATTATCGATCGATTGACGAAATCAGCCCACTTCATCACTATCAAAGAGACTGACAAACTAGAGAAACTGGCGAAGATCTATATCAAAGAGATCGTTTCTCGACACGGTGTACCGTTGTCCATTATATCTGATAGAGATAGCAGATTCACATCTCGCTTCTGGCAGTCACTACAACAGGCTTTAGGTACTCGACTCGACATGAGTACGACCTATTATCCGCAAACCGATGGCCAGAGTGAACGAACGATTCAAACGATCGAAGACTTGTTGCGAGCGCGTGTGATTGACTTTGGAGGAACCTATCGAAGTAACCGATACGAAAATGCAGAAACTCCGACTCAAACGAATCAAACTTGTCAAAATTCGTTGGAACTCGAAGCATGGCCCAGAGTTTACTTGGGAACGTGAGTATGAGATATGAAAGAAGTACCTCACCTGTTTGAACAAAAGCTAGTCATGAAAAACTCAACTTAAATCTCGGGACGAGATTTCGCTAACAGGGGTTAAATGTGACAATCCTCTATTTAGGGTATTAATCCTTACCCAACTGCATCTATTACCTAGAGTAATTCCCTGATTAGTGAATTCAAAACTATCTTTGTGTGATAAGTTTAACAAAACTTATTATGTGATACGTGTCGTATTAGTTAAATAGTAGTTATTATTATATAATTACTGCACTAAATGAACGTATCAAACTTGAAAAACTCAATACAATAAAGTTGGTGATACAAAATAATTAATAATTCGAAAATTATTAATTACAAATATTATTAACTTATATTATTGAAAAAATATACTATATTATACGTTTTATATTAAACGTACCGAGCGCGATACAAAAGTCCAAAAAGAATTTCGAAATACTTTTGAACAAATTTGTGACACCCGACCAATTAGGGCTTGTGTTAGTGCCTAATCATTATACATGTAATTAGTTATATTTAGGGCTAATTATGTGTATCACTATGTGTATTGATATATGTTTATATATATATACACACGTATGCAATTTGTTTAAATCGTACATTTCACTATCGGATGAATTCCGACACATTATAAATGCGGACGTTAGTGAACAAAATGTTAAATAATGTGAAATTATTTAATAAACTCAAAAATCACTAAATATTATGTTGATAATATTTAACATGTAAAACGTAACGTATAAAGTATCATAAACGCAACGAAAATGCGCGGAACGCGCCCGACAACCAAATGAAAGCCAAAATATATTTTATAAGTTTTAAATATATCATTTCGAGTAAAACTTTCATTTAAAATATTGTATTTTAAATCGATAACGAAAAATGGATAATTAAAACGTTACGCGATTTAAACTCCGTGAAACGTGCACGCAAATCGAGGCCAATAAATTAACGAAACATTTTTATAAATGTTTTTAAGTATTTTAATAAATACTTCAATCAAAGATATCGAAATTTAAATTGATATTTAAAACGCGAGTATTAAACGTTAAACGCCTAAATAAACGACGAAACGAACGAGGAAACGAGCACCAATCGCAACGCAGTCTGGAAATGAGGTTAAAAATCACAAGACCAGCCCATGGGCCCCCCTTTGGCCGGCCCCCATTGCTGCCCCCACACCTCCCCTTTTTCTTCTTTTGACTTCACAAAATACATACTACACTCTTCCTCCTCCACTTCCCCATTCAAACACTCAAGTACTTTTCCTCTCTCTCCCTCTCTAAACACACTCACAAAAATCTGAGTCATTAACATCATCTCAGCCCCTTCATCATCATCAAGATCAAATCATTAAGCTCCATCATCATCTTTGAAGAAGAAACAAGAAGAAGGAAACAAGAATCAAGCTCATTTCATCATCTTCATCTTTTCTCAATCAACTCTTTGTAAGAAACACATCCTCTTCAACTAAATCTGATTGCATGTCACTTATTTACATGTTTTATTGTTCCATTAGCTTGATTATGTCCAAATGAGATGATAAAAATCGTTTTTATACAACATATACAAACATGCATAAATCTATCTTCAAAAGTCAGTTTAGTAGAAAAATCATATAAAATCGTATTCTAAGAGTTAGATGATGCATTATTTTTTAGAATTTGCGTATTGAAAAGAGCTACAACTTTCGTGTTTTACACTTTTTCCAGATCTGTACGTATTTTTGTGTATAATCCGATCTTTGAGCTGGTCTGAGATTTGTCGAAAACCGAGTTCGGTTCTTACGCGGAATTTTCTACCTATCTAGATGGACTCTATAATTACCGAAAAAATTACGTTAACAACTAGACACATAGGAGAACAACTGGTAAAAATCTTGGACTCTAATTCGGACCCTAACTAGTTAATAAAAATAGGCGGAATGAACCGACATAAACCGAAAACATGAAAATCTTAAAGTTTTGACATGCGTTTTAAAACCCACACCTCGGAATGACTCCGACACGAACCAAAAATTTCTGGAGACTTTATGAACTAATCTAAGGCTTCCCTAAAAATTTCGGGTCAAACCGAGCCCGTTTGACCATGTTACCAAAGCAAAAACACAACTATTGACTTTGCGAGTTGACTTTGACTTGCGAACTGAAGACTTGCGAGTTGACTTTGATTTGCGAACTGAAGACTTGCGAGTTGACTTTGACTTGCGAACTGAAGATTTGCGAGTTGAAAGATTTGCGAGTTGAAAGACTTGCGAGTTGAAAGACTTGCGAGTTGAGTTTGACTTGCGAACTGAAGACTTGCGAGTTGAGTTTGACTTGCGAACTGAAGACTTGCGAGTTGAGTTTGACTTGCGAACTGAAGACTTGCGAGTTGACTTTCACTTGCGAGTTGACTTCGTGAGTTGACATTTTGACTTTACGAGTTGACTTTTCAAGATTGACTTTTTGACCTTGAGAGTTGACTTTTTGACCCTTAGTTAATTTCCAGAAAATCACATTTTAGACTCTGAAGTTCAGGCCTTAACACATTCGGACATATATATATATATATATATACATATATAAAAGCAATAAACACCTACAAAGATCAAACCTTTATGATGTAGAATCATACATGAAACTCATATGCTTCGAGAAGTATACAACACTATGAACATAATAATAATACTTTGAATTATTATTACATAACCACACCAACGGGCCGTACATGCTTTCAGAACTCAAACAAAACAATCAAACATTTGGACATAACTAGTTGATGGACAACTAACATAGATGGTCTGTTGAGACATCTACTCATATAACCTTGCGCGTTTTGAACGCCCAGCAGGTTATAGTCTGCGGACACTCATTTGATACTACATCATACTTGCTTGCTTTGCAAACACTCTAAGACTCAGGTGAGTCTCATAGCCTTCATTTTACGGTTTTTAACCCAGGGGTGGGAATACATGCTCAGTTTTCATTTACATTTAAACGCAAGTACAAAACACGATATATTGACTGCATGAGTTTGCTCTACTAATCATGAAGTCCTCTACCACATAGTTTGTTAATATGGATTTAGCGTGAATGTTAGTATATGGTACCATATGGGATTGACAATCTCCGTCCGGGGTAGTCGTGCTACCACGACTGCGGTCGAACGGACGCATTATCATTTGTACATACGAATGTAGATTAGGCACTCGCAGGGAGGCACGCATGATCGGGCACTTAATTGTGATTCCTGACACCTCAGTTAAGCTTGAACTATGGGCTCATGGCAGTAATATACACATTTTTATGATTGATTTCATACATAACTATATCTTGCGGTTTATACATTATTATTACTATCAAACCTGTGAGCTCACCAGCTTTTAGCTGACCTTTTAGCATGTATTCTCAGGTACTCAACAACTGTAGGCTTGCACTCAGGAATTAGCTTAGCTCGAGTCAGCATGCAAACATCAGAGATTTTATTGCATTAATATATTTTGTATAAGTATTTATGCTAGGAAATCTCTCCTATTCAGAACACGAGCTAATGTATTTGGTACAACTGATGTAAACTTTTATGGAATTAGTGTATTTTATTTAAATGACGCATATAGAGTCGTTCATTATATATCTTTGTGCTTGATTACCTTGATTAGTCGCACCCAAAGTATGTGTAACATCCTCGCGCCGGCCTGGTAATTTTCTATTAAAATTGAATATTTTACTATTTTAAGAAATTACTTGTTATTAATTGTTATTGAAAAACTTAGGTGAATAAGTCTTAGGACTTATTGTGACTAGTGAAATAGTAGTTGTTTTAAATTACTGTAGTTGACAGTAAAATAAAATAATATTTCTTGCAAGAGATTTTACGGTTCCAGACAATAGATTTGGAACGGGTATAAAATACCCAAACAATTGGGTCAGGTTAAGTATGAGTCGACCCTTATTTGGATTACTTCCAGATTTTGTCTCACTTTCCCAATTTGAAAACCCTTTCTTCTTAATCCTCACCTTCTCACAAGAACACAATTACAATTAGCTTAAGCAAGATGGAAACAGAAAATTGTGAATCATTACTAGCTTGATATATTTCATCTTCTCTTTGCTATCATCATTCTCTTCATCATCATGTAAGTAATTGATTGTTTATGAACTTAAGACTTTGGTTATGTCACATATAAAATTGATGAATTGAATGAGTTATATATGTGTTTGTAGTTGATATGTGGGTTAGCTAATAATAGTTAACTGATTTCTTAGCTCAATTTGTGATTTGTTGCCATTGAAATGTGATTCAAGTTCATCTTTGATGTGTAAAGAATTTAGCTTGAAAATTGTAGTGATTGGTGTTTGAATAAGTTATTGGATGTTAACTAGTTGATATATGATACTCCTTTGTGATTTGTAGTGTGGTTTGAGTGATTTGATACTTGAAAATTTGGGTTTTTGAGTTAGGATACGAGATGGAAATGTGCAGGTCAAGAACTGAGTTTTCTGGGTTTCACATAAAAGCAGATCGGCTATGATTAGCAGATCTGCTATGTTAGTGCAAAAACACCTCAGAAATTGACCCAGGAACAAAATATTTAAATTTAACTAACGAAACCGATCGGCTAATCGAAGCAGATCGGCTATGCTTGCAAAACCGAACGGCTATGCTTAGCCGAACGGCTAACTTAGTTCAAAAATGCAACAGAACTTGATTTAGGTGAAAAGGCTTAAAAATCAACTAAAGAAGCAGATCTGCTAAGGTAAAGCAGATCGGCTTTAGTCCAGAACAGGCTCAATTCAGTTTTAATTTGTGTATCAATCACAAATGTACAAGTAATATATATATATTCAAGTTGTGTGATTACTTGTATAACAACATGATTCATCTAAGGTTGTTGATTAATGACAAGTTATTAACTTGTGTGTTTTGTGGAATTTCAGATACACCAAAGGCTCAGTGAATAAAAGCTGAGTGTGGAGATTTCAAGGGTGTCGGTGAGTGGATTCAAAGCTCATCATTTGATTTAGTTGAAATCATTTGATTATAACTAGTAATCGTAGATATGTTAATGTTGTTGATTATTTATTATATCTTGTTGACTATAAATCTATGTGCTATGTGGCCTTCGGGCATCAGTTGTTAATGAGGTCAACAAGTTGATGAACTGTTGGTTGGGCTAGCAGGTTGTTGTATGAATGATACAGAGTTGTACTTCATTTGTTGTGTGTATAGACTCTGTATCTGAATGTAATAAATGCTAGCTATCGGTCTCGTCCGTATGGCCATACGGATATGGTTGGGTAAGCGTTCTTGGGGAGCCTCCCGGGTATTATGGATTTCCCCAGAACCACCGATCCTCATTAAGTATTTGTTGATTGTTGATTGTTGATAGTAGTATTTGCGGATATTAGAAGTAATTAAGTGATGAAGCTAAGTTGAATGTTGTGTGATGAATTTACTCACTTAGCTTCGTGCTAATCCATCGTTGTTACTTCTTGCAGATTTTGATAAAATGTGGGTAGCAAGAAGTTAATGAAAAAGGCGAGGAATGTTTGAAGATTATGCTACTCTGATCATTTTGAGTTAAATCAAGTTTGTTTAAGTAATGCCCCGAATAGTGAAGTTGGTTAACACTTTTGAACAAGTATAATGTAACTTTAAACTGATTTTATACATTAGAATTGTGATGTAGTAATCAAATGTATGTTTTAAATACTTACGCTTCCGATTTATTAATATAATATTGCGCTATTAAAAGAGGGGCGTTACAAGTTGGTATCAGAGCATGATTTTGGGATAATTGAGCATTGAAGAATGTTCAACCCCAAAACTGGAGCATGTTTAGTCAAACATTCCTGGTTTGGGATTTAGCATTGATTAATAATTGTTAGTAGATAGATACTAATGATTAACAAAGTTCAAGTGTTTTGTTGATTTCAGAAATGGCAGATAATGAGCAACCAACCGGCCACCCGAATAATGCCTCTCGGATAGATGCTCCTCAGTCGAACACACAACAAGAGCAATATATTCATGAAGGTACATCTGCTCATCAACAATATGAATCAGAAAGAGATGAATATGTACATGAGATGGAGGATGAATTGATTCTTTTGAGGGAATTTAAAAGAAAAGCCGAGGAAGCTGCGGCTCAACAACTTGTATATCAACAACAAACTTCTACTGTTGGTACTGGATCTTCTTCTCAATCTAGTAAGAGATGCTCTTTTAAAACCTTTATGGCTAGTAAACCACCTGAGTATCGTGGTAGTACAAATCCAACTGTAACATTGAATTGGTTACGAGATATTGAACGGAAATTTGAGGTGACAAGTTGTGATGAAGATTCTAAAGTAATGTTTGCGGTACAATGTATGAAAGATGGAGCCATGGTGTGGTGGGATTCGGTTACAGGTCATTTAACTGAGCAACAACAGAAGACTATTCGATGGTCTGAATTCCATCAAGCAGTTTGTAATCAGTATTGCTCGGATTTTGATATGGCACGGATTCGACGGGAATTTGTGAATCTTCAATTAACTGATAAGATGACAATTGATGATTTAATTGCCCAGTTTACTGACAAGCTTCACTTTGTTCAACAGTGGGTCCCTGATGAAAAGACTAAAATTGAACAGTTTGTAGAAACTTTACCCCATGATTATCGTACTTCAGTTCGATTGGCTAGAGACTTATCTCAGGCTTTTGTTTTGGCACGTGCTGTTGACAGTGATATGAGAGGTTCTCGAAAGTATCCACCAAGAGATATTTCTACTTTTTCTTCCTCAAGAAGTAGAAGCGATTCTTCCAGTAAGGGCAAATCTAGGTGGCAAAGTAGTCGACAAAATAGAAGGTCAGGTGGAATGACTAGTTCTTCTGGATCAGTTGATGGACCTAGTTGGTGCAGTCCGTGTAGATCTAGACATGTTGGTCCATGTACTGCTCAAACCCATAAGTGTCTGAAATGTGGTGAGTTAGGTCATGAGATTAGGAATTGTCGGTATCCTAATTTTGTGTGTTGGACTTGTAAGAAAGAAGGACATCGGGTTGGTCAATGTCCAGAGGCAGGAAAGACGGGGTCGGGTACGGTTGGAAGTTCATCATCTTCCGGTCAAAAGCGAAAGAATCCTCCGCCAGCACTGAGTAGGGCTTTTCAGATGACAGTTGATGAGGCTGTCCACACAGATGATGTGATCACGGGTACTTTTCTTATAAACTCTGTACCAGCTCGTGTATTATTTGATTCTGGAGCAAATTGTTCTTTCATATCTGTGTGTTTCTGTGATAAGTTGAAATTAATCCCTACTGTGATACATAAGCCTTTAGAAGTAGAGATTGTAAGTGGCAATTTAGTTCCTGTTACCACCTCGGTGACTGGAGTTAATATTGTGATAGATGGTTATACTTTTCCAATTTCATTTCTATTAATGCCGATTCCAAGTTTTGATGTGATTATTGGCATGAATTGGTTAAGTCAGTTTAAAGCAAGTATAGATTGCCACAGTAAGTTGATTAAGATCCCAATTTCTGAAGAGTCATATGTTGTGGCTCGAGGAGAACGGGATAGGGGTTGTATTCCTCTGATTTCTATGATGAAAGCTAGGAAGTCGTTGTCTAAAGGCTGTAGGTCTTATCTAGCCTATGTTATTGATGCCAAATTAGAAAAGGAGTCTATTTCAGAAGTTCCGGTTGTTTCTGAATATCCGGAAGTGTTTCCCGATGAATTACCTGGATTACCACCGGTTAGAGATGTTGAGTATCAGATTGATCTTATTCCTGGTTCTTCAGCTGTAGCTAAAGCTCCCTATAGATTAGCTCCTTCTGAAATGTGTGAGATGATGAAACAGATTCAGGAATTGTTGGATAGAGGTTTTATTAGACCTAGTTCTTCTCCTTGGGGTGCACCGGTTTTGTTTGTTAAAAAGAAAGATGGGTCATTCAGAATGTGTATTGATTATCGGGAATTAAACAAAAGAACAGTAAAGAATAAATATCCTTTGCCTCGAATAGATGATTTATTTGATCAGTTGCAGGGATCTTCAGTATATTCTAAAATTGATTTGAGGTCGGGGTATCATCAAGTTCGTGTTCGTGAACAAGACATTCCAAAGACTGCTTTTCGTACCAGGTATGGTCACTATGAATTTCTAGTAATGCCACTTGGTCTAACCAATGCTCCGGCAGTGTTTATGGATTTGATGAATCGTGTATGTCGCCCTTTTCTTGATAAATTTGTGATAGTGTTTATCGATGATATTCTTGTGTATTCCAAATCCGAATCAGAACATGAAATGCATTTGAGATTAGTGTTGGAAACTTTGAAAAGAGAACAATTATATGCCAAGTTTTCAAAATGCGAATTCTGGATTCGAGAAGTACAATTTTTGGGTCATATCATATGTAAAGATGGTGTTAAAGTTGATCCTTCAAAAATTGAAGCTATTATGAAATGGAATGTTCCAAAGAATCCTTCTGAAATTAAGAGTTTTCTTGGGCTAGCTGGATATTATAGAAAATTTATTAAAGACTTTTCGAAGATAACTAGTCCATTGACTAAATTGACTCGTAAAGATGTAAAGTTTGAATGGTGTGAACAACAGGAAACAGCTTTTCAGACATTGAAACAGTTGTTGTGTCAGTCTCCTGTGTTAGTTTTACCAGATGGATCTGATGATTTTGTTGTATATTGTGATGCATCTATTATGGGTTTAGGTTGTGTTTTAATGCAGCGAGATCGTGTCATTGCTTATGCTTCTCGTCAGCTCAAAACTCATGAAAGAAATTATCCTACCCACGATTTAGAACTTGCAGCTGTGGTGTTTGCATTGAAAATCTGGAGGCATTACTTGTATGGTACTAAATGTGTTATATATACAGATCACAAGAGTCTTCAGTATATGTTTTCACAGAAAGAGTTAAATATGCGTCAGAGGCGATGGTTAGAATTAATCAAAGATTATGATTGTGAGATTAGATACCATCCAGGAAAAATAAATGTGGTTGCAGACGCCTTAAGTCGAAAAGGTACTTCTAACCAAGTCTATTACTTGAAAGTTGATGTTTCTTCTGATTTAGTGGATCAAATTAAAGCTGTACAGTTGGAAGCTTTATTGAATCATAATTTAAAATCAGAGATTATGACAAAAAGAAAAGACTTGTTGATTGATGATTCTAGAGGATTGAAAACTTTTCAGTCACGTGTTGGATTCCTTTGATAGGAGGTCTTCGAGATGTGATTTTGACTGAAGCTCACAAATCTAGATTTTCTGTTCATCCAGGGAGTACTAAAATGTATAATGATTTGAAACCTTTGTACTGGTGGCCTACAATGAAAATTGATATTGCAAAGTTTGTTGGTAATTGTCATATATGTGCTCAAGTGAAAGCTGAACATCAGAAGCCGTATGGGTCGTTGAAACAGCTTGAGATTCCAGAATGGAAGTGGGAACATATAACTATGGATTTTGTGACAAAACTTCCACGAACTAACCGAGGGAATGATATGATTTGGGTGATAGTGGATCGCTTAACAAAAAGTGCTCATTTTCTGGCTACTAATGAAACTGCATCACTGAGTAGGTTGGCACAGTTGTATGTTAATGAGATTGTTACAAGACATGGTATTCCATTATCGATTGTATCAGATAGAGATGCTAGATTTATTTCACGCTTTTGGCAGAATTTACAACAACAGTTGGGTACATGTGTGAATCTCAGTACAACTTATCATCCTCAGACTGACGGTCAGTCAGAACGAACTATTCAGACATTAGAGGATATGCTAAGAGCTTGTATTTTAGAATATGGAGATTCTTGGGATTCTCATCTTCCTTTGGTAGAATTTGCTTATAATAACTCTTATCATTCGAGTATTGGTATGTCGCCATATGAGATGTTGTATGGTCGCCGTTGTAGAACGCCTACGTGTTGGTTGGAAGTGGGAGAAAAACAATTTGCAGGTCCAGACATTGTGCAAGTTACTGCTGATAAAGTGGCTATCGCACGAGAAAAGTTAAGAGCAGCACGCGATAGACAGAAACAATATGCAGACCCACGTAGACGACCGGTTACTTTTACCGAAGGTGAGTTAGTGTATTTGAAAGTTTCTCCATGGAAAGGTGTTATTAGATTTGGAAAGAAAGGAAAGTTGGCACCGAGATACATTGGTCCTTTCAAAATTCGACAGTTGGTAAATGATCAATCAGTTACATTGGACCTTCCTCCTGAACTCGTTGGTATTCACGATACGTTTAATATTTGTTACTTGAGGAAGTGCAATATCGAAGATAAATCTCAAATTCTTCCTTTGCAATATTTGAAAGTCGATCAGAATCAGAAGTTGATAGAAGAACCGGTTGAAATTTTAGATAGAAAGACTACTAAACTTAGGAAGAAACAAATTCCTATGGTGTTAGTGAAATGGAGACACAGTCTAGGTTCAAATTTGACCTGGGAGACTGAAGAGTTAATGAAATCCAGATATCCTGGATTGTTTGATTAGATTTCGAGGACGAAATCTCCTGAAGGAGGGGAGATTTGTAACATCCTCGCGCCGGCCTGGTAATTTTCTATTAAAATTGAATATTTTACTATTTTAAGAAATTACTTGTTATTAATTGTTATTGAAAAACTTAGGTGAATAAGTCTTAGGACTTATTGTGACTAGTGAAATAGTAGTTGTTTTAAATTACTGTAGTTGACAGTAAAATAAAATAATATTTCTTGCAAGAGATTTTACGGTTCCAGACAATAGATTTGGAACGGGTATAAAATACCCAAACAATTGGGTCAGGTTAAGTATGAGTCGACCCTTATTTGGATTACTTCCAGATTTTGTCTCACTTTCCCAATTTGAAAACCCTTTCTTCTTAATCCTCACCTTCTCACAAGAACACAATTACAATTAGCTTAAGCAAGATGGAAACAGAAAATTGTGAATCATTACTAGCTTGATATATTTCATCTTCTCTTTGCTATCATCATTCTCTTCATCATCATGTAAGTAATTGATTGTTTATGAACTTAAGACTTTGGTTATGTCACATATAAAATTGATGAATTGAATGAGTTATATATGTGTTTGTAGTTGATATGTGGGTTAGCTAATAATAGTTAACTGATTTCTTAGCTCAATTTGTGATTTGTTGCCATTGAAATGTGATTCAAGTTCATCTTTGATGTGTAAAGAATTTAGCTTGAAAATTGTAGTGATTGGTGTTTGAATAAGTTATTGGATGTTAACTAGTTGATATATGATACTCCTTTGTGATTTGTAGTGTGGTTTGAGTGATTTGATACTTGAAAATTTGGGTTTTTGAGTTAGGATACGAGATGGAAATGTGCAGGTCAAGAACTGAGTTTTCTGGGTTTCACATAAAAGCAGATCGGCTATGATTAGCAGATCTGCTATGTTAGTGCAAAAACACCTCAGAAATTGACCCAGGAACAAAATGATTAAATTTAACTAACGAAACCGATCGGCTAATCGAAGCAGATCGGCTATGCTTGCAAAACCGAACGGCTATGCTTAGCCGAACGGCTAACTTAGTTCAAAAATGCAACAGAACTTGATTTAGGTGAAAAGGCTTAAAAATCAACTAAAGAAGCAGATCTGCTAAGGTAAAGCAGATCGGCTTTTAGTCCAGAACAGGCTCAATTCAGTTTTAATTTGTGTATCAATCACAAATGTACAAGTAATATATATATATATTCAAGTTGTGTGATTACTTGTATAACAACATGATTCATCTAAGGTTGTTGATTAATGACAAGTTATTAACTTGTGTGTTTTGTGGAATTTCAGATACACCAAAGGCTCAGTGAATAAAAGCTGAGTGTGGAGATTTCAAGGGTGTCGGTGAGTGGATTCAAAGCTCATCATTTGATTTAGTTGAAATCATTTGATTATAACTAGTAATCGTAGATATGTTAATGTTGTTGATTATTTATTATATCTTGTTGACTATAAATCTATGTGCTATGTGGCCTTCGGGCATCAGTTGTTAATGAGGTCAACAAGTTGATGAACTGTTGGTTGGGCTAGCAGGTTGTTGTATGAATGATACAGAGTTGTACTTCATTTGTTGTGTGTATAGACTCTGTATCTGAATGTAATAAACGCTAGCTATCGGTCTCGTCCGTATGGCCATACGGATATGGTTGGGTAAGCGTTCTTGGGGAGCCTCCCGGGTATTATGGATTTCCCCAGAACCACCGATCCTCATTAAGTATTTGTTGATTGTTGATTGTTGATAGTAGTATTTGCGGATATTAGAAGTAATTAAGTGATGAAGCTAAGTTGAATGTTGTGTGATGAATTTACTCACTTAGCTTCGTGCTAATCCATCGTTGTTACTTCTTGCAGATTTTGATAAAATGTGGGTAGCAAGAAGTTAATGAAAAAGGCGAGGAATGTTTGAAGATTATGCTACTCTGATCATTTTGTGTTAAATCAAGTTTGTTTAAGTAATGCCCCGAATAGTGAAGTTGGTTAACACTTTTGAACAAGTATAATGTAACTTTAAACTGATTTTATACATTAGAATTGTGATGTAGTAATCAAATGTATGTTTTAAATACTTACGCTTCCGATTTATTAATATAATATCGCGCTATTAAAAGAGGGGCGTTACAGTATGCTTCCGCTAATCACGAAATTGGGGGTGCGACAGATTGGTATCAGAGCCTGAGGTTATAGTGAACTAGGTTGCATTTAGTGGGCCTAGACTATGACTGTTAGGCAGTATTTCCTTATTAGGTATGATTGGTTCAGGGATTACATCATACGAGTTTAATTTAACATAGCCTGACCAACTATGTACAATTAAATAAGGATGCTGTAAGAGCTGAAATGGTTATGTTGAACAGGAGTACACTAGTTGACTCTGACCGAGAGAAAAACGGGACTATTACTTGTTTGTGCTAGACACACTAGGCTATATGATATGTTTATATATACAGACCTCACGATACTCACTAAATGCTCTTGCCTTAGAAATGGCAGACATTCCTCATCTAGCGTCAATCAACACAAGCAACGAGACTCAAACCTCACCAACCATTGAGGAGGTAACCGCGTTACCACAAACCTCTACTGAACCTCTCTAGTACTTCACTGGGGAGGCACGAGTCACACGACATCAAAGGAGGGGTAACGGATTAACTCGCGTTAACCCTTACCGCACTAGTAACACCTCAACTAGGGCAGACTATCCAACTTACCCTCGTAGGTGGGACTGGCTACCCACAACTTTAAACACCTTGAGGTCTGAGGAAGCTATACAAATTCCGGCTGACCCCATGGACATTTCCCCATACACACAATAACCTATCCACCATACTGTTCCAGTGCTAGCTGCCCGACTCCACCGTCACGAGGCAAGACTTGAGAGCTTGGAACGGGAACAATATATTGTACAAATGCACTGGCTGCGCCAATCACACAACCGCATAGCACAACTCTTCCAAGAACGGGAGGACATGATACGTACCCTAGAAATGGTACACCAACAAGTGATCGACGACCGGGGAGCGGTCGATCTCTTACAAGCAAAGTTGGAAGAATGTGAGCAACGCTCACGAGAAGCCGAAGAATACACTCGGGTGCTGGAACAATGACTAACCTTGGTGGAAGACAACGCTAGACAAACCGGCAGACTTGCAGGAACCGTGGACCGACTTGTCACCCTAATGACACAACTGAACTTGCATCAAGATTAGCGTAGTATCTGTCTATCTTGTATTTCCTTAGCTATCTAAAACTCATGTAATTCAACCGGATGTAACATTCCCGACACTTTTGTAAACTCCATGTTCTATGATCTTTTGGAATTCTATATGCTTTAAAACTCGTACCTTGTACTCAACTTTATTATCTAATGAATTATGATTATCACCCTGTGCTGTTATATATTACCTCGTTATATATACATGTGTGATATATCATAACCTTGTGCAAATATCTTACATGTCTCATTCCTTTGTTATTCAGCATCATGCCTCCCAGACGACACACGTACATCGATACTGAAATCGCTCAACTTATCGCCCAGAGTGTAGCTTAGGTCCTAGCTGCCCAGCCAAACACGGGCGGTGGGGGTACTGCTGCTAATGCTCCTACTGCTAAACCTTGCTCTTACAAAGATTTTCTGAACTGCAAACCCTTGTACTAGGAATTAGCTTAGCTCGAGTCAGCATGCAAACATCAGAGATTTTATTGCATTAATATATTTTGTATAAGTATTTATGCTAGGAAATCTCTCATATTCAGAACACGAGCTAATGTATTTGGTACAACTGATGTAAACTTTTATGGAATTAATGTATTTTGTTAAAATGACGCATATAGAGTCGTTCATTATATATCTTTGTGCTTGATTACCTTGATTAGTCGCACCCAAAGTATTATTCCGCTAATCACGAAATTGGGGGTGCGACAAAATTTTATTGGAAACTGTTATAGAAAATAGTTGGAACAAAAGTTGTTCGGGAACCTTTAGATGACTAATTTGAACGCGTTATACACGAACAGAAACCATTATAAAACGTGCCTAAAGGTCAAAAATAATAAAAGTAATATTTTGCCCAATCCTGTTTTAGTATTTGGAACATTACTTCAAAATATAATTTTCAAATTCAACTTAAATCTGGCACGCAATTTCACTGTACAGTACTTCAACCGGGAATAATTTTATTTATCATTTTAATAAAATATTTCATTTTTATAACTATCAATTATTAAGTTTAAAATATAAATTAAACTAACGCATAATTGATTGGTACACGGGGTACCACTAATTATACCCGTACACGAAACTTACGGGCTAAAAATATATTTGGGACAATATACTGCTTACACCATACTCCCGTTTGAAAATCTTGGAGCCAATTTATATATTATATACTCCCATACCTTGGATCAAACTCATTCTCACCAACTCAAATAATTGAGTTGATTTTTTCCTCTGTTCTTCACTCCAACGACAACAACATCAAGCAGGAGCCATAACAACAATATAAACTTAACAAACAATCACAATAATCATCATCCTCACATCGTCATCATAATCATTTTAAGCATCTACAAAAGGCTAGCAAAAAGGAGAAATAGGATCAAGCTTCAAGAACCATTATCTTCATCTTCTTTTCCTCCATCTTAAAGCTTAGTAAGGATCTATTTTCATTCACCTATATTACATGATTTTTAGTTTATAACATGTTATTAGTTTATAACTTGAAAGATTATAAGCAAAACCATACCAAAAACTCAACAAAACTAAACTTTGGTGATGTCGATTTTCTGGACAGATTCTGTTCTCTCGGTAGAAAAATCGTATATAATCGTAGGAGTAAGATAAACACATGAGACCACTTGAAAAATCTTCATATGTTTGTTATCTATAACTCTCGCTGAGAGCAAGTTTTCCCAGAAATACACCGATTTTGATCTATTAATTGATTTGTACACAATGGTCACAAAAACGTGTTTCCGGACACACCTCAGTTCACAATTTTATTTAGGGTGTTATGTTTATCTAAAAATCATGAAAACAATACTGGAAGTAGGTGACATATGTGGGAACATCGTGTAAAATTTTTTTGGAAGTATTCGATTTCTTTTGACCTCCGAACACAGGCCCGAAAATAGATCAAAAAATATTAAAAATCTGTCAAATGAACTAGCAGTAATAACATGTTATCTAGGGCAGTAATAATGAGTTATCAAGGGCAGTAATAACGAGTTATCAAGGGCAGTAATAACAAGTTATCAAGGGCAGTAATAATGAGTTATCAAGGGCAGTAATAACGAGTTATCAAGGGCAGTAATAACGAGCTATCAAGGGCAGTAACAACGAGTTATCAAGGGCAGTAATAACTAGTAACCAAAGGCAGTAATAACTAAGGACACAATCCACAAAATCATGAAAGTACAAATCTCACTAATTGTCGAACACTTACAATGACTAAACCTTATACGATGATACTCGTACAAAATTTAGAAATTAATAATTTCTTCAAAACAATCAAACTGTTAACATAATTTGACAAACTGTCAAAGTACTTATGTTAATACGTTATTGCATATAGGTTGATTTTCTTTGAGCAACGCTACCACTACTCGTTAGCATTCACATCTGCGCATACACCGTGAGTTCACAGCCCCTACCTTTTACTTGTTTTAAATGCTTTTAAAGCAAGGGGTGGAAAACATAGAACTATGTGTTATTACATGCTACTTGTTTTATATAATTGCTTGAAATGCTTTTATATCAAACTAATTTATATAAATGCTTTATGCTTTATACTCAACTATTAATTATATGAATTGTTTTTCATAACTATTTGGGAATGAGACAACGAATCTTGGTACGATCCTAGGTTTACATGAGGTAGTTGTAGTGCACATAAGTCCCAGTGCTTGCAACCTATAACTATTAGCTAGGTGACTCTAGCCACTGAGTATACAGATAGTACTATCGATTTGATAACCCTCCCAGGATATAACTCGTTGGTCATTCCAACCACACGACGGCAGTCGTAACGAGGAGTGTATACTTACCATGTTACTGAGGCAACAAGAAAACAACTAGTCGTGGATTGGTTATAGCACTAGGAGTCGTTTCTTTTACTTTAAAGGTGTCGCTCACCTTAGAGGGATCATAGTCTATATTTCCCACATAAACTAAACAACTAAACTACAACTTGATTTGGGAAGGGTGTGACAACTAATAGGATTGGTGTTCCTACACACGATTACTTTTAGGAAACGTTTTCCTTGATTGGCTAAACTTGGTTTTCCTACAAAACAACTTTTATAGGAAATGTTTACTTGATTGTTAAACTTGTGTTTCCTACAACTATTTATTAGGAAATGTTTTTGATTAAACTTGTGTTTCCTACACAGCTATTACTTGTAGTAAGAATGACATTCTTACAGTAAAATAGGAAATGTTTTCTTTAATGAGAATACTTGTATTTCCTACTATACATATATATAAACATTATGTTTGTGTACATGAATGATTTATACAAAACTTGGTTTAACTACATATATACTAAACCTGTGAGTTCACTTTACATTCAATGTTGACGGTTTACTATGTTTTTCAGGGAATTAGGACTCAGGTACTGCGCATGCATAAAAGGACGTAAGCTACCCAGACTATTTAGAATGCCACTTTTGGGACACTTGGATTTCTTCTATATTACCAATCTCATTGGTTATACTTACAAAATCCCACTTTTATGAACTTGTATTTATGAAAACTTATGTTGTTCTACAACACTACTACTTGTACGACTTTATAAGTCGTACCCTTTTGTAATAACTTTAACTTTGGCATCTTAAATTAATATGTTCTGTATGATCATATGCTCTGATACAATGAATGCACTATTGTAACGTCAGCACCCCCGCTGTTAAACTATAAACTTAAAATGCTTCCACTAATTATAAATTGCTTCCGCTAATTACTAAATAAATGTGATTACCGATTTTAGGGGTGTGACAACTTAAAATCTGGAGACACTACTTATATGGTACCAAGTGTACAATCTTTACCGACCACAAAAGTCTCCAACACATATTCGACCAAAAAATCTGAACATGAGACAACGATGTTGGGTTGAACTACTTACTGATTACGACTGTGAAATTCGTTACCACCCGGGTAAGGCTAACGTCGTTGCCGATGCCCTCAGTCGTAAAGGTCGAGTGAAACCCCTTCGAGTTCGAGCACTCGGTATGACTATTCACAACAACCTTACTATTTAAATACACACCGCTAAACTCGAAGCACTTAAAACCGAAAACATTAAAAACGAGGCCTTGCATGGCATGGATAAACAGTTTGAAACAAAATATAACACCCCCAAATTTACTATTTAGCGGAAGCAAGCTTTGGGGTGCTACTAATCAATAATCAAAACACACAAGATATATAATGAACGACTCTATATGCATCGTTTTACAGATAAATTAATAATATAAAGTTTTACAATGTATAATGTTTACAAAAGCCCAATAGTTACAATGTTTAGAGATTATGAGGCATAACTAGGTTACAAAAGGTAGTAATGCAAAATAATCTCCTGATGTGCATGCTGACTCGAGCTATGGGCTTCCTGAATGAACAGGCCTATTGCTGTTGGGTACCTGATGACACATGCTAAAAGGTCAGCTAACGCTGGTGAGCTCACAAGTTTATATAATAGATAAGTAAGTGTGAACCACAATATTTAATAATAATTGTTTGTAATGAATCAAATGATGTATATGTATGCCATGAGGTCATAGTCTGCGCTTAATGTGGGTGTCAGGATCACAATAAAGTGCCTGATGTATATGTCTGCCATGAGGTCATAGTCTGCGCTTCGGGCGAGTGTCTAATCCATACTCGTATGAACAAATGCTAATGCGTCCGTTTAACCAGTCAGTTCTTGTTGACCCGGACGAGAATGGTCAGTCCTATATGGTACCATACACTAACATTCGCGCTACATAAAGTATTACCAAAACTATGATCGTAGAGGACTTAAAAGTGATTAGAAAACAGCTCATGCAGAATATAGCGAGTTTTGTACTCGTGTTCACATGTAAAACTAGGTAAAGCATGTGTTCCCATCCCTGGGTTTAAAACTGTAAAATGAGAGGGTATGAGACTCACCTAAGTCTTGAGAGTTTTACTAAATAAACTTAAGTTGATTAGTCGAATAGTGATGTCCGAAGACTTGTAACCTGAGGGTGTCCATGACACACGATGGTTATAAACATGAGTAGGTATCTATAAAGACTACCTTGTAGTAGTTCGTCCAACTAGAATGTCCAAATGACTACGACTTAGTTGTTTTACTCGTCCAAGTTACTATGACTTGGTTGATTTGATTATGTTTTGAAAACGTGTACGGCCCTTTGGTGACTGGTTGTAATAATAATCTCATTATTATTATTATGATTTTGAAGTGTTATACTTAAAAGTATGTTCCAATGTGTTTTAGTAGTCGTATCGTTTAAAGGTTTGAGGTTATACAAGTTTGACACTTAGTATAAAAATGAGTTGTAAACTTTCTGTTTTTAGCGACACTTATAGCGATACTTAGGGGTTTATGCGACACTCAGGAAGTGCCGCATAAAATGGGAAATTCTGAAGTATTAGCGTCACTTGGAGAAGTGACGCATAAGGGGCGACACTTAAGGAAGTGTCAGGTACAAGTGTCGGTATCAGGGTCATGCGTCACTAGGGTTAGTGTCGGATGAAATCAGATTTCGATTACAGGTGACACTTAGGCAAGTGTCGCTAGAAATGTCAGTTAGGAGTGTCGGGTATTGAATTTGCGACACTTAGGCAAGTGTCGGGAAAATGGGGTTTTATGTGGCACTTAGGTAAGTGACGCAAGATTAGGTCTTTTAGTGACACTTAGGGCGTCACTTAAGGAAGTGACACATCACTACTTTGGTCCGTGCAACACTCCCGACCGGTCGTGATTTTTGAGCCCAAAAATGAGTTTTCCGGCTTCTGTTTGGTCCGATTCTTTTACCCAACCCATATTTGGACATTTTAAGCTTAGACAAGCCACAAACAAGAAAAATAAATGAAATCGGAGTGTTTTCGAGATTTTTCGAAAACTTACGAGTTAACGCGGGAAGAATCCGAAAAGATGGAAATGTAGATCATGGCGTCGTGGTTCTTTTTCTTCAAATGAGCGGGATGTTTCGAGGCCATTTGGTGGTGTTTTTAGATGATAAAGGGTGGTGGTGGTGTGGTGGTTGTTTAGAGAGAAAAGAAAGAAGAGAGAGAGAGTGATGATGGAAATGGGAAAGGAAAAGAGGAGGTGAGGGGAGGTAAGGGGGGCGATTTTGGTGGGGGCCTACCGAGGTGTGGGTCTCTATATTTTGATCCTCAGTATTCGCGCTCCGTGTGGTGTTCATTTTCCCGATCGTTTACATGTTTAAATAATTGTTATCGCGTTTAATTACAAATTTTAAATACAAATATGTATTCGATATTTTTGTTGAAGTATTTCATCAATTATTTTATAATTGAGTTATAAAATATAACTTAGTTTTGTTTCGATCGTTTGAGGGTAATTGTTTCAGTTGTTTTGTCGTTTGATGTTTTAGTTATCAATTTAAAACACGATGTCTTTAAATAATGATTTCACTCAACGTAATATATTTAAATTTATAAAATATATTTCAGGTTGTTATTCGATTGTCGGGCATGTTTCGCGCGTTTTGGTCGTGTAAGGCCACTTAATACGATACGAGATACTTATAGGTTATTATTGGAATAAGATTGGAAAATAACTAGGTTTGTCAAATAATTTCACATTTTTTAATAAAATGAGGTTCACCAACGTCCGTATATATATATATATATATATATATATATATATATATATGTATCGGAAATTTGGCTGATAAAATAAAGTGCACGATTAAATCTAATCGCGTAGATGCGTATATATATTGATACACGTAATGATACATACGATTAGCCTAATACAGTACTAATTACATGTATTACAAGTTAATTAGTACTGTATTAGGCTAATCGTATGTACACCGTTTCTAGATACAATTTCTTTCAGGTTGAGTCGGGTTATGCGTTCCATCTTGTCGGTTTCTTTGATAGCTAGAAAATGAGCAGATTTCGTGAGATGATCGATGATCACCCAGATGGTATCGCAACGCTCGGTGTTTTTGGGAGTTTAGTAATGAAATCCATGGTGATCCGCTCCCATTTCCATTGGGGGATTTCCGGTTGTTGTAGAATACTGGAAGGGTTTTGGTATTCAACTTTGACTTTTGAACATGTGAGGCACTTGTTGACGCGTAGATGCGTATATATATTGATACACGTAATGATACATACGATTAGCCTAATACAGTACTAATTACATGTATTATAAGTTAATTAGGACCAAATGACGAGCCCTAATTTGGCGAGTGTTACACAAAACATGACATGGCCAAATACTTCTCGAACCGAATATGGTTACAAAATTTTGGGAACCTACAGGACTTGGTGATAGATGAAGCTCATGAGTCCAAATACTCTATACATCCTGGAGCCGACAAAATGTATCACGACATCAAAGAGTTGTATTGGTGGCCCAACATGAAAGCCGACATTGCCACATACGTCAACAAGTGCCTCACATGTTCAAAAGTCAAAGTTGAATACCAAAACCCTTCCAGTATTCTACAACAACCGGAAATCCCCCAATGGAAATGGGAGCGGATCACCATGGATTTCATTACTAAACTCCCAAAAACACCGAGCGTTGCGATACCATCTGGGTGATCATCGATCATCTCACGAAATCTGCTCATTTTCTAGCTATCAAAGAAACCGACAAGATGGAACGCATAACCCGACTCTACCTGAAAGAAATTGTATCTAGAAACGGTGTACCCATCTCCATTATCTCTGAATGAGACAACCGCTTCACCTCTCGCATTTGGCAATCATTACAAAAATCACCCGGTACTAGTCTAGACATGAGTACTGCATACCATCCTCAAATCGATGACCAAAGAGAACGTATCCAGAAATCATTCATGAAATCACCGAGAAGTTTTTTGTTATCCAAAACTGGATGAAAGCCGCGCGTGATCGTCTGAAAAGTTATGCTAACGTGAGACGCAAACATCTCGAGTTCCAGGTTGGAGACAGAGTACTCTTGAAAGTATCGCCTTGGAAAGACGTCATCCATTTTGGTAAACATGAAAAATTGAACATCAGATACATTGGACCTTTTGAGATCCTGGAAAGCATTGGTGGTAGCATATCAACTGCAGCTACCACCCGAACTCAGTAGCGTGCAGCCCACCTATCACAAATCTAACTTGAAGGAATGTCTGTCTTATGAGACACTGATTATACCACTCGAAGAAATCTACATTGATTAAAAAATCCACTTCATCAAGAAACCCATGGAAATTATGGACCGTGAAGTCAAACGATTAAAACAAAGTCGTATTCCCATCATTAAAGTCCGGTGGAATTCGAGGCGTGGTCCTGAATTCACTTGGGAACGGGAAGACCAAATGCGACTAAAACATCCACATCTGTGTATAGATGCCACTCAGCAGAGGACTGCAAACTAATTTCGGGATGAAATTCTCTTAACAAGGGAAGAATGTGATACCCGCTAAATTAGGACTTTAATTAGAGCCTAACCTCTATGTAATTACATATAATCAGTTTAATATTAGGCTAATTATGTGTAACATTATGTATATTTATATATATACGTACGCAATTTGGTTAAATCGTGCGATTACAAACCGGATGGGTATCCGACTGTATGAATAAGAACGTTGGTGAAAATGTAACGTCCTGAAAATCTGAACATTTTTTTATAAGCTCTTCATATAACTTGTATATAACTGAAACTTAGCATTTTGAAATTTGTAAACATAAGGAACCATTAACGAGACCAAACAAAACTAAAATCAAATTCTAGTTAACGTAGCAATCACATCGTCAACATCCCTAATAGTAAAATGGGTCAAAATAGTCATCTGACCCGACATGTCCATTATAGACTATTACCCCACTCTATAGTCTAAATTAGACTACTTTCAGCCTAAAATAAACTAATATCTAATTTAGACTCATTCAGTCTATTTTAGACTAAATTAGACTATTAAACTACTTAATAGTCTAACTTAGACTACTTTCAGCCTAAGATAGACTGATGTCTACTTTAGACTCTTAGATCAGCAAACATATATTAACCAAATTCAAACTCGCATAACATTTTACTCGTTACGAGTTAGGACCTGAAATTTTTCATGCACCTCCACTGTAACAATATAAAACTTTCCCTTTTTACACTTTTTCGAAATACGCATTAACGAATAAAACAAACGCATGACTAGTTTGGGGTCATTTCGGACACTTTTAGTGAACATACCAAATCACAAACAACTCACTTTTAGACTTCCACCTTTTAACCACCTATTCTACCATACTTTAGACACTAAACCAATAGCAACAAGTTGCACACTTGTACCATAACTCATTTTGACCTTTTTATCCATTTTCTGCCCATTTGGACACCTTGACCCGATTTCCATATAAATCACACTTTGACTCATTTCTTAGCACATTACACGCATACTTGACCATTTCTATATAGTTGACTATATGTCAACACCAATCTTAACCAAAAACTTAATTTCAATACTTAACCATTTTATTATATAACAACTTAACATACCACAAGTTTCATACTCATTCTTTACACCCATAAAATTGTTTCTTAACTTTGACTACTTTCCACCATGACTTTGCCAAGTCAAAGGTGTAGCAATATTTCTCATTATTAACTTTACACTTTCACCATTTATATCGTAAAAATGTATCTTTGGGCAATTTACACAATTGGCTATTCACAACGATAATTTAAAAGAGAATGAGCTTTATCTAACCATATAAGCAAGCTCCCTTTCCACTTTACTTCTTGCCACCATAATCCACTTGTCTTAACCAATTTGTTCAACCGAACCAAACACCTACAACATTAAACACTTAAAGGGTAAGCATAAAGCTTAGTGAGCACATAGGCAATTAAATGAACAACTTTACTACTTAATCAACACATAATCATGTAAATCATAATTATTAACTTTACCAAATAGCCTTTAAGAAATTATAGAGATCACTCTTAACCTTGCCATTTAGCATCATACCTCTTCATGGTATGCATACAAAAGCCTCTTTTCTTAACATTAAGGATCCTTAATAACTTCCACATGTTAATTCATAAGAATCAACATCATCGAGCTAATGACATGAACATTACTTGGCTAAACATCAAGCTAATGTCATATCCATTACTCGGCTAAACTTTATCCATCAAACTAATGTCATGATCAATAATTGGCTACACATCAAGCTTATGACATGATCATTACTTACTTCCACAATCCTCTATATACTTACATAGTAAGTCATGGAGATATGATGGGGTTCCGACCTTCGCAAGCGCGAATGATCACAACGCCAATCAGTGGGTGTTTTAAATTTATATTTGTTGGGGTCTAAGTATGACTTACTAATACTGAACCAAGGGCTAGTAGATGGTAAGTATGACCTAGAGTCGTTCTTAAAGAGAAACTGAATTGAAACGGAGGTGATCCAATCAATCGTTACTTTCTAGTACAGGTTTTTAAAAGAAAGCATTGGGAGTTTGGTTCAGTTAACTAAGTAAAGTAAATAAAGTGAAAAAATGTAATAAAAAATCAGATAATGGAAAGTAGTATTTGTTGCGAGTTCATTAGCTAATAATATGGGATGATGACTTACACGGAAAAATGATTAACTAATTTAGAATTGTTTGCAAGATTCAATAACTTATGGTATAACCAATAGATTCCCTATTAGTTGGTTATCAACTAATATGTCACGAGGAACTAAGGTGTCATGATTCTGGCCAGACAGACGATGCTCAACTCTCCACACTCTCTTGTGAGGGAGTCAGTGGCCCATATTATTGAACGCATGTGCTCGTGGGCAAAGGAATAGAGTAGCAAGTGCATAACACGTCTAACCGTTCTTAATACCATAAAGATTATGAGTCTTATAAGCAACTAACTTAGGGTTTATGTTCGGACTTGTTTACCTATTCCTATTAGTAAAACTTAAGAGTGATAAGCGAGGGAAAACGTTTAGGTTTCATGCATATCTTACTTTAGGGTTTTACAGGTTAGGAAACAGTATCATTTTAGATTGGATTTTAAACTTGCCTTTCTTGATACAATTAACAAATCCCTAGGTTTTCGTAAATGGTAATTAGCCTATAGCCTACCTACTCTAATCTAATTTAAACTAAGCTAATTAAAATGCTCACGGCTTTTTGCAGAAAGTTAAACCCAGACCATGTCAGAAAATGCTATGGTAGTTCTCAATGTATTTAATCGTGTACCGATGTTTCCGTTGTGAATTTAATTGCTTCGTGATGTTTACATGATAATTACATTGTGATTGGAAGTGTACTATACTCATGGTAATTCCACGTAATCACATTGCTTTTTATGATGCTTGCATGACGTTACAATTAAACCATAGTTTTGACGCAGATAATTGTTGACCAAGTATTAAGGTTCGTGACTCCTCTTTACAAGGTTACAATCACGTTTGTTAATCGAAAGGCGAATGTAAGTTTTAGGTTTAAGATCACACGATAAGTCCGTTCATAAAGCTTCCATTTTTATAACGTCGATCCATAATACAACTACCTTCGGTCGTTTATCGGCTTCCATATGTATGTACTTTGCTTTAAAAGCATTTTCAGCACTATACCAAGTAAACAGTTGAATAGGGGTCGTCATATTATTTCACAAAGTATTTAAAGTCATCCCATAATTATATGTGCTAACTACATCACAACAAATACAATAGTAATCTACTCGCTAATCATGGCACAAACTAATTCTAGCATAATTAAAGCAGGCATATTTAATTAAGATAGAATAGGAAAGAAAGAACCCGGATTAGAATGCGAGAAGGAATAGACTTGAATTAATAAGTGTAATTCCAAGCGTACACCCAAGATTACAAGATGTTCCTTGCTTTCGTTCTACTCTAAACAAGCTTCCTAACTAGCCTAATACTAATTTTGAAGTAAGAAAATAGAATGAGAAAGTAAGAAAGTAATATGACTAATGCATATGGTGTGTAAGGTGTGTGTTGAAATGAAGTCTCATGCCTCCTATTTATAGGAGAAATCTGGCTCATGTTATCATCTTGAGGAGCACTTTAGCAAAAGGTGGAAAAGGTGGTGCACCAGGTACGTACAATCGCGCAAAGGTGTGGCACCGGGTACGTACAATCGCTTAAAGGTGTGGCACCGGGTACACGAAAGAACCAAAAAGCGGAAACGAGATGGGAGAGGGGAGGCCGGCGCCGCTCACCAAGTGGCCGGCGGCGGCTGGTGGTTGGCCGGCGGCGGCTGCCACCCGCCCCGGTTTGCCGTCTTTTGCTGCGTTTCTTAATTCGCACGTGTTTTCTTCGTTTTGCGTCCGTTTTCGTCGATTCTTTTTTCGTTGGATTTGTTTTCAAAAATGATGACTTTGATGAAAAGTAATCCCAAAAATGAGTTTCATATCTCCAGATATTGCGTACGAGTCATTTGAATCTTCCGGCGGGCGTAGAATCTTCATTCTTTATCCGTTTTTATTGATTCTTCTTATGTTACACTCGTATTTTGAAAAAAAACATCTTGGATAAGATGGATGTTGATGATGGTCACTTTAGACTTAAAATATTGTTTTAATGCCTTGAATCTTCAAACGTGCGTGGAATCTTCGTTTTTCATCCGTTTTGCTTGATTTTTATCGTGCAACCTTGTTTTGACCTCCTTGGCAGATTCTCATTGATTTGAGTGTTATTTGAGTTCAAATGCCAAGAATCGTTCCAAAATGAGAGAGATATCGGCAGTAAAAACGTGACTTTTTATGTGATATCAAGTATCCCACGCTTAGAACTATGCTTGTCCTCAAGCAAACTCGAACTTTAACATGGTTAAAGATAAGCAGATAATGAAATATTTTGAGGCGGAACTTTTTACTAAAGGGGGGTTTTGGAGAAATGAAATATTTTTTCTTTGAAAAATAAGGTTTCTAATCTTTGGGAGCATGCTTTTGATCATTGATCTTGGATATATGACTAGGCGATCCTCTCAAGGTGGTCACTCCAATCACTCAAAGTGTTTAGGGTTTCCTATTCTAGTATTATCAATCACTTTGAACGCCAGTCATGTATCGTTTATCATCATAGGCTTGATCGAGGATCAAATCGTTACCTTTTTGGTGAGCGCGCAGTCGATCTAGCCACAATCATTCTAAGAAAAGTGATGTAGGGTTTTTGGGGTGAAGTGTTGATGATGTGAGAGGGGGTTTTGTTGGTTTTTCATTGGTTTCTTTTTGGTGAAGTTGAAATTTTTGGGAGGGTTGACGCCCTTTTCTTTTAGTGTTTGCAGAAGGAGTCTTTTTCTCCAATTGATTTTCTTTTATTCAAATTTTCTTTCTTGGGTTTTCTTCTTTGACGTCATATCATTGTAGCTTCTTTTCTTTCATCATTGGGACTTACTATGAAGTTTGAGGGATGCTTTCGAGAAGGTAGGGATAACGTGTTTATTTATGGGTATATGGATGGGTTTAAGAATGAAGTGATTCGATCTCCTCTTTACTCACCAATCCGGATTTGAAATGCATCACAGGAGCAAGTTCTGATTCTAAGCGCATACATCGGCACACTCAAGAATCAAAAAAGTGAAGCATTAAAAGTGAATGCTCTTTATATAGCTCAAGATACCTTACGAATCGAAAGTTGGTTTGTTGTGTGCCTAGTCATGCGATGCTCTTTATGGGATTACTAAACTAATTTTTCAAAAGAATTTGTATTTTATTTGTCCTTATTCCCCAAAGTAAATCATTCTTCATCTAAAATTTTCGTTTTCAACATATTTTTAACTCAATTTTGAAAAATTGTTAAATTTTCGAGTTACTTTTTGAAGAAGCAGGGTCTAAGGAACAATGATTTTAGAATCAAGCATATACCATTATCCATTTCACAGTAGTGCAACTACTGCTATCCCACACTTAAAGGAACATCGTCCTCGATGTTATTCTAAGCTCTGTCCGGGGTGAAAATCCCACACTTAGGAGTTGAAACATCTAAAACATATTCTTTTAGCGGTGTGTCTTGGGTTTGAATCCTTCACTAAGTGATAAGCATAGTGGATATGGTATATTTATAATGAGTGAAAGAGATGGTATAGAAGTACTCCCTGGTAGTTGCAGTATTCCTTTGCTTGCATCTGCCGGACTTCGTCTTCATAGGTGCATTCTTGATCAAGTCTTCCTGTGATTGGTCTCGTAGGTGTGAACACGCTGGATATACAATTCTTCGGGTGTTGATACTTTCTTGCAGGATAGGACATGTATGATCCGTGTGTGAAAGATAGTCGGAGATTTCATCACTTCTTGGAAAGTAAAATTTTCGGAAATTTAAAAACACGGGTTGCCTCCCGAGAAGCGCTCTTTTAAAGTCGAGAACTCGACTTAGTCCTTTCTTCTTCAGATGATGCTGGATGCGTCCCTAGTGCTGGAGTGGTCACTGTGGATTCTAGGTAGGGCATATCTTGAAGGAAAGTATTGGAGGAATTGCTCTGTCATGTCGGCAATAAGAGTTGGTGGGTTGGTGGATTCCATTCTGAAGCTTTTGAAGTGGTCAGTGGCCAAGCTATCGAGGATTGCAATCCCGTAGCTGATATATCTAACTGATAGTGTAACTGGTCCGTTAGGGTCAATTCTGGTGCATGTGTAAGTTCGGACAACCTCACGCTCGGGGTGGTTTCGACCTATCGAGGCGATTAAAGCCATAAACTCAGTTCTTACTTCTTCAAAGTCACTAGCCAAAGGATCTCCTCCAAAGGATCTTGTTGCTTGGCATACTTGTCTTATGATTTGGTATTGTTCACAGTTGAAGGGAAAATCCGAGTCTGTGAAGATGTAGATTAACTTGCTGAATATTTCGCGATATCCATTTCGGTAAACGTCAAGTTCTACGTCTTCTTCTTGGTACATTCCGCGCAGTCGAGTCGTCACATAGGTTGCTAGGTTGATTTGCAACATGTGTGGAATGAATCTTGGTACCTCACGAGTTTCTTCTTCATATGCTGAGTCGTTTAACTCATAGTTATTAGTTCAACATGATGACCAATGGTGGAGTGAATGACGATCCTGTAGTTTTTCGAGGCTGTGAGATGTTTTCCAGTTTCGATGAGATCTAGAAGGGTTCTAAGATCTCCCACCATTCTGATGTCGGCATAATTTCATGGATTTCCAGTAGCTCTTTCAAGATTAGTTCTCATTTATGCAAGTATAGCCTTCTAACTCGAAGAGTAGGGAAAAGCGGATCCGGCCAAGGCACAATACACTTTTTGGTATATTTGCCTTTGGTTATTGTAGAACTCGACTTCTCCCATCGGGTAGTGGGGTCTTTCTGGCTGTTGAGCTTCTCTGGTGATTTGTGCTTGAAGAGAATCGGAGAATTCTTGAATATATCTTCGAAGAGCGCGGGGTTTTGGTTCTCCATAATTGGCTAGGTATGAATCGTATTCTCGTTCGATTTCCCTTATCAGGTGCCTTTGAGCGGTGGTGTAGTCATTGGTTGATTCTCTGATAGCTTCTACGATGATGCGAAGATCGTTATTTTCATCAATCAAGTCAATCATCTCTTGGTGGGTGTCTAAGAGAGGGATTTTCAATATCTCGGATGTGGTGATGGGAGAATTTGCTGGAGCAGGAGGAATAGAGCGTTCGTCGAGAGTGACGTCGATACAATCGTCGTCATACTTGATTTCTTCATCAGAATCTTCATCACGGGAATCTGGAAATTAGTGGAATTCTTCATCTGAGGGAGCGTTATTGAAAGGTTGGGAACTGTCAACTTCGATGGTCCTAACTTCCGTAGCTGTGTCTTGAAGGTTTCCTTCATAAAAGCCACATTTTTGCCTTGCCTTATATGCATCAATATTTTGATAGAGTGTAGCATATAGGTCTGGGTGCTTCGATGATCGGAGTTCTTCTTCAAACGTATCTATATCTCGGAGTCGGGTTCGGGTGAAAGATTTTGATGGGTCGAGATAAGAGTCAAGAATGTTTCCCATTCTTCTGATATGAGTGAACTTTAATTCTTGATGGAGGGTTTCATAATCAACGGATTCTTCTGATGAAGAGTAATCTTCGCAGTTTTGTATCCTCTTGACTTCAGCCATTTCTGGCGAGTCAACATGATCTTCATCGTCCTCCATTTATTCGTTCATTTCTTCCTATTCCTCAGTCTCTTCGTCCATTTCTTCTTTTTCCTTTTCAGTTTCTCCGTCTTCCTTAGTGGGTTCTTCCTTTTCTTCTTTAAATTCCAAGTCATCCTCTGTAGGTTGATACTCCTCTTCTTCTACTGGGTCAGTTTCAGTGTCAGAGATGAAGGTTGACGATCGGGTGAAAGGTTGTTCTTCTTCGGGCTCTGATTCATCATTATAGGTAATTCTGCCTGTTGATATAGCGCAACATTCTTCTTGTTCTGGGGTGCATTCTGGTTGGTCGATCTTGTAAGTGATGCTTTCACCGTGTGAGCGTAGGACAATCGTGTGGTTGTACACATCGATCACTGCTCGGGCTGTGTTCATGAATGGTCTTCCAAGGATAATCGGGATGTTTATGTCCTCGTGCATGTCCATTACCACGAAATCCGTCGGAAAGAAGAATTTGTCAACTTGAACTAGGACATTATCAGCTATTCCTTTTGGGTATCTAACGGATTGGTCAGCTAGCTGACGGTCATCTTAGTGGGTTTCAAGTTTTCAAGTTCTAGACTCTTAAACAGTGAGTAGGGCATGAGGTTAATGCTAGCTCATAGGTCGGCTAAAGCGCTTATTTCTCCGGATTGGTAAATAGAACAAGGGAGTGTAAACCTACCGGTGTCTCCTAATTTTTCGGGAAGGCTATTCTTAAGTAGGGCTGAGGTTTCAGAACTAAGGGGAATGTTGTTTACTTCGGGCAGTTTATCCTTAGTGGATAGCAATTTTCTGATGTACTTATTACGATCAGGAACTCTAGACATGGTATCAAGGAATTTTCCGTCTAACTTAAAAGATGATAATTTCTTAGGTTGGACCTTAAGTCTAGCGGGGTAAGGGATTCTAACCTCCTTGTTCATGGTTGGAGTGGTTTCCATAGCTGGTGTCTTGACCTTTTGTTCTTCCTTTACTGGGACAACAGCAGGTGGTGGAGTGGCTGCTTCCTTGGTGGTGGTAACTTGCTTTGCCTCCTCAACATGTGGGTTGTGAACCGTGTTTCTAGTCAAACTTCCTCTGGGTCTGTTCTCAAGACGTTGTGCCAATTGTCCAATTTGGCTTCCAAGTTATTCAATATGGCCAATTGATTTCTCATGAAGAGATCGGCTTGGTCTTACCTAGCGGATGTCTTTTGGTTGAGTATATGTTGGCCTTTCATGAAATGGGTAAAGGTGTCTTCTGAACTCGAAGCTGGGGCATTTGTCTTGGTGGGTTGTTCAGTGGTTTGGTTTGTGTCGGAAGTGGGTCCAGGAAGTGCGAGGGGTTGGTTGTAGGTAAGTTGTTGTTGTTGTGGGTAAGGTGGGTATCTAGGTGGGTATCGGGGTTGGAAAGGTTGGTTTTTTCTTTGTGGGAATGGAGGTCCTCTGGGTTGGTTGTTGTTTTGGTTGAAACCGAGTGGAGAATTCTGTGGTCGAGCGGGGTATTGAGCATAGTAAACGGTGTCGTCTGTCTCTTCGTATTCAACTTGATATTCACCAGGTGGTTGCGAGTTGGTGCAGTTTTGACAGACTTACACTTGGTGTACTTGGTTCTGTTGTTTCTTAAGTTCTCCGAACTGTTTGACAAGTGTGTGCATCTTCTCTGTTAATACCTTGATTGCTTCGACTAGAATTGGATTTGATGCAGGGAGAGGTGCTGAAGATGTCGAGTGATCTCCAGAGTTCCAATCATGGTGATGCATAGTCATATTTTCTATAAGGTCCCATCCTTCTTTGTCTGTCTTCGTCATAAAGCTTCCTTGCGCGGCAGCATCGAGGGTGGTTCGGTGGTTAGGGTCTAAACCATTATAGAAGGTACACAATTGTGTAGATTTGTCGAGTCGGTGATTAGGGCATTTCTTCAGTGCTCCTTTAAATCATTCTCATGCGGTGTATAATGACTCATCAAAAGCTTGGCGGAAGTTCATGATGTCATTTCGGAGTTAGGTTTGTTTAGAGGGCGGAAAGTACTTAGTTAGAAACTTTGTCACCATTACCGTCCATGAAGGGATAGAGCCGGTTTCTAAACCTTCAAACCATGTTTGCGCATGATGTGTAAGCGAATAAGGGAAAAGATACAAGCGGATTGTATCTTGGCTAACTCCATTTTGTTTGTAGGAGTTGGAAAGAGATATGAACTAGTCGAGGTGAGAGTTTGGATCATCACTTGGTAATCCATGGAATTAACAGTGGTTTTGGATTAGTTGGACGATGTGGTGCTTAAGCTCGAATGATTCTCATGAGGTTTCTGGGTAGAGAATTGGGCCTCCTCTTCCTTCAATAGAGGGCTTACTGTTGTCAGTGAGAGTGATGCAATCAGCCATTGCTTGTCTAATTGCAGATTGCTTCTTTTCTCATCGAATAGTGCGTATTATAAGTTCTGGATCAGGAAAGTTAAAAAGCGGTGCAGATCTAGGGGAAAAGGTCATACACTAACTAAAAACAGACAATAAAGAAAATATTTTCTTTTTAATAAGGTTTTATCCTAAGGGTATACTAGAAAACAGGATTGGTTGGGCCTCTCTATCGGACAATTAGTCTCCCCGGCAGCGGTGCCAAAAACTTGATGGGGTTCCGAACGTCGCAAGCACGAATGATCACAACGTCAATCGGTGGGTGTTTTAAATTTATATTTGTTGGGGTCTAAGTATGACTTACTAATACTGAACCAAGGGCTAGTAGATAGTAAGTATGACCTAGAGTCGTTCTTAAAGAGAAACTGAATTGAAACGGAGGTGATCCAGTCAATCGTTACTTTCTAGTACATGTTTATAAAAGAAAGCATTGGGAGTTTGGTTCAGTTAACTAAGTAAAGTAAATAAAGCGAAGAAATGTAATAAAAAATCAGATAATGGAAAGTAGTATTTGTTGCGAGTTCATTAGCTAATAGATTGGGATGATGACTTTCACGGGAAAAATGATTAACTAATTTAGAATTGTTTGCAAGATTCAATAACTTATGGTATAACCAATAGATTCCCTATTAGTTGGTTATCAACTAATATGTCACGAGGAACTAAGGTGTCATGATTCTGTCCAGACAGACGATGCTCAACTCTCCACACTCTCTTGTGAGGGAGTCAGTGGCCCATATTATTGAACGCATGTGCTCGTGGGCGAAGGAATAGAGTAGCAAGTCCATAACACGTCTAACCGTTCTTATTACCATAAAGATTATGAGTCTTATAAACGACTAACTTAGGGTTTATGTTCGGAATTGTTTACCTATTCCTATTAGTAAAACTTAAGAGTGATAAACGATGGAAAACATTTAGGTTTCTTGCGTATCTTACTTTAGGGTTTTACAGGTTAGGAAAGAGTATCATTTTAGATTGAATTTTAAACTTGCCTTTATTGATACAATTAACAAATCCCTAGGTTTTCGTAAATGGTTATTTAGCCTATAGCCTACCTACTCTAATCTAATTTAAGCTAATCTAATTAAAATGCTGACGGCTTTTTGCAGAAAGTTAAACCCAGACCATGTCAAAAAATGCTATGGTAGTTCACAATGTATTTAATCGTTTACCGATGTTTCCATTGTGAATTTAATTGCTTCGTGATGTTTACATGATAATTACATTGTGATTGGAAGTGTACTATACTCATGGTAATTCCACGTAATCACATTGTTTTTTATGATGCTTGCATGACATTACAATTAAACCATAGTTTTGACGCAAATAATTATTGACCAAGTATTAAGGTTCGCGACTCCTCTTTACAAGGCTACAATCACGTTTGTTAATCGAAAGGTGAATGTAAATTTTAGGTTAAAGATCACACGATAAGTCCGTTCATAAAGTTTCCATTTTTATAACATCGATCCATAATACAACTACCTTTGGTCGTCTACCGGCTTCAATACGTATGTACTTTGTTTAAAAAGCATTTCCAGCACTATACCAAGTAAATAGTTGAATAGGGGCCGTCATATTATTTCACGACGTATTTAAAGTCATCCCATAATTATATGTACTAACTACATCACAACAAATACAATAGTAATCTACTCGCTAATCATGGCACAAACTAATTCTAGCATAATTAAAGTAGACATATTTAATTAAGATAGAATAGGAAAGAAAGAACCCGGATTAGAATACGAGAAGGAATAGACTTGAATTAATAAGTGTAATTCCAAGAGTACACCCAAGATTACAAGATGTTCCTTGCTTTCGTTCTACTTTAAACAAGCTTCCTAACTAGCCTAATACTAATTTTGAAGTAAGAAAATAGAATGAGAAAGTAAGAAAGTAATATGACTAAAGCATATGGTGTGTAAGGTGTGTGTTGAAATGAAGCCTCATGCCTCCTATTTATAGGAGAAATCCGACTCATGTTAGCATCTTGAGGAGCACTTTAGAAAAAGGTGGAAAAGGTGGTGTACCAGGTACGTAAAATCGCGCAAAGGTGTGGCACCGGGTACGTACAATCGCGTAAAGGTGTGGCACCGGGTACACGAAAGGACCAAAAAGTGGAAACGAGACGGGGGAGGGGAGGCCGGAACCGCCCACCATGTGGCCAGCGGCGGCTGGTGGTTGGCCGGCGGCGGCTGGCTGCCACCCGCTCCGGTTCGTCGTCTTTTGCTGCGTTTCTTAATTTGCGCGTGTTTTCTTCATTATGCGTCCATTTTCGTCGATTATTTTTTCATTGGATTAGTTTTTCAAAAACAAAGACTTTGATGAAAATTAATCCCAAAAATGAATTTCCTATCTCCAGATATTGCGTACGAATCATTTGAATCTTCCGGCGGGCGTAGAATCTTCATTCTTTATCCGTTTTTGTTGATTCTTCTTATTTTACACTCGTATTTTGAAAACGAACATCTTGGATAAGATGGATGTTGATGATGGTCACTTTAGTTTTAAAATCTTTTTTTGATGCCTTGAATCTTCAAACGTGCGTGTAATCTTCGTTTTTCATCCGTTTTGCTTGATTTTTATCGTGCAACCTTGTTTTAGTGACAACTGTCACAAAATCGTAACCGTAATCAAACTGTAATCGTAACTTAAATGTTGAAATTCATTCTTGTGTTAGGACTCATAACATGAATTTCTTTACATCAAAGCCTTCATTTTCAAAGATCGAATCCAACGCAAAAAGAATCATCGCAATCGGATGTATAACGAAAAAGATACAAGGCAAAACGTAAATGCATTCATTATTTCGAAACTTAAGAGAACGTGGGAAGTATGAAAAAAATATATATATATAATAATAACTGATTTATAAATAATAATAATATTAACAATATAAATAAATCTAAAATAAGATAAGTAAAAACATGTAAACTGATAAAATGATAAAAGCTGAGTTTTCTGTGAGGTTTCACAGTTTAGGTCATAACTCTCTCATCTCGACTCCAAGTGACTTGAATCCAAAGCCTATGGTCTCTAAACTCATTGGGCTACAATATGTCCAAAAATCACCCCAAAATACCCTATCAGGGCCGGCTAAGGAGGGTTGGAGTAGGAACTAGAAAAGATATTCATTATATGCTACATACAACAAAATAAAAGGAAAATAATAATAATAATAATAATAATAATAATAATAATAATAATAGTAATAATAATAATAATAATAATAATAATAATAATAATAATAATAATAATAATAATAATAATAGTAATAATAATAAAAAAAAAAAAAAAAAAAAACCCTACAAACCCTAAAAATGAATTTTATATCTTCTCTAGCCATTTTCATCATCAACCCATCATCAATTTTCATCCTTTTGATCATCCGTTTCAAGAAATCAAGGCGTTGTTGTTACCTTCGAGTGTCACATATTCGTGTATTTGCGTAGGTAATCTTATAAACTCTTTTCCTATAAACTTTTCTTATATTTTCTATGATTTATAAACCTCATAATCAATTTACATGTATCATGAGTCGATGATATGATTTGACCTTAGTTAAAGAAATTATTCGTAAACCCTGGTTATAAACCATAGCTCTCAATGTTTTACATTAACACGCGAGGTTTCGGCCTCTGAAACTAAACAGATGATTTTATAAAAATTATTTAGTAAACTGATGTAATGTATTACGAATTTTCTGAAAACTTTAGTTAGTATGAATTGAATGGATTAATTACTTTTTAATTACTTTGAGATCTTTAAATTATGTGAAAACATGAAATTTTTTGTATAAATCTTTTATTTTAGAATCTTAAATTTAATTAATAAAATCATTTTACTTAAATGTATTTGTTAAATTAATATGTTTTAAAGTATAAATTGTAGTCGTGTTTTCTTAATTCTTTAAATTAACATTCTCATGAGTGATGTCTATATATCATGGTTTATAAATGTTTTTCAAGTTTAGGTTAGATAAGGATTCTTGAATATGTGTCGTTGAATATTTCCAAAGAATTGAATCTGAACTGTTATCACTAGCCATGCGTATACATAAACCTAAGTAACTATAAGGTTAGTTTATTTGGGAATTTGTGGGAAATATATTATAGGGATGTAAACTTGACATGAACGTGGATGTATAGGAACCCTTGACTCGACTCCTGTACATAATTTGTAAGATAGATAACTCATGAACTATTCCTTTATATTATAGGACGTTATAGTTCACCGCAGATGTGTATGATATATGACTTGCTTTATGCTCGTTATTCAGGTGAGTTTTCGTGGCCCTGTTTTCAATTACATATTTTCAAATTGGGGGAAAAGTATGCTCACATGTTTTATCAACTATTTTGTGTTGTGATTACATTTATTTTTATTTTGGACATATGCTTGAAATGTGTGACACTATGTGACTTATGTGCATTCGGTTGTTGGATTCATTTTTATAAAAAGGCCTTACTCTTTCGAGGGTAAGTACCTAATGTGTACTGCTAGTATACATTGAAGGTCATGTTGTTTTGCAAAAGGCCTTGCTCTCTTTCGAGAGTAAGTACCTAATGTATGCGTTAGTGTACATTGAAGGTCATATATAGGTAGCTACCGCATACACATGATTTGGTTGGGTCATACTCCTTCGTAGGGTGATGATAGTTTGTGGAGATGTTTGGTTATATTATTTCACTTGCGTACCTTTTCATATGCATTGTCCTAACTTATTATTATCACAGCAAAATGTTTATTTTTATGGTGTCTTGTTTCAAACCTACGAAACTCACCAACATACGTGTTGACGTTTTTGAGCATATCTTTTCAGGTGATCAGAATAATCACTAAAAAGCTTGAGGATTGTGGCTTTAGCGGGACTTCTAGGTTGCATTTGAGACTTGGTGAATGGAATGTTGACTATATACACTTATACTTATTAGAGATATGACAATTGGATTCTTATGTATTTGAGACTATGTACTCGGGTTATTGATGGACCGCGGCACAAGTCTCCCTTGTGTCGGGGATATCATAACACATTGTTGAATTGCATTTAGTTTTGTTCTATTATATTAACGTGTTATGATCTAGTCGCGCATCATATCCCATTGTTTCCGCTTTAGACGGGGTGTGACAGATTGGTATTAGAGCCATTGTTTATAGAGAACTAGGTGGAATACTCGACGTAGACTATAAACTAGGAACCTTCATATAGTTTACATACTAGGAACTATGTGTGCATAAATCTACATGTATCTATTTTCTCATAACATCGACTTTCGATCTCATTCATATTAAATCACCACACATCATGTCGTGTGTACTCTTTATTTTCCTTAAATGAATTTCGCCCTCAAAATTTACTACTATGAAATATATACTATATACAAATTAACATACTCAATATACATTGTGACATACAACGATGGTAGTGAGGAAATTAAATGAGGATATATTTAGAATACGGGGGCCCACGTATTGTAAATATATCCTACGTTAATGAGTCACGTGACCATGTTGTATGAATCGATGATTGAACAACAAAAGCAACAAAACTTGAAATCAAGAATCCTTCCAATGAACAGTAAATAACCGTGTGGCTTATATGCTACTTGGGTACCAAACGAATCAAAATCAAAGGAAAAATGTATATCAAATGGAATTATGACATCATAAGGTGAGATAATCTCGGGTTACATAAAAATAAGCATCTGTTTGAGCATGATGTTCACACTTTTGAGGAAATTAAAAAGGAGATCAGTATATTACCCTGATCAAATTTCTACTCCACATTCCAACAGAGGTTTCCAACAATTCTACTCCCTACTAATAATTTATTACTCCTTTTACCTAAAAATCATATTTGACTTTATTTACTCTATAAGGAACAAAATCAATAAAGAACACATAGAATTACTTTCAACCTCTATTCAATTGACACGTATCACCAATACAATCGTTACCGTTATTGCTTTTTCCGTTGCATTGATCAGGTCATGCGCTAATGCTAATTTACAAACCCTACTTAGCATCTTCTTAGTTATACTCCTAAAATTTTAAGCTTTATCACACTTGACTTCCCGTTTGAGTTTATTAAGTAACCTACTAAATAACTATAAAATGATTATAATCTTCTATTAAAGATCAAACTGGTTGGTTGGTTTCATATCCTCAACGTGCCCATCTAACCGTCCATAATGTTTTAATTATACTCTAAATTTCTATAGTTATATGGTGCGGAAATCACTCAATGTTAACGCTATTAATCGTAACGTTTGAAAGTCAAAATAAAAGATAGTATGATAAGAATTTCTGACAATAAGATACCATCACATATAATGTATGTTATCAACAATAACATACTGATGAATATCCATGTAAAACTCTATCAAGACATTACCCACTTGGAACAAAAATATTTGGCTCACTATTTCTCAAATTCTTTAGGCATAATTACGCCTAAAATCGCCTTTGAAACTTCTGACTATGACTACGACCACGTACACGTACACTTCATATCATGCAATGATCTTTGCTTTTCTAGTCGGTGATACATTTACCTATTGGGCTGTTTTTTTTATCCTCGCAATGAAATTTTCAATTCCCCCCCAAAGTTAACCCGAAATTTTGTTACTTGTGGGACATAAATTTGGTTCTCCGCATTGACTTACAAATCTATCTCTATACGTCGAATGCTCTAATTCTCCAAGTTACATTTAAAACATAACTCAATTTGACCATTCGTAACATATATTCTAACCTTGGTTTTAAACTATTTCGACTACGAATGCTATAAGAACTTAAACTCAATCTAAGACACAATTGCGTGAATTTTCTCCACCACATAATGATCGTAACTTGGTCCGCTCAAAAGTATTTCTAAACGTTATAATATGGGTGCAACTCGCTAAGGTATTGGAAATCGAAGACACGGTTATGAATCTCAAATTCAACCAATCGTGATTAATTAGATTAATTAATAACCTTCACTGCTTTTAATGTTTTTATAACTAAAAATTAATACTTTCAAACTTCGTGACGTATTTCACGTTTACATAACATATCACTGTATAAGCTCTCAAAGGAAAATTCACTCATAAGGTTCGTATAAAATTGGAGAAATTCCTGGTTGTAACTATATTACGATAGGCTCAAATAACAAGACGGACTTTGAATTTAAAATTGATAGAAGTCAACTCATATGGAAAAACTATTTGTTTTAGCATCGTTTGAATCAAGAACTTCATCAAGGCTAACAATTGGCTACATATAAGTCAAGAGAAACACAAAATCAATGAACTTTCATAATAGTCAAAATAAAATAATATATTAAAGAGCAAGGGGAAATCATGATGAATTTGTTTGTTTGACACGTTAAAAAAAAAAAATTAACGTAACCCACTCTATATTGTGTAGTAACATGAGATTGGCCCATTACTAATCCATATAAAATAAGACGATGAATCTTAACTACTGTCTCAAAATGTTCAATCAAATAATCGGGAAGCTTAATTAAAAATAATCAAAAAGTGAAGATCAAGATATACACGAGACAAATCGATCGATAGGGAATCAATTGAATATTTAACATAACATGTTGGCCTTAAATACAAGTATAAAACACATAATATCTCCGAATAATGTTCTTTCTTTCGAGACACACTTACCTTGTGTAGTGTGGATATATCTCTAGTGTTACCATATCGATACATATGAGACGATTACTCAAATCCAAAGAAACAAACCTGGTTTCAAAACACAACCTAACTAAAATCGTTACTCGACATCAAAATGATACCAAAACATGGGATTAACATTATATTTCTTTTAGCCGATCTACAAATTGTTATGGCAGATTTTTAAATCACACTTGCGTTAGCTAAAGTGGGGATAAACTTGGATAGAACTTGGTAGAAATAATAAGAAACAAAATGAAACAACCTATAGACAAAACGATTCACATGGTTTGGCACAACCTTACCAATATCCTCCTCTAAGATCCTTCTTAAATCTTATAATGAAAAGATTCCGATGTGAGAAAATGTACACTATGACTTTAATCCAAAACCAAGCGCTTCGATTTTAGAATAAAATATAAGTACACTTATTCATTCCTTACATAAATAAATCCGGACACACTCTTGTAAGTATGAACTCCTCTTTCTTTGATAATATTATGGATTAATTTCATCTGTCAATACGTTGCCTTGCAGATATAATGTTACTTCAAATCAATAAACTCATTCAAATCTGTAAGAAAGTAATTATAAATACACAATATACATAGGACAAAATTAAGAACACTATAGAAGTTTAAACTGTTGAGACTCATTTTCGTGTAATCTAAATTTTGATACGATAAGTCGAATATAATCTTGATTGTTTCGCGTTTAACACTATTCTCAATATGAGAAACTCATACATACTTCTGTAGAATCAATAATATGCACGTTCGCATAAAGAACCAATATTTTTCATTAGTTTGCTTAAAAACATTCTTCAATAATTGTCTATCATTTCGTGCTAATACTACAGCTACAATTCTAGCATAAATGAGCCACCAGTATGGGTTGGGTTACAGTGCAACACAAATAAACTTCAATAAATCAAAACCTAGTACAAAATTATGAGAATTAATCACACTACAGGTACAGGATGCATATCTCACGTATTACCATCATCACCTCTAATACCATACTACCTTTTTGGTAAAACTCATTTACTCTCTTTAGTTAACAAAACAACTTTTCATCTTCGAACTCTTATGTGAAACAAATCTAAAATCTTTAAGGTTGTTAGTATTAGGTCCACTAAATTTTAGGACGAAATTCTTCCAACGGGGGGATACTGTGACAACTGTCACAAAATCGTAATCGTAATCAAACCGTAATCGTAACTTAAATGTTGAAATTCATTCTAGTGTTAGGAATCATAACATGGATTTCTTTACATCAAAGCCTTCGTTTTCAAAGATCGAATCCAATGCAAAAAGAATCATCGCAATCGAATATATAACGAAAAAGATACAAGGCAAAACGTAAATGCATTCATTATTTCGAAACTTAAGAGAACGTGGGAAGTATGAAAAAAATATATATATAATTATAAGTGATTTATAAATAACAATAATATTAACAATATAAATAACTCTAAAATAAGATAAGTAAAAACATGTAAAATGATAAAATGATAGAAGCTGAGTTTTCTGCGAGGTTTCACAGTTTGGGTCATAACTCTCTCATCCGGACTCCAAATGACTTGAATCCAAAGCCTATGGTCTCTAAACTCATTGGGCTACAATATTTCTAAAAATCAGCCCAAAATACCCTATAAGGGCTGGCCAAGGAGGGTTGGAGTAGGAACTAGGAAAGATATTCATTATATGCTACATACAACAAAATAAAAGGAAAAAAATAATAATAATAAAACCCTACAAACCCTAAAAACGAATTTTATATCTTCTCCAACCATTTTCACCTTCAACCCATCATCAATATTCATCCTTTTGATCATCCGTTTCAAGAAATCAAGGCGTTGTTGTTACCTTCGAGTGTTACATATTCGTGTATTTGCGTAGCTAATCTTATAAACCACTTTTCAATAAATTTTTCTTATATTTTATGAGATTTATAAACCTCATAATCAATTTACATGTATCATTAGTCGATAATATGATTTGACCTTAGTTAAAGACATAATCCGTAAACCCTAGTTTATACGAATGAATTTTGATTTCTGATTGAATTGTTACAGCCGACTTTAGAGACAGTTTTCACCAATTTAGAGTAGTTTTCAGGCTTCGGTCAAAACTAAAAAGTTGTAGCTATCAATGATTTACATTGGCATTATAAGTTTAGGCCTCTGAATGATTTTATAAAAATTATTTAGTAAACTAATGCAAAGTATTACGAATTTTTTGAAAACTTTAGTTAGTTTGAATTGAATGGATTACTTTTTAATTACTTTGAGATATTTAAATTATGTGAAAACATGAAATTTTCTGTATAAAACTTTTATTTTCATAATCTTAAATTTAATTAATAAAATCATTTTACTTAATTGTATTTGTTAAATTAATATGTTTTAAAGTATAAATTGTAGTCGTGTTTTCTTAATTCTTTAAATTAACATTCTCATGAGTGATGTCTATATATCATGGTTTATAAATGTTTTTCAAGTTTAGGTTAGATAAGGATTCTTGAATATGTGTCGTTGAATATTTCTAAAGAATTGAATCTGAACTGTTATCACTAGCAATGCGTAGACATAAACCTAAGTAACTATAAGGTTAGTTTATTTGGGAATTTGTGGGAAATATATTATAAGGATGTAAACTTGACATGAACGTGGATGTATAGGAACCCTTGACTCGACTCCTGTACATAATTTGTAAGATAGATAACTCATGAACAATTCCTTTATATTATAGGACGTTATAGTTCAACGCATCTGTGTGTGATATATGACTTGCTTTAAGCTCGTTATTCAGGTGAGTTTTCGTGGCCCCATTTTCAATTACATATTTTCAAATTGGGGGAAAAGTATGCTTACATGTTTTATTAACTATTTTGTGTTGTGATTACATTCATTTTTATTTTGGACATATGCTTGAAATGTGTGACACTATGAGACTTATGTGCATTCGGTTGTTGGATTCATTTTTATAAAAATGCCTTACTCTTTCTAGGGTAAGTACCTAATGTGTACTGTTAGTATACATTGTAGGTCATGTTGTTTTGCAAAAGGCCTTGCTCTCTTTCGAGAGTAAGTACCTAATGTATGCGTTAGTATACATTGAAGGTCATATATGGGTAGCTACCACATACACAGGATTTAGTTGGGTCATACTCCTTCGTGGGGTGATGACAGTTTGTGGAGATGTTTGGTTATATTATTTTACTTATGTACCTTTTCATATGCATTGTCCTAACTTATTATTATCACAGCAAAATGTTTATTTTTATGGTGTCTTGTTTCAAACTTACGAAACTCACCAACATACGTGTTGACGTTTTTGAGCATATCTTTTCAGGTGATCAGAATAATCACTAAAAAGCTTGAGGATAGTGGCTTTAGCGGGACTTCTAGGTTGCATTTGAGACTTGGTGAATGGAATGTTGACTATATACACTTATACTTCATTCGAGATATGACAATTGGATTTTTATGTATTTGAGACTATGTACTCGGGTTATTGATGGACCGCGGCACAAGTCTCCCTTGTGTCGGGGATATCATAACACGTTGTTGAATTGCATTTAATGTTGTTCTATTATATCAATGTGTTATGATCTAGTCGCGCGTCGTATCCCGTTGTTTCCGCTTTAGACGGGGTGTGACAGTTTTGACCTCCTTGGCAGATTCTCATTGATTTGAGTGTTATTTGAGTTCAAATGCCAAGAATCGTTTCAGAATGAGAGAGAGATCGGCAGTAAAAACGTGACTTTTTACGCGATATCAAGATACTTCCACATATCCATCTACTTACAAAGTAAGTAATGGAAATAATATATATATCATATCTTTACACAGTCTTTACAAAAACTTATACCACATATAACTAGTTCTTTCAACACTTACCAATTAACAAGTATTCATATCTCAAATCATAGTATCAACATACACAATCAATAACATGTGATATAAATAATACTACCACCGATTGTATGAATCTTTTGCTCGGAAGCAATTCGGAACATACAACCCTTACCCATTTAACCCCCATAGTACCTACCTTAGCTTTAGGGTAATTAAGCAATTCTCGCACTTGAATATGCATGCCATATCTTGGGTCACCTATCACATAATATATAAAGGTAACAACATACTTAGTATCACATGATGATTAAATTTCACTAATCATCATTATTATTCATTTATCCTTACCATTTGATCTTTAATCAATTAGCATATCTTACCTTACTTTAATACTTGTCACATAACAAGCTCTGTTAACTAATAAGTATGGTGAATCAAGCATAGATAACACCATCTTGTCTTCTGAACACTTAAATCATCATTCATGATCATAATTATATCATAACTATTCTTGAATTAATTAAATAGCTTCTTTCTTTCATGATCATGAATAACTTTAATATCATAACAACTCTCTAATACATAATTAGGGCAAAAACTTATAACAACTAACAAGAATTAAATTAATTCATTGAAACCCCCATGAATCAAATTCTAAATTCATAACCTTCAGCTTGTAGTATTGTTTATACAATCACTAACAAGCTTTACTACCACTAATTCAACATAATTAATCTTCAATTTCGTATTTAAACTCATTAATTCCTCAAATCTTCATAAACCCATTTTCTAGGTTATACTACATAAAGAACAAGCTCATACCTTTGATAAAGAAGATCAAAATAAGATAAATTACATGTTTTTAGCTTCAATTTCGTGTTTTGGAATAATTTTGTTAATGGTTTCTTGTTCCTGCGATTTTCTTTCGTTTTGTTTAATTCTGGAAGGAGGTGGAAGGAATAGGTAAGCACATACATATATATGAATAGATATGTATGTGTTTTTTTACTCCTCGTGATTATTATTGTCTGAAACTTTGAAACCGACTTACAATTATTATTATTTTACTTCACCTAAAATAATAATAACTTAAAAGAATTACTTTTACTTTTATCACAATAATACTAAAGATTTTGGGGTGTTAAACTCACCATACCTCTTGGAAAACAAATTTTAAACTCTCCATACTTCTTGGGGGCCCACATAAATCTGTAGCCCCATGCCCCCACCTTTCCCCTCTTTACTTGTTTGAAAGACAAAAAACCCACTCCCTTCATTCCCATTTCTACACTCTATCTCATTTCCCACCCCTTCTCTCTCTACTCATCCTCTCTCTCTCTCTCTCAAATTTAGACCAGAGGTCAGTCACACACCCCCTGCCCCCATAACCTCCTAACACCACCACAAGTCCACCATACATCCACCACAAACCGCCATCGACCGCCTCACTGGAAAATCAACAAAACGGACTTTTGAGCTTATTTCTTCTCCTCTTTGTCTATTACACTCATAAGAACTTCCTCCAACTTCAAAAATGCTAGTAATATGTTTATTACCATGTTTGTACGCTCACTCGACCATAAAATCTCCAAAATATAAACCGAAACGCGATTTAAAACTTGAAAACATATGTCTGAGTAATCTGTCCAGGAACTTCTTTCACTTCCATGATTTTTATAAAAATCAGTAATACATGAAAATGGACATTTCTTGAGTATAAAAATAAGTTCAAAGAGTTAGCTTTATGCTAAAATTAGTTTTGTGACGTTTGGAGACTAAATGATACCCGAAAATGTGAAAAATAAACGACATAGATAATCTGTCTCGGATGATAGAAAAATCAATCTACTTCTTGAGACCATATCTCGAGCTCTAGACCTCAAAAATGCATGGGACAACTTGGAAAAGTTTAATTTTTTGGTATATTCATTTTTCGTTTAGAACTCATCTCCTAGTAATACAACAATTTCGCTAGAAAAATCAATTTGTACACTTGTAGTTGGATTGGTCAAAACAGGACCACAGGGGCTTTACCAATTAATTTAATCAACTTCTAAGTGTCTAAAAATTATGGAAACATTACAAAAAATAGCTAAGACATAGGGGAACACTCATAATTTTTTTTGAAATTTTTCGACAACATCTACTTAGTCAAATAAAAATCCCAAAATAGGTCTAATTTTGACTCCGAAAGTTTGACTTTTGGATTCATTGTTTGACTTTCAGATTTTAGTGACATTCAGATTTTGATTCCAAAAGTCAACTTTCAGAGTTGACTTTCGTTGACTTTTGGAAAAATTGTATTTTTAACCTTGAGTTTCGGATATTTACACTTTTGGACCCCAAGTTTCGAATGAATAGTGATTTTGACCATACTTTCGGATACCAACACCTTCATACTTTCGGATACATATATGTGGCCATACTTTCGGACATATATACATACATATATATATATACATTGGGATACGTACTTTCGGATATTTATATACTTTCGGATATATAGATATGCTTACTTTCGGACATTTATATATATATATATATACACCTTCGGATACATATATGTAAACCTATACATACTTTCGCATACATATATATACTTTTATGAATATACAACGAAACATATAATAATAATACTTGGGACTATTATTAATAACCGTCACCAACGGACCATACATGTTTCAAACTACAAACAATAACACTTAACAAACACTTGGACATTAACTAGTTGAGTGGACAACTAGCTTAGATGGTCTTGCGAGACATCTACTTACAGAACCTTGTGCATTTAGAATGCTAGAAGGTTGCGGGTTCGAAGAACCTACATATTGCTTTAAAGCTTTCGGGCACTCGTTAATTGTATAAACGCTTGCAAACTCAGGTGAGTTTCATAGCCCCTATTTACTATTTTCTCTTGGGTGAGATACACTGCTTACTGATTTTACGCATGGATACAAGTACTTTAACTTTATAATGGCTTTGCATGAGTTGCTTTTACTAATCCACTAAAAGTTCTCTTATTACATAGTTTCGTTAGTATGGATTTAGTGTGAGTGTTAATGAATAGACCTATTTGGGATTGACCATCCCCGTCTGGGTTAGAATCCCTAACTGGTCAAACGGACGCATTAGTATTTGATCCTAATGGGTTTTCTGGATCAGGCACCTGCGGAGGCAAGGGGCTGTATTTGATTATCTAGACCTCACCAACGGTTAAGCTTAGGACTATGGGCTCATGACATTAGTTTACTTATTTTGCTTGGTTGCAAAACTTATATAAACCTTGTGGTCCACTTTTATGCTTTACTTACAAACCTATGAACCATTGTGTTGACCTTTTAGCAATGTATTCTTAGGTACACATCATAAGTAGGGATGCCCAACAGGAACGATAGCTCGACTCACATGCATACAAACTTTGAAGATTTTCTTACATTACTTTTTGTATTATTATTTATGTACTAGAATCTCTAGGAATTTACTCGAGAACTCGGAGCTTATGTTTACATTTGGATAATGATGTAATATTTTTTAAACTATTTTACAAATGTTTCATATAGATGTCATTTGCTTTATCTTATTGCGTTGATACTTGATTAGTCGAGCCCCGACCTGAATCGCTTTCGTTGTATGATTTGGGGGTGCGACATGATAAGTCATACGCGATCCTACCTTGTACATGGGATCGCGTAATAACAAGTGAAAAGCTACTGTAACCGAAATACACTAGGATACACGATCCCAACATACAACCCAGATCGCTTACTAAAACTTAATTTTCAGACTCAAGCAAATCAAACAATAATACGCGATTCAGCGGATCAATTGATTTGTATTCAGCCCAGTAACTGCAAACTCGTGTTCTAACAATAAATTACAAACTTTAAATGCATACAACTCATTACTCATTAATCCATTTGCTACGAAAATTTGCAAACACTTTTCATACTACAAAATAAAGATTTCCCAATTTTCACTTTTTAAATATTCACATTAACACCAAATCTGGACTGTAATCCAAAATTTGGCCATTTTGACCACTTTTGCAACTCAAACCAAATCCCAATTGGTTCACTTTCAAACTACAACCTTTTTCAACATTTGACATACTCCACAAATTACTACTAATTACATTTGACCTGACTCACAACTTTAACATTTACATCAATATTTCTCGAACGGGTCAAAAATACAAAACTACAAGTTTATACTCAAACTACAATACTTCAATTCAAAAGGGAACTTTCATAATTATATCAAGAGCATGATTTCTATAAAACAAGGGATTTGAATTACTAACTCGTAGTAAGTCCACCTCTAGTAAATTCTAGTCTCTTTCGCCCATATGAACCCTTAGCTTTCTTTGCCTACAAAATTATACAACAATTACGGTAAGCAAAATATGCTTAGTAAGTAGAGGAAAATAAGCTACAAATACAAAACTACTACAATATAATTATATTCCTACAACCAACTTACTATAAATTATAGAACATACTCGTATGCTTTATCTACAATGCTACTAGGTGATCAAATACATTTGAACCACCTACTACATAGATCATTCTCGAATGATCTATCTACTTTACTAGAAGGATCCTCTACTACATTGTTCTTCATTAAATAACACTACAATGGTATAAACCATTTCAACTACACACATGACATACTCATATGCCATACTTATCACAAACTAATCATCATTAACTAACACTTGCTTGATCATCATTCAAAATCACAAACAAGTTTAATTATTAAACTACAATCCTTACTAATTACCTTGTCAATGATTAGGATACACAAGCTTAAAGATTAACTCTCTACTTATCCTTATCACCTAATAACACAACATACAAATAAAGTTATTCAATAGTCACATGAGAACCTTTTATACAACAATTTATCACTTTTAATTAATTAGCTAACTCTTTCTTTAATTCATACAAACTACTCTTATGTTCAACCAAGAACATAGTCTTGACTTTAGACTCATACAATCTACACAACTTATCAATATTTATCACTACATAATTACAACTACTAAATACTACTATTCATCATCTTCTTCATAAACTTACACCAAATTCTTCAATTTAGCTACAATCATCACAATAAATCAATAACTATTAATTACCTTATTCTCTTTAAAACTTTGACATGAAATCTTTCTATATAGGTTCTACTTAACAACAACAACAACTCAATAACTCTGACTTATCATCACCATCATCATCCATAGAGATTCACCAATTTAGCTAAAACTCCCAAAATTCATGTTTACTTCAAAAACTCAGCTTTTTATACATACAAATTACTACATAGTACTCAATATCAATTACATATCATGTATTAACTCAAAAATACAACTTTTCTAGGGTTCTTGAACTTACTCATAAAAAGTATGAAATTAATTGATTAGGGAGAGTAATCTTACCTTGTAGATGCTATAATTGAACTTAGAATCAAGAAAAACACCAAGATTAAGCTTCAATTTGTTGTATCAATCACTTGCTTGTTTTTCCTTCTTTCCCCCTCTCTAATTCGCACAGAACACACAAACACACACTAAAGTTTTGTTTCCAGAAAACTCAGGAAAAGGGATTAAATAAACTTATTTTCAATTTTAACCCTCAAATCCTCTTTCTTCCATTTTGGCCACCAACTAATTTCTCAAGTTTAAAACTTTCTACTTTGGCCTCTAAAATTTTCTTACCAATTATTATACTACAATTTATAAACACGTACATAATAATTAAACTACTAATTTAAATAAACTTACAAAAAATAGGGTGTTACAAAAGACATTAAAGCTTTCATCGCAATCTGCAACCATCTTATCGACCCTCATCCAAGCGGGGCTAATGGAAAAACATTGTTGACTCATGTTATGAACTAATTAAGTCCCAACTAAAATGGAAGTTTACATACCAGAAATGTTGGGATGTGCTCAAACACTATCCGAAGTTCTATTCGGATGAGGGTGTCATGGCCAACATACGTACACACCAACCCGATCCCGAGCTGATCAATCTTGGTGATTGATCCCTTCATCAGAACCTCTTATGAATAACATGGAAATGTTGCTCCAAAGCGACCAGATTCGTCAACCGCCCGGTTCGTACTCTTTTAAGAAAAAGTAAAAATAGTTCGGGTTCGAGTGATGCGGCTACTTCTTCACGAAGTTTGAAAGAACAAGAACATATGGCTAATATCAAATCCATGGAAGCACAACAAAGAAAAATGGCTACGATAGACATAAATTCTACCAAAATGACTACTCTTAAATGGTGAAAAAAACTTTATGAAAAAATACCAAAGGGTCTTAAAGGCAAGGAGAAAAAAATGCTCAAAGAGGTGCGAAAAATCGTGTTTAGTAATTAGGAGTCGGATTACAAAATGATTTTTTGTCACAAATTGGGTTCGGGTTCGTTCCAAGTCAATGATTCGGACGAAGAGAACACGAAGATGAGTATGAAGATTCGGACGATTCGGACGATTCGGAGTAGACGATTAGTTGTATTTTTTATTTAATAAATGTACTTCTTTTTAGTAATTGTAATATTTTATTTTAAATTATTGTAATGTTTTCAAATCTAATGAAATATTTTATTTATTTTTTAAATAAATAAAATAAATAATGTGTGAGGCTCGGGAATAATTTAAGGGACATTCACTCTTATCAGTGCATTTTCAGTTTTGAAAAATGTTGATTTACCAAAAACTAATGCGTCAGTTAGTGTCACTATTGGAAGTTATCTTTTAAATACTGCTAGCTCCTAGCGTTTATATCTAGATTTCGGAACCACTTTGTGTTAACCCTAACTTCATCAAGATTACTAAAAAAAAGCACGAGTTTTCATTAAAATTGAAGGAACACAAGTTAAATTGCCGGTCATAGTTGTTAAACTCTTACAACTTATCAACTAAGTTTTACAAGTTGAGTCAAAAATTCAAAGAACGGGGTGATTTGGACCTTAAATCTAATATGGGTTTGTCTTACGAGTCTTTTATTGACTCTTCCGAGTGACGGAAGAATCTTCCAAGTTATGTTCAGTGAAAACCTAATATCGATTAAGCTCAGATTGTTTAGATCTAATCTAGGATCAATGATAACAAAGACAACAATAATTTGCAGCGGAATAACAATAAGAACAATGTTATCACAAACCAAATCCCTAATCTTATTATTAATCAATAATAAAGACGGATACACTTTTGCATCGGGGTACAAAGAACCTTAGGGATAAACAAATTACAAACACAAAACCCTAATTCTATATGATCAGTATAGAACGTGTTATCTACCTATAACAAGGATTAAAGATATCAAAGATATCTTAACCTTAGGGATAATACTCTAGACGTCTACATATTTCTATGTACACTCTATTCTATACGCCTATATCTCTTTATATACTAGAGATATTAGGGTTTACAAGAAGACCTAATTGTAGTAGGAAACTAATTTAAAATAAAACATTTATCTTTAGTCCCTCATCTTTAATTATTTTGTATCATCAAATCAATAATTCCCAACAATCTTCCCCTATTTGATGATGACAAAATATCGATCTTCTTGCACACTTCCCCTTAACTGTTGATTTCTTTTAAACCGTGTCATGCATAATAATAAGCTGCAAATCTTGATCTTTAATGATTCTTCCCCTTTTTTTTTTTATAATCCAATGGGGATCTTCCAGAAGATAAGCAACTTGAAGTATTACAACCACATGCTATATAGTACACCACTAACAGTAGTAATATACAACTAGCAGTAGTATTGAAACCTTTTTCCTCAAACAATGCATGAACATATCTCGATGGTTAAAAACTTTAACAACAAGCTTCCCCTCAAATCAATATTTTAACCATCTCTTGAATCTCGAACTTTGTAGGCTCTATGTAATGATCACTGATGAAGAAAATAAAATATAACAAACTTAATAAAGAAATTAAGTCTTCCAAACTTGTACCTTATATCTTGTACTAACCACGACGTCGAACTTATAATCCTATGTATAAGCAGACCGCAATCTCTTTGACAAAAATCCTTATTTTCCATAATAAGTCACCGAGCACACCAAACTCTTTCAAGTGATAACAAATGTGAGCATTGAGTATCATAAGTTTGTAAATCTCACACTTTTGCTAGATTTTGTCAAGTCTTCGTCACCGTACAAACCAAACAAGTTATCTTCAAAGTTCTTCATCCTCCACTTTGAGATATAATAAGATACAAACCTGGAAAACTCAATTACAATATCAAATAAGCTATAATCAATCTTCTTCGTAATCACATCTTCAAGAATAAGCCATTAAATCAATACAATTCCATTTGAGATCCAAACTATCAGTTGAACCAACAGTTGTAACCAAGAAATACTAACAGTGGAAACTGTTTTGTACTAACAGTGGTAATCTCCTTTCCACTAACAGTGCCAATCTTCAAAATTCACTAACAGTGGTAAGCTTTCAAAATCTAACAGTGATAAGCTTTCAAAATCCACTAACAGTGGTAACCACTTTGCATTAACAGTGGTAAGCTTCTAAACTCCACTAACAGTGGTAACCACTTTACATTAACAGTGGTAAGCTTCTAGCAGTGGTAAGGTTGTACTCACAGTGATAAGCTTTCTAGCAGAGGTAAACCTTTTAGCAGTGATAAACATGTGCTAGCAGTGATAACTTGAAGAAATCTAAGTAATCACTGCACATGTCTTCGTTTTTACTCCTTTACCACCAAAATCGCTATCAACTTTTCTGTAGCAGAATTCAAACAATTATGTATCTCCTCTTAAACAGCTCCGATCATTCTCAAATTTTTAAACATTGTAAATATATGTGTCGTGAACCATATATCCAAAAATCAAGTCGATCCAACGGTTAACGACCATAGAACAATTAATTTACAGCAGCTGTGCAAACAGAAACCAAAAATGTACTGCAGCAGATTCGAATTTCAATATCTCTTTGTATATACATCCGATCATGATGAAATTTTTACACACTGTAGAAATATATGTCTTCCACTTTTATTATGCTAGAGATAGTTTGTGCCATGATCAGCGAGTAAATTACTATTATATTTGTTGTGATGTAATTAGCATAAATAATTATGGGATGACCTTAAACATGTCATGTAGTAATATGACGGCCCCTATTCGACTGTTTACCTGATACAGTACTGGAAACGCTGTTAAGCGGAGTATAAATGTATGGAAGTCGATAAACGACCGAAGGTAGTTGTATTATGGATTGACACTATAAAAATGGAAACTTTATGAACGGACTTATCTTGTGATTTTAAACATAAAACTTATATTCTCCTTTCGATTAGCAAACGTGATTGTAACCTTGTAAAGAGGTGTCGCGAACCTTAATACTCGGTCAATAATTATCTGTGTCAAAACTACTGTTTAATTGTAATGTCATGCAATCTTCATAAAATGCTATGTGATTATGTGGAATTGCCATGAGTATAGTACACCTCCAATCACAATGTAATTATCATGAAAACATTGTGAAGCAATTAAATTCACAACGGAAACATCGGTAAACGATTTAATACGTTGTGAACTACTGTAGTATTTTTCGATATGGTCTGGGTTTAACTTTACGCAAAAGCCGTTAGCATCTTTATTAGATTACTTTAGATTAGAGTAGGTAGGCTATAGGCTAAATAATCATTCACGAAAACCTAGGGATTTGTTAATTGTATTGAGAAAGGCAAGTTTAAAATCCAATTTAAAATGATATATTTCTTTAAACCGTGAAACCTAAAGTAAGGTACGCAAGAAACCTAAATACTTTCCCTCGCTTACCATGCTTGAGTTTTACTAATAGGAATTAATTAAATAAGACCGGACATATTGTCTAAGTTAATTGTTTGTCGGATTTGTAGTCCTTGTGGTATTAAGAATGGTTGTACTTGTTATGGACTTGCTACTCTTTTCCTTCGCCCACATGCGAATGCGTTCAATAATAACGGCCACTGACTCTCTCGCAGGAGAGTGTGGAGAGTTGAGAATTGTCTGTCTGATCAGAATCATGATACCCTAGTTCCTCGTGACATATCAGTTGATAACCGATTAATAAGGATCTACGGGTTATACCATAAGCTATCGAATCCAGTAAACATTCCTAATTTAGATAAACGTTTCCTCTGAAAAGTCATCGTCCCATATTATGAGCTAATGAAATCATAAAAAATACTACCTTCCATCATCTGATTTATTATTATCTTTTATTAGCTTTATTTAGTTCAATTAGTTAACTGAACCAAAACCCCCAACGCACTTTTATAAAAACCTATACTAGAAAGTAACGATTGATTGGATCACCTCCGTTTCAATTCAGTTTCTCTTTAAGAACGACTTTAGGTCATACTTACCATCTACTAGCCTTTGGTTCAGTAGTAATAAGTCAACTTAGACCCCAACATTTATAAATTTAAAACACCCACCGATAGGCGTTGTGATAACTCGCGCTTGCGACGGTCGGAACCCCATCAAGTTTTTGGCGCCACTGTCGGGGAGACTAACTATCTGATACAGAGGTCCAACCAATCCTGTTTCTTAGTATACCCTTAGGATAAAACCTAATAAATAAAAAACAAAAACACCTTCTTTATTGTCTATTTTCCTTTAGTGTATGACCTGTTCCCCTAGATTTGCACCTCTTTTTTAACTTTCCTGATCCAGAACTTATAATACGTACTATTCGACGAGAAAAGAAGCAATCTGCATTTAGACAAGCAATGGCTGATCGCATCACTCTCGCTGACAACAGTAAGCCCTCTACTGAAGGAAGAGGAGGCCCAATTCTCTACCCAGAAACCCTAGGACAATAATTCGAGCTTAAACACCATATCATCCAACTAATCCAAAACCACTGTCAATTTCATGGATTACCAAGTGATGATCCAAACTCTCACCTCGACAAGTTCATATCTCTTTCAAACTCCTACAAACAAAATAGAGTTAGCCAAGATACAATCCGCTTGTATCTCTTCCCTTATTCGCTCACACATCATGCACAAACATGGTTTGAAGGTTTAAAAACCGGCTCTATCCCTTCATGGACGGTGATGGCGACAAAGTTTCTAACCAAGTACTTTCCGCCCTCTAAACAAGCCAAACTCTGAAATGACATCATGAACTTTCACCAAGCTTTTGATGAGTCATTATACACCGCATGGGAATGATTCAAAGGAGCACTAAAGAAATGCCCCAATCACCGACTTGACAAATACGCACAATTGTGTACCTTCTATAACGGTTTAGACCCTAACCACCGAACCACCCTCGACGCTGCCGCACAAGGAATCTTTATGACGAAGACGGACGAAGAAGGATGGAACCTTATAGAAAACATGACTATGCATCACCATGATTGGAACTCTGGAGATCACTCAACATCTTCAACACCTCGCTGCATCAAATCCAATTTCAGTCGAAGCAATTAAGGTATTAACGGAGAAAATGGACACACTTGTCAAACAGTTCAGAGAACTTAAGAAACAACAGAACCAAGTACACCAAGTGCAAGCCTGTCAAAACTGCACTAACTCGCAACCACCCGGTGAATATCAAGTTAAATATGAAAAGACATATGACACTGTCTACTATGCTCAATATCCCGCTCAACCACAGAATTTTCCACCCGGTTTCAACCAAAACAACAACCAAACTAGAGGACCTCCATTCCCATAAAGAAACAACCAACCTTTCCAACCCCGATACCCACCTAGATACCCACCTTACCTACAACAACAACAACTTGCCTACAACCAACCCCTCGCACTTCCTGGACCCACTTCCGACACAAACCAAACCACTGAGCAACCCAACAAGACAAATGCCCCAGCTTCAAATTCATAAGACGCCTTCACCCAGTTCATGCAAGGCCAACACATACTCAACCAAAAGACATCCGCTAGGCAAGATCAAGCCAATCTCTTCATGAGAAATCAATTGGCCTTACTGAAGAACTTAGAAGCTCAAATTGGACAATTGGCACAACGTCTTGAGAATAGACCCAGAGGAAGTTTACCTAGCAACACGGTTCACAACCCACATGTTGAGGAGGCAAAGCAAGTTACCACCACCAAGGAAGCAGCCACACTACCCCCTGCTGCTGTCCCAGTCAAGGAAGAACCGGAGATCAAGATACGAGCTGTGGAAACCACCCCAACCATGAATAAGGAGATTAGAATCCCTTACCCCGCTAGACTTAAGGTCCAACCTAAGAAATTATCATCTTTTAAGTTAGACGGAAAATTCTTCGATAATATGTCTAGAGTTCCCGGTCGTAATAAATATATTAGGAAACTTCTATCCACTAAGGATAAACTTCCCGAAGTAAACAACATTCCTCTTAGTCTTGAAAGCTCAGCCCTACTTAAGAATAGCCTTCCTGAAAAAAAAGGAGACACCGGTAGATTTACACTCCCTTGTTTTATTTACCAATCCGGAGATATAAGCGCCTTAGCTGACCTAGGAGCTAGCATTAACCTCAGGCCCTACTCCCTGTTTAAAAGGCTAGAACTTGGAAATTTGAAACCCACTAAGATGACTGTCCAGCTAGCTGACCAATCCGTTAGATACCCAAAAGGAATAGCTGAAAATGTCTTAGTTCAAGTTAACAAATTCTTCTTTCTGAGAGTGCCCCTAACGTTGGATCTAGATGACAATTGACTACAATTGAAAGGCGGAATCAATCAATTGCACGTATTGCTAACAAAAACAAACCGAAACAAATATATTTCAACAAAGTAAACTTGTATATCAGCTTGTTTAACGTATTGGGAACGATTACAAAGAGGTTTAGTCGACAAATGGTGCTAGGGTTTCGTCAACCCTAGCCGGAAACCCGTAGGTTTGTATTTATACTAAAAGTCAGTCGACATGCATCACTTGTGGAAGTGTCGCATGTGGCCGCCTTCATGCGTCACTTACCTAAGTGACGCTATGCGTCACTAAGGCAAGTGACGCCTAACCTAAAACTTAAGTGTCGCATATAACAAAAACTATATTTTCACTATAAGACTAACGACACTTATTACAACTCGATAGACCAACTGACAGACAACCTAATATGCATCAACAAACTCCCCCGTGTCTTCAGCTTGGTCTTCAAAAATCTTTGAGTCTTTAACTACTTCCAGCCAGTAGGAAATACACCACCAGCGTGTACTCCATTGGCTATGCAGATATCGACAATCTTCTGAAATTTAATAGCTTCAGCTCTATCTTTCTCTTTGAACTGAATCTTGTTCTGATGTAGTCTTTTCATATCTTGTTCAGAAAGATTAATCAAACTCAAAGGGTCAAAAACACAAAATCTATTTCTCTTCAGACCCCACATAGACCTCTTTTTAGGTTGAACAGCATCCCACGCTGTTTTCTCTTCATTCTCCAAATCTGCATCTAAAGACCCCGAATCCGTAGCTGGTTCTGATTTTGGAATAAACACAATCACAGCTTCACCAGTAATATCATCATATTCCCAGTATAACAACCTATTCAAAAAGTCCAAAGGAATGATCTCTAAAGGTATCTTCTGTAAGCATTTTGCTGGTGGATAGATCATCCTTACAATTGGTTGTCGTGTAACCGGATCCAACTTCTTCTTAAACTTATATCTCATACCCAATGTCGGTTTAATTAGATTATACTTCTTGCTGTTAATTTCCCGACGAATAACCACTTGAAAGAAATCTGCTCGTGAATCTCGAGCACGGTTGATCAAGGGTATCTGAGATAATCTTTGAAGCTCACATTTTGGCAAAGTACTTATTTTATAAGACTTTAAGTTGAAGTACTGAATGCCATCACTCCTTTTAATCATGAATACCGAATTATTCTCATCAAACTTCCAGCTTTTTATCAAACCCGTGTAATCAGTTCTGACTTTGTAAAATTTACGCGTAACCGGTACCTCAACTATAGGTTTAAGCACTATGTCAGGCTTTATCATTAAAGATTGAGCTGTAGAAGCTGATTGCTCATTAGTTTCACCTAATTCATCTTCTGAAGAATCCGATTCGATAATAGGAGCATCATCGTAACATTCATCACTTTGAAGCTGCTCCCCCTCAACCTCAACTTCGTCATTTCCTTCAAAGAAATAATCCTATGCCACTGGATCATTTATCACATCTTCCTCAGGTATCGGTGTATTATCATTCATCATATTTTGCAGAAATGTAAGATCTACGTACGAATAATCAACAACGATTGGTCTTGCCTGACCCTGAACCTCAACAAAGTAATCCAAAGAGATATTTTCATTAATTGCAGAAGGTTGTACATTTTCTGGTTCTGGGGGAGGCGTTACATTTGTTTCCAAGGCACGCTGAACTTCCTCCCCCGAAACAACAGTAACAGACTCCAATTCTAACAACCTAGAATCTAACTCGGAGACCTGTAGCTTCAACTCATCCACCTGCGCAGCTTTAAGCTCTAAGTCTTTGATTTGAGACGCCTGAGCTGCAATGATTGCCTGTTGATCATCAAAACGTTTATGCAAAAGCTCCATCTGAGCCAAAATCATCTGTAGTGATGGCATGTCAGACGGTGGTGGTGGTTGTTGTCGCTAAGATGTCGGTTCCTCTATAACCACTGTAGTCCGCTGGCGTCTTCGGTGAGGTAAATCAGCATAAGAGGGTGAAGACCCAGCAGGACGTTTGCCCAGATTCCTCGGGATGTGGACCCTGCCAGCAGAAATCCTTCTCAGTATACGCTTAAAGCGTCGAGGATCGGCAAGCTGAATACCATCAAAAGCGGATTGTGGGGGCACGTCACCCTCAGAATCGGGTGGAGTGGGCCCACCATCATCAGAATCAGCCTCGACTCGGTCAACACGATCAATGTCATCTAAGTCTTGAGCAATATCAGCATCAACCAAGTCATCCTCGTTGACCGGAGGAACGACATCATCCAGAAAACCATGATCGCGCGGCGCAACATAGTTTTCGTTTACTATGTGCCCGAAGAGATCGCGATCTGCCAAAACCGGCTCGCCCTTTGGCGCGAGCTTGCAGTCGTTGAAGACTCGCAATAGCATAGGCGTCGGTACCAAAAGAGACCTCTGATCCGGTGCAATCTCGAGGTTCAGATCATTCAGTAAAAGCTGCACAAACCTCGGATACTGCAGCCATTTATCCTTACCTGCTCGGATATTCTCCACCATGTTGCCGAAAATGTAACCGCTGAAGTTGTACGGTTTGTTGTAAATCAGGGCCAACATGAGAGAAAGTGTCAAGTGACTGGCAGCATCGTATCCCCCTTTCCTCGGAGATAAGCATACAATAACAATATGGCACTAGTACCTCCACACCCGGCAGAGATACTGTTTCCTAAAATCCGATAGCTGGTTCGCTGGATAACCCATCCTCTGAAGTCCCCCATATATAAACGTGGTTGGGAACATAGTGGGCATCGTAGAGTTGTCAGTAAACTGGAGAACCCGTCGAATAGAATTCTCGGTGATCTCGATCTCCTCACCAAACATTGTTGAGACAATCCTTGGAACATCACCCTGAACCCGGATCACCGCATGATCATAAAACTCCTCAATTTGGTTCATATAAACCGGAGTCGATGCGGTAATAGCATAATGAATTCTGGAAAGGCGAAGAAAATCAATCATCAGCCTGAAAGGCGCCGAATTGGCGTGTGTGGATTCCAAAAATGCCGTGATGTTGTGACGGGTGTTGGTGCGGCGGTAATAGTTCTGTAGGTCAGCCATCTGTAAGCTAAAATACAAACAAAAATAACCGAAATCGTTATAGAGTTAGCCCGAACACAGATAGGTTAAAAAACGAAATTTTACTTTAGGCGTCACTTATGGTAAGTGACGCATGGCCACTACCGACACTTAGGAAGTGTCGTATTATACAGTACTCAAAATTAAAATTAAAGTATAGAATCACTTATGGTAAGTGACGCTATCAATCGTCACTGATGTAAGTGACGTTTGTATTTTGTGAGTTAAAGTATACAACACTTAAGAAGTGACGGGTGAAGAACATGCGACATTTAACATAGTGACGGTATCCTAAGGCAGTCACTTAAGAAGTGACGGTGTAAGTGACGTATTGACATAGGCGTCACTTAGACAGTCACTTAAGGGAATGACGCATTATGGGGCGTCACTTGGATGAGTGACGGTCTTAACAAATAATTCAAGTATATGCGTCACTACAAGAGTCACTTAAGAAGTGACGCAAGAATAAGCGTCACTTGTCGAGTGACGGTATGGGCGTTCAAAATTACCAAGTAGCGTCACTTGAGGTAAGTGACGCACGAAGTGACGCAACGATGAAGATCATCATGTCACTGTTCATACCCAGATTTCAAAATTGGGGTTTTTCAAAATCGAAGTTACCAAGTTGTGCGTATGTAAAAAACGATTAGTACACACCCTTCATTATACGAAAACATTATCAAACAAGCACTAAATCAATCGATTTTCAATGTTAAACCCAAACCGTAACCCTAATTCAAATTTACAGCATGAATAATAAACGATAAAGGTTAAGGTTAGTACCAAATAGATCGTGGGAATGAGGGGAACAAAGATATAACAATGGAATGCACGAACAAGCTGTAAAAATCACGAACAGATCAACGAAAATCGCACACTCGAAGTGACGCAGAGACAGTATGAGTGTCGGTATGTCAGAGCAAGTGACGGTATAAGTGTTTGAAAAGTGGTGAGGTTGAGTGTCGTGGGGAGGAGTATTTATACACCAACCCTAGTATGCGTCACTCAACCCGACACTTAAAACGTAGCTTACCCCGACACTTACTGCGTCACTACAGTAAGTGACGCAATATCGTATGCGTCACTGGTGGCGTCACTTATGAAAGTGACGCACAGTTCACTTTTTGTGAAAAAGTTGCGATTTTATCATTTTTCGCGTTGTGATTTTGGTACTCAAATTTGAAAAAGTAACTGTAACTTGGATAATAACTAAAATTAAACTAACTTAGATAAAATAAAACGCATACAAGAATGTAAATGTACAACTAGAAAATTAACACATGCTTTTTGGTGACGGAGTTGATATAGTCTGGTTAGGGATCATATCGGAATAACATGCATTTATTAGGAACATTAAGTGTTATTTCGATCATCAGTATATTTGTCCTCTTTAAATTTACTTGACATACTAAAAACACTTTTTTTTATAAAAATTATTTCAGAACGATTATTAGTATATTTGTCCACTTAAACATGTTACACTCACATCTAGGAGGTATTTTATTATTATTGGTATGTGCATTTCGCTTTGGTTCCCACCATAGATATACATCTTAACTTAAGACATAGACCATGTTTCTATTTACAGATAGAATATAAGAAAATTAATTTTAAGAATCAAGTCAGCGGTGACAGGTCTGTACTTACGTACAACAGAGTGACATAGCTTGATTCAGGTTTAAGCAAAACCAGACTTGGTCAAACCATTTTGGAGACCTTGTAAGGTATCTTAATTTTAAAGACTTTTCAAGTACTTTGACTTGTGTTTGCTTAATTTTAAAGTATATATTAACAGAAGCCAGGTCTATACTTACGTATAACAGAGGAAACTGTCAATATATACCCCCAAATGATATCAAATAAACATCTTTCATGAAAGCATGCCTAGTATAAGTAAGAAATTAAGACTTTTGTCATACATCTAATGATGGTGTACCACTTGAAATAGACAATTAAAGATTAAGCTTCTTAAGACTTCTCAAAGAGTTTTGCATAACATGCCTACTAATATATCGTATGATGAATACAATGTTTATAAAAACTGTTTTCAATACGTCAGATAAATCTACTGACACATCCAAGATAAACCTTAAATTTCCATTTTTATGCATGTCACCCGATGTACTATCATATCCCAAGTTGTTTACAGACACAACTTCAACGTCTATTTTTTAAAATGTAGCAACCTTGTATTTCTTTAATACTAGAAAGTATAAAGAGTGGCAGTTGCGTTTCTTTTTTTTTTTTTTTTTTTTTTTAAGAGACAAAAGTAAATAACGTTCCAAGTTACAAATTACTTTTTAGCGATAAAGAATCTTAAACCAATCATGTTGATTAGTTCGTCAAATCGAGTACGCATAAAGGCTTTAGTGAAAAGGTCGGCATTCTGCTTTAAGGTGTCTATTTGGACTAGGTCTATCAGATGTTTTTCATAGCAATCCCGTATAAAGTGGAACCTAAGTTCAATGTGTTTAGTCTTAGAGTGCTGTACAGGATTGCGTGTGATAGATATAGCAGCAGTATTATCTATGTGAATAGGAGTCATAGAAAGAAGTAACCCGTAATCGTGCAGTTGATGCTGTATCCATAGAACCTGAGAGCAGCAACTCGCAGCAACAACGTACTCAGCTTCTGCAGTTGAAAGAGAAACTGTAGTCTGTTTCTTGCACTGCCACGATACTAGTCGAGTTCCTAGGAATTAGCATCCACTAGTGGTTGACTTCTTGTCTATGCTGCAGCCGCCATGATCTGAATCCGAATAGGCAGAAAGAGCGAAGGATTTCTCATTTGAATACCATAGACCAAGATTGGGTCTATGTTTGAGATAACCAAAGATTCGCTTTACTGCCCTCATATGAGACACCTTTGGTTTGGCTTGAAAGCGAGAGCATACGGATACCGCAAACACAATATCCGGTCGAGAAGCAGTCAAGTACATCAAAGAACCTATCATTGATCGATAGTCCTTTTCTTTGCAATCTTCTTCATCGTCAGCAAGTCTGAGATTGTGATTAAGCTCGATGGGAGTCCCGTAGGTTTTACAATTGAGCAGATCATATCGAGTCAACATGTCTTTGACATACTTTGACTGATGAATATAAATACCTTTTGGAGACTACTTAACTTGTACACCTAAAAAGAATTTGAGCTCCCCCATCGCACTCATCTCAAACTCAGATTTCATGATTTCCTCAAAGTGCTTGCACATCGCTTCATTTGTAGAGCCAAAAATAATGTCGTCTACATACACCTGCACGAGTAGCATATCCTCTCGATCGCCAGTCCGTTCTTTGCGGATGAACAAAGTACTGTCGATATTCCCACGAACAAATCCATGCTTAACTAAATGGGTAGTAAGCCTCTCATACCATAATCGCGTGGCTTGATGAAGACCATATAACGCCTTGTTTAACTTGCAGACGTATTCTGGATGCTCAGGGTCTTCAAAGCCAGGAGGCTGTTTCACATAGACATCAGTGTCCACTTGTCCATATAAAAATGCGCTCTTAACATCGAGTTGGTGAACGCGAAACTCTTTGTAAGACGCAAATGCAAGGAAGATCCGAATGGACTCAAGTCTTGCCACAGGAGCAAAGACTTCATCATAATCCAAGCCCTCGATCTGACTGAATCCTTGAATGACCAATCGGGCTTTATTCCGAATTACAATACCCCTATCATCTATCTTATTGCGAAACACCCATCGAGTGCCAGTTAAATGAGCACCTTTGGGTAATGGAACTATATCCCACACGTGCAGCTTGTTGAACTGCTGCAACTCTTCTTGCATAGCCTCGACCCAAGATGGATCTTTTAAGGCCTCATCAACCTTCTTCGGTTCAATTTGGGATAAATGACAGGAATTTATCCGGGCAACCAAATTCAATATTTCTTGATTCGGATTTTGCTGCACTTGGTGCCTTGTTTGAACAGCAGCATTAGGATCACCGATAATATTATCGATGGGGTGATCCCTGTGTACACGTGTGACTGGGATTCGATCGGGTGCAAGTACTAACTCCAAATTGTTCATGTCCCCCTCAGTGACGGGAACAGTGTTAGTTGCAGGAGCAGTAGTACTTTCAGGTTGCACAGGAGGTTCCGTATCATCTTCATTAGAGAAAAGGTGAGAATGGACCATATCTTCTTCTTCCTCGTCTTCCTCTAATGGTGGCATGTTGGGATCATCTGGATGTTTTGTTGCATTAGTCGTTCCTGAAGTCGAAGGAACATCCGAAAGTGGAACAGTAGGAAGTGGTGTGGGTGTTATATTAGGTGTTGGAGGTGATGGACAGGGTGTTGGTGTAGGTGGAGATGCCGGTTTTAAAGTAGATGTTTCTTGACACAAACTTATACCATGAAGCAAAGTAACTATCTCATCCTCATCATCATGTCCTTCGGGTATGTCGAACGAATTGAACACGTCCTTGTAATTAAATAACCATTCAGGACCTGTTCCTTGAGGAGGATCTGTGTATCGTAAGCATTTCACCTCAAAATGCTCTTCCACCTGGTGAGTTGATTTGATGTAGACTCGTTTATTCGGAGAGTTGACTGAATATCCAAGGAAGATTCCTTCAACGGCTTTAGCTCCAAACTTCGAGACCTTATCTTTGGAGACCATAATCAAACACGGACACCCGAAAGGTTCCAGAAACTGCAAAGTGGGCTTACGGTTGTTGAAGAGTTCATAACATGTCTTATTCTTCTTCTTAACCATGAGCACGCGGTTCAAAACATAGCAAGCAGTACTGACTGCTTCTGCCCAAAAGATTATAGGAAGCTTAGAATCGGCCAGCATAGTCCGAGCTGTCTCGATAATAGTCCTATTTTTATGCTCAGCAACTCCGTTCTGTTGAGGAGTTCGAGGGGCACTGAACTGATGGTCAATGCCTTTCGTGGCACAATATAACTCAAGAGTAGAGTTCTTGAATTCAGTCCTGTTGTCACTTCGCAGTCTTTTCACCTTTAAGTTGCATAAGTTTGCCAACTTATCTAACAGATACACCAGAATGTCTGGTGTTTCACTCTTCGCACCCAGAAAGTACACCCATGAAAATCTCGAGTAGTCGTCGGTGACTACTAAGCAATAAGATCTTCCACCGATGCTCTTGGTAGAAATAGGACCAAATAGGTCCATATGCAATAACTCCAATGGTGCCGCAATGGAATTCACTAATTTTGGCTTGTGGGGTTTCTTATGAAGTTTCCCTTTATGGCAGGCGACGCAGTCATCTTTTAGCGCAAATGACTGTTTAGGGACTCCATTTACCAAGTCATTGTTTATCAAGAAGTTCATCTTACGAAAATGGATGTGTCCCATTCGTCGATGCCACAATAGTGATTCCTTTTCTGAAGCCTTCGAAAGGAGACATGTATACTCATCTTTAGTCTCCACGGTTCGCATATTCATAACGTAGGTGTCGTTTCTCCGTGGTGCCCTTAAAAGCACCCATTCCTCTGGGATAACGAAACCCGGCTTCAAGATCACACATTCCGTCTTTGTGAACGCTGTTGTATAGTCCTTATCACAAACTTATGAAACACTCAGCAAGTTGTGGGTCAGTTGAGCCACATAGTTCACATTCTCGAAGCTAACTTTCTCGTTAGTTAGCGTTCCTCTGCCCGAAATGGTTCCACTTGTATCTCCAGCAAATGCAACGTGTCCTCCAGAATGTGGTTTAACATCCGTCAAAAGGGACACATCACCCGTCATGTGTCGCGAACAGTCACTGTCCACAAACCATTAACTGTCTTTAATGCGTTCTGACTGCTGCAACACATAAAATAGGAGATTAGTGAGAAACGGTGACCCAAGCCTTTACAGACTTAGGTCTACCATAGTCATCAACAATAAGCACATCAGATAAAACTTTATTTTTAAACAAATCAGATTTTGTATCTGATGTGTTATTATTGATGACATTTGAGTCCTTGGTAGACTCTTTTATTTTCCAAACCTTTAATGGTTCGGAGTTTGGCTTTGGAGTAATGTCAGGTGCTTGTTTTGGCAAAGGTTTTTGCCTAACATTACTCGTTTTTACAGCAGGTTTGGGAGAGACAGAGTAACGCCTAGGAGGAGATCTTGAAAATGAATTTCGGAAAACAGATGTCCTAGGCATTTCTCTCCCATAGTTCTGATGAGACAATTTGGGACATTCACGAATTAGATGTCCTTGTCTCTTGCAGTAAAAACATGCTCTAGTCTCAACAGCTGGTTGAGGCTGAGGATTATCACCGGAGTAGAAGAAACGTTTCTAGAACATGCACATTTCGTGCACGTCTTAGGAGTTTCCTGTTTAGGTTGAGAGGTTGAAGTAGAAGGTTTATGTTGCAAAATCTTTACAGGTGACTGTAAAGTTTGAGATTTTGATTTTAAAACCTTATTCTTTTCTTTGTTAGGTTGAACCTTAATTGTAGGTTCAACCTTTAACACTTTTTCAGCTTTTACTTCAACATTCTTTTTAAACTCAGGATACTCCTCATCGGTAATATCCTCAATCTCAACAATCTCCTCATTACTAACTGGAGATTCACATTTCGATTTAACAAACTGAGGCGAAGGATACTCTGTACGTTTAGTTTTCTCCTTCGCCTGTTTGTTAACCTTATTAACCTTAGATTTGACCTCGTATAACAATGCATAGTCAACCGGAATCTCTTCGGTGCCTTCCTTAACAGGCATAGGACAGTATTCAGTAGGAGGCGGGACTACATTATAACCTAGTCCCGTCTTTGTTTTGTGATCTGTCTTTTGCTTGTTAAGAATTTCATTAAAGGCAACAGTAGACGAGGAGGAACCTAGAATCTTACTTTTATATTTGTCATATTCATCTTTAAGATCAGAATGTTCCTTTTTCAAACGGTCTATTTCAGCAAGATAACTATCAATAGCATCCTGTTGACTAAAAACTTTAGACTTACCTAAGCGTGTCCTATTGATAAGCTTCTATTTTCTTATCATACAATTGTTCATTTGCTTTTAGGTATCTGTTTGATTCACTAAGTTTTTCGACCTTTTTCCTTAAGTCTACGTTGTCTACTTGAAAGCACCTTAAGGATTCAGTTAACTTAATGCATGAGATACAGTTCAAAGGTTCTTCAGGTTCATTGCGTACCTCATTTGAAATGTGAGCCATGAGACACTGCTAATAATTCTCAGCATAGATACTCCAATCTGTGTTGGTTGGCTCAAAAATGACAAGTGCGTCAGCTGTTGCTTGCTTCACTTGATCCTTCTCAGAAGTTCTGGGAGCATCAGGCTTTGTGAAGCCTGACGGAGGAACCTTTGGCTTCTCACACTCTCTTGCAAAGTGTCCCAGATTTTGACAATTGTAACAACGCACTTTGCTTTTATCAAAACCAAAACTGGTTTTGCCATCTCCCTCCAAACTCTTGCGACCAGTTCGTTGCAAGAATTTCTGAACACGCCTTGATATCATGGAAATGTTCCAGTTCAAGTCCATCTGCTCAAGATCATCATCATCAAGTTGAGCATAATCCTCTTTGGCCAGTTCCAAAGTAGCATTTGGTTGTGAAACCAAATCCTTATAAGAGCTTAGAAAGGCTGTATAGATAGCAGCCTGCTCTTAAATAGCAGGAGAGACAGAAACCTGCTATTGTGACCCCTGTGAGGGTCCAGAAGCATATACTGGATGAGGAGCACCAGTTGAATACAATGGAGCTTGAAGTGGAGAGCTCGTAGAAGAAACAAAAGCCATTCCATCATAAGTCTTGCCGGTGCTGACTTTTCCTCCATATAGGGACGGGTCTTGAACAAAACCGCCCGACTTGCATTCTCTCTTCTTCATCTCCATCGCATGAGCTTGAAGAATACCAATTAGCTCATCCAAATTCATGGTAGCTAATTCTTGACTTTCCTTGAGAAGCTGTACTTTAACATCCCACGAACTAGGCAAGACATCCATAAGCTTCTTATTCACTTCAAGTGGAGGAAAATTATAACCTCCCTCTGTCAACTCACTCACTAACTGTGAGTATCTAGTAAAAACTCCAGAAGCTGTTTCATTGGGTAGAGAATCAAACAGATCATACTGTTTCTTGATCAGTTCTAACTTAGCTTCTTTATATCTTTGATTTCCACCACATCTAGTTTCGATAGCTTTCCAAAGTTCGTATGCAGTTTCGTGTGATTTGAACAGTCTTAACACGTCTTTGGTTAGGCACATACAGATAGCCGCATGTGCCTTTTTCTCAATATCATAGTCTTTCTTTTCTTCTGGAGTCATGGACCTGTAGACCTTAGCCGGAGCAATACCAGGGAAGATTCCTTCGGCTACGGGAGCTACATATCTTTCCTTCGAATTGTAAGGATCTACTGCTTATACCATAAGCTATCGAATTCGGTAAACATTCCCAATTTAGATAAATGTTTCCTCTGAAAAGTCATCATCCCATATTATGAGCTAATGAAATCACAAAAAATACGACCTTTCATCATTTGATTTATTATTATCTTTTATTCGCTTTATTTAGTTCATTTAGTTAACTGAACCAAAACCCCCAACGCACTTTTATAAAAACCTATTCTAGAAAGTAACGATTGATTGGATCACCTCCGTTTCAATTTAGTTCCTCTTTAAGAACGACTCTAGGTCATACTTACCATCTACTAGCCTTTGGTTCAGTAGTAATAAGTCACACTTAGACCTCAACATTTATAAATTTAAAACACCCACCGACAGGCGTTGTGATCACTCGTGCTTGCGACGGTCGGAACCCCATCAGGCAAGCACTCCCGGTCATACGGTTTCCAATGTTTAGTTTTGCATCGTGGAACATTCGGGGTATGAATCGCACCCCTAAACAAAAAGAAGTTCGATAGGTGATGTGTGAGAATCAACTTAGTATGTGTGCTATCCTTGAATCGCATGTAGATGTATCTCATTTACAAGGTATTTGTAATAAGTTTTTTCGGGCTTGGGAATGGACGTCTAATGGTAATGTTTGTGAAAAGGGATCTCGGATCATTTTAAGCTGGAACCCGGAAGTGATTGATGTTATGATTATTGCTATCACCAATCAGGTCATGCACACCCAACTAATTGTTAAAGCGGACAAAAAAGCGATGCTTTGTTCTTTTATATATGCAGACAATAGCTATTTATGGCGTAGACAGATGTGGCAAAATCTTGGTATGCACAAGCAGTTTGTAAGGGGTAAACCATGGGTTTTAATGGGTGATTTTAATGCGGCCCTTAACTTGGAGGATAATTCGGCTGGTTATGTTTTTAATGTTGCTATGAATGACTTTAAGGAGTGTATTCAGAATATTGATGTTATGGATGTAAATGGCGTAGGGTTTCATTATACTTGGACTCAAAAACCTAAAGGTAGGGATGGTTTGTTGAAGAAAATTGATCGTATTATGGGAAATTTGAAATTTACGGATGAATTCTGATAGTCCCGAAATCACTATGAGTTAGTGATATGGAATAACAATAAGTAAAGTTTAATTGTAGAAGGGGGGGGGGGGTTGAATACACTTAAAACCTCTTTCTTATTTTATTTAAGTTATTCAATCAGTTTTTAATTGTTCTAATGCAAACAGAGTATGTAAACAATAGATATGACAATATCAAAGTAAGATTGCAATAGTAGCTGAATTGTGATATTTATTAATCATAAAATCACTGAGTGTTGATTGTGGAATAAATTAGCCAAGGCTAATTCAAATCAAACACTTAGCTAAGACTATTTAAATAAGAGTAGAACAGTTGTTGCTGACAAACAAGCAAACTGTTTACTCGCTGCTCGCTGATACGTATTTAGATAAACTGTATTCACTGACAAACAAGTGAATAATACGTATTAACGGCATGTTTCTAAGTACAAAGTACAGCTCTATTTATAGTGCAAATGTCTTGTAGAGAAATATGATCATGGAATGACACGTGTTGCTGTTTGATTGGTTTGATCTATGACCCTTGATTATTCTGTGGTCCCAAATTCTGTTACCTCAAATATCGCGTCTTCCTTAAAACCAATCATTCACTGCCACGTAATCCTTCAGACACTCTCTAAGTATGTTGAACACTTGTTGACGTATAAGAGTAGAGTACTTGACTTGGAGTCTTATTAGAATAGTCACTGAAGAATAGATAGTCCTCTTCACTCACTGCGAGCTAACATGCTCTTGTAGAATGACTTGAAATATTGTTCTTCAGTGACTAGCTGTTATTCGGGCAGTGACTTTTGCCTTATTCAATATGAAGATATAAAACTCTCGCTGCTTGTATCAGCTACACACAAAGTTGAGTTTTAATCTTCCTCAGCATGTTAAATCCTGGAGTAGAATGAATAGTGATCATCAATTGTTAACTTCAGCAACAACAACTTTGACATAAGTCATTTCTTCATCAAGTTGTGTATTATTGAGTTGGTCAGTGACCAATGACTTATCATGGTCAGCAACCAGTGACTCAACAATCTCCCCCTAAATGATTGTGATCAAAGCTCCCTAGACAAACTTATTGCTGATAAAGTTTATAGTCAGTGTTTAAGGATTTAAAGATTCAGTGACTTATACTTGTGATCCATTCATTTTTCTTTTTGGATTCTTTTAACATGATATGAGTTTTGCACTTTGGTTTTCTCAAAAGATCAGATATTATTGAACTGTAAAATGATAGCTATTACAAGAAATTTCAATTACAATAAATCTAATCTATTACAAAAGTGCATTATAGGTAGTTCCAGATCTCTTCTTCTTTCACAACCCCTAGTTCATCAGCTAGTTCATATTTCTCTGTAGAAGGAAGGAACCTGACTGCCTTGCCAAACCTTCTTCTAGAATGGCTTTTCTCATCATTGATTCTTTGGGAAGTAAGCTAAATGATTAGATTAGGTGAACTAGCTACTCATGATCAATCTTTTCAAGCTCGGACTCTCTCTGAAATCTTAATACTCCATTAAAGTTTCTGTAGACGAGTCCTTTTTCACCTTCAGTCACTTCAGTACCCTCAACTCTGGGTACACCATCAGGAATAGAAAGATTCAACCTTGAAGTATTTGGAATTCTGTAGATGCTGCTGGTAGCTGACTTATACCTTGGACTTGTTGGATGCACTATCTCTTCACCATATATGATAGTATATTCTAGTCTGAGTAGCTGCAGTGACACCATCTTCTGAAACAGTCGATCAATCTCATTAAGCACTTCTCTTTTAGCTGCACTTGATGAGTTACTCACAGCAAGTCTGATCTCATTCCATTCTTCTCTGTGCATTTTGCATACTTGATCAAGAGCAATTACCTGAGTCTCTGTTCCTCTGTGGATTAGTAGATGTGCTTGAGACTCGTTCTTTGGTTTCTTTAAATAGAATTTGGTAATAGGAGCAGGGTTTGATCTACCATTCATCCTAGTAGGATATTTCTTCCTATCGATTTCATTCCAAAGTTTATTCACTGATGACTTATATCCCCCTTTCTTCTTCAAACCAGTGGCTTTCTTCTCATCATCAAGCTCTCGCTGTAGCTCAGATTTTTCATCCTCTTCTAACAGCTTAGCCATATTAAAGTCAAAATTCTCCTACTATTTCTTCAAACACAACTTCTTCACCAGTTAACTTCATAATGAACTCTCTCTCATTATCTGAAAGTTCCTTCAATCTTTTCTTTCTCTCTTCTTCTTCTTTAGCTTCTACCTCAGCATTGATTCTTAGAACCATTTGTCGCTCTGTTTCTTGGCTCTCCCTGATCTTTCTAGCAATACGTTCTTCTTTGGTTTCATTGTTGTGAAGGCTACCTGATGTAGATTCAGAGGAGATAAGAAGAGTTGAGGTAGAAGTATCTGGCATTGTGATTTCAAAAGGATTGGTTGCTATTATTGTTGTTATGGTTGTTGCTTCTGTTGGGTTACTGGCATTTGGAATTGGTAAGGTTATTTGTAAGGTTGCTGGTGGTGTTAGTGTTTTTGTTGCTGATGGTGTTGTTTGTGGGGTTTCCTCAGATGTGACAGTGTTTAATTGAGGCTCTGGTGGTGTTAGTGTTTCTGTTGGTGTTGGTGTTGTAGTTGATGGTTTTTCCTCAGATATGACAATATCTAATTGAGGCTTTGATGGTGATTCAGGGACTTCCAGTATCGTTTGTAGTTGGTGCATGGTAGCTGATATGTCCTCCTCAGTGAATGTTTTCTTTTGATGCTTGGAGAAGGTGGACCCTGATGTAAAAGATTTGCTGATCCTTTTTCTTTTTGTGAGTACATAGGAGATGAGTAACTTATCCTCCATTTTCTCATCATTATCATCATCCTCATCATCAACACCATTTCCCTTATCATCATTATCATCACCATCGTCATTATCATCACCATCACCTATCTCAACATCATTTTCATTCTCATCATCATCATTATCATCAACTTCATTATTCATCCAAGTCCAGCGAGCTAGCTCATAGCTCACTGACTCCCTCTGAATCCTTGCTGACTCATCAGCACTCCATTCTTTAACCTTAGCATCATACATCCTGAGTTCATCAGGATGAAACTCAAGGAATGCAATAGGATCAAAATCCTCATCTGCATCAGCATCAGTATCCATGCTGACCCAATTTAGCTCAGCGATAGCTTCTGCTTCATTTTCAGGGGGTTCAACGATGGGTCTCAGAACATGGCCATCAAAGATGATTTTGTTATGATCATCACTTCTGGTAACATCATCAACATCTTCTGTCTCCCCCTTGATGTTATCATGAAATGCAGTAACCAGCTCTTGAACACATTGAGTGAGAGTGTTGATGTAACACCCGCCAAATTAGGGCTAGTCATTAGGACCTAATCATTTTTGTAATACATGTAATTAGTACTGCATTAGGCTAATTTGTGTATCAAATAATATATATTGTTGAATATATACAATTACGCGATTTGGTTAAATCGAGCACGTTTCAAATTGAAGGTAATTCGATTCAATTAATACGGACGTTGGTGAACAATTTTATTAAATAATATAAGATTATTTAATAACGCTATTATATCACAAATATTATTTTGATAATATTTCATAACTATTTCGTATCGTACGAACAAAGTCTACGCGATTAAAAATATTAAACGCGCAAACAATCAAAACGAAGTTAAGATATATTTTATAACTCAACTATTAAGTAATTGATAAAATACTTAATAAAATATTGATAAAACATTCGTATTTTAAAACATATACTTAAACGCACAAATAATTAAGTTAAACGTTTAAACAATGGGGAAACGAACACCGCACGGAACGCAAACGTGGGGAATTAAAAATTTGGGGAAACCCCCTTCCCTTTCCCCCCCAAAACCGGCTCCCCCACCCTTCCCCTCACCCTCATTTCACTTTCTCCATCCCTCTCTACTCTTTCTTTCTCTCTTTTCCTCTCCAAAAATCACCACACCACCATCACCATTAAAGCACCAAAAACTACCTCAAATCCACCTCAAATTTCGAAAGTCATTTGGAGAAAAGCATTCACCTTGTCCCGATCTACATTTTCATTTTCTCGAAATCTTCTCGCGCAAACTTGTAAGATTCCCGACAAATCCCGAAAACTCTTAGATTTCATTTATTTTACTTAAAAGTTGTTTATTTAAGCTCATAATGTCCATCTAAGGGTTGGGTAAAAGAATCGGACCAAACGGAAACCGAAAAACTCATTTTTGGCTCAAAATCCGTCGAACAGACATAAGTGTCGCATAGGCCAGACTAGTATAGCGTCACTTCGTGCGTCACTTAAGTGCCGCATTAAGTGATGCATAAAACCCTAAATTTGCGTCACTTGCCTAAGTGCCGCATAAAACCCCTTTTTCCCGACACTTACATCCGTCACTTGTCCAGTGATGCCTAACACTACTTACCGACACTTCCAGCGTCACTTGCCTAATTGACGCCTATAACCTCAATCTGATTTGTACCGTCACTTGCCTAGTGACGCTTAACACCTTTACCCGACACTCACACCCGGCACTTGCTTAAGTGTCGCATCTCATGCGTCACTTCCTCAAGTGACGCTAGTACCCCAGAATTTCTCACTTTATGCGACACTTCCTGAGTGTCGCATAGACCCTAAGTGTCGCTATAAGTGTTGCATGAAACAGAACCAAGAAAACACATATTTTTATTAAGTGTCGAGACCTAAAATTTTACCACTTGATTTCACCCAAATTCAAGTTCAGATGCGTTTTTCACCAAAGCAATATAGTAGAAATAAAAAAATTTCAAGCTGACTTGGACCCTTGATTTCACCCAACCAGGGGCCAGCCCCTTGGACCCCGCCAGGGGTTGCCACCCCTGGGACCCCGCTAACCAGGGGCGCTGCCCCCGGACCCCCGTCACCTAAAGTCTGTGAATCCTTTTTAAGTATAACACTCTAAAAATATAACAATATTAATGAGATTATTATTACAACCAGTCACCAACGGGCTGTACACGTTTTCAAAACTCAAACTTATCAATCAAATCAAATCATTGGACATTACTAGTTGGTAGAACAACTAGCATAGGTTATCTTTTAAGATAGCTACTTATTTTATTCAACCTTGCGCGTTATAAACACCAGGCAGGTTACAGTCTTCGGACACACCATTTTACTTCACCACATTTGCTTCATTGCAACTCTTCAGGCTCAGGTGAGTCTCATAGGCCCGACTTTTTACTATTTTTACTCCCGGGGTGGGAATACATGCTCTAACTATTTTACACGTGAACACGAGTACAAAACTCGCTATATTCTGCATGAGCAGTTTTCTAATCACTTTTTAAGTCCTCTACGGTCATAGTTCTGGTAATACTTTATGTAGCGCGAATGTTAGTGTATAGTACCATATAGGACTGACATTCCTCGTCCGGGTCAGCAAGCACTGACTGGTTAAACGGACGCATTAACTTTTGTTCATATGAGTGTGGATTAGACACTCGTCCGGAGGTACCCACGATCAGGCACTTTATTGTGATCCTGATGCCCACGTTAAGCGCAGACTATGACCTCATGACAGACATATACATCATTTGATTCATTCCAAACGGTTACTATTAAATCTTATGGTTCACACTTACATATTTATTACGCAAACCTGTGAGCTCACCAGCGTTAGCTGACCTTTTTAGCATGTGTTCTCAGGTACCCAACAGCAGTAGGACCTGTTCACTCAGGATGCCCATAGCTCGAGTCAGCATGCACGTCAGGAGATTATTTTGCATTACTACATTTTGTAACTAAGTTATGCCGATTAATCTCTAAACATTGTAACTATTGGGCTTTTGTAAACATTTATACATTGTAAAACTTATATTATCAATGTATTTGTAAAACGACGCATATAGAGTCGTTCATTATATGCCTTGTGTGTTTTGATTATTGATTAGTAGCACCCCAAAGCTTGCTTCCGCCAAACAGTAAATTTGGGGGTGTTACACCATCCTTCCCATTTGTTTAAGAAAAAACATCGGCCATTTACGACGCATCCAATCGCTACAGCCTATTGCTTCAAAACAATCCAATATGCTTCACAACAATCAACCAATCCAGACCAAGAACATCTGATCAATCGAATACATATAAAAATTGAGATCAAAAGATGAATTCAAGTACTGCTAATACCTTCCTTGTGCTCTGATACCACTTGATAAAACGTATGATCGTTTAAGCTCTAGACTTTTTAGGTCTAATCTAGGATCAATGATAACAAAGATAATAATATGCAGCGGAATAAGAATGAATCAATGTTATCATAACAAGATTTCAACATATATCATTCGATACAATCAAACCAAGCCCCAATTCTATATGATCAGTATAGAACGTGTTATCTACCTATAACAAGGATTAAAGATATCAAAGATATCTTAACCTTAGGGCTAAAACAAAACTCTAGACGTCTACATCTTTTCTGTGCACACCTAAAAACCACGCCTAATATCTCTTTATATAATAGAGATATCTAGGTTTACAAAGAAATCATAATTAAACTAGGTGTCACACCCCGCCTTGGCGGAAGGTTGCGAGATGCGACTATCATGAGATCACAACACAAGAATTACAATGAACGACCACTACATGAGTCGTTTTAAACATACTTCATAAAATTTTAAAATTGTCTTACAGACTTAGAACATTTGTCTTTAAAGTTTACAAACAATTCCCATAAGTTACAAAATAGTTAGGGGTTTAAGAATTTAAGATCAAAAGCAATGTTCGTCTATGCAAATGTAGTTCCTAACTTCAAAAGGGGTATGCCAACTTCACAAATAGCAAGCATCTTAATTACCTGAGAATAACATGTAAAAATGGGTCAACATAAACCTTGCAGATCCTAGATCATGAGCCACCATAGCTCTGATACCACTTGACAAAACGTATGATCGTTTAAGCTCTAGACTTTTTAGGTCTAATCTAGGATCAATGATAACAAAGATAATAATATGCAGCGGAATAAGAATGAATCAATGTTATCATAACAAGATTTCAACATATATCATTCGATACAATCAAACCAAGCCCCAATTCTATATGATCAGTATAGAACGTGTTATCTACCTATAACAAGGATTAAAGATATCAAAGATATCTTAACCTTAGGGCTAAAACAAAACTCTAGACGTCTACATCTTTTCTGTGCACACCTAAAAACCACGCCTAATATCTCTTTATATAATAGATATATCTAGGTTTACAAAGAAATCATAATTATACTAGGAAACTAAATAAAATAAAACAATTCATCTTTAGTCCCTCAACTTTCATCTTTTATTTTGTCTCATCAAATTAATAATTCCTTACAATCTTCCCCTATTTGATGATGACAAAATATCGATCTTCTTGCACAAACTTCCCCTTAACTCTTGATTTCTTTTAAACCATGCCATGCAATAACAATAAGCTGCAAATCTTGATCTTCAATTCTTCTTCCCCTTTTTGTCATTATCCAATAGGAATCTTCTTGAAGATAAGAAACTTTGAACCTTTACAACCACTTGCTATATAATACACTACTAATCCGATTTTCTAATGTCTCAAATTACCCTCCATGACGCATAATAAGAATAATGAATTTGATCATTAGAAACTTACACTAGCAGTAATAATATATACCTAGCAGTAGTAATAAAATCTTTATCCCCAAATAATTATGCATGAACATCTTCTGATGGTTAAACACTTTTTTGATAATCTTCCCCTCAAATCAATATGTTAACCATCTCTTGAATCTCGAACTTTGTAGGCTCTTTGTAATGATCACCGATGAAGAAAATAAAGTATAACAAACTTAATAAAGAAGTTAAATCTTATAAACTTGTATCTTATATCTTGTACTAACCACGACTTCGAACTTATAATCCTATGTATAAGTAGACCGTAATCTCTTTGACAAAATCCTTATTTTTCATAATAAGTCACCGAGCACACCATAAGTCTTTCAAGTGATAGCAAATGTGAGCATTGAGCACCATCAGTTTGTAAATCACACACTTTTGCTAGATTTTTCAAGTTTTCATCGTCACCATACAAACCAAACAAGTTATCTTCAAAGTGTAACACCCCACTTTGAGATATGATAAGATACACACCTGTAAAACTCAACTCCAATATGAAATAAGCAATAATCAATCTTCTTCGTAATCATATCTTCAAATAATCTTCAAAACAAGCCATAGAATCTATAAGAATAAATTGTTATAAAAAAAACAATTCCATTCGAGATCCAAACTTTCCTTATACAGTAACTATAAGAACTGTACGGATAACCATCCAATAATAGCAACGAATACCATATAGTACCATCCATGATGAGTATCACTAATTCCGCATTAGTGTTTGAAAAATGACTAACAGTGGTAATCGATACCAGTGGTAAAATTACATTAGCAGTGGCATCTACTAACTAGCAGTGGTAACAATAACAATGGCAATAACCGAACAGTGGTAACCACTTTGCATTAACAATGGTAATGTCCTTCAAATTCCACTAACAAGGGCAACAATGATACATTACGCAAACAGTGGCAATCATCAAATTTTGTACTAACAGCGGTAAGGATGTGCTAACGGTGGTAAGCTTGTTCTAACAGTGGTAAGCTTGTACTAGCAGTGGGAAGTTTGTACTAACAGCAGGAAGAACCTTCTAGCAGTGGCAACGTTTGTACAAACAGTGGCTGAGCAGTGGCTAGCACATCTAACGAGCAGTGGCAGGCAACTTCAGAATTACATATCTCCCTGATTACGAATCTGATCATGCTCAAATTTTTACACGAAGTTCATAAATGTTTCATTAACCACATATCCAAAAATCAAGTCGATCCAACGGTTAACGAACACACAGCAGCTGCGCAAACAGAAACCACAAACATACTACAGCAATTTCGAATTTTCATATCTCTATGTAGACACATCCGATCATGATGAAAATTTTACACAATGTGGAAACTTATGTCTTGAATAACATATCCAAAAGTCAAGAACATTCGTTGAATAACGAAGACACAGTGATCGATTTATTGCAGCTATTCGGAAAAACCATACGGTTTCAGCAGCAGATTTCGAATTTAAATATCTCTCAATCAAAAGCTCATATTGAAAATTCCTCCGGTCATATTTTGCGTCTATGTGTTATGAACTTACAGTTCAAATTTCACGATGATTGAACAGTTAACGAATGAGATCCGGATTTTTTACTATCGCTATGCAGAAAGTGACGAACAAAAAATTGAAAAACCCTATTTTTCAAAATCTTCTTTGTAAACCTCGTAAACCTTGCAGATCCTAGATCATGAGCCACCATAGCTCTGATACCACTTGACAAAACGTATGATCGTTTAAGCTCTAGACTTTTTAGGTCTAATCTAGGATCAATGATAACAAAGATAATAATATGCAGCGGAATAAGAATGAATCAATGTTATCATAACAAGATTTCAACATATATCATTCGATACAATCAAACCAAGCCCCAATTCTATATGATCAGTATAGAACGTGTTATCTACCTATAACAAGGATTAAAGATATCAAAGATATCTTAACCTTAGGGCTAAAACAAAACTCTAGACGTCTACATCTTTTCTGTGCACACCTAAAAACCACGCCTAATATCTCTTTATATAATAGAGATATCTAGGTTTACAAAGAAATCATAATTATACTAGGAAACTAAATAAAATAAAACAATTCATCTTTAGTCCCTCAACTTTCATCTTTTATTTTGTCTCATCAAATTAATAATTCCTTACAATCTTCCCCTATTTGATGATGACAAAATATCGATTTATAGAAACGTATTTTAAACTTGTATTTGAACATAACCTTTAGATGAGCTTGATAACATTAAAAATCAGTAACAAAATGGTAGTCTTTATTTAAGTTTTTCATGGAGTTATGATCTTGTAAAGTGAGGTATACGAATTTGCCACAACATGCGCAATAGTTTCGTATGGGCTGTTTGGAGGTCGAATACTCCATATTTTCGAGTGAGACCACTTAGGTCTGAAATCTAATACATAAAAGTAATTTCAATAGTAAAATGGTGGTATTTTGTTAAGTATACACGGATTTATGACCTCACAAAGTGAGATATAGAAATCTGGACAGATTGCATGTAGTGTGTATGGGTTAGGATTTTGAGTCATAGACTACTATCCTAACTCCTAGGTACCAAATCATTGTTTTAGTCCTTTTTCCCACATGCATTTGCCATCATTTTTCCATAGATTTTGATTACATTTATATGCATGAGATCTTTGAAAGATTTACAGATATGTATAGGTATATTTTACATCTTTTAAGACTTGACATAGGTTTGATCATGGATTATCACCTCTTTTTAACACATGAACATGTGCAAGTGAAAATCTACAAACATCAAGTTATTTTGTAGGCTTAGCCATACTTTTCAATATTTCAAATTAAAAGAAAAAGAAGATGAAGATGAGAAAGAGATATGCATGTAGGCTTTGCCTTACATAAGTTTATAAACAAATGAAATACGCATTTGCATGTATACATATATGGTTGTAGGCATGGCCATACATAAGATCATAACAAAAATGAAATATAAAGTGCATATATACATATGTAGATTTGTAGGCATAGCCTTACATAAAATCTTACATATGTATATAGTAAGATACAAGATGTATATACATAGATATAGATATATTTTTATAAGTTTTGTATTATACATCCATGGGTGATGATTAGTGTGAAAAGTGAAGACATAGAGTAGAAAGATTCGTGTATCATCTTACCAACACAAAGGGTGATGAAAGTAGGTTGTTTTGGGTGGATTAAAGGGTTGTTTGAGTGGTGATTTGTGGTGGTTTAGTGTGGTTGCTTATGGCAGATGTATATACTTTCTCTGAATTATGTATGGTGTTGCTTCTATATCTTATGCATTGTTACCCGGTACTGTTACATCTCGTGTTTTCGCTTTAGCGGGGTGTGACAGGTTTGGTATCAGAGCCTAAGGTTATAGAGAATGCTGGTTTTTCCAAATGAAAACCCCAACTATATCCAACATTTTTAAATAATATTTTCTTAAAACACCAAAAGTATTACCAGTTTAACTAAACCGAGCATATAACTAGTATAACTAACCCGTGTGTTGCATTATTAGACCTCAATTAGACATAGCCTGATCACCTATGTTTAATTTAGGTAAGATTATGCGAGACACGGAGTAGGTATACTGTGATTATGTTTGATGTTCTTTCCTATTTAAACCTATGAAAAGCAAACGTTGTGTGAGTACATTGCATATTGTAGGCATCTATAGTAGCACTATTAGTAACTAAGTACATCTTTAGGAACTAAGTCATCTTTTTGTACAGACTTACCATGTCACACTCCTCACTGCACGCTCTAGGATCAGCTGATGATTCTGGTTACTACACTGGTCGCCCCCGCGACAACCCACCAAGATACGAGCCAGAGGAGGATCCCTCTGAGGAGGAACCCTTTGAGGAGGACCCCTTTGAGGACCCAGAGTCAGAAAATGAAGTTAGCAGCCGTGAGACCACCAGGGTAACTACTAGGATGACCCCGACACCCGTCTCACCCCAGCCACCTCAGAATGGTGTGCGATCAAGGGCCACTGCTCGTATGAGCGTTGCCCCTCCTATTAGGTTTGCAGTCATAGATTTCCCTCCAAGAACAGGACCTTCCCGACCTTCAGGAAATGTACCCCCTGAGACTGTTTCTGGGATCCCGATTTCACGAGATCCCAACATGACTTTCTGGTTAGCACGCAGGGTAGACGGTATAACTCACGAGCTTCAGGCTCATAGGGCTAGCATTGTCCATCATGGACAGATGTTGGGTAATACTGTAGACCTAACCAAGCAGTTGATTTATCGGGTGAGCGATGCTCGGGACATAGCGAGTACGGTGATATTTTGGTGCAGAGTGTTAGCAGGGCTCACGTTTATTTTGGCCGCAATGCTTGTTTGGGGAGTTTGGTTTAAAGTGTAGTGATTGTAGCATGCGTCAACTTTTAAAATTTAGTGAATGTATTTTATTTCAGTTATTTATGAAGGATTGTAATGTAATGGTTGATCCAAATTTTAAAACTCTGCATTATTAATGGAAAAACCTTATTTTGCTTACTTTATATGACTGTGGTAGTTACTTACACACTTACTTGAAAGTAAAACTTTTACCATAGCTTAGTTTTGAATAATTACTAATATATTAAAGTTGTAACTATACAAATATGCAATACAAGCACTAACCAATAGCCTTTACCTGACTTAGAATCATGCCTCCAAGGAGAAACACAGACAACGTAGCTGAACAAGTAACTCGACAACTTAACGCGGCACTACCTAACCTCGTTGCTCAAATCGCCGCGGGTATCAATGCAGCTCAAGGGAACCCGGGAGGACAACCTACCAACAACAATCAAGGATGCAGCTACAAATGCTTCATGCCGTGTCGTCCCAAGGAATTCTTCAGGACAGAAGGTGCTGTTGGGCTGTTATCCTGGATTGAAAGCATAGAGTCAGTGCTCCACATCAGCAAATGCTCACCGGGAAACCAAGTTGAATATGCGTCGTGCATGTTTCAAAAAAGAGCTTTGACATGGTGGAATAACCAGATTCAGACCCGTGGTCGCGTAGCTGCGTATAACCTTTCATGGGAGGAATTGAAGAAGTTGTTGATAGAAGAGTACTGTCTAAAAGATGCGCTCCAGAAATTGGAATCTGAATTCTGGAACCATGCCATGGTTGGGACTGACATCGATAAGTACACTGCCCAATTTCATGAGCTTGCAAGGCTAGTGCCCCACATGGTTACCCCAGAGGAGAAGAAAGTGGACCGGTACATATGGGGTTTGGCCCCAGAAATTCGAGGGATGGTTACCTCGGCGAATCCATCAACCATTCAGTCGACTGTGGTCTTGGCTAACCGTCTGACCAATGATGTGATTAGATCAGGCGAATCGTCGATAGGGAAAGATGGTGGAAAAAGGAAACTGGAAAACCAACAAAGGAACAGGGGCGGTGGTAACCCGGATAAGAAGCAAATGGTGGTGAAAAACTATGGTGTGGTTGCCCAAGGACCGAAGCAATACAACGGTCCGCATCCAAAATGCAACAAGTGCAACTTTCACCACTCAGGAAATTGTCCGGTGTGCGACAAGTGTAAACGGGCAGGCCACTATGCTAAGTATTGTAGGAATGGAAATGGGAGTGATGGGCAAAAAGCAGCATGCTTTGAGTGTGGAAGCCAGGACCATCTCAAAAACACTTGCCCAAGGCTGAATAGAGCTCCTAATAACAATGCTGGAAATCAAAGGGGCCCAGTGCGGGGACGGGCATTTGTCATTGGAACTGAGGAAGCGAGGCAGGATCCGAACGCTGTGACAGGTACATTCCTCTTAAACAATCACTACGCGTCTCTACTATTTGACTCTGGGGCAGAGAGAAGTTTTGTCTCACTAGAGTTTAGGCCACTGATTAACTTAAAGTCAGACAAACTAAAGGAGATCTATATTATCGAATATGCTAATGGCCATGAATTTGAGGCTAGGGACATAATTTTAGGTTGTACCTTGGACCTAGCTGATAAGTCATTCAATATCGACCTAATTCCAATTGAACTGAAGAGTTTCGATGTAGTGGTGGGTATGGACTGGCTCGCCAAGGTCTGAGCAGAGATTGTTTGTTTTGAAAAGGTCATCCGAATACCTCTACAAGACGGAGAAACTCTTGCTGTGCAGGGAGATAAACCCGGCCGAGAGCTAAAAATTATGTCGACCATAAAGATGCGTAAGTATCTGAAGAAAAAGTGCCATGCATTTCTGGCTCACGTGGTAGAAAAGAAATCGAAGGAGAAGCGTATCCAAGATATCCCTGTGGTTAGAGATCACCCTGAAGTTTTCCCGGAAGATTTGCCTGGACTTCCCCCATCAAGGCAAGTCGAATTTCGGATTGATCTAATTCCAGGGGCAGCACCTGTAGCTAAAGCGCCATATCGTTTGGCACCGGCTGAGATGCAGGAACTGTCAGAGCAATTACAAGAACTTTTGAGCAAAGGATTGATTCGACCAAGCTCATCGCCCTGGGGAGCTCCCGTCCTCTTTGTCAAAAAGAAAGATGGGTCATTCCGGATGTGTATTGATTACAGGGAACTAAACAAGTTAACTATTAAGAATCGATACCCTCTTCCCTGAATAGATGATCTATTTGATCAGCTACAAGGCGCATCCTATTTTTCAAAAATCGATATACGATCTGGATACCATCAGGTGAGTGTGCGCGAGGAAGACATCCCTAAGACAGCCTTTAGAACGCGTTATGGGCACTACGAATTCCTAGTAATGCCCTTCGGACTAACAAATGCACCGGCAGTTTTCATGGACTTGATGAATAGGGTGTGCAGACCATACCTAGATAAGTTCGTGATTGTGTTCATCGATGACATATTAATTTACTTGCGAAGTAAGAGTGACCACGAACACCATTTGAGGTTGATACTGGAACTACTCAATGACCAAAAACTGTACGCTAAGTTCTCAAAGTGCGAGTTTTGGCTTCGAGAGGTACACTTTCTTGGTCATGTGGTCAACGAAAAAGGAATCCAGGTGGACCCAGCTAAGATTAAGGCGATTAAGAAGTGGGAGGCCCCGAGGACCCCTACGGAAATTCGTCAATTTCTGGGATTGGCTGGTTACTACCGAAGATTCATTGAGAACTTTTCAAAAATCGCCAAGCCATTAACAGAATTGACCCAAAAGGCGAAGGAGTTTGTTTGGGGTAAAATGCAGGAAGAAGCATTCCAAACATTGAAGCATAGATTATGCAACGCACCAATTTTGGCGTTACCCGAAGGAACAGAGGATTTTGTCGTATACTGTGATGCGTCACACCAGGGATTGGGATGTGTGCTGATGCAAAAGAACAAAGTCATCGCTTATGCATCGAGGCAGCTCAAGGAGCATGAGAAGAACTATACAACACACGACTTGGAGCTAGGAGCTGTAGTCTTTGCCCTTAAGATCTGGAGACACTATCTGTATGGTGCAAAATGCATTGTGTATACTGACCATAAGAGTCTTCAGCATATCTTTGACCAGAAAATGCTCAACATGAGACAGAGAAGGTGGGTAGAATTGCTTAGTGATTACGATTGTGAGATCAAGTATCATCCGGGCAAGGCAAACGTAGTAGCTGATGCTCTAAGTAGGAAGGAAAGGTTACGACCCTCACGGGTACGAGCTTTGGGAATGTTGGTGTGACACCCGGCAATTTAGGTTAACTTTTAAAAATTAACCGAAACCCTAATTATGTGTATTTAAATGTGATTTAGGCAAAATACTTGTAATTACTTGTAACTATTTGTATATTTATGTGAATGTACGCCTACGTAATTGTTTTATATTACGCTTACGTGATTTGCTGAAATTACGCGAAACAACCGGACGGAGTCCGACAAACTATACGACGTTGGTGAAAACCTTTCTATAAATAACTTAAATCTATTTTTTATAAGTTATTTATCATATATTATTATTTGAAATAATAATACACGAAATACCTAGACGTTTCGATTAAAACGTCTCAAACGTAACGAAAACGCGCAAATTTAGTTCGGCAACCAAACGAACGTCAAAAATTTATTTGACAACTTAAATTAAGTATTTTAAATAATACTTCAATTAAAAATTACCCAAATTATATCGTTAATTAAAACGACTCAAAATAACGTTACGCGATTTAACGTTTAAACCCGAATAACGAACAAACAACCACAGTACGTGAATACAGTGTAAGTTCAACAATTAAAACACATCTTCCCCTATGGGCCCCCACCTTTTCCAGCCACCACCCAAGCCAACCAATCCCATGTCATGCAAAAACATGATTACTTATTCTCCCTAAAACCACTTAAGTCTCATGCATTTTTCATTTACCACTCAAACACATTTCACTTTCTCTCAAATCCACTCACTCTCTCTCCCGAATTCTGGAGTTTTCCAGCCCCTTTCACCACCTTGAACAACCACCATAAATCACCAAGAACCACCACAAGATTCTTCATCATTTTACAAAGGAGTTTCAAGATTTCAAGACAACAAGAACTCTCCATTTCATTTATGTCCTCCTTTCTTCAAAACACCATTGTGAGGATTATTTCTACTTCCTTTTACTCTTATTAACATGATATTGAAGTTCACTCAACATGTATATAACAAAACATAAATCAAAAACCACTTTTCTTAACGTGAAAACAACAAAAAGTGAGAAGAACATTCTGTCCAGAAAGTTTAGTCCATTTCTACGATTTTTATAAAATTCATTTCTTTAAGAAAATGGACGTTTTTATAGTCTAAAATCAATTTTAAGATGTTAACTTTCAAACCCCGAAAACCTCATATCTTTTTGAGCCAGAATAATATTTTTAATAATTTATATAAAAACACATATACAATCTGCTCTGAAAAGTCAGAAACTTTGTTCATATGGTTTTGAGTATATCTTGAGCTACACAACTCCAAATGACTTGAAACCACCGCCAAAATATTAAAAATATTGTTAGATACAAAAGTTGTACTGATAGCCTTTTCTTTAAAAATTGTAGATTGTTCCCAAAAACCCAATCTTCATGCATGTGTCCAGATTGGTCAACTGTTGGACCTCAGAGGACACATGCAATTTTGATAAATACTTAGACTAATCTAAAATTCATGTAAAAATTACTGGAAGTAGGTAACATGTGGAGGAATAACTGGTATTTTTCTTGGGAGAAAATTCGAAATATATAATTTATTAAAAATTCGACAAACAAGTGCATTTTCTGGAAAATGAGATAGTGAACTGATTTTAGTAGCACTTTAAAAATCAACACTTGTGGGCTTGCTATAAATGGACAAGCTAACTTTTTATGGTCCATAAACACATATAAGGTTTGAGTAAAAGTTTTGGGTCAAACCGAGAAGGTTTGACCAAGTCAACAAAAACGTGGCTCGATTTCGAAAAATTACAAACTTACTATTTTTGGCAAAACTTGTAAGCAAATGGGTTGGGTTGACTTAGTTGGTAACTTTGACTAGGTTTGACCACTTTTTACTAAGTTTGACCCGCTTTGACCAACTTTGACTAGGTTTGACCAACTTTGACTAGGTTTGACCAGCTTTGACTAGGTTTGACCAACTTTGACTAAGTTTGACCAGCTTTGACCAATTTTGACTAGGTTTGACCAGCATTGACCAACTTTGACCTACGGTTTGAGGTTTTTACGAACTAAATAATTTGTAAGCAACACACGATATATAACGAAACAAACTTAATAATAATGTCTAAACGAATTATTATTACAAACTTTCACCAACGGGTCATACTTGTTTTTGATAAACATATTTGAACAAATATACTTGGACATACTAGTTGAGTGAACTAGTCTTAAGTGGACATTAACCCTCCACTTACATAGACGGTCTTTAAGACATCTACTTACATACAACCTTATACGTTTAGGATGTTAGAAGGTTGCACGTTGGATACACACATTGCTTGCTTATTTGATTATTTGCTTGCTAATTGCTTAACTCAGGTGAGTTTCATAGCCCCACTTTTTACTTCTTTTTACTTTGGGGTGAGAATACATGCTCTGTTTTTAAACTGTTTTACATATGAACACAAGTAACGAAAACTCTTATACTGATTGCATGAGTAACTAAACCAAACTACGATGGCCCCTAACAAATATCATAGTACGTTAATACTAAGCGCGAACATTATGGATAGATCTATCGGGACCTGACAATCCGCCATCCGGGTTAGTCGCTCTAACCACTATACGGATGCATAATATTTCGTACAGCCGAGTGTACTGGTTACACACTCACTGGGGGTAAACAACTACAGTTAAGCTTCGGACTATGAGCTCATGGTAATAGTATACTATGATTTACTTTGGCATTCGTGCTACTTTGATAACTATGAAATCTTGTGGTTCATGCTATGATTTTAACTGCGTAAACCTATGAACTCACCAACTTTATGTTGACCCTTTTAGCATGTATTTCTCAGGGTCACAGACGCAGTAGGACTACCTACAGGAAACAAGGCAGTAGGATGCTTTTGGAAAGCATTAGCTCGAGTCGCATGTTTTCACAAACAACAAGAGATTAGATTGCATTACGATATTTTGTATCAACATCTATGTACTAGAAATCTCTAACGATTTATGCGAACTCCATATATTTTGTAAACATTTGAATTATGATAATGTAATATTTTTCAAACGTCTCATATAGAGGTCGTTTGCTTTAATCTTTGTGTGATGATATTTGATTTGGTCGGCGCCCCGTGACACCTCATACTTCCGCTGCCATGTGTTTCGGGGGTGCGACAGTTGGTTCAGACAAGTTTGAAAACTCGGATCCTTGATGCTCAAAGGGAAGCATTAAGATCTGAAAATATAAAGAATGAGACTCTGCATAACCTAGAGCAGAAATTTGAGATTAAGACTGATGGAATTCGTTACTTCAAGGAGAGGGCATGGATTCCGAGAACCTACAACTTAAGGGATGTCATTATGGATGAAGCCCATAGATCAAGATATTCGATTCACCCAGGAGCTGATAAGATGTACAAGGATTTAAGGGAATACTATTGGTGGCCAGGGATGAAGAAAGGTATCGCTCTGTATGTTGGGAAATGTTTGACATGTTCTAAAGTCAAAGCAGAGTATCAGAAACCATCCGGTTTGTTACAACAGCCGGAAATTCCCCAATGGAAGTGGGAGCAGATATCAATGGATTTTATAACCAAGTTGCCCAGGACGGCAAGGGGACATGACTCGATTTGGGTCATAGTGGATCGGTTGACGAAGTCTGCGCATTTTCTCCCAGTCTAAGAAGATTACAAGATGGAAAAGCTAGCACGGATCTATATAGATGAAATTGTTGCACGTCATGGAATACCTCTTTCCATCATTTCAGATAGAGATAGTCGTTTCATATCGCGCTTTTGGCAAATATTCCAGAAAACTCTGGGTACTCAACTAGATTTAAGTACTGCCTATCACCCCCAAACTGACAGACAAAGTGAGCGGACCATACAAACTTTGGAAGACCTGTTGCGAGCTTGCGTGATCGACTTTGGAGGAAGTTGGGATACTCATTTGCCTTTGGTAGAATTCTCTTATAACAACAGCTATCACACTAGCATTAAGTGTGCGCCATTTGAAGCCTTATATGGGCGTAAATGCCGTTCACCACTTTGCTGGTTAGAGGCAGGCGATAGACAATTGACGAGACTCGACCTCATACAAGAAACAACTGACAAGATCACGACTATTAGGGAAAGGCTGAAGACAGCCAGAAGTCGTCAGAAAAGATATGCAGACAACCGTAGGAAACCTCTAGAGTTTCAAATCGGTGATAAAGTACTTCTAAAGGTGTCACCATGGAAGGGCGTAGTCCACTTTAGAAAGAGAGGAAAACTAAGCCCGAGATACATAGGACCCTTCGAGGTACTACAAAGGATTGGTCCGGTGGCTTACCGACTCAAACTGCCGCCAGAGCTCTGTAGCATTCACGACACCTTCCATGTTTCTAACCTGAAGAAATGTTGGTCCGATGAAACACTCGTCGTCCCTCTCGAGGAAATTCAGATTGACAATAAACTCCACTTCATAGAAGAACCACTCGAGATCATGGACCGCAAGGTCAAAAGGTTGAAGCAAAGCCGAATTCCCATTGTGAAGGTCCGATGGAATTCACGACGAGGTCCTGAATTCACATGGGAGCATGAGGACCAATTTCGACACAAGTATCCGCATCTATTTCCGAGTGTATCGCCACCCTATGGGACGGATTGAATTTCGGGACGAAATTCATTTCAACGGTGGGATACTGTGACATCTGTCAAATCTCAGGTCATTACCACACTTGAATCTTAAATTTACAGCATTCCTTCTATCCTAGTGAAACTTAAGGTTATGACTTCTTAGGTCTACTAAAGCCATAGAATGACTTAGAGATTGCTTAGTGAACCTTAAATTCCTTTAGACATATTAATTTAGGCTATGAAGTGCCAAATTAAACAATGAAAAACTTATCTCCTTATGCTTCAACAAAATCCTTATCGAATCGCAAACCGAAATTCCCGTGACTCGACAACGTGAACTTAATCGGATAAATAACTCATGAACATCAAAATTAGACAAATTCAATGATTAAAATCCATATCAAGAACTTAGAAAATAAAATCTTATAACTCAAATATTAATCACCAAAACATCACAAAATAAACCTTATAATATATTAAATTTAGACCAAATTAATACACAATATTAATCTACATACTATACATAATAATTAACAAAAAAAAAATTGATTAATCCCCCCCCCCCCTCCTCTTTCATTTCAAATTTTCCATTTAATTCACCTACTCTTTCATTACTCTTTTCATTTTTCCCAACACACACACACACACTTCTCTCTTTTCTCTCTCAAAAACACACACTAACCCTCTCAATTCCCTCTCTAAAATTCCATCCTTCTTCAAGGTTTAATCCAAGAATTGAAGGTGTAATTTTACCAAAGAAACACTTAAAGGTAAATCAAATCATCTACACTTATATATCCTTCATTTTCTTGTATTTTTCTTCATAAAATTCGGATTTTAAGCCTTTTCCATGGCTAAAATCCTCATGCAAAGCTTGATGTTTGTAGATTATCTCTTTTCACATCTTTATGTGTTAATAGAAAGAGTAATCCATGATCAAACCAAAAAAAATCAAGTGAAAATCGATTATTGTTGTGATATTGTTGAAATCTTGTTCATCTATATGTTAAATCTTGAATTTTTATGTTAATAATCATCTCTAATATATCATCGATGTATTTCAACACCATGCATGTGTTAGAACATGGATTTAAAGATCAAAAGATGATAATCTTCCTTATTTCATGTTTGGTGTTCATTATTTTGAATGAAACACTCAAACATGAGTTTACAACTTTCTGTCCAGAAGGCTTCTTCCACTTCAACGATTTTTATAAAAATCATTTCTTCATGAAAATGGATGTTTTTATAGTCTAGAATCAAGTTCTGGAAGTTAACTTTCCAACCACATAAGCCTCATGTTTTTATGAGTTCATTTGATATTTTTTATAATTTATGTGAATAGAGATGTATAATCTGTTAGATTAAGGCAGAAACTTTCCTCTCAATGTTTTAATTATAACTGGAGCATTACAATTCCAAATGACTTGAAACCAATGCCAAAGGTTTACAAATTTCATTGGCTACAACTTTCAATGAGACCACTTTTATTGATTCCTTGTACAGTTTGTACAAAAATAATAATTGCATGCATATGTTTAGATCTGATCTCAGATGGTAAAAGTAAAAATAATAAATACTTGGACTTCACTACAATCCCTGGAAAAATTAAAGTAGATAGATAACATATTGAAGATGATCTGTGATTTTGCCTTATTTTATTTCGGATCATAAGTATTTTTAGTAAATTAAACCAACTGAGGTAATTTTCTGGAAATAAGAATATGGACTGATTTTGGTAAAAGTTAAAAACCGACACTTGCGGACTTGTTACTTAAGGAAAGACTAAGTCTTTTTGAACCATAAATATGTTTATGGATTGAGTAAAAGTCTCGGGTAAAACCGAGAAGGTTTGACCGAGTCAACAATAATCGGTCCCGATTTTGAAAACGGGAAATTTACTATTTTTGGGAATGAATGATAACCAAAAGGGGTTCGGGCGTCTTATGATGTATTTATTGATTTGTGTGTTGTTAACCATAATTTGGAAGGAACCAAAGTTCCAAAGCTCAAAACATTATGATTCTAAGACACTAACAATCGTGAGATATTATACACTTGTATAATCAATATTATATTCCATGCGATTATTGGACACTAACAAACTTCAAAAGCAAACAAACCATGTTGGCACTTTGTAGTCTAAATACTTAGTTAAGCAATCCTAACAAACCTAAATTACCAAGGAACTAATTAGAAACCTCGCGTTCATAGGTCTTGGATAGGAGAAATCTCAGGTTATTACCACACTCCAATCTTAGATTTCATTATGGCATTCCATATATTTCGGAAAAATTTATGGTTACGACTCCTTAGGTCTACTAAACCGTAGAAAGTCTTAGAGATTTCCTAGTAGATCATAAGTCTATAAGACAAACTAAATTAGATTACTAAGTGCCAAATTAAATAAAGAAAATTTATTTCTTTATGCTTTAACAAAATCCTTATTGAATCGCAAACCGAAATTTCCGTAACTGGACAACGCAAAATTAATCGGATGAATAATACATGAACATTAAAATTAGAACAAATTAAGTGTATCATAACTTAATTCAAGAACTTAAAATTTCTCACTTTTTAAAACTCAAATTTTAATCATCAAAACATCACAAAATAAACCTTATAACATAACAATACTTATACACCTTTAATACAAATTAATTATACAACAATTATACATATTATTTAACAAAAAAAAATTAATAATTTAAACACCCCCCCCCCTAAAACATCACAAGACCTATGAACACGAGGTTTCTAATTAGTTCCTTGGTAATTTAGGTTTGTTAGGATTGCTTAACTAAGTATTTAGATTACAAAGTGCCAACATGGTTTGTTTGCTTTTGAAGTTTGTTAGTGTCCAATAATCGCATAGAATATAATAATGATTATACAAATGTATAATATCTCACGATTGTTAGTGTCTTAGAATCATAATGTTTTGAGCTTTGGAACTTTGGTTCCTTCCAAATTATGGTTAACAACACACAAATCAATAAATACATGATAAGACGCCCGAACCCCTTTTGGTTATCATTCATTCCCAAAAATAGTAAATTTCCCGTTTTCAAAATCGGGACCGATTATTGTTGACTCGGTCAAACCTTCTCGGTTTTACTCGAGACTTTTACTCAATCCTTAAACATATTTATGGGTCAAAAAGAGTTAGTCTTTCCTTAAGTAACAAGTCCGCAAGTGTCGGTTTTTAACTTTTACCAAAATCAGTCCATATTCTTATTTCCAGAAAATTACCTCAGTTGGTTTAATTTACTAAAACTATTTATGATCCGAAATAAAATAAGGCAAAAATCACAGATCATCTTCAATATGTTATCTATCTACTGTAATTTTTCCAGGGATTTTAGTGAAGTCCAAGTATTTATTATTTTTACTTTTACCATCTGAGGTCAGATCTGAACACATGCATGCAATTATTATTTTTGTACAAAATGTACAAAGAATCAATAAAAGTGGTCTCCTTAAAAGTTGTAGCCAATGAAATTTGTAAATTTTTGGCGTTGGTTTCAAGTTATTTGGAGTTGTAATGCTCCAGTTATGATTAAAACATTGAGAGGAAAGTTTCTGCCTTAATCTAACAGATTATACATCTCTATTCACAAAAATTATAAAAAACATCAAATGAACTCATAAAAACATGAGGCTTATGTGGTTAGAAAGTTAACTTCCAGAACTTGATTCTAGACTATAAAAACGTCCATTTTCATGAAGAAATGATTTTTATAAAAATCGTTGAAGTGGAAGAAGCCTTCTGGACAGAAAGTTGTAAACTCATGTTTGAGTGTTTCATTCAAAATAATGAACACCAAACATGAAATAAGGAAGATTATCATCTTTTGATCTTTAAATCTATGTTCTAACACATGCATGGTGTTGAAATACATTCATGATATATTAGAGATGATTATTAACATAAAAATTCAAGATTTAACATATAGATGAACAAGATTTCAACAATATCACAACAATAATCGATTTTCACTTGATTTTTTTGGTTTGATCATGGATTACTCTTTCTATTAACACATAAAGATGTGAAAAGAGATAATCTACAAACATCAAGCTTTGCATGAGGATTTTAGCCATGGAAAAGGCTTAAAATCCGAATTTTATGAAGGAAAATGCAAGAAAATGAAAATAGATGAGTGTAGATGATATAGATTACCTTTCTTGTTATTATTTGGTGATGAACACTCTTAAAAATCTGGGTTTAAGGCTTGAATGTGACTGATTTTTTAGAGGGTTTTGGAGAGAAGAAGTGTGTGTTTTTGAGAGAGAATTGAAGAGAGTGAAAGTAGGTGTTTTGGGAAAAATGAAGGAAGTAATGAAAGAGTAGGTGAATATTGTGTATAATATGTAGATCAATTTTTTTTTTTGTTAATTATTATGTATAATATGTAGATTAATATTGTGTATTAATTTGGTCTAAATTTAATATATTATGAGGTTTATTTTGTGATGTTTTGGTGATTAATATTTGAGTTATAAGATTTTATTTTCTAAGTTCTTGATATGGATTTTAATCATTGAATTTGTCTAAGTTTGATGTTCATGAGTTATTTATCCGATTAAGTTCACGTTGTCGAGTCATGGGAATTTCGGTTTGCGATTCGATAAGGATTTTGTTGAAGCATAAGGAGATAAGTTTTTCATTGTTTAATTTGGCACTTCATAGCCTAAATTAATATGTCTAAAGGAATTTAAGGTTCACTAAGCAATCTCTAAGTCATTCTATGGCTTTAGTAGACCTAAGAAGTCATAACCTTAAGTTTCACTAGGATAGAAGGAATGCTGTAAATTTAAGATTCGAGTGTGGTAATGACCTGAGATTTTGACGGATGTCACAGTATCCCACCGTTGAAATGAATTTCGTCCCGAAATTCAATCTGTCCCATAGGGTGGCGATACACTCGGAAATAGATGCGGATACTTGTGTCGAAATTGGTCCTCACGCTCCCATGTGAATTCAGGACCTCGTCGTGAATTCCATCAGACCTTAACAATGGGAATTCGGCTTTGCTTCAACCTTTTGACCTCGCGGTCCATGATCTCGAGTGGTTCTTCTATGAAGTGGAGTTTATTGTCAATATGAATTTCCTCGAGAGGGACGACGAGTGTTTCATCGGACCAGCATTTCTTCAGGTTAGAAACATGGAAGGTGTCGTGAATTCTACAGAGCTCTTGCGGCTGATCGAATAGATCGTCGATTCAAGGAAGCGGGTACCTATTCTTAGTTGTTAATTTGTTCAGTACTCTATAATCAATGTACATTCATGAGGATCCGTCCTTTTTATAAACGAATAGAACAGGAGCACCCCATGGTGATGAGCTGGGGTGAATAAATCCCTTATCGGAGAGTTCTTCTCATGCTCCTTGAGCTACCTCGATGCATAAGCGATGACTTTGTTCTTTTGCATCAGCACACATCCCAATCCCTGGTGTGACGCATCACAGTATACGACAAAATCATCTGTTCCTTCGGGTAACACCAAAATTGGTGCGTTGCATAATCTATGCTTCAGTGTTTGGAATGCTTCTTCCTGCATTTTACCCCAAACAAACTCCTTCGCCTTTTGGGTCAATTCTGTTAATGGCTTGGCGATTTTTACAACTTGAGTGGTGAATTGTACTGTTCGCATCCAGAACTCACACTTGGAGAACTTGGCATATAACTCCTCGTGTCTGAGTAATTCCAAGATGGTTTTCAGGTGTTGGCCATGTTCGGTTTCGTTGCGAGAGTAGATCAAGATGTCGTCAATGAACACGATGACAAACTTATCTAGGTAGGGTTTGCACACCCGATTCATAAGGTCCATGAATACAGCCGGTGCGTTGGTTAAGCCAAAAGGCATCACTTGAAATTTGTAATGCCCATAGCGGGTTCTGAAAGCTGTTTTTGGGATGTCGGAGTCTCGAACTCGAAGTTAATGATAACCCGACCGTAGGTCGATTTTCGAGTAGAAGCTCAAACCTTGAAGTTGGTCAAACAGGTCATCAATTCTTGGAAGTGGGTATCGGTTTTTGATGGTAAGTTTCTTCAGTTCGCGGTAGTCAATACACATTCTGAAGGATCCATCCTTCTTTTTAACGAATAGTCCGGAGCTCCCCAGGGTGAAGAACTCGGTTGAATGAATCCCTTGTCCAGGAGCTCCTGTAATTGGGTGGATAACTCCTGCAACTCGGATGAGGCTAATCTATACGGGGCTCGTGCCATGGGTGCAGCACTGGGCACAAGGTCAATTTGGAATTCGACTTGTCTAGGCGGGGGTAGGCCTGGCAAGTCTTCGGGAAAGACTTCTGAATAGTCTTGGACGATGGGAACATCCTCAGGTCACTTTTCAGCCAACTTCTTTTCGGTTACATGTGCGAGGATTGCCGAGTACCCTTTCCTCAGGTACTTTTGAGTTTTCATAGAAGATATGATGTTCAGGTTTTGCCTACCAGTCTCCCCCTGTATGATCAAGGTTCCACCGGTAGTGAGAGGTATACGCACGATCTTCTCGAAGCAAACGATTTCGGCACGGTGTTTGGACAACCAGTCCATGCCAACGATGATATCGAAGCTTCCGATTTCCATGGGGATGAGGTCTATAGGAAACATTTCGTTGGCGAGGTTTAAAGTGCAATTTGGTATTACACTATTGGCCTCGATCAGTTTGCCATTCGCTAACTCTACAGTGTACTTAGCATCTAAGGCAAGGGGTGTGATGTTTAGTAATGGACAGAATTTATCGGATATGAAACTTTTATCAGCTCCGGTATCGAATAATACTGAAACGGTTAGATCATTTAGGAGGAACATACCAGTGACAACGTTGGGGTCTTGACGAGCTTCTCCAGCATTGAGTACAAAAGCTCGACCACGAGGGTTGTTGTTGTTATTGTTGTTCCTGTTGTTGTTGTTTCGGTTGTTGTTGTTTTTCAGTTTTGGGCAAACATTTCAGAAATAACTGAAATTAAAATCTCAGGTTATTTAGGTAACCCTAGAAGATATGTTACGCGCATGTGTTATCGACTTTGGACGTGGCTGGGAGAACCACCTGCCACTATGCGAGTTCTCTTACAACAACAGTTATCACACCAGCATCAAGGCCGCCTCATTCGAAGCACTTTATGGACGAAAGTGTCGATCGCCTGTATGTTGGACTGAGGTGGGAGATAGTCAACTCTTTGGTCTAGAGATTATACACGAAACGACCGAGAAGATTGTGCAAATCCAAAACAGACTAAAGGCAGCCCGTGACCGCCAAAAGAGTTATGCAGATACGAGGCGCAAACCGCTAGAATTTCAAATTGGGGATAGAGTCATGTTGAAAGTGTCGCCTTGGAAAGGTGTAGTCCGTTTTGGGAAACGAGGAAAGCTAAACCCTAGATATATTGGACCATTCGAAATACTGGAGAGAATTGGTCCAGTTGCGTACAAACTTAAGTTGCCTCAAGAACTCAGTAATGTACATGACACGTTTCATGTGTCAAATCTGAAAAAGTGTTTATCAGACGAATCACTTGTCATACCAGTCGGAGAAGTACAAATCGATGAGAAATTGCATTTTGTCGAAGAACCAATCGAGATCATGGACCGAGAAATAAAAACCTTGAAGCGGAGTCGTATACCCATTGTAAAGGTTAGGTGGAATTCGAAACGAGGTCCGGAATTCACCTGGGAGCGCGAGGATCAAATCCGTCGCAAGTATCCCCACCTATTCTCAAACCCTGCACCACCCGATATCACGAACTAAATTTCGGGACGAAATTCTTTTAATAGGGGGAGAATGTGACAACCGGCAAAAATAATTTATGACTCAACTCCGTTCAGGTAATAAACTTGGAGAATTTTTTTTAGTTAAACTATAATTTTTAGTGAATTAATGCCTATAATTAAATAACATTGAGTTTAGGCGCCTTATCGTTACAACCTGACACTAAACAAGCGTTTATCCGTGGATGCATATAATGTGACAAAGTGCTTACGTCTATGATTATTAATTTATTTAGTAGACACTAATCTAAGATATATATATATATATATATATGTATATATATATGGTTCAAGAGGTGAATTTTGATGACACTTATTTGCATGAAAGTAACAAATCACCACATTTGCATGAAATACAACATAATAATTAAATAAATACTTAAATTGAATTATTTAAAAACTTAATTAAATTATAAATAAAAATCTGATTTTTAATTATAAATTAATTAAATAAAAATAATTTAATTAATTAAAACAATTAATCACCAACTAATCACCTCCATTCTCCACCAATCACAAACCAAAACCATTCCCCCCCCACCCCCCGGCCGGCCACCCCTTCCCCTTCCCCCCCCCCCCCCCTCCCCCCTCACTTCTTCTATTTAAAGAGCTTACATCCACCCTTTTCTCACTTTTCACACACACACCCATTTCTCTCTTCCTCACACCCTCTTCCTTCCCATTTTCTCTCCAAAAATCTGCCATAAGCAACCACACTAAACCACCACAAATCACCACTCAAACAACCCTTTAATCACCCAAAACAACCTACTTTCATCACCCTTTGTGTTGGTAAGATGATACACGAATCTTTCTACTCTATGTCTTCACTTTTCACACTAATCATCACCCATGGATGTATAATACAAAACTTATAAAAATATATCTATATCTATGTATATACATCTTGTATCTTACTATATACATATGTAAGATTTTATGTAAGGCTATGCCTACAAATCTACATATGTATATATGCACTTTATATTTCATTTTTGTTATGATCTTATGTATGGCCACGCCTACAACCATATATGTATACATGCAATGCGTATTTCATTTGTTTATAAACTTATGTAAGGCAAAGCCTACATGCATATCTCTTTCTCATCTTCATCTTCTTTTTCTTTTAATTTGAAATATTGAAAAGTATGGCTAAGCCTACAAAATAACTTGATGTTTGTAGATTTTCACTTGCACATGTTCATGTGTTAAAAAGAGGTGATAATCCATGATCAAACCTATGTCAAGTCTTAAAAGATGTAAAATATACCTATACATATCTATAAATCTTTCAAAGATCTCATGCATGTAAATGTAATCAAAATCTATGGAAAAATGATGGCAAATGCATGTGGGAAAAAGGACTAAAACAATGATTTGGTACCTAGGAGTTAGGATAGTAGTCTATGACTCAAAATCCTAACCCATACACACTACATGCAATCTGTCCAGATTTCTATATCTCACTTTGTGAGGTCATAAATCCGTGTATACTTAACAAAATACCACCATTTTACTATTGAAATTACTTTTATGTATTAGCTTTCAGACCCAAGTGGTCTCACTCGAAAATATGGAGTATTAGACCTCCAAACAGCCCATACGAAACTATTGCGCATGTTGTGGCAAATTCGTATACCTCACTTTACAAGATCATAACTCCATGAAAAACTTAAATAAAGACTATCATTTTGTTACTGATTTTTAATGTTATCAAGCTCATCTACAAGATTATGTTCAAATACAAGTTTAAAATACGTTTCTATAAATTTATACACAAGAACACACAATCTGTCTAGAAAAAACACAGGTTACTAAAATGCATCTTCTAAATCTTCCTAGAACTCAAGTTATGACCATTTTAGTAACCTGTGTTTTTCTAGACAGATTGTGTGTTCTTGTGTATAAATTTATAGAAACGTATTTTAAACTTGTATTTGAACATAATCTTGTAGATTGTTTCACACATACTTATATATATATATATATATATATATATATATATATATATATATTAGGGTTTACTAAATGAATTAATAAACATAAACGTAAGCACTTTGTCACATTATATGCATCCACGGATAAACGCTTGTTTAGTGTCAGGTTGTAACGATAAGGCGCCTAAATTCAATGTTATTTAATTATAGGCATTAATTCACTAAAAATTATAGTTTAACTAAAAAAAAAATTCTCCAAGTTTATTACCTGAACGGAGTTGAGTCAGAAATTATTTTTTCCGGTTGTCACGCTAAGACATGTTAATCTAAGCATATTCTAAATACGAAATTAAAGAAAGATGGGAGTGATTCTTACGAGAGAGATGGAGCCGAGATGATGATGATGCTCGGTTGTGATGATGCTGATGGAGAAGATGATGATGCGGTGCTGCTGTTGGTGCTTGTTCTTGTTGTTAATGATGTCCAAGGATGATGATGATCGAAGGAGAGAGCAGAGAGCAGAGGGATAGATAGATAGATATGTGTGTGTGTATGTGTGTGTATGTTTTGATTCAATTATTGGGGTCGGTTGGTTATAGCCCTAAATATAGTTTCGAATATAATTTTAAATCGAAGTATTTTATAAAAATACTTTAGTTGAGTTATAAAAATATAACTGTGTTTTACTTTGGATATACGGATAGTTTTCTCGTAGTTTCAGTCATGCAAAAATATGTTTAAATATTTTCCGAGTAAATAATAATTATTTTCAGCAATAATATACTATTTAGAATTGTTTTGCACCAACGTCCGTGTTTGTAGTTCTGCGCGCTCTTAGATTTATTTATATGTGATTCGAAACAATCGTTTTATGTTATATTTATAATTATATATATAAGACTTGATGTAACAACTCGTACTTAGGCGTATTAATATACCCTAATATTGTGTGTAATTACTCATAATTAGTTTGTAATAGAACTAAGTTATTTGTAATAAAACGTATATTGGATATACACCTGTACGTAATAAATTGATATTACGTGATTTTCTCGGATGGATTTCCGAAACTCCGGCTGTTGGTGACCCTTTTTTTTCGTATGACTTGTAAACCTATTTTAAAGATAAAATAGTCATTATTTACTTGGTATTATTATTATTAATAATAACATACGTGAAAACATTCTACGTACAATATAAAACATGACGTACGCGAGAAAATACGCAAATCGAGTTCAACACCTGAATGAGATCCAAAATATGTCTTAGATATTTAAGGAAAGTATTCTAAAAATACTTAATCATCCCAAATACCATTTACATATCAAGAATATACATGAAGAATCAAACGTTAATTATTAACTTTTAAACCGCGCGATTTAACGTCTAACCAACAAACCAATGAGACACGAGTCCGAGGAGGTAAGTCACGGGCTTGAGCCCACTTGGACCCACGACCAACAGGGCTGAGATCAGCCACACTTGACCCAAACCACCTAAATTTACCTAATACACCTTTAGCCTTAATCCCTCCTTATCAACAACACACACACACACCAACCCATCCTCTCATCTCCACCTCTTTCCTCCCTTTTCTATCGGTTTCCACCTGATATACCACCATCACCACGACCTCCAACCCCATCCAAGGACTATCAAACACTTCCATTACTCATCTAACATCACCATTCACGTTTTGAGCAAGGTGAAGCAGGGAGAACACGAACCGAGGCAGCAGCAGACCATCTTCACCATTCCACCTCTAGATCAACTTCTACTTGAGGGTTGCGGGTTCAGGGAACCTACGGACTACTACACCACGTTTATTGAATTAAACACTTGCTGGCTCGACTCAAGTGAGTCTTACAGCCCCACTTTTTACTGTTTTACTATTGGGGTGAGATATATTGCTTGCTTTTATGAACACAAGTACTGAATTTCATATTTACCAAACGGAATTGCATGAGTTTTCTCACCATTTATTTGGGGAAGTCCCTCCATCATATATCGTTAGTTATGGTACTTAAGCGCGAACAATAGTTAATGGATCCATTAGGGAAATGACCCTCCCCGCCCGCGGTCCGGGTGACTACTAATTCGTTACTCAGCTTGCTCCGTTCGGGCATGTCTCGGGGGCAAACACATTACTTACGGGTTAAGCTTCGATTATGAGCCTCATGGCAATGGTAAACTTGCTTGCTTTGCAGGATGGCAAAGGCACGATTTTACGCCTTCGGGCACTACTTATGATAAAACCTTGTGTTCAAAACTGTTATTACTTACAAACCTGTGAGATTCACCAACCATTTTGGTTGACCTGTTTTAGCTTTATATCTCAGGTACACCACAGCAGTAGGACTGCTCACCCTGAGGGGGAAACTATAGCTCGAGTCACATGCATACAAATTTGGAGATTCTGTCGCATTATTTTGCTATAAGGGTTATGTAATAGAATCTCTAGGAAAACATATTTTGAACTCCGAGCTTGTACTTTAATTACAACTAATGTAATACTTTGAGTATTAAGGTATAATGTTGCATATAGATGTCGTTTACTTTTCCTTTGTGCTGTGATTATTGATTAGTAACACCTAAAGCTTGCTTCCGCGCATCAGTAAAATTTGGGGGTGTTACAGATTGGTATCAGAGCCTAAGGTTATAGTGAACTAGGTTGCATTTAGTGGGCCTAGACTATGACCGTTAGGCAGTATTCCTTATTAAGTATGATTAGGTTCAGTGACTACATGATATTGGTTTAATTTAACATAGCCTGATCAACTATGTACAATTAAAGGAATATGATGTGAGATCTGAAAAGAATCATGACTGAAACGGGTACACTAGTTGACTCTGACCACGAGAGAAACCGGGACTCAAACATGTCTGTGATTAGACACCCTAGGCTATTATGTGATATATACTTATATACATAGATAGGCCTTACTTCTGTTCGATATCTTAGGCGGTGTTACGTAAGCCTTACTATTTCTAACTCCTTGCCTCTGAATGGCAAACACGCCACGCAATACGTCATGCACCCCTCCGAAACATTTCGAATCAGTATCAAATTCAATTACCTAACTCCATCATTCTCCTTTGACAGAAACACTAGTGTGATGTAGTATATCATCACCACTTCGTGTCTGTATTGATAATGATCAACATTGTCATGACAGAAATCTTACAATTTTCTCCACTTTTTATTCAGAAAACCATGCCGCCACGTAAGCAAATGTACTCCGAGGCCGACCTCAACCGAATCTCATCGCAAAGGGTAGCCGAAGCATTAGCTGCCGAACAGTCACGAAGAAGCGAAGACACCACAAACACGGGCACCACTCCCACTCCTACTACCAATCCTTGCACCTACAAGGAGTTCAGAGGCTGTGGACCTCACGAATTCAAGGGTACAGAAGGGGCAATCGGTCTAGTACGCTGGATCGAGAAGATAGAATCTGTATTCCTCATCTGTAACTGCGCTGAAGAAGACAAGGTCAAGTTCTCAGCTTGCACTTTTTCTGACATCGCCCTAACATGGTGGAATACCTATGCCCAAACTGTGGGCATTGCTACTGCCTACAAACTTCCATGGGAAGAAATGAAAAACATGCTAAGGAATGAGTACTGTCCCAGAGAGGAACTGAAGCAGCTAGAAATAGAATTCTGGAATCACAAGATGCAGGGTGATGATATCACCGGATACACCAACCGCTTCCACCAACTGGCACTTCTGTGCCCAACCATGGTCGATCCTGAGTACAAGAGGATCGAGAAATACGTTGATGGACTTCCCAACAGGATCCAAGACCTGGTAACTTCATCCAAACCAGGAACCATTCAAAGCGCCATCCGTATGGCCCATGAACTCACGGCAAACTCTGTCTGCCGTGGAACCACCTCTTCAACTGCCGGAAATCACAAACGCAAATGGGAAGGAAATCCCAACCAAACCAACAAAACCAACACCAAAAAGCCTGAGCCTATTAAGGCTTATTCCTCTGGATCTGCTGAACCAAAAGGGTATGTTGGTAACAAACCCTATTGCACCAAATGCAACCGCCATCACGACGGTTCTTGCCCATGTGCCAAGTGCAAACGGTTCAGGCATCTAACCAAGGACTGCCGAGCCAACATCCCTACTCCCAACACCAACGCATCAAAGACCTGCTTTGAGTGCGGAAATCCCGGGCATTTTAAGAGAGATTGTCCTACGCTGAAAAACAACAACCCTGCTCGCGGCAGAGCATTTGTCATCAAGGCTGGGGAAGCCAGACAGGACCCGAATGTTGTGACAGGTACTTTCCTTCTCAACAACCTTACCGTTTCAGTATTATTTGATACCGGGGCTGATAGAAGCTTCATTTCTGAGAAATTTAGCCCATTACTTGATACCACACCTTCTGCCTTAGATGCTAAATACATTGTAGAGCTAGCTAACGGCAATCTGATTGAGACTGATAGCATTATACGTGATTGTACCTTAAATCTCTCGAACGAACTCTTTTCCATCGACTTGATACCCGTAGAAATTGGCAGCTTTGATATTATCGTCGGTATGGATTGGTTATCCAAGCACCGAGCTGAAATAGTCTGTTATGACAAACTCGTTCGTATACCTCTTGTCTCCGGTGGAACCCTAGTCCTACAAGGGGAGACCGGTAGACGAAGCCTGAATATCATATCGTGCATGAAAACTAGAAAATACCTACGAAAGGGGTATCAAGCCATCCTCGCACACATCACTGAAAAGAAGTCGGAGGAGAAGCGACTTGAGGATGTGCCTATTGTGCGGGATTTCCCGGAAGTCTTTCCTAAGGACTTGCCTGGACTTCCGCCACTCAGACAAATCGAATTCCAAATTGAACTTGTGCCGGGGGCTGCACCTGTGGCACGAGCTCCGTATCGACTAGCACCTTCCGAAATGCAGGAGTTGTCTAACCAATTACAGGAACTCCTGGATAGAGGATTCATTCGACCGAGTTCTTCACCTTGGGGAGCTCCGGTCCTTTTCGTGAAAAAGAAGGATGGATCGTTCCGTATGTGTATCGATTACCAAGAGCTGAATAAGCTAACCATCAAGAATCGGTATCCACTCCCTAGAATTGACGATCTGTTTGATCAACTCCAGGGATCGAGTGTTTACTCAAAAATTGACCTGCGATCAGGTTATCACCAACTCCGAGTTCGTGATGATGATATTCCAAAAACAGCCTTCAGAACTCGCTACGGGCATTACGAATTCCAAGTGATGCTTTCGGTTTAACCAACACACCGGCAGTATTCATGCACCTTATGAATCGGGTGTGTAAACCTTATCTTGACAAATTTGTCATCGTCTTCATTGATGACATTCTGATTTACTCGCGCAATGAAAATGAACACGCGCAACACCTAAAAACCATTCTGGAACTTCTCAAACACGAAAAGCTATATGCCAAATTCTCTAAATGTGAATTCTGGATCCAATCCGTTCAATTCCTTGGACACGTCATCGACAACCAGGGAATCCATGTTGACCCCGCCAAGATTGAGGCAATCAAGGGCTGGGAGCCACCAACCACCTCAACCGAAGTGAGACAATTCTTAGGTCTCGCTGGGTATTACCGTCGATTCATTGAGAACTTTTCGAAGATAGCTCAACCTCTCACTGCACTAACTCAAAAGGAAAAGAAGTTCGATTGGACTGACAAGCAAGAGTCAGCTTTCCAGCTAATCAAGCAAAAACTCTGCAGTGCACCCATATTATCCTTACCCGAAGGCAACGGTGACTTCGTGGTATACTGTGATGCATCACACCAAGGTCTAGGTTGCGTACTAATGCAGCGAGACAAGGTCATTGCTTATGCTTCCCGACAACTCAAAATCCACGAAAAGAATTACACAACCCATGACTTAGAATTGGGAGCAGTTGTGTTCGCTCTCAAAATCTGGAGACATTACTTATACGGTACCAAGTGTACAATTTTCACTGATCACAAAAGCCTCCAACACATCTTCGATCAAAAGGATCTAAACATGCGGCAACGTCGATGGGTCGAGTTGCTTACCGATTACGATTGCGAGATACGCTACCACCCGGGCAAGGCCAATGTTGTGGCCGATGCTCTAAGCCGTAAGGAACGAGTGAAACCCCTGCGAGTCCGAGCACTCGTCATGACTGTACACAACGACTTGATAACCCAAATCCTTATCGCCCAACTCGAGGCACTTAAAGCTGAAAACGTGAAACACGAGGCCTTGAGAGGCATGGATAAGCAGTTCGAAACCAAACCAAACGGGGCCAAGTACTTCTCAAACTGAATCTGGTTACCAAGCTATGGAAACCTGCGAGACTTAGTAATGGATGAGGCACATAAGTCCAAATACTCTATACACCCCGGTGCCGACAAAATGTACCACGGCATCAAGGAGTTGTACTGGTGGCCCAACATGAAAGCCGACATTGCCACCTACGTTGGCAAGTGTCTGACCTGTGCTAAAGTTAAAGCCGAACACCAGAAACCTTCCGGCCTATTACACCAACCTGAAATCCCCGAATGGAAATGGGAGCAAATCACCATGGATTTCATTACCAAACTCCCGAAAACCTCTAGCGGTTGCGATACCATCTGGGTAATCGTGGACCGACTCACTAAATCTGCTCATTTCCTAGCTATTAAGGAAACTGATAAAATGGAGCGTTTGACACGGATCTACCTCAAAGAAATCGTGTCGAGACATGGCGTTCCTATCTCAATCATCTCGGATCGAGATGCTCGATTTACTTCTCTCTTCTGGCAAACATTACAGAAATCTCTTGGTACTCGTCTGGACATGAGTACTACTTACCACCCTCAAACCGACGGTCAGAGCGAACGAACCATACAAACACTGGAAGATATGCTACGAGCTTGCGTAGTTGATTTCGGTAAAAACTGGGAAGATCACTTACCATTGTGTGAGTTTTCCTACAACAACAGCTACCACACCAGCATTAAAGCTGCACCTTTCGAGGCACTGTACGGTCGTAAGTGCCGGTCGCCTATCTGTTGGACCGAGGTGGGAGATGCACAACTCACCAGTCCCGAAATCTTACACGAGACCACCGAAAAGATTGTCAACATCCAAAACTGACTGAAAGCCGCGCGTGATTGTCAGAAAAGTTATGCTGACGTGAGACGCAAACACCTCGAATTTGAAGTCGGAGACAAAGTACTCCTTAAGGTGTCACCTTGGAAGGGTGTCATTCGTTTCGGAAAACGTGGGAAATTGAACCCTAGATATATCGGACCATTCGAAATCCTTGAGAGGATTGGTCCCGTGGCGTACCGTTTACAATTACCCGATGAGCTTAGCAACGTACATAGTACATTCCACATTTCTAATATGAAGAAATGTCTATCCGATGAAACTCTGATTATACCCCTCGAGGAAATACACATTGATGACAAATTACACTTTGTCGAGGAACCTGTTGAGATCATGGACCGCGAGGTCAAACGCTTGAAACAGAGCCGTATTCCTATTGTCAAAACCCGTTGGAATTCTAGGCGAGGCCCTGAATTCACTTGGGAACGAGAAGATCAAATGCGCGAGAAATACCCACACCTCTTCTCAAACCCCACTCCGACCCCTACTACCACTTAATTTCGGGACGAAATTTCTTTAACAAGGGGAGAATGTAACAACTCGTACTTAGGCGTATTAATATACCCTAATATTGTGTGTAATTACTCGTAATTAGTGTGTAATAGAACTAAGTTACTTGTAATAAAACGTATATTGGATATACACCTGTACGTAATAAATTGATATTACGTGATTTTCTCGGATGGATTTCCGAAACTCCGGCTGTTGGTGACCCTTTTTTTTCGTATGACTTGTAAACCTATTTTAAAGATAAAATAGTCATTATTTACTTGGTATTATTATTATTAATAATAACATACGTGAAAACATTCTTCGTGTAATATAAAACATGACGTACGCGAGAAAATACGCAAATCGAGTTCAACACCTGAATGAGATCCAAAATATGTCTTAGATATTTAAGGAAAGTATTCTAAAAATACTTAATCATCCCAAATACCATTTACATATCAAGAATATACATGAAGAATCAAACGTTAATTATTAACTTTTAAACCGCGCGATTTAACGTCTAACCAACAAACCAATGAGACACGAGTCCGAGGAGGCAAGTCACGGGCTTGAGCCCACTTGGACCCACGACCAACAGGGCTGAGATCAGCCACACTTGACCCAAACCACCTAAATTTACCTAATACACCTTTAGCCTTAATCCCTCATTATCAACAACACACACACACACCAACCCATCCTCTCATCTCCACCTCTTTCCTCCCTTTTCTATCGGTTTCCACCTGATATACCACCATCACCACGACCTCCAACCCCATCCAAGGACTATCAAACACTTCCATTACTCATCTAACATCACCATTCACGTTTTGAGCAAGGTGAAGCAGGGAGAACACGAACCGAGGCAGCAGCAGACCATCTTCACCATTCCACCTCTAGATCAACTTCTACTTGAGGGTTGCGGGTTCAGGGAACCTACGGACTACTACACCACGTTTATTGAATTAAACACTTGCTGGCTCGACTCAGGTGAGTCTTACAGCCCCACTTTTTACTGTTTTACTATTGGGGTGAGATATATTGCTTGCTTTTATGAACACAAGTACTGAATTTCATATTTACCAAACGGAATTGCATGAGTTTTCTCACCATTTATTTGGGGAAGTCCCTCCATCATATATCGTTAGTTATGGTACTTAAGCGCGAACAATAGTTAATGGATCCATTAGGGAAATGACCCTCCCCGCCCGCGGTCCGGGTGACTACTAATTCATTACTCAGCTTGCTCCGTTCGGGCATGTCTCGGGGGCAAACACATTACTTACGGGTTAAGCTTCGATTATGAGCCTCATGGCAATGGTAAACTTACTTGCTTTGCAGGATGGCAAAGGCACGATTTTACGCCTTCGGGCACTACTTATGATAAAACCTTGTGTTCAAAACTGTTATTACTTACAAACCTGTGAGATTCACCAACCATTTTGGTTGACCTGTTTTAGCTTTATATCTCAGGTACACCACAGCAGTAGGACTGACTACATGATATTGGTTTAATTTAACATAGCCTGATCAACTATGTACAATTAAAGGAATATGATGTGAGATCTGAAAAGAATCATGACTGAAACGGGTACACTAGTTGACTCTGACCACGAGAGAAACCGGGACTCAAACATGTCTGTGATTAGACACCCTAGGCTATTATGTGATATATACTTATATACATAGATAGGCCTTACTTCTGTTCGATATCTTAGGCGGTGTTACGTAAGCCTTACTATTTCTAACTCCTTGCCTCTGAATGGCAAACACGCCACGCAATACGTCATGCACCCCTCCGAAACATTTCGAATCAGTATCAAATTCAATTACCTAACTCCATCATTCTCCTTTGACAGAAACACTAGTGTGATGTAGTATATCATCACCACTTCGTGTCTGTATTGATAATGATCAACATTGTCATGACAGAAATCTTACAATTTTCTCCACTTTTTATTCAGAAAACCATGCCGCCACGTAAGCAAATGTACTCCGAGGCCGACCTCAACCGAATCTCATCGCAAAGGGTAGCCGAAGCATTAGCTGCCGAACAGTCACGAAGAAGCGAAGACACCACAAACACGGGCACCACTCCCACTCCTACTACCAATCCTTGCACCTACAAGGAGTTCAGAGGCTGTGGACCTCACGAATTCAAGGGTACAGAAGGGGCAATCGGTCTAGTACGCTGGATCGAGAAGATAGAATCTGTATTCCTCATCTGTAACTGCGCTGAAGAAGACAAGGTCAAGTTCTCAGCTTGCACTTTTTCTGACATCGCCCTAACATGGTGGAATACCTATGCCCAAACTGTGGGCATTGCTACTGCCTACAAACTTCCATGGGAAGAAATGAAAAACATGCTAAGGAATGAGTACTGTCCCAGAGAGGAACTGAAGCAGCTAGAAATAGAATTCTGGAATCACAAGATGCAGGGTGATGATATCACCGGATACACCAACCGCTTCCACCAACTGGCACTTCTGTGCCCAACCATGGTCGATCCTGAGTACAAGAGGATCGAGAAATACGTTGATGGACTTCCCAACAGGATCCAAGACCTGGTAACTTCATCCAAACCAGGAACCATTCAAAGCGCCATCCGTATGGCCCATGAACTCACGGCAAACTCTGTCTGCCGTGGAACCACCTCTTCAACTGCCGGAAATCACAAACGCAAATGGGAAGGAAATCCCAACCAAACCAACAAAACCAACACCAAAAAGCCTGAGCCTATTAAGGCTTATTCCTCTGGATCTGCTGAACCAAAAGGGTATGTTGGTAACAAACCCTATTGCACCAAATGCAACCGCCATCACGACGGTTCTTGCCCATGTGCCAAGTGCAAACGGTTCAGGCATCTAACCAAGGACTGCCGAGCCAACATCCCTACTCCCAACACCAACGCATCAAAGACCTGCTTTGAGTGCGGAAATCCCGGGCATTTTAAGAGAGATTGTCCTACGCTGAAAAACAACAACCCTGCTCGCGGCAGAGCATTTGTCATCAAGGCTGGGGAAGCCAGACAGGACCCGAATGTTGTGACAGGTACTTTCCTTCTCAACAACCTTACCGTTTCAGTATTATTTGATACCGGGGCTGATAGAAGCTTCATTTCTGAGAAATTTAGCCCATTACTTGATACCACACCTTCTGCCTTAGATGCTAAATACATTGTAGAGCTAGCTAACGGCAATCTGATTGAGACTGATAGCATTATACGTGATTGTACCTTAAATCTCTCGAACGAACTCTTTTCCATCGACTTGATACCCGTAGAAATTGGCAGCTTTGATATTATCGTCGGTATGGATTGGTTATCCAAGCACCGAGCTGAAATAGTCTGTTATGACAAACTCGTTCGTATACCTCTTGTCTCCGGTGGAACCCTAGTCCTACAAGGGGAGACCGGTAGACGAAGCCTGAATATCATATCGTGCATGAAAACTAGAAAATACCTACGAAAGGGGTATCAAGCCATCCTCGCACACATCACTGAAAAGAAGTCGGAGGAGAAGCGACTTGAGGATGTGCCTATTGTGCGGGATTTCCCGGAAGTCTTTCCTAAGGACTTGCCTGGACTTCCGCCACTCAGACAAATCGAATTCCAAATTGAACTTGTGCCGGGGGCTGCACCTGTGGCACGAGCTCCGTATCGACTAGCACCTTCCGAAATGCAGGAGTTGTCTAACCAATTACAGGAACTCCTGGATAGAGGATTCATTCGACCGAGTTCTTCACCTTGGGGAGCTCCGGTCCTTTTCGTGAAAAAGAAGGATGGATCGTTCCGTATGTGTATCGATTACCAAGAGCTGAATAAGCTAACCATCAAGAATCGGTATCCACTCCCTAGAATTGACGATCTGTTTGATCAACTCCAGGGATCGAGTGTTTACTCAAAAATTGACCTGCGATCAGGTTATCACCAACTCCGAGTTCGTGATGATGATATTCCAAAAACAGCCTTCAGAACTCGCTACGGGCATTACGAATTCCAAGTGATGCTTTCGGTTTAACCAACACACCGGCAGTATTCATGCACCTTATGAATCGGGTGTGTAAACCTTATCTTGACAAATTTGTCATCGTCTTCATTGATGACATTCTGATTTACTCGCGCAATGAAAATGAACACGCGCAACACCTAAAAACCATTCTGGAACTTCTCAAACACGAAAAGCTATATGCCAAATTCTCTAAATGTGAATTCTGGATCCAATCCGTTCAATTCCTTGGACACGTCATCGACAACCAGGGAATCCATGTTGACCCCGCCAAGATTGAGGCAATCAAGGGCTGGGAGCCACCAACCACCTCAACCGAAGTGAGACAATTCTTAGGTCTCGCTGGGTATTACCGTCGATTCATTGAGAACTTTTCGAAGATAGCTCAACCTCTCACTGCACTAACTCAAAAGGAAAAGAAGTTCGATTGGACTGACAAGCAAGAGTCAGCTTTCCAGCTAATCAAGCAAAAACTCTGCAGTGCACCCATATTATCCTTACCCGAAGGCAACGGTGACTTCGTGGTATACTGTGATGCATCACACCAAGGTCTAGGTTGCGTACTAATGCAGCGAGACAAGGTCATTGCTTATGCTTCCCGACAACTCAAAATCCACGAAAAGAATTACACAACCCATGACTTAGAATTGGGAGCAGTTGTGTTCGCTCTCAAAATCTGGAGACATTACTTATACGGTACCAAGTGTACAATTTTCACTGATCACAAAAGCCTCCAACACATCTTCGATCAAAAGGATCTAAACATGCGGCAACGTCGATGGGTCGAGTTGCTTACCGATTACGATTGCGAGATACGCTACCACCCGGGCAAGGCCAATGTTGTGGCCGATGCTCTAAGCCGTAAGGAACGAGTGAAACCCCTGCGAGTCCGAGCACTCGTCATGACTGTACACAACGACTTGATAACCCAAATCCTTATCGCCCAACTCGAGGCACTTAAAGCTGAAAACGTGAAACACGAGGCCTTGAGAGGCATGGATAAGCAGTTCGAAACCAAACCAAACGGGGCCAAGTACTTCTCAAACTGAATCTGGTTACCAAGCTATGGAAACCTGCGAGACTTAGTAATGGATGAGGCACATAAGTCCAAATACTCTATACACCCCGGTGCCGACAAAATGTACCACGGCATCAAGGAGTTGTACTGGTGGCCCAACATGAAAGCCGACATTGCCACCTACGTTGGCAAGTGTCTGACCTGTGCTAAAGTTAAAGCCGAACACCAGAAACCTTCCGGCCTATTACACCAACCTGAAATCCCCGAATGGAAATGGGAGCAAATCACCATGGATTTCATTACCAAACTCCCGAAAACCTCTAGCGGTTGCGATACCATCTGGGTAATCGTGGACCGACTCACTAAATCTGCTCATTTCCTAGCTATTAAGGAAACTGATAAAATGGAGCGTTTGACACGGATCTACCTCAAAGAAATCGTGTCGAGACATGGCGTTCCTATCTCAATCATCTCGGATCGAGATGCTCGATTTACTTCTCTCTTCTGGCAAACATTACAGAAATCTCTTGGTACTCGTCTGGACATGAGTACTACTTACCACCCTCAAACCGACGGTCAGAGCGAACGAACCATACAAACACTGGAAGATATGCTACGAGCTTGCGTAGTTGATTTCGGTAAAAACTGGGAAGATCACTTACCATTGTGTGAGTTTTCCTACAACAACAGCTACCACACCAGCATTAAAGCTGCACCTTTCGAGGCACTGTACGGTCGTAAGTGCCGGTCGCCTATCTGTTGGACCGAGGTGGGAGATGCACAACTCACCAGTCCCGAAATCTTACACGAGACCACCGAAAAGATTGTCAACATCCAAAACTGACTGAAAGCCGCGCGTGATTGTCAGAAAAGTTATGCTGACGTGAGACGCAAACACCTCGAATTTGAAGTCGGAGACAAAGTACTCCTTAAGGTGTCACCTTGGAAGGGTGTCATTCGTTTCGGAAAACGTGGGAAATTGAACCCTAGATATATCGGACCATTCGAAATCCTTGAGAGGATTGGTCCCGTGGCGTACCGTTTACAATTACCCGATGAGCTTAGCAACGTACATAGTACATTCCACATTTCTAATATGAAGAAATGTCTATCCGATGAAACTCTGATTATACCCCTCGAGGAAATACACATTGATGACAAATTACACTTTGTCGAGGAACCTGTTGAGATCATGGACCGCGAGGTCAAACGCTTGAAACAGAGCCGTATTCCTATTGTCAAAACCCGTTGGAATTCTAGGCGAGGCCCTGAATTCACTTGGGAACGAGAAGATCAAATGCGCGAGAAATACCCACACCTCTTCTCAAACCCCACTCCGACCCCTACTACCACTTAATTTCGGGACGAAATTTCTTTAACAAGGGGAGAATGTAACAACTCGTACTTAGGCGTATTAATATACCCTAATATTGTGTGTAATTACTCGTAATTAGTGTGTAATAGAACTAAGTTACTTGTAATAAAACGTATATTGGATATACACCTGTACGTAATAAATTGATATTACGTGATTTTCTCGGATGGATTTCCGAAACTCCGGCTGTTGGTGACCCTTTTTTTTCGTATGACTTGTAAACCTATTTTAAAGATAAAATAGTCATTATTTACTTGGTATTATTATTATTAATAATAACATACGTGAAAACATTCTTCGTGTAATATAAAACATGACGTACGCGAGAAAATACGCAAATCGAGTTCAACACCTGAATGAGATCCAAAATATGTCTTAGATATTTAAGGAAAGTATTCTAAAAATACTTAATCATCCCAAATACCATTTACATATCAAGAATATACATGAAGAATCAAACGTTAATTATTAACTTTTAAACCGCGCGATTTAACGTCTAACCAACAAACCAATGAGACACGAGTCCGAGGAGGCAAGTCACGGGCTTGAGCCCACTTGGACCCACGACCAACAGGGCTGAGATCAGCCACACTTGACCCAAACCACCTAAATTTACCTAATACACCTTTAGCCTTAATCCCTCATTATCAACAACACACACACACACCAACCCATCCTCTCATCTCCACCTCTTTCCTCCCTTTTCTATCGGTTTCCACCTGATATACCACCATCACCACGACCTCCAACCCCATCCAAGGACTATCAAACACTTCCATTACTCATCTAACATCACCATTCACGTTTTGAGCAAGGTGAAGCAGGGAGAACACGAACCGAGGCAGCAGCAGACCATCTTCACCATTCCACCTCTAGATCAACTTCTACTTGAGGGTTGCGGGTTCAGGGAACCTACGGACTACTACACCACGTTTATTGAATTAAACACTTGCTGGCTCGACTCAGGTGAGTCTTACAGCCCCACTTTTTACTGTTTTACTATTGGGGTGAGATATATTGCTTGCTTTTATGAACACAAGTACTGAATTTCATATTTACCAAACGGAATTGCATGAGTTTTCTCACCATTTATTTGGGGAAGTCCCTCCATCATATATCGTTAGTTATGGTACTTAAGCGCGAACAATAGTTAATGGATCCATTAGGGAAATGACCCTCCCCGCCCGCGGTCCGGGTGACTACTAATTCATTACTCAGCTTGCTCCGTTCGGGCATGTCTCGGGGGCAAACACATTACTTACGGGTTAAGCTTCGATTATGAGCCTCATGGCAATGGTAAACTTACTTGCTTTGCAGGATGGCAAAGGCACGATTTTACGCCTTCGGGCACTACTTATGATAAAACCTTGTGTTCAAAACTGTTATTACTTACAAACCTGTGAGATTCACCAACCATTTTGGTTGACCTGTTTTAGCTTTATATCTCAGGTACACCACAGCAGTAGGACTGCTCACCCTGAGGGGGAAACTATAGCTCGAGTCACATGCATACAAATTTGAAGATTCTGTCGCATTATTTTGCTATAAGGGTTATGTAATAGAATCACTAGGAAAACATATTTTGAACTCCGAGCTTGTACTTTAATTACAACTAATGTAATACTTTGAGTATTAAGGTATAATGTTGCATATAGATGTCGTTTACTTTTCCTTTGTGCTGTGATTATTGATTAGTAACACCCAAAGCTTGCTTCCGCGCATCAGTAAAATTTGGGGGTGTTACACTTGAATACTTTGGTATAAACACGTATATAATACGCGAATTAAAAGTTTAAATTTGGCGTGAAAATCTGCCCTTTTTGACCGGGTGTCACAGTTCTCGGTGTACATGTTCCTTAGCTTCTGGATGTACATGTTCCTCATTGATATGGTCCTCCTCCTCCTCATCATCAGAACTCATATGAATTTCAATCTGAGGTGGTAAAAAGTTAACATCTATGATGTGTCCAAACAATGGTCTGACTGGAGGAACCGATCTCTCTAAATACCCTAAGCAATCTTTGAAGACTCGCTTTTGCATTGGTGCATGATGAAAAATATCTCCTTCTCGTCGAAGATTCTCAATTCGTTCATCAAAGATTCTTTGAAGAAATCTTGGAAACATGTAGAAAGATGCGTTGCTATTGATATTGGAAATAAGACTGGAGAGCACAAAGTGAGAAAAATTATATGGTCGGTTCTGAATAAGAGGAACCATGAGACCAGCTTACTGATAACTCATTCCATCTAGTCCACCTTTTCTCGCAGATAAACAGCCTATGAGAGTATGTTCAAGAAATTTCCAGTAAGGGCAAACATGGTTTCTATGAACCCGAGGATCATTTAATGGTCTAATAGATCCCATGTCATTCAAACACTCATCAATAGTTTGTTTAGAAATATCATTGCTAGCATTTAAACTATCCTCAAAATGTAAAACCTCTCTAATCATTTCCTCGGTGAGTACAAAATCTTGATTATCTACAGATGCAGTAATACAAGGAGGATTTGCATCACAATGATACTCAGCCATTGCCCAAAAGTCTAGCATATGATTTTCATAAATGTTATCCACTGGAACATAAAATGCATAAGCAATCCTAGACCTCTGAAGAAATTCAATAACCGGAGTAAAAACACGATTAGCTTCAGTCACATTGTCAATGACAAGATAAGCTGTGGCATTATGACAAGCTTTAAACGTTTTTCCATGAACAAGTTGATCAGGAGCCCGTTCTGCAATCTCATCAATCGATTGTAGTTGTGGAGCTGCCATTGTATGCTTTGTACAATACAATATGCTGAAAAATACATTATAAGTACACATACTATAGAAAGTTCAGTCAACAATTTTTTTTTTCTAAGTCCTAGACTGCAACAATGCCGAAACAAGCGACAAACAATACTGTACAAGCGAGCGTCAGATTTTAATATTAAAATTTAAAGATTTATTCGACAATTAAAACTCGCATTGACTTGATCAAAACTCTCGCAAATATAGTGTGAATAAAACTCTCGCAAATATAGTGTGAATATAGTGTGAATGAGACAATGTATGTCACAACATTATTGTCTGAGAGTTTATAAGCAACTTTTAACTTCATTTGCGATAATCAATTGTATTTCATGTATCACTTTTATTTTGATATATCAGGTTATTTTTCAAAGTGATTTTTATTTAATCAAGGTTAAGTGACTTTGAACAAAAATAACTAGAAATGTAAAATCTTTTTATATTTTTAAAAATTAGCTATGTACAAAGAGAAAACATTTTTACTCAAAGTAACAAACAAAAACAAAAACTAATAAAAATCTTTTTGTGGGGTAAATCTCATGTGTTGGGATCATATTGGGATATATAAAATGTATTTTGATTTAGTATTTAGAAATGTAAGCCTATTTTGATTATTAGTATTTTTATCCTCTTTAAATTTACTTAGCATCTTTAAATCATACCTTCTAAAAATCACTTTACTATAATTAGTGGTATTGTTATCCACTTAAACATTCATGTATTCAAGTATCTAAATATTCATTATTATTAGTATGCATATTACTTTATATAATCCATATATTAATATACTTTTGAACTCAAAACATGTTAGTATTTTCTATATAAAAGGTGAGGATATGATGGTATCTTTAGAAGTACATACATTTGTTTGAATGATAGGTTTGTACTTAGTACAACAAAGTCACATATAACATATTTCAAGTTGGACAAAAATAAATTATGATACAGCTCTGTACTTAGTACAAGAAAGTATCACAATTTATCAATATATTATAATTGATTTGTGATATTTGAAAGTCTGTTCATAGAAATATACCAACTAAGGTCTGTACTTAGTACAACAAATAGTTGATATATTTCTCCAGATACCATAATATAAAGACCCTAAATCATAGATCATAACATGTTTGTATTTCAAATTTAAGACTAATATTTTTCAATTCGAATCTAGATGACTAAATTTGTGTTGACTTTATTTCATTACTCAAGTCTAGAGTACTAAACTTGTAAGTAACATCCCATACCGCCTTTCGCGGGTTAGGGTCCAATACCATCAAGGACGGTGTATGGGGGAGGTTAAGATGTAGACAACCTTGTCCCTACCCTAAGGTAGAGAGGCTACTTAGTGTTCTACCTAAAGGTATAAAGGACCTCCGACCTTGTCCAGGGGATGGGATTCGAACCCTTGACCTCTTGTTCAGAGGTAAGCGATTCAGCCACTAATCCAACCCTGCTGTTTTTTAGAGTACTAAACTTGATTTGACCTTTTTATGTCATACATTATATAGATTATATAAAATAATATGCACGTATTACTTATATTTCTTAAGTTAGATACTTAAATACATAAATGCCTACCAATATATCATATGTAAAGCTAATTTATAGAAAGTTTGATGTAAACATGCTATGTAAACCTACTAAAACATCAAGAATAGTACTTAACATTTCTTTAAGTTTTTATTAACTTATACATTTTCCCAATGTACTATCGCTTTCCAACGTTTTACACAAAATATCCCCCGATTTTTATATTTTTCAATGTTTTTGTGATTTTTTATGTTTTTGGATTTTTTTAGAGTTTAAAAAACTAAAACAAACAATAAAAATAGTAATGAAAATCTATCTAAAAATAATTGTTTAAAGTCACTTAATTTGATCAAAAGCTTTCATTTCGATCATTGACACACGTTCTTCAAAGCGCGATTTTAAAAAAGCTTTAGTGGATATATCCGCATTTTGCTTTGAATTGTCAATGCTCACCAAGTCAATTAAATGCTATTCGAAACAAACCCGAATGAAGTGATATCAAATCTTGATATGCTTCATTTTAGAATGTTGTACGGGATTTTTCGTGATACAGATTGCAGCAGTATTGTCAATAAGTAATGGAGTTTTAGTAAAGAGTAAACCGTAATCATGTAGTTGATGCCGGATCCAAAGAATTTGAGAGCAACAACTAGAAGCCGCAATGTACGCCACCTCAACACTAGAAGTAGACACTGTTGTCTGCTTCTTGCATTGCCACGTGACTAAACGATTTCCCAAGAATTGACATCCTCCAGAAGTAGATTTCTTGTCTATATTGCAACCGCCGTAATCTGAATCCGAATAAGCAGATAATTCAAATTCATCATAACAAGGATATCATAATCTAAGATTAGGTTTCCTTTTAAGATAACGAAAGATCAGCTGAACAACATGCAAATGAGAAACCTTCGGAGCAGCTTGATATCGCGAACATAATGCAACCGCGAATGTGACACCCGATGATTCAGGTCAACTGTTGAACCTAATTGGAAACCCTAATTACTTGTATTTAGTTTTTATTATGCTAAATAATTGTAATTACTTGTATATTTGAATATACACTTACGTGATTTCGTGTATATTTGTAATTACGCGAAACGATCGAATGGAGTCTGACACTACATACGACATTGGTGAAAACACTATTATAAATAACGTGAATCTATTTTATAAATTATATAGTGGTTATTTACCCTATATTATTATTTCGTATTATAATACACGACAAACCTAGACGTTTTGTTTTAAACGTAACAAACGCGGATAAAACAAGCAAGTTGAACCCGATAACCAAACGAAAGTCAATAAATATTGTGATAACTCAAAATAAAATATTTTAATAATACTTCAATGAAAAATTATCCAAAATATATCATTAATTTAAACGACTCAAAACAACGTTACGCGATTTAACGAAATAATGAATAAACGAACACTGAACACTGAACGTAACACAGTCTAGAAATCGAAGATTAAAACTCACCACCCACCATGGGCCTCCCATGTGGCCGGGCCCCCCTCTCCTCCTCTTAAAATTCATGCAAATATCATCATTTCTTTTACTTTTCTTTAACACTCCACATACATGCAAAGACTCTCTCATTTCATCATCACCCTCATCTCACTAACTTCTCACTAGACTTCACCTCACTCCCTCTCTCTATTTTTCAGAGATTAACCACCCCAGAAAGCACCAAAACCCACCACTAATGCACCATCAACCACCCAAGAACCACTAAGCACCACCTCCTAAATACACCACCATTTTTCAAGATTTTACAAAAAAAAGGAAGCTTTCAAGAACCCCATCTCATTAATGTTCTTGTCCCCATCATATCCCCATTGTGAGGACATTTTCTACTCAAAATCTATCTTATTAATATATATTTAAGTTAACTCTAAGTATTATGTCCAAGAACTTGGCTAAAACCCACTTGTCATAACTAAAAACTCATAGAAATGTAACTTTTATAATCCGTCCAGAACGTTTTAGCTATATACATGATTTTTATCAAAATCATTAATTCATAAAAATGGATGTTTTTATAGTCAATAATTAATTTCAAGAAGTTATCTTTCAAACTCCACTAGCCTCATATTTTTCTGAGCTCGTTTACTAGTTTTAGTAATTTTTGTAATAACACATAGATAATCTGTTCAATAAATCAATAAAATTTAGTATTATGGTTTTGGCCATATCTCAAGCCACACGACTCCAAATGACTTGAAACTACTACAAAAATTTCACAAATTTTATTGGCTACATATGTCGTGTTGATCACTTTTTATGAAAACCTGTGGATTTTACCCAGAAATTATGACTTCATGCATGTATCCAAATCTGACCTCAGAAGAAAAAAGTAATTATAAAAAATACTTAGACCTCTCTAAAGATTCTAGAAAAATTACAGAAAATAGTTAACATATGGGGAAATAACTTTTAATTTTGTTGGATTTTATTACGGAGTGTAGATTTTTAGAAAAGTTTGACAAGGAGACGTATTTTTTGGAAAAATGAAAAAGTGGACTGATTTTGGATAATGATAAAAACTGAAACTTTTCGAAACTTGGTAAATGTGGTGAAACTGATTTTATGAATATCTAATATTTGGGTAAAAGTTTTGGGTCAAACCGAGACAGTTTGACCAAGTCAACAAAAAATGAGGTTCAGTTTCGAAAACGTCAAACGTTCTATTGTTGGAAAGAATGGTAACAAAAAGGGTTTGGGTGAAACATTTAGTAACTTAGACCAAAAACGAGACCCGAAAACACTCCCGAACGGAAAACCAACACTTAGAACATTTGGATAAAAATAAAAAATCTGATCAGGTGTTAGTGTCGCTACACTTGAGACACTAACTGAGTGTCGCTATCCATGTCGCTGTTTAATTGAAATTGATTTGGACCTGCGACACAAGGCTCAATATCGCTATTCTGCGACACTCACCTGCGACACTAAACTCAGTGTCTAAACCTTTGCGACAAAAATTCGAATGTCGCATACCCTGCAACATTGGATCTAATGGCGCCAAACCTGCGACACTAATCCCTAGTGTCGCAGCCACAGTGTCGCTAGCACTAGTGTCACTGCTAGTGTTGCTAGTGACAGAATATTTAAAACTTGATTTTCTCCAAGTATTCAACTTGGGCAACAACTTATAACCACATATGATAACAACGCGTTGACACATGATATATACTAATGCAAAGTATATAATGAAATAAATCTAATAATAATGTCTTTTAAGAATTATTAATACAAACTTTCACCAACGAGTCGTACACGTTTTCGATAAACAACCTACTTGGACATACTAGTTGAGTGAACTAGCATAGGTGGACATATTAACCCTCCACCTACACGATTAGCCTAAGTGAACATTAACCCTCCACATACATAGATAGTCTTTTGAGACATCTACTTACACACAACCTTATACGTTTAAGACGTTAGAAGGTTGCAATTTGGAACACACATTACTTGCTCATTTGATTATTTTCTTGCTACTTTCTAAACTCGGGTGAGTTTCATAGCCCCTTTTTACTGTTTTATAACCAGGGGTGAGAATACATACAACTGCTTTTACACAACTGTTTATTTGAACACAAGTACAAACAACAACTTATACGGATTGTCACACCCCGTCTAAAGCGGAAACAACGGAATGCAATCATGATAGGATCATAACACATTATTATAAAGAGTCTATCTAAAAATAAAACTCCAATGTGTTATGATACTTGTAACATGAATAGTGGTTCACGCTACGCGTACATATCAACAAGGAAACAAAATAGCAAACAAACATCCCACAATATAAATGTTAAAGCAAAACACGCCTTTCTCAAACCACCGAAATACTAAAACCAAATGTCATATGTCTTGAAGTAGCACTTAATACAACCTAATCGGTCGACTAAGCTTTCTTTTCCTCAATCTTAGTTCCACTAACCTGAAAAGATATGCTCAAAAAGTGTCAACACAATGGTCAGTGAGTTCCGCAGGTTTATAAATGACACAAAATAAACGTTTGTTGTGATAAAGATACGAGTTAGGACAATGCAATGAAAATGTACACATAAGTGAAATAATGTAAATGAAACACCTCAACACACTGTCATCACCCCACAAAGAAGTATGACCAAACAAACCCTGTGAATGCAGTAGCTATCCATAATGGCTTTAATGTATACATAACGTATAACATTAGGTACTAAGGCCTTGTGAAACAACAAGGCTTTAATGTATACCAAGAATAATGTATACATCAGGTACTCACTCCCGAAAGAGCAAGGCCTTACAATGATAATGAATCCAACAACCAAATGCACATACTTCACATAGTGTCATACATTTTATGCAAATGTCCAAAAATGAAAACAAATACGTTTCACAGCAGAAAATGGTAATAAAATGTACGAGCAGACTTTTCCCCCAATTTGAAAATAAGTAAGAAAATGAGGCCGTAAAACTCACCTTAAGTATTAAAGTAAGTGTCGCCCTTAAGTGTATCACCAAACAATTCCGCAATCTACAATAATCATATAATGCATATGGCTCACAACCTAGACATAACTATGTCCTTCCATTGTATCCCAAGTCCAAGTCATTCCTACATAAAGTTTTGTCACATCCCAAATCTCAAAATCAACCCTATTGTGAAATTCAGATTCTGTCCAGAAATTTTTGTACCACTTTACCGATTGTTAAACATGATTTAATGAAATCATTTGACTCTACAATTTTAACCAGTGACACTTCAATATGTTTAGAATAACCTGTAATTTTTCCAAGATTATTTTTTAAAAGTTAACTATTTTTAAAAATTCAATAAAACAATCTGCTTAGAAATAACAATGACCTCCGCGTACCAAAAAGTCACAATTTATTAAAAATACTTAAAAACTTACAATGATTATAATATTTTTAAATAAAATATTTAACACTTTAAAAATACCTCAGTAAAAATTTCAAGACTCAATTATTAGTTTAACCTACGTTTTAAAAATCGACAAGTCAACCGTAATCAGGAACTGAAAAACTCAGAAATGACACTCGATCTTGTAAAATAGTTTTGACTGACTTATACTCAACATTTAGCCATGAAACCAATGCCATTTAAAAGTAGACTCAAAATAATTAAGTTTAGACTCAAGATTCATTTAAAATAATTGTAAAATGACCAAGTTACAATTCCCTAAACCCGACAAAATAATCTGTCCAGATTAGGGTTTATGTTCCAATCCAATTCCTCGCATATCTACATGTCTAAATCATTTATGTAATCACAAAAACTCATTCCAACAAATGTTATACTAGTTTTACCAACATCAAAATGATCAAAATGATGGGATACTAATAGAATGATTCGAAAGAACGATAATAAACGAAAGGATTGAATATACGTACAATGATCAAGATAGAGTGAAATATTATACCAACTAACAAACGAGTACGCGAGAAAACCTCCTTCGAATCTGTCAATACATGTTTATAAGCCCCTTGATCACATTTTAAAAGAAAGAAATCAGTAGATATAGGTGTTTGATATCGAAAACTTACTCACGAATACGAATAACGAAGGATTTCGGTTGCTAGATTGAATGAGGAGATCAAAACTTGAGTTCTTGGGGTTTGATTTTCGTAAACAGGGTTTAGGGAGGCTGAAATTCGTTTAGTAGGGTTTCCATTCATTTTTGGGGTTAAAACATGTTTATATACGAACTTAAATTAACCAAAACTTTCAGAAAATTCGTAATACACTGCAGCAGTTTACAAAACAATTTTTATAAAATAATCTGGTTGGTTTCAGAGGCCAAACCCTTAAAAATATATGTAAAACATCAAGATCTACAACTTTTTAGTTTTGGCCGAAGCCTAAAAACGACTATATATAGGTTAAAACGGCCTCTGAAGTTGACTGTGAAATTAAATTAGTTTTCGGTTTAGGTTTTTATTTATAGTTTTAGGGTTACTTGAGTTTGAATGGGTTTGGGTTTGGAAAAAGGGTTGGGCTGTCCAGATCCTCCAAATGAGAATTTAGGTCAGTTTTCTTTGGGCCAAACAAGATGACACAAAAACTTAGGTCACACGGTCCAAAAATAAATGATACTCTTTGTTTGTTTTACAATTTGCTTCGTATCTCCTTCGTTATATGTTCGTTTGTGATGATTGTTTTTGCGTTGGATTCATTTTTCAAAAACGAAGACTTTGATTTTAATAAATCCATGAAATAAGTCTTACAAAAAAAATGAGTTTTTAAAGCTTGAATTACGATTACGGTTTGGTGACGGTTGTCACACGGATTGCATGAGTGAACACACTAATTCTTTAAAATGCTCTAATATCATCGTTCGTTAATCACGGAGTGAGCATGAACATTATGAAATAGATCTATTTGGGTTTGACAACCCTCGTCCGGGCCAATCAAGCTGGCCAAACATTAAACGGGCGCATAATAATTCGTTCAGAACAAGTTTACTGTATTAGGCACTGCAGAGGTAACAACAAATAGGGAAAGTTTTGAACGCATGAGCTCATGAAAATAGTATACAGTTTATTTGCATTCGTGTATATACATTTTACTTATCGTTGCCTAACGATACATTTATTTATCATTGCTGAATGATACAAACAGAAATCTTGTGTTTCATACCAATGTTTTGAACAACTGTTTAACAAACCTATGAACTCACCAACTTTATGTTAACCTCTTAGTATATATTTCTTAGGTAACCAGCCGCAGTAGGATGCTTGTTATAGCACTTCGCTCGAGTCGCATATTTTGAAACAATCAAGGATTAGATTGCATTTACTATATTTTGTAATGATAGTTATGTAATTATACATATCGGATGTGAACTCCATGTTTTGTATACATTTTTAATTATGGAAATGTAACTATTTTTAAAATATCTCATATAGAGGTCGTTCAACGTAATCTTTGTGTGATGATATTTGATTTGGTCGGCGCCCCCGTGACACCTCAAACTTTTGCTACCACGTGTTTTCGGGGTGTGACAGATTAGTATCAGAGTCTAAGGTTATAGCAAACTAGGATTGCATTAGTGACCTAGAATATAACCATTAGATTAGTATTCCTCATTAGGTATGTCTGGTTCAACAAATGCATCATTTGAATTTAATTTAACATAGTCTAATCAACTATGTACAATTAAAGGAGAATCGATGCAAGATCTAAAATAGTCATAGTAAACGGGAATACCTTAGCAGACGTGGACCTATGATAGAAATTGGACCAACCCTTATATGTGCTTTATGTGCTAGGTCTTTATATGTATATGTGTGTATATATATATATATATATATATATATATATATATATATATATATATGTATATATATAAATATTTCTATATATAACCTTATATATACGTCCTTGTTTGCCACATAAAATGGCCACTACTCCCACAAAAACTCCACCCTCTTCCTCTCGTTCTCGTTCGGAATCACGTACCTCTCGCGTGGCTAGGAGAACCACCAATTCCCCTCGAACTAACCCATAACCCAACATTTCCACCAATGGCAATGCCGCCAACCAAGCTCGTCATTGGGCACTCGCCCACCAATGGAGCTGGTTACCTACGGCTATCGCCAAATGGAGGATGGAGGAAGACATAGAAATTCCTACGTATGTCAGAGAGTTTTCACCCATGGATCTCTCTCCCTACACCCAAGAACCAATACACATTACTGTCCCAGTGTTAGCTGCTCGAGTGCACCGTCATGAAAGCAGACTACACTACATGGAAATAGAACAACACGAAACCCGCTCAAACTGGATGCACCTGGCTCAAGGCCAGATTTCAAAATTCTATCAGGTTCAGGAATACATTACTGACACCTTAGGTACTGTTCACAACCAAGTAATTGGAAATAGAAATGAAATCTCAGTCTTACAAACCAGGCTGGGACATTATGAAACTCGCTTGCGGGAAATCGAGGATCATTCACACTCGCTAGAACAACGCTTGGTGTTGGCTGAAGAAACTCTCAGAATGGTTGGTAGACTTACAGAAACTATGGAACGAGTTGTCACACTACTTCCACCACCAAATCCACGTCAAGATTAGCTTAGTACTCTATTTTGTAACCCATTGAGATGGGATGTGCTCAACTAGTTAGCTTTTGTAAACTCTCGTATTTAGTCCGGATGTAACAATGTCCGTCACACTTTGTAAATGTCAAACATTGTAATCGTTTAATCTTACACCTCAATTTGTTTATGTATTCCACTTTCTTGTGTTATTAATCATCGCGTTGTGAAAATGTCTTATTGTCTCATTTTATACAACTGCGATAACCTTGATTCTTGTACAACGAAATCTCATTTGTCTTATTTTTTCGTTCTTTTAAGAATCATGCCTCCAAGATGCCAACCAATGACCCCCGAGGAAATCGCTCAACTGGTCTCTCAAGGGGTCGCTGATGCAATTGCAGCTTACGAGGCGGCCAAAAATGGTCCCAACCCACAGAATACCAATAATCCAGCCAACACATCACCAGTAACCATACCTTGCACTACAAGGATTTCCTGAACTACAAACCTCTCAACTTCAAGGGACCGAAGGAGCCATCAGTCTTATGTGATGGATCGAAAAGATGGAATCTGTTTTCCAAATCTACAACTGCACTGAGGAAAACAAGGTCAAATTTTCCACCTGTACCCTTTCTGAAGGTGCTCTCACTTGGTGGAACACCTATGCTCAGACTCAGGGAATTGATGCCGCCTATCAACTTCTTTGGGAAGAGCTGAAGAAAATGTTGAGGGAAGAATACTATCCTCGAGAGCAACTACAACAACTCGAGGAGGAATTCCGGAATCTCACTGTTCAAGGGAATGATATCACCAACTACATCACTCGATTCCATCAACTAGCTCTTCTATGTCCATCCATGGTGGACCCCATATATAAACATATTGAGAGATACATTTGGGGACTACTAGAAAAGCACCAGGGAAATGTCACTTCCTTCAAACCTAGAACCATCCAAAGTGCTGTCTGAATGGCACATGAACTTATGGCACAAATTGTGCGTCGTGGGACAACTACCGAGAAACGCGCCAGGGACAACAAATGGAAGAGTGTGACAATCCTCCATTTAGGGTAATAATCTTTACCTAACTTCATGCATTACCTAGAGTAATTCCCTGATTAGTGAATTCAAAATGATTTTTATGTGTTAAGTTTGTGAAACTTACTATGTGATACGTGATGTATTAGATTCGTAGTTATATGTATATATAATTACATACGAAATGAACGTATTAAACTCGACAAATTAAATACAACAAAGTTGGTGATACAAAATAATTATTAATTTGAAAATTATTAATTACAAATATTATTAACTTATATTATTGAAATAATATACGATATTATACGTTTTATATTAAACATGACGAGCGCGTCATACACGAACAGAAACAATTATAAAATGTACCTAAAGGTCGAAAATAATAAAAGTATTTATTTTTTCATTCCTGTTTTAGTATTTGGAACATTTCCTCAAAATATAAATTCCAAATTCAACCGAAATCTGGCACGCAGTTTAACTGTATAGTCCCACTACGGCGAATAATTTTATTAATAATTTTAAATACAATTATTTCATTTTTGTATTTATCAATTTCAAAGTTTAAAATAAAATTTAAACAAACGAATAATTGAGTGGGACACGGGGTACAAATAATTAGACCCGTACACGGAATTAACAGGTTAAAAACTTAAACACCTACACACAACAAATATATGCTCGACCACCTTCTATTCACCACCTTACCATCCTTTGAAAATTTGAGCAGATATATACTCCCTCACCTACACTTGATCCTCAATAATTCACTTCACCAAAATTTCTTCATCTGTGATCTGTGTGTGTGGCGTGCAAACAGCAGGAAGAAGGAGCAAGAAGCAGGGAGAAGATCACTCACCATACCCATTTTCTTCAAAGCTAGAACATCAAACCATTTTCACAATCTCCAAACACAAACTAACAAAATGATCACATAATCTTTATCATCACAATCATCTCGTCATCATCAACATCAGAAATCATAGTCATCTTCATCTAAAATCTTTGTAAGGTTCAAACTATAAATTTCATACCCAAAGTTCATATATAATTTTGATTGTATAACGTTAGTATGTATGTGAGCATGTTGTAGTAGGAATTGTATGATATATTATGATGATTTAGTAATATACAAAAAACTAGGAATCGAACACCCGAACATATGCATATGCGCATTTACAGACCAAGAACAGGGGACGAACACGGGCTAGGAACCAAACCGATCGGTTAGTTTTAACCAGCCGATCGGCTGGATTCAATGAGCCGATTGGCTCATCACACTTAGTCGATCGGCTAAGGTGTTTTTGAGCCGAACGGTTTGTTAAACTCTTACCCGATCGGCTAGGCTGTCTGTGTACTGACTTTTTTGATGCGTTTAATTAATACACTGCCGATACATATACTTCGTAGTACAAATATATTAACGCGTACGAAATACAAATATTAAGAAGTAAAAGTTATAAAACTAGATGATACAAAATTTGGTACAAAATTGTACACGACCGCGGGACATTATTTTGACACGAACAATTAATAACATAACTTTTTAGGCCAAACGGACCGAATCTAAATTGGGTCAAAAGTTGTATTTTGTTAACGGGCCAAAATGATTTGTTAAACATAATTGGGCCAAATTATTTTGGGCCACACATATTTGGGCCAAACTACTTGACTTTGATATTGGGCCACACTAATTGGGCCGAGCCCAACGGGCTACGAGATTTCAAAATGCAAACTTAAACCGGATTATATACAAGTGACGAGTTAAACGGGACAAAGGAGATTAGTAACACGACAAATAGAATATATATATATAGTGGACGATTATAATTTATATATAGTTATATAAATGGATTACGACAATCGCATTAAACAAAGTTATTTTTATAACAAATGTACTTATGTTTTTAAAACATAAACAACAACGATAAACAATATATATATACGCGACATTAACAAATGAGTAATGTATATATATACACGACAACAACGACAATTAATATATATAAGAATATATGTATTCAACTAATGAGTATATATAGGTATACACTTACAATAATGAAATACTCAACTCATCTATCACCAACAACTAAATCGTATAAGCTATTAGTCGAATACTTATATAAATATACTTCGCTGAAGACCGCTACGCGTGAGTTCACAGCCCCTACCTTTTACTCGTTTTAAATGCTTTTAAAACCAGGGGTGGAAAACATAGAACTACGTATTATTACATGCTACTTGTTTATATAATTGCTTGACATGCTTTTATATCGAATTGATTTGTATAAATGCTTATTGCTTTATAAATCAACTGTTAACTATATGAAATGTTTTCACAACTATTTTGGGAATAAGACAACGAATCTTGGTACGATCCTAGGTTTACATGAGGTAGTTGTAGTGCACATGAGTCCCAGTGCTTGTAACCTATAACCATTAGCTAGGTGACTCTAGCCACTGAGTATACAGATAGTGTGAGTCCCTAATCACTATTATGTTAGTGATTGTGAATCGTTAACAGTGAGTTAATTGTAGAAGGGGGGGTTGAATACAATTAAAAAACTTTTCTTTGTTATAGCGTTATCTTGTTTAGCAAGTTTTTAACCGTATTAAAGTAACAGCAATATGAACACCAATATATATATAAGATAAGCAGTTCAGTTGCTGATGCAATTGTAGCTGAAAGATAAATTCTTTTATTACTAAAATTTATCTCTTGTTGATTGCGGAATAGATTAGCCTAAGCTAATCCAAATCAAACAATACAGCTATTACAAAGGAGATGAACATTAGTGGACAAACACGCTAACTGCTCACTCGCTGAGGTAAGCTAGTAGTGGACAAATACGCTACTAGTTTACTCACTGGTGTTACTTGTATCTTAGACAAACTAGTCACTGACAAACAAGTGACAATACAAGTAATCGACACAAAATGAAGTACAACATACTACGCTATTTATAGACGCTGAAGTCCTTAATTTCCGGATCTGAAGGATACGTGTCGCTGCTTGATTAGAGAGGTAGTTGAGATGTGATGTATCATGGCACGACATTCTGTCTTGGAAAATATCATCTTGTACCATAGACCAATCAAATGCTTTCACGTTACTCTTTTCAAGTTTCGAGGAACACGTGTTGCGCCGTAATAACGCCGAATGTCAACTTCTTATTTAATGAGGCATTTAATGCTGCAGTCACTGATAGAAACAACAATTCTCCTCATTCTCGATGCGAGCTAACATGCTCTAAAGAATGACTTGAACAGCTAATCTTCAGTGACCTCTTTTATTCAGCAGAAGAGAGAACTCAAGAAGACTTGGAGACTCTCGCTGATAGATGAGTATCAGCGACACACATAGTTGAGTCTTTTATCTTGATAAGATCTTCATCTACTGGTTTAACATATAATCAGCGACTTAGAGACCTTCAGCAACAGGAGCTTGACTTGAATCATTTTCTTCATGGAGCATTATTGAGAAGATTAGAGACTGTGAACAGATAGCATGATCAGTGACTTCACTCATCAGCGAATAATGACTTTAACAATCTCTTATAAAATCTCCCCCTTAATCCTTGAGATCAGTGACCACTTGAGTTCAGCGATCAGTGACTCAACAATCTCCCCCTAAATGGTTTAAGTCAAAGCTCCCTTAGATAAACTAGTTGCAGGAAAGTTTTAGTCTCTGAAGATAAGTTGGTTTCACAGAGACTTGTACTTGTAAATTTTTGTTGTTGAAAAGATTTAAGTCTCTGACAGTAGATAGGTCGCCCAGTGACTTGTACTTGTAGATTTTCTGTGCAAAGGCCTCATTTATATTATAGAACAAATATTTACAGAAGCTAACTATTAAAAAATATCTAAATTATTTATCTCTCCACATCTCCTCCTCTTTCACTATGCCAAGCTCAGCTTCAAGTTCATATTTGTCTTTGGAGGGCAGGTATCTGAATTTTCTTGCCAAGGCTTCATCGAGAATAGCTTTTCTGATCTTTGAATCTGTAGGAAGCATGCTGGCTGACCTGATTAGGTGTATGAGTTGTTCTTGATCAACCTTCTCAAGTTCAGCTTCTCTCTGAAACCTAAGGGCACCATTTAGGTCCCTATATACCAGACCCTTCTCCCCCTCAGTGACTTCATGACCTTCAAGCTTTGGCACACCAGCAGGGATAGATAGATTTAACCTTGAAGTGTTGGGGATTCGATAGATGCTGCTTGTGCCTGACCTATACCTTGGGCTTGGTGGCTGAACAATCTCTTCACCAAATGTGACAGTATCTTCTGGTCTGAGAAGTTGCAGTGACACCATCTTTTGATATAGTCTATCAATCTCTTTCAGGACCTCAGCTTTAGCTGCACTTGTTGAGTGGCTGATAGCAAGCCTGATCTCATTCCATTCTTCTCTGTGCAGCTTGCATACTTGATCAAGTAGCATGGCTTGAATCTCTGAACCTCTTTGAATAAGCAGCTAAGGTTGAGATAGATTCTTAGACTTCTTCAGTTTAACCTTGGTAATAGGTGCAGGGTTTGATCTCCCTGTCATTCGGGCAGCAAACCTTTTTCTATCAATTTCATCCCATTTCCTATCCACTGCTGTTCTGACAGCTCCCCCTTTCTTTTTAGAGCTCTTGCTAGCTGATGTTTTCAGTTTTTGTTACTCTAGCTCACTCTCTTCTATCTCAGCAAGTACCCTGGCAATTGCAGCATCAGACTCTTCTTGATCTTTCTTTTGTTTAAGAAGTCTGGCCCTTTCATTGGCATCTTTAGAGCTCAATTCCAGTAGGTATGCTCTGTCAGCATCTGATTGCTCTTTCAGCAACCTTTTCCTTTCTTGTTCCTCTCTTAACTCAGCCTGAAAGGTTATTTGCATTATCATCTCCTGCTCCCTGTCCTGTCTTGCCTTTATCTTTCTGGCAACTCTCTGTTCTTTTGTTTCATCAGGACAAGGGGTATCTGAGGCTGAGTCAGAGGAAAGGCATGTTGTAGGGGAGGTATCTGAAGTGGTTGTGTTGGAGGGAGTTGCTGTGGAGATTGGTATTATTGTTGCTGGGGTAGGTGTGGTTATTTTGGTTGTTGTAGTTGTAGTTGCTGTGGGTGAGGGTAGGTTTAGGGTTGCTGGTGGAGATGAAGGTACAGCTACCTCAGATATGACAATATGTAATTGAGGGTCACTGACCTGTTGTTTCTTTGATGGAGGAGTAGATGCAGGAGAGGTGTCACTGGTCCTTTTTCTCTTTAAGACAGATGATATGGGTTGCTGATCCTCCATATTTACATCATCTTCATCTTCTGAACCCTGACCATTTCCATGACCACCTCCCTGGCCATCATCATTGTTATCATCATCATTATCATCAGCATCATGCATGATGGTATCATCTTCCTCATCATCAGATACATCATCTACCACCTCCCTATTCATCCATTCCCAGTGAGCCAATTCATAGCTCACTGAGGTACCCTCTAACCTAGCAGCCTCATCCACTGCCCATTGTTGCACCAGCCCATTGTAATTCCTGAGCTGTTCATCACTGAACTCAGGAAAGCTCTCAGCTATATCCACCACATCAGTGGCTATCTCCATATCCACCCAATACAGTTCAGCAACTGCAAGGGCTTCCAATTCCAGTTGCTCAGCGATCGGACGAAGTGCATAAGTGTTGAGCACAATGTCCCTGTGAGCTTTGTTTGATAGCGGATCAGTCATCTTTCGGGGCATCTCAGGATCAGAGACAAGTACCTTAATAACTTTGTCAGTGTTATACAGGTAGTTGGATACAGAAATGGCTAAGTCATTTTGGTTGGTGGTGAGCTGGGCAATGGCAGTGGCATGATTGGTAAAGTTGGTGGTGGAGGTGGAGGCTAGCTCAGTGACTGCATGGTTTATTGCAGCACTAGCATCAGCTACTGTTTGAACTCTCTCACTAACAGATGTGCTCCATGGTTCAATGGAGTTGTAGACATCAGTGAGAGCAGTAACAGCTTTTTGGAGAACAGAGACATTGCCAATAAGTGCCTCACGGTCTTCAGTGAGCATCTTAATTTGGGTTTGGGATTGGGCAATGTACTCCATCAGTAGCTGATCTGATGTGGAGTGAGTGGAGGTGTTTGGGGGAGTAGTTTGGGTAATAATAATGGGGGTAGGTGTAGATTGGGCTACATGATCAGGAGGTGTGGTCTGATCAGCAGCGACTTGGATGTTATCACTGGAGAAAGAGGTGGGGGTGAGCTCTCTGATGGGAGAATTGGATGTGGATGGAGGAATGGGTTGGGTGTCCTCAGAGGTGTCCATGGTCATGATTTCCTCATCATCAGCTTGTGATTTAGCTGGTGGTTCATTGGAAATAGAAGTAGCGACCTGTATCTCACCATGGGTCAGTGGTGAGACATTGACAGCCGGTGCAGTGATAGATGAGAGGTGGCCCGGGTCTGTAGCCAGTGGTGTGACATCAGCTATGAGTGTGTTATCACCTACTGATGTCACTTGCCCTTTTAATGAAATGTCACCCTTTTGTGAGGATGACAAGTGGCTGGGTTGACTCAATCTGAGGGTGTGGGGTGCACCCGAATCACTGCTGACAGTGGTTTGATCCACTGCAGCTGTCTGTAGTTGTCCCTTTTTAGAGTCACTGGACTTTCGGGAGTCCAGTGAAGCAGGTAAAGTTGAGGGTTCAGCAGTGGTGCCCTCAGTAACTGAACGTACAGTCACTGATTCACCACTGGCATCCGTAGATGTCTTCTTTTTGCTATGTCATTATCCTTTAATGTCAGGGACCCTAATTTGGATTTTTTCTTGGGAGCAGTGGGTGGTTTCTTGACTGGTGGTTGACCAACAGTAGTCACTGGGGGTGTAATCAATGACATGGTCGATGGGGGGGCAGCAACTGACATTTGTACAGAAGTTACAGGCTGGGGTGCAAGGATCCCCGGGTGTTTCATAAAAGCGGGTAACACCGCAGTCGCTGGTTTAGCGAAAATTTGAGATCCTACCAGAGTGGGCTCAAATCCCTGAAAAGATACCCTATCATAGGCAGCAAACTGATCCCTAAAGATCAGTGAGAGATACCTAGGGTAAGGTAAATATTTTTCCCTGGCAAACTCAGCGACTTTGGTGATCAGTTCGTTAAAGATCACACTTGCATAGTCAACTCGTAGAGAGTTGACCAGTGACCAACTGATCTGGGCCTCCAGGGAGCTGAATTGATCATAGCTCCCTGATTTTGTACCCAAAGATTGGATAAAGTTTGTAAAAATAGCATTCCAAACACCATCCATTTTTGTTTTGTGGACCGTAGAGTACTTACGGTTGCCACTGCCATCGACTGAGTATTTACACTCAATCTCAGTAAGATCGACGAGGCCTTGTTTGGCAACGTCGCTCTCTGGCAGCGACTCGTACGACTCATAGGTCGGCAGTTGTAAAATGGAGCGGATGGTGTTGGCAGTTATAGTGATGGGTTGGGTACCATTGTCTATAAAACCTTGGAGTTGGGAAACACCAGAGACGACAGAGTGAGTGCAGGTATACCAGAACTCACTGAGCCATTCTGGGTCCATTTCCCCAGGAGACAAGGTAAGAGCAGGGAGGATAAAGTGATTTTTAAGAAAGTTTATCACCTCCGCATACTCAGGTTTAGGGCAAGTTACATTTCCCAAATAGTTAGATTTGGGAACTGTAATGACAAGCGTCTCACTGACCGCAGAGGCTCGAAGAGCTTTAATCTCTGGGGTCGGTGTGTAAGCGTTGTTGAAAAATTTTGTTCTTGCCATTTTTGAAAAAGAAAAAGTAGAAGATTTAAAAATTGAGAAATTTGCAGAGAAAATGAAGAAGATGAAGTTTGAAAAATTAGAAAGCGTAAAGAATGAAAAGGTAAGGGTTTCGCTGCTTATATACGGTTACTGATGTGGAAAATGTGTGGTCAAAACGAGTATGTACGTGGTCAAAAAGTAAAAAAAAATGTGGTTGGTGATAGGCGAGTAGGGTGATGATGGTGATGAGTGGTAACATTAAATGGTGATGGGAGTGGTGCGCCGGAAAGGTATACGAGGTGTCAGAAAAAGTGTACCTTTTCGAGTTCCCATGAGATATTTTAATAAGGCATTTATTAAGAATATAAATCGTTAAAAATTAAATACAAAATGTATTAATTGTAAGGAATATATGTCGAAATAAATGCTATATTAAATAATAACAGACTTTCGCTGATACATTATGTTTCAGCGAGATGAAAATAAATTATATCTTAAAATAAAATAAATATTATGTTTCATATTTGATGTCGCTGATCAAATTACAACTTAGAATACTAATCTAATCAGTTAGTCAAGTTTTTGAAGCATAAGATATATTTTATTTATGTGATATAAAGAATTTTCATGTGCAGTTACAAAGTACATAATTTATTGATTATAACTATGCTAACTTATTGTTCTTGTTGATTACATCAGTGAGAATAATAGGTCAGCGAGTTAAAAGTATAAACTATATATTCTGTAACTACCTTTTATTAAACAATCAGGTTTTAATCATTTAAGTTCAACATTCCCAACTCGCTGATGAGAAAGGTGAATCTTTTCTTATCTAAAGGTTTTGTAAATATCTCAGCGAGTTGGTAGTCAGTTGGAATGAAATGCAATTCAATGTCACCTTTCATGACGTGGTCCCTGATGAAGTGATATCTGACATCAATATGCTTTGTCCTTGAGTGCATCACAGGATTATTTGCTATGGCAATAGTACTTTGACTGTCACAATAAATTGGAACATTGCCAAAGTCAAAACCATAGTCAGCGAGTTGATTCCTCATCCACAGAATTTGAGTAGTGCAGGCTCCAGCAGTGACATATTCAGCCTCAGCAGTAGAAGTTGAGACAGAATTTTGTTTCTTGCTTGACCAGCTTACAAGCTTTTCTCCAAGAAACTGACAGCTACCAGAGGTACTCTTTCTGTCCATCTTGCATCCAGCATGATCAGAATCTGAATATCCCTTCAGTGAGAAATCTGAACCGGATGGGTACCAGAGACCAAGATTTGGTGTACCCTTCAGATATCTGAATATTCTTTTGACAGCGAGCAAGTGGGATTCTTTTGGATCAGCTTGATATCTAGCACATAGACAAGTAGAAAACATAATGTCTGGTCTACTAGCAGTTAAATACAGCAGTGACCCGATCATTCCTCTGTAAGCAGTGATGTTTACAGATTTACCATCAGGATCAGCATGTAGTTTTACTGCAGATGACATTGGTGTAGCAAGGGATGAGCAGTTGGTGAATTCAAATTTCGTTAATAAATCTTTAACATATTTTCCTTGATTTATAAAAATACCAGTCTTGGTTTGCTTTATTTGCACACCAAGGAAAAATGTTAGTTCACCCATCATGCTCATTTCATAACTTTTAGTCATGAGGTCACTGAATTCCTTGCACAAGTCATTGTTAGTAGACCCAAAAATAATATCATCAACATAAATTTGGACCAATATAACATCTCTCTTATCCTTTTTAATAAAAAGTGTGCTGTCAATTTTACCTCTGACATACCCACTGTTAGTTAAGAAGGTAGAGAGAGTGTCATACCAAGCTCTAGGAGCTTGTTTTAGTCCATATAAAGCTTTTTCCAGTTTATAGACATATCCTGGATGCTTGGGATCAGTGAATCCAGGTGGTTGCTTCACATACACTTCTTCCTGCAGCTTTCCATTCAAGAAGGCACTTTTCACATCCATTTGATATACCTTGAACTTCTTGTGAGCTGCATATGCTAAGAACAAACTGATTGCTTCAAGCCTAGCAACTGGTGCAAAGGTTTCATCGTAATCAATTCCTTCTTGCTGACAGTAACCTTGTGCAACCAGTCTAGCCTTATTCCTTATTACAACACCATCAGCATCCATCTTGTTTCTGAACACCCATCTTGTTCCAATCACAGATTTCCCAGCTACTTGTGGTACTAACTTCCACACTTTATTCCTTTCAAACTAAGATAGCTCATCTTGCATGGCAGCTATCCAGTGATGATCAGTGAGTGCCTCATCAATTTTCTTGGGCTCAATCAGTGACACAAAGCTTACAAACAAACAAAAGTTAGCAGATGCTGATCTGGTCTGGACCTTGGACTGTGGATCACCAATAATCAATTGATTATCAATATGTCTAGTCCATTTAGTCACTCGCTGAGGTTCAGCAGTGACTTGATTATTCAGAGATAATCCACCAGATACATCAGCATTAGAAGCATGATTAATGTTTAAGCTTTGAATTGGACAGTGAGTGTTATTATTTTGATGCAAATGATGAGATGATGATGATGGGATGTCAATAGGAAAAGATGAGGTTCCTGAATCATTCTTAGCTAAAGTAGAGCCAGAAGTACCTTCAGGGACATCATCTTCCCTTTCAGAATCTGATGGATGAACCTCATGCTGGTCATCACTGATTGTATTAAAAATAAGATTTTCATAGTCTTTTGGATCAGTGAGTGATTCATCATAAGATTCATCAAAGGTAACATCCATTGATTCTTCAATACATTCCCTTCTTTTATTATAAACTCTGAAAGCTTTTGAAATGATTGAGTAACCAACACATATACCTTCATCAGCTTTGGGATCAAACTTTCCTAAGTGATCTCTTTTGTTTAAGACATAGCAGGTACTGCCAAAAACATGAAGAAAACTTATGTCAGGTTTTCTCCCCCTTAACACCTCATAGGCTGTCTTATCATGTCTCTTGACAATCAAAGACCTATTCTGAGTGTAGCAGGCAGTGTTAACTGCTTCAGCCCAGAAATGGGTCTTAAGACCAGCATCTATGAGCATTGACCTTGCTGATTCAATCAAGGTTCTATTTCTCCTCTCTGCAACACCATTTTGTTGAGGTGTTCTTGGTGCAGAGAAGTTTTGAGAAATACCTTTTGAATCACAGAAACTTTCAAGGTCAACATTTCTAAATTCAGTGCCATTATCACTTCTTAAATGTTTAACTGAACAATCATTTAAGTTTTCCATCTTTTTGATAAAGGATATGATTTCCTGTGTTGCATCACTTTTGGCTTTGAGGAAGAATACCCAAGTGTATCTGGAATATTCATCTACAATTACCAAGCAATACCTTTTACCACCAAGACTGGGAGAACTCACTGGACCAAACAGATCCATATGCATCAGTTGAAAACATTAGATGTTTGTTTGCTTTTGAAAGAAGAGCTGTGATGCTTTCCCTTCTCACACGCTGAACAAAGCTTGTCTTTGTCATAAGTAAGCTTTGGAAGACCATTTACCAAGTCATTCTTGCTGAGCTTTCTGATGGCCTTGAAGTTCAGGTGAGAAAGACGCTTATGCCATAACCATTTTTCTTCTGAAACGGTTTTGGAATAAAAGCATGTTCCTGATTGTGCTGAGTCCATATTGACTACATATGTATTTCCTTTCCTTTGAGCACCCAGGACAGCACTTCCATTCTTGTTGTAAACAACTCCAGCTTCATGATCAAATAACACCTTATTTTTGGCATCGCAGAACTGACTGATGCTTAATAGATTATGCTTCAGTCCTTCAACATATGCCACCCTTTTAAACATGACATTTCCATTGGTCAAGACCCCATACCCTCTGGTCTTACCAATGTTGTTATCACCAAAAACTACATCAGGACCTCTTTCATCCTGGTAGTCGCTGAGCAGGGACTTACATCCGGTCATATGTCTGGAACACCCACTGTCCAGATACCAGATTGTCTCTCTAAGAATGCCCTACATCAGGAGTAAAATGTTAGTTCAATTTATGAACCCATCCTGAGATGGGTTCATAGTGGACAAGCCTTGAACTTGGCTTCCACTGACCAGCAAGACATATGACTCACTACTGGTGGTTGGTTGGACACAAGCTTGTACTGATGAACAATCTGTTGACACATGTTGTCTATTTCCACACTTATAGCATTTTTTATTTGTGGCTTTAGACTTCTTTTGCTCAGTATACTGATTTGATTTAGATTTAAAAGAGTTCAGACTTACTATCTCAGTTTGTTTCTTTTACTCCAAGTCACTGATGACAGGATCATCAGTCACTGGGGTGTCAGAGGTGAGGTTGCTGAATAACTTTTGATTGATAGCAGTAAAACTGATGGAAACTGGATTAGTTGTTGACTTATTTATGCTCAAGTTTTTCAGTTCATCAATACTTGCAGCTATATCACAATTGTCAGTGACCAGCGAGCTTTTAACAAAGTGATTTGGTTTAGTCTCGCTGAAGACTGACATTGGCTCAAAAACGAAGTTTGAAAAGGATTGATCAGGCTTGAATATTTGATCAATGCTTGTTGCATCAGCCAGAGAAGCAGCTGTATCATAATCACCTCCCAAAATAGCTTTCACTTGTTTTGGAATTTGATTATTGACACACTGATTTACGTTTAATGCAGATTTGCACCATGACTTTATAACTTCATTGAGTTGAGAAAATTTGGTTTCAAAATTTACTTTCTCTTGAATGCACATTTGATTTGCATGTATTTGTGCATCAAGTTCAAGTTTTAGGTCTTTCATTTTCAGCAAATTTTCTTCTTGAAATTTAAGTTTTGATGTTAAGTCATTGATCATGCATTCTTGCCTTTTCTGAATATCATGAGCATTTGATACATCAACTATCAAAGTTTCAAAGATATTCTCCTTTTCAGTCACTGAAGCTGATTTAAAGCAATGTACCTTGTAGAGAGTCTCTGGATCCCATCCTGATGCTGAACATTTCTTAGCTACTTCCTTGATGTCTTCATGGAAGTTAGCATCATCAGCCATCAGGCAGTAATCCCTATCTAAACAAATCATAGCTTCTTCTTCATCAGATGATGAGGTTGAGTCAGAGTCGCTGAAGGATCCTTCTTCAGCGACGAACCCTTTTCCTTTCTTGTTGCCAGCTTTGGACAGAGCTTTCAGCTTCTTGTACTTTGACTTGTACTTATTGTACTTGTCATTTCTGAAGCTGGGCCTTTGCTCAGGGAGAGGATTGACAGCTTTGGATCTACAGTCAGCTGCAAAGTGACCAGGTTTGCCACATTTGTAGCAGTCGCCTTTTGACTTTGGGATGTCACTTGATGGTGCACCAGCAAATTTGTTAAATCTTGTGTTCTTTCTGAAATTTGCAACCATCATGGCCATATCTCTTTCCAGCTTCTCTAGTCCTTCTTCATAGCTGACTTCAGACTGACTGTCAGCAGCACAACCTTCCTCATCTGCAATCAGTGACTTTGAACTCAACTTGGTGATCTTAACTTTCTGCTTTTGATCAATCTCTTCTAGCTCAGCTACAAGGGCATTAGAAATCTTTTGACTGCCTAGTGCAGCACGAATGTGCTCACTTTGATCAGCCTGTTTCTCAGATTGTTCCCAATTTAACAATATACCATAAATTTGAGTTAGATTGAGATAAGTATAATCATTACGTTGTCGAGTACATGTTGCAATGGTTCCCCAAACTTTTCTAGGCAACAGTTCTAGAAATTTTTCGACAACAAATCTTTGGTCCTTTCCTATATTAGCCTTTTCCATTTTATTTATTAAAGCTTGATATCTAGTATAGGTGGAGGCTAGTGACTCATTGGGTTCCATGGCAAACAGTTCATACTGACGAGTCAGATTTACTTCTCTACAACGAATAATGTCGGGGGTTCCAATATATATATTTCTTAGAGTGTCCCACATGTGTTTCGCTGTACTGCACAATCTAATGGACTCAAACACTTCATCAGGAAGTGACATGCTTATGTATATTTTAGCTTGTTTATCCAGCCTGACCATGTGCCTGTCCTCATCTGTCCATTGTTCCTCCCTTTTTGCCATAACCATTTCTGGTAATGCAGGAGTGGTTGCAGTGGCTGCAACAGCAGGAATAATGACAGTGGGGGTGTGAGGACCGTCAGTTATTATAGAACAAAGACGATCATCAACAAGGTCTAAGAACATCATCATCCTGGACATCCAGGTTTCAATTCTTGATGGGTCAAAAGCTGGAGGTTTTGTAGTGGAGCCATTTCCCTTCTGGTACTCAGAATCAACACAACTGTATTTAACGGATTCCATTGCAGATCTGGTTAAATTATATTTTAAACCAATCTGATACCAATTGTGAGTCCCTAATCACTATTATGTTAGTGATTGTGAATCGTTAACAGTGAGTTAATTGTAGAAGGGGGGGTTGAATACAATTAAAAAACTTTTCTTTGTTATAGCGTTATCTTGTTTAGCAAGTTTTTAACCGTATTAAAGTAACAGCAATATGAACACCAATATATATATATAAGATAAGCAGTTCAGTTGCTGATGCAATTGTAGCTGAAAGATAAATTCTTTTATTACTAAAATTTATCTCTTGTTGATTGCGGAATAGATTAGCCTAAGCTAATCCAAATCAAACAATACAGCTATTACAAAGGAGATGAACAGTAGTGGACAAACACGCTAACTGCTCACTCGCTGAGGTAAGCTAGTAGTGGACAAATACGCTACTAGTTTACTCACTGGTGTTACTTGTATCTTAGACAAACTAGTCACTGACAAACAAGTGACAATACAAGTAATCGACACAAAATGAAGTACAACATACTACGCTATTTATAGACGCTGAAGTCCTTAATTTCCGGATCTAAAGGACACGTGTCGCTGCTTGATTAGAGAGGTAGTTGAGATGTGATGTATCATGGCACGACATTCTGTCTTGGAAAATATCATCTTGTACCATAGACCAATCAAATGCTTTCACGTTACTCTTTTCAAGTTTCGAGGAACACGTGTTGCGCCGTAATAACGCTGAATGTCAACTTAATATTTAATGCGGCATTTAATGCTGCAGTCACTGATAGAAATAACAATTCTCCTCATTCTCGATGCGAGCTAACATGCTCTAAAGAATGACTTGAACAGCTAATCTTCAGTGACCTCTTTTATTCAGCAGAAGAGAGAACTCAAGAAGACTTGGAGACTCTCGCTGATAGATGAGTATCAGCGACACACATAGTTGAGTCTTTTATCTTGATAAGATCTTCATCTACTGGTTTAACATATAATCAGCGACTTAGAGACCTTCAGCAACAGGAGCTTGACTTGAATCATTTTCTTCATGGAGCATTATTGAGAAGATCAGAGACTGTGAACAGATAGCATGATCAGTGACTTCACTCATCAGCGAATAATGACTTTAACAATCTCTTATAAAATCTCCCCCTTAATCCTTGAGATCAGTGACCACTTGAGTTCAGCGATCAGTGACTCAACAGATAGTACTATCGATTTGACAACCCTCCCACTGATATAACTCGTTGGTCATTCCAACCACATGACGACAGCCGTAACGAGGAGTGTATACTTACCGTGTTACTGAGGCAACAGCATCAACTAGTCGTGGTTTGGTTATAGTACTAGGAGTCGTTACTTTAACTTTAAAGGTGTCGCTCACCTTAGAGGGATCATAGTCTATATCTCCCACTTAAACTAAACAACAAAACTACAACTTGATTTGGGAAGAGTATTCCCTGTGATAACTAATAGGACAGGTGTTCCTACGCATGTTTTCTTTTTAGGAAACGTTTACCTTGATTGAATAAACTTGGTTTCCCAACAAAACAACTTTTATAGGAAATGTTTACTTGACTGTTAAACCGGTGTTTCCTACAGCTATTTATATGGAAATGTTTACTTGATTGTTAAACTTGAGTTTCCTGCAACTATTATTAGGAAATGTTTATGATTAAACTTGTGTTTCCTAACACATCGACCGAATTGTGGTAAGAATGACATTCTTACAGTAAAATAGGAAATGTTTTCTTTAATAAGAATACTTGTGTTTCCTGCTATACATATAAACATTATGTTTGTGTACATGAATGATTTATACAAAACTTGGTTTAACTACATTTACACTAAACCTGTGAATTCACTCAACATTCAATGTTGACGGTTTACTATGTTTTTCAGGGAATTAGGACTCAGGTACTTCTGCATGCATAAAGGACGTAGGCAACCCAGACTATTTATGATGCCACTTTTGGGACACTTGGATTTCCTTTGTATTACCAATTCCATTGGTTATACTTACGAAATCCCTCTTTTATAAACTTGTGTTTTGTAAACTTATGTTGTTCTACAACACCACTACTTGTACGACTTTATAAGTCGTACCCTTTTGTAATAACGTTTAAGCTTACGGCATCTTAAATTAATATGTTCTGTATGATCATATGCTCTGATACAATGAATGCACTATTGTAACGTCAGCACCCCCGCTGTTAAAACGCTTAAACAAATGCTTCCGCTAATTAACTAAAAAGCTTCCGCTAAACCATTAATAAACACGATTACTGATTTTGGGGGTGTGACAGAACTTGGTATCAGAGCCATTGGTTATAGCGAACTAGAAGTCTTTAAGTGACTGAAAACCTTAGAGACCTAGACTATAGCCTTGGCTAACACACTCATGCATTCATACCGTTGCATACGTCTAACACAACGCACATAATTGCCTTTGTCACAGTTATGTCTAGGCAGTTTCCGATCTACATCTCAGAGTCAGAGGAGGAGCCTGACTATGCTAGTGATGACCCTTCTTAGGAGGTGTACCCACCCACATTTCCTAGAGCTACTTCAGATGGCACTATAGGCACTCCACCATCACCACCCACTGATCCCACTACTCGTATGTTAGGATCTACTTTCATGGCGACTCGTCATCTTGGAGAGTTTTCACGTGGTCCTGGATTGTGTAGGACTGCTAGGATGAGCGTTAGATCCCCACCTGTAGGACCCTTGGCACCTCGTGACATGGATCTGATGACTGAGGAGAGAGAGATACCTTGTGATCAGCAGTCATTGCAGAGGACTAGAGTTCCGCATCTTGACTGGATGCCACGTATACTACGCCACTGGAGGACACTTGAGAGGATTCCTTCCACTTTCGAGACTGGGGAGTCATCTCACTCATCGACCCCTTTACATTTGACTGAGGAGCCTCTGGAGCTCACTATCCCTACTATAGTTGCAGTTGTTCGTACCCTTCTCGGATTTCATTATGGTACACAGGATTCTATCGGAGAGTTGCACAGTGATGCCTCTCGACTGGACGGTGATGTGCTTACTATCTACGGACGACTTGCCACTTCTGAGGTACACATTGAGTTGGATCAAGAGTCCGCCGATGCGACTAGGGCACGTCTAATTAGGCTTGAGAGACGTCTGGGGATAGTAGGTTCTACAGTTGGAGTTTGTATGCTGATGGCAGCTGTTAGGATGGTTGTAGGGATGTTTTTAGCATATTTTCATTAGCCTCACCATGTCAGGACGGTATCTATGATGTATTAGGATTGTAGCTATGATGTAGTAGGGCAAAACTTTTGACTAGATGGATGTATAGGTTAAATCCATCACATTTTGTAGATCATGATTGATCAGATGGGTGTATTTTCTCTTTATTGTTAATCCCATCATTGTACAAAACTTATGTAAAACCTTTTGACTTATATATGATATATAACTTATGTTTAGTTTATGTCACTGTGTACACTGTGAGTGATATCAATTGGTGATTGATTATCATACTATATCTATATTTATCACATACTTTATGAGTGATGATTGGATTAAGGTATCTTACGAGTGTTTCTTGTGTGTGATTAGGACTGAATCATGCCGCCTAAGCGTAGGAATACCCGGAACGTCCACGGAAACCCTTCACCATCTCCTGCTATTGATGAGACAACTGAACAAATGGTCAACCGAAGGATTGCTGAATCACTTGCTCAGTATGATACTGACCGAAACCGTAGTGACAGGGTCAACGGTAGCAGAAATACCGAACCTGTTGTATCTGACGGTAACCCTGAGAGTACCCAAAGAGGATGTTCGTACAAAACATTCCTTGCTTGCAAACCGAGCCACTTTCGTGGTACTGAGGGTGCTATTGGAATCATTCATTGGATAGAGAAAATGGAGTCTGTGCTAGATATTAGCAACTGTGCTCGTGACTGCATGGTAAAGTATGCTACATGCACATTTTCTGATAAGGCATTGACATGGTGGAATGGCCAAGTTCAAGCACTTGGATGCACAACCGCCCACTCGATGACCTGGGAAACTTTGAAAACCATGGTCGTGGAAGAATTTTGTCCCCGCAGTGAGCTGCAGAAGATTGAGACTGAGCTCTGGGACATTACTATGGTTAGTACTGATATCACTGGATATACCACCAGATTTCAAGAACCGGCATGCCTTGTACCACACATGGTCACACGTGAGTACAAGTGCACTGAAAGGTATATCTGGGGTTTGGTACCGCAGATTCGAAACTTGGTGACTTCGTCAAATCCTGCCACCTTTAAGAGTGCTGTAGAACTAGCACAACGCTTGACAGATGAAGCAATCAGAATGGGAACCCTTACTAAGAAAACTACTTCGGGAAAGGTTGAATCCAGCAGTGATGCTGGAAAAGGAAAACGTAAGTGGAATGACCGTCAGGGTCAACAGAACAAGAAGCCGATTGGAACCACGAAAGCTTACCTTGCCACGACTGCTGAACAAAAGACTTACTTGGGGAACAAGCCCAAGTGTGGCAAGTGTGAACGTCACCAAGATGGTGATTGTATTTTCTGTGGGAATTGCAAACGCTGGGGGCATTTGGCCCAATACTGTAGATCGAACCCTACTACGCAAACAAATAGGGATCGACCAGCTAGTGGATGTTTCGAATGTGGCGAACAAGGTCATTTCCGAAACAAGTGCCCTAAACTTAACCGCGGAAACCAAAACAATCAGAACCGCAATGCAAACCCGAACAACAACAACCATGGTAACACCAACAACCAACCAGCTCGAGGTCATGCGTTTGTCATTGGGGCACAGGAGACACGCCAGGACCCCAACACTGTCACTGGTACGTTCCTAGTTAACAACCATTATGCCTCTGTGTTATTTGATTCAGGTGCCGATTTGAGTTTTGTGTCTACGAAATTTAGATCACTATTAGACATTAAAACCCGTAAACTAGACAACAAGTACACTTTAGAACTAGCCGATGGTAGGTTGATTGAATCAGAAGAAATAGTACCAGGATGTACTCTAACGTTGGAGGGTCATCCTTTCAAAATAGACTTACTACCGGTTGAGTTGGGAAGCTTTGACATCGTAGTCGGTATGGACTGGTTGTCGAAGAATCGTGCGGAGATTGTTTGTTTTGATAAAATGGTACGTTTACCATTGTTGTCTGGAGAAACCTTGGTAATACAAGGGGATAAGAGGACGAGTGCCGTTAAAATGATTAATTGCTTGAAAGCCTGTAAATATCTCCGAAAGGGATACCAAGCATTTTTAGCACATGTTGTAGAAAAGAGACCCGAGGAGCAAAGTTTAGGTGATATACCTGTAGTGCGAGACTATCCGGGAGTGTTTCCTGACGATCTTCCAGGATTACCACCTCCGCGACAAGTCAAGTTTCGCATCGATCTGGTGCCAGGAGCCGCACTAATCGCTCGCTCACCTTATCGTCTAGCTCCATCAGAAATGCAAGAATTGTCTACACAATTGCAGGAACTCTTAGACTTGGGATTCATCCGACCGAGCTTTTCACCTTGGGGAGCTCCGGTTTTGTTTGTCAAGAAGAAGGATGGATCCATGTGGATGTGCATTGACTACCGAGAGCTGAATAAGGTAACTATCAAAAACTGATATCCGTTACCTCGCATAGACGATTTGTTTGATCAGTTACAAGGATCGAGTTACTACTCGAAGATCGATCTGCGTTCTGGTTATCATCAACTGAAGGTTCGAGAAGAAGACATACCAAAGACCGCGTTCAGGACTCGTTATGGTCATTATGAGTTCCTAGTCATGCCGTTTGGATTGACTAACGCGCCTGCAGTATTCATGGATCTCATGAACCGAGTGTGCAAACCTTATCTTGATAAGTTTGTCATTGTGTTCATTGATGACATCCTGATTTACTCGAAAACGAAAGAGGATCACGAACAACACTTGAAACTTATCCTCCAACTACTCGAGAATGAGAAGCTGTATGCTAAGTTCTCCAAATGTGAATTTTGGATTAGAGAGGTTCATTTCCTTGGTCACGTGATAAATGATAAAGGAATTCATGTGGACCCATCCAAAATTGAGGCGATCAAAGCTCCAAGGACCCCAACCGAGATTCGACAATTTCTTGGTTTGGCTGGCTATTACCGGCGATTTATCGAAAACTTTTCCAAAATAGCCCAGTCACTCACCACCTTAACTCAAAAGGATAAGAAATTCGAATGGGGCGAAAAACAAGAAAACGCCTTCCAACTGTTGAAACAAAAGTTGAGCACCGCACCAATCTTATCTTTACCCGAGGGAACAGAGAACTTCATTGTTTACTGTGATGCCTCACACCAAGGATTAGGGTGTGTTCTCATGCAAAACGACAAAGTTATTGCTTATGCATCTCGTCAATTGAAGATTCACGAGAAGAATTATACAACTCATGAATTAGAGTTGGGAGCAGTCGTTTTTGCACTCAAGATTTGGAGACACTACCTATATGGTACAAAGTGTACGATTTTCACTGATCACAAGTGCTTACAACACATATTCGACCAGAAAGAACTCAACATGAGACAGAGACGTTGGGTCGAATTGCTAAACGATTACGACTGTGAGATTAAGTACCACCCGGGCAAGGCTAATGTAGTAGCGGATGCCCTGAGTCGTAAAGAGAATGTTAAACCTCGCAGAGTTCGAGCTTTGGTATTAACAATCCACTCGAATCTTATTACTCAAATTCGTGATGCGCAACGAATAGCTTTCACCACTGAACGCATGAAAGACGAATCCCTGAGGGAATGGAGAAACAACTCGAAACCAAAGAAAATGGAGTTTTATACTTCATGAATCGAATTTGGGTACCATGCGATGATGAACTACGCAAACTGATTTTGGACGAAGCTCACAAGTCGATTCATCCTGGTGCAGATAAGATGTACCAAGATGTGAAAGGTTTCTATTGGTGGCCAAACATGAAAAGAGACATCGCTACTTATGTCAGCAAGTGTCTAACTTGTTCAAAGGTCAAGGTTGAGTATCAAAAACCTTCAGGACTTTTGCAACAACCAGAAATGCCAAAATGGAAATGGGAGCACATAACGATGGACTTCATCACTAAACTACCCAAGACATCAACTGGAGTTGATTCAATATGGGTGATTGTCGATCGATTGACGAAATCAGCTCACTTCATTGCTATCAAAGAGTCTGACAAACTAGAGAAACTGGCAAAGATCTATATCAAAGAGGTCATTTCCCGACACGGTGTACCATTGTCCATTATATTTGATAGAGATAGCAGATACACATCTCGTTTCTGGCAATCGCTACAACAGGCGTTAGGTACTCGACTCGACATGAGTACGGCCTATCATCCACAAACTGATGGCCAGAGTGAACGAACGATTCAAACGCTCGAGGACTTATTGAGAGCGTGTGTGATTGACTTTGGGGGAAACTGGGATACTCACCTCCCATTAGCCGAATTCTCCTATAACAACAGTTATCACACCAGCATACAGATGGCGCCATTTGAAGCACTGTATGGACGCAAATGCCGATCACCACTCTGTTGGGCAGAATTGGGTGACAGACAACTATCCGGACCGGAGCTTGTCCAGGAAACCACGGACAAGATATCTCAAGTACTCAACCGATTGAAAACGGTGAGAGACAGACAAAAGAGTTACGCCGATAATCGTCGTAAACCTCTTGAGTTTCAAGTAGGAGACAAGGTCCTACTCAAAGTATCGCCCTGGAAAGGGGTAGCGCGATTTGGCAAACGAGGAAAACTTAACCCGTAATATGTTGGACCTTTTGAAATCCTTGCGAGGATTGGTCTTTATCAACTCAAAACTTAACTTTGTGGAGGAACCTATCGAAATAACCGATACGAAAACGCAGAAACTCCGACACAAACGAATCAAACTTGTAAAGATTCGTTGGAAATCGAAACATGGCCCAGAGTTTACTTGGGAACGCGAGGATGAGATACGAAAGAAATACCCTCACCTGTTTGAACAAACGCCAGTCACGAACAACTCAACTTAAATCTCGGGACGAGATTTCGCTAACGGGGGGAGAATGTGACAATCCTCCATTTAGGGTAATAATCTTTACCTAACTTCATGCATATACCTAGAGTAATTCCCTGATTAGTGAATTCAAAATGATTTTTATGTGTTAAGTTTGTGAAACTTACTATGTGATACGTGATGTATTAGATTCGTAGTTATATGTATATATAATTACGTATGAAATGAACGTATTAAACTCGACAAATTAAATACAACAAAGTTGGTGATACAAAATAATTAATAATTCAAAAATTATTAATTACAAATATTATTAACTTATATTATTGAAATAATATACGATATTATACGTTTTATATTAAACGTGACGAGCGTGTCATACACGAACAGAAACAATTATAAAACATACCTAAAGGTAGAAAATAATAAAAGTATTTATTTTCCCATTCCTGTTTTAGTATTTGGAACATTTCCTCAAAATATAAATTCCAAATTCAACCTAAATCTGGCACGCAATTTAACTATACAGTCCCACTACGGCGAATAATTTTATTAATAATTTTAAATAAAATTATTTAATTTTTGTATTTATCAATTTCAAAGTTTAAAATAAAATTTAAACAAACGATTAATTTAGTGGGACACATGGTACAAATAATTGGACCCGTACACGGAATTAACGGGTTAAAAACTTAAACACCTACACACAACAAATATATGCTCGACCACCTTCTATTCACCACCTTACCATCCTTTGAAAATTTGAGCAGATACGTACTCCCTCACCTACACTTGATCCTCAATAATTTACTTCACCAAAATTTCTTCATCTGTGATCTGTGATCTGTGTGTGTGTGTGGCGTGCAAACAGCAGGAAGAAGGAGCAAGAAGCAGGGAGAAGATCACTCACCATACCCATTTTCTTCAAAGCTAGAACATCAAACCATTTTCATAATCTACAAACACAAACTAACAAAATGATCACATAATCTTTATCATCACAATCATCTCGTCATCATCAACATCAGAAATCATAGTCATCTTCATCTAAAATTTTTGTAAGGTTCAAACTATAAATTTCATACCCAAAGTTCATATATAATTTTGATTGTATAACATTAGTATGTATGTGAACATGTTGTAGTAGGAATTGTATGATATATTATGATGATTTAGTAATGTACAAAAAACTAGGAATCGAACACCCGAACATATGCATATGCGCATTTACAGACCAAGAACAGGGGATGAACACGGGCTAGGAACCAAACCGATCGGTTGGTTTTAACCAGCCGATCGGCTGGATTCAATGAGCCGATTGGCTCATCACACTTAGCCGATCGGCTAAGGTGTTTTTGAGCCGAACGGTTTGTTAAACTCTTACCCGATCGGCTAGGCTGTCTGTGTACTGACTTTTTTGATGCGTTTAATTAATACACTGCCGATACATATACTTCGTAGTACAAATATATTAACGCGTACGAAATACAAATATTAAGAAGTAAAAGTTATAAAACTAGATGATACAAAATTTGGTACAAAATTGTACACGACCGCGGGACATTATTTTGACACGAACAATTAATAACATAACTTTTTAGGCCAAACGGACCGAATCTAAATTGGGTCAAAAGTTGTATTTTGTTAACGGGCCAAAATGATTTGTTAAACATAATTGGGCCAAATTATTTTGGGCCACACATATTTGGGCCAAACTACTTGACTTTGATATTGGGCCACACTAATTGGGCCGAGCCCAACGGGCTACGAGATTTCAAAATGCAAACTTAAACCGGATTATATACAAGTGACGAGTTAAACGGGACAAAGGAGATTAGTAACACGACAAATAGAATATATATATATAGTGGACGATTATAATTTATATATAGTTATATAAATGGATTACGACAATCGCATTAAACAAAGTTATTTTTATAACAAATGTACTTATGTTTTTAAAACATAAACAACAACGATAAACAATATATATATACGCGACATTAACAAATGAGTAATGTATATATATACACGACAACAACGACAATTAATATATATAAGAATATATGTATTCAACTAATGAGTATATATAGGTATACACTTACAATAATGAAATACTCAACTCATCTATCACCAACAACTAAATCGTATAAGCTATTAGTCGAATACTTATATAAATATACTTCTTGCGTCTAGGGCCTTGAAGTACACTGTTTGGACGACTACTATTACTAGTTGTTATATTTCGCTGAAGACCGCTACACGTGAGTTCACAGCCCCTACCTTTTACTCGTTTTAAATGCTTTTAAAACCAGGGGTGGAAAACATAGAACTACGTGTTATTACATGCTACTTGTTTATATAATTGCTTGACATGCTTTTATATCGAATTGATTTGTATAAATGCTTATTGCTTTATAAATCAACTGTTAACTATATGAAACGTTTTCACAACTATTTTGGGAATAAGACAACGAATCTTGGTACGATCCTAGGTTTACATGAGGTAGTTGTAGTGCACATGAGTCCCAGTGCTTGCAACCTATAACCATTAGCTAGGTGACTCTAGCCACTGAGTATACAGATAGTACTATCGATTTGACAACCCTCCCACTGATATAACTCGTTGGTCATTCCAACCACATGACGACAGCCGTAACGAGGAGTGTATACTTACCATGTTACTGAGGCAACAGCATCAACTAGTCGTGGTTTGGTTATAGTACTAGGAGTCGTTACTTTAACTTTAAAGGTGTCGCTCACCTTAGAGGGATCATAGTCTATATCTCCCACTTAAACTAAACAACAAAACTACAACTTGATTTGGGAAGGGTATTCCCTGTGATAACTAATAGGACAGGTGTTCCTACGCATGTTTTCTTTTTAGGAAACGTTTACCTTGATTGAATAAACTTGGTTTCCCAACAAAACAACTTTTATAGGAAATGTTTACTTGACTGTTAAACCGGTGTTTCCTACAGCTATTTATATGGAAATGTTTACTTGATTGTTAAACTTGAGTTTCCTGCAACTATTATTAGGAAATGTTTATGATTAAACTTGTGTTTCCTAACACATCGACCGAATTGTGGTAAGAATGACATTCTTACAGTAAAATAGGAAATGTTTTCTTTAATAAGAACACTTGTGTTTCCTGCTATACATATAAACATTATGTTTGTGTACATGAATGATTTATACAAAACTTGGTTTAACTACATTTACACTAAACCTGTGAATTCACTCAACATTCAATGTTGACGGTTTACTATGTTTTTCAGGGAATTAGGACTCAGGTACTTCTGCATGCATAAAGGACGTAGGCAACCCAGACTATTTATGATGCCACTTTTTGGAAACTTGAATTTCCTTTGTATTACCAATTCCATTGGTTATACTTACGAAATCCCTCTTTTATAAACTTGTGTTTTGTAAACTTATGTTGTTCTACAACACCACTACTTGTATGACTTTATAAGTCGTACCCTTTTGTAATAACGTTTAAACTTATGGCATCTTAAATTAATATGTTCTGTATGATCATATGCTCTGATACAATGAATGCAATATTGTAACGTCAGCACCCCCGCTGTTAAAACGCTTAAACAAATGCTTCCGCTAATTAACTAAAAAGCTTTCGCTAAACCATTAATAAACACGATTACTGATTTTGGGGGTGTGACAAAAAGGGCATGGGAATAACCAGAATCAATAGCAGCATCAACAGAACAAGAAGCCTGAGACTGTTAAGGCTTACACTTCAGGATCCAAGGAAAAGAAAGGGTATGTTGGAAGGAAACCCTACTGTTCAAAATGTAACCATCACCATGATGGTCAATGTGGTAACCCGTGTGGAAAAAGTCCCAGGATACGGACCACTCTCCCCTTGAGGATTGGATTGACTTGGTTATTGCAGAACCAGCGTTCTCACTTTGCAAACTTTGAAAAGAGAGATCTATGATCCCGCTATTACCATAAAGGAAAGATGCAAATGCTACGGATATCAAACCAAGGATTGTAGAACCCCCAACATCAAAACCAACCCTAACGCACGGAAAGCCTGCTTTGAGTGCGATAATATTGGGCATTTCAGGAATGACTGCCCGAAATTGAAAAACAACAACAACAGGAACAACAACAACAACAACAACCCTCGAGGCAGAGCATTTTTACTCAATGCTGGAGAAGCCCGTCAAGATCCCAACATTGTTATGGGTATATTTCTCCTCAATGATTTAACGATTTCAGTTTTATTCGATACCGGTGATGATAAAAGTTTCATATCTGATGAGTTTTGTCCATTACTCAACATCACTCCCACTGCCTTAGATGCTTAGTTCACCGTAGGATTAGCCAATGGCAGACTGATTGAGGCTGACAGTGTGATACCAAATTGCACTTTAAACCTCGTAAACCAACTCTTCCCCATAGACCTCATACCCGTCGAAATCGAAAGCTTTGATATCATTGTAGGAATAGACTGGTTATCCAAACATCATGCCGAAATCGTTTGTTTCGAGAAAATAATTCGTATTCCCCTCGTTACCGGTGGAACTTTGATCATACAAGGGGAGACCGGTAAACCAAGATTGAACATCATTTTATGTATGAAAACCCGAAAATACCTAAGAAAAGGGTATCAGGAAATCCTCACACACATAACTAAAAAGAAGTCGGAGGAGAAGCGACTTGAGGATGTGCCTATGGCACGAGACTTTCTTGAAGTCTTTCTCGAAGATTTGTCTGACCTTCCCCCGCCTAGACAAGTCGAATTCCAAATCGATCTTGTGCCCGGAGCTGCACCCATGGCATGAGCCCCATACAGATTAGCCCCCTCCGAGTTGCAAGAGTTATCCACCCAATTACAGGAACTCCTGGACACGGGATTCATTCGACCGAGTTCTTCACCTTGGGGAGCTCCGGTCCTATTCTTGAAAAAAGAAAGACATATCATTCCGAATGTGTATTGATTACAGAGAACTGAACAAACTGACCATTTAGAATCGATACCCACTTTCCAGAATCGATGACTTGTTTGACCAACTTCAAGGGTCGAGATTTTACTCAAAGATCGATCTACGGTTGGCTATCATCGACTACGAGTTCGAGACATCGAAATTCCTAAAACAGCCTTTAGAACTCGCTACGGGCATTACGATTTCCAAGTGATGCCATTCGGCTTAACCAATGCACCGACAATATTCATGGACCTTTTGAATCGGGTGTGCAAGCCATATCTATACAAGTTTGTTATCGTTTTCATCGATGACATCCTAATCTACTCTCACGATGAAACCGAACATTGCCAACACCTGAACACTATCTTGGAATTACTCAGACTCGAAGAGTTATACGCCAAGTTCTCTAAGTGTGAGTTGTGGATGCGAACAGTACAGTTCTTAGGACATGTCATTGACAGTCAAGGGATACACGTTGATCCAGCCAAGATCGAGGCCATCAAATGCTGGCAAGCACCTACTACTCCAACCGAAGCACGACAATTCTTAGGACTCGTTGGATATTATCGGCGATTCATCGAGAATTTCTCCAAAATAGCCCTACCTTTAACCACACTGACTCATAAAGATAAGAAATTCAATTGGACCGGTAAATAAGAGTCAGCTTTCCAACTACTAAGATAGAAACACTATATAGCACTAATCTTGTCCTTACCTGAAGGAAACAACGACTTCGTGGTTTACTGTGATGCCTCACACCAAGGACTTGGTTGTGTGCTAATGCAATGGGATAAAGTCATTGCCTATGCCTCATGACAACTGAAAGTCCACAAAAAGAATTACAAGACTCATCATCTAGAGTTAGGAGCCGTTGTATTTGCACTCAAAATCTGGAGACACTACCTGTATGGTACCAAGTGTACTATCTTCACCGATCACAACAGTCTCCAGCTAAAAAGATCTAAACATGAGACAATGTCGATGGGTCGAGTTAATTAGTGACTACGACTGCGAAATCCGAAGGCCAACGTTGTTGCCGATGCCCTAAGCCGAAAATAACGAGTGAAAGGGGTTCGAGCCCTTGGTTTAACCATTTACAACAATCTCACTACTGAAATCCTTTCCGCTCAACTCGAAGCACTCAAAAGCGACATCATGAAAAATGAAGCCTTGCGAGGCATGGATAAACAATTTGAAATCAAACCCGATGGAACCCGATACTTCTCTAACCAAATATGGTTACCAAATTTTGGAAACCTACGAGATTTGGTGATGGATAAACTCACAAATCTCGATTATCTATACATCCAAATTCCGACAAGATGTATCACGACATCAAACAATGGTATTGGTGGCCCAACATTAAAGCTGACATAGCCACTTATGTTAGCAAATGTTTAAATTGTTCCAAGGTTAAGGCCGAATACCGGAAACCCTCTGGATTGCTTCAAAAGCCCAAAATACCCCAATAGAAATGGGAACATATAACAATTTACTTCATCACTAAACTACCAAAAACACCGAGTGGTCACGATACTATTTGGGTAATAGTTGATCGTCTCACAAAATCTACCCATTTCCTAGCTATCAAAGAAACCGACACGATGGAGCGTTTGGCTCACATCTACATCAAAGAGGTTTTAACAAGACATGGCATACCCATCTCGATCATCTCTGATAGAGATAGCCTCTTAACTTCTCAATTTTGGCAAACCCTTCAGAAATCCCCCGGTACTTGTCGGGATATAAGTACTACTTATCATCCACAAACCGACGGTCAAAGAGAACGAACCATTCAATCCTTGGAAGACATGCGCGCTTGCATAGTTGACTTTGGTAAAAACTGGGAAAACCACTTACCTCTGTGTGAGTTCTCGTACCATAACAATTATCACACCAGCATCGGTGCTGCACATTCGAGGCACTTTGATTTGACGTAAAAAGTCACATTTTTGTGCATCATTTCAAGCCCATTTTGGCTCAAATCTTTGAATAAACATCGAATAATCAATGTTTTATGCTAAAAATATAGAATGAGCCAAAACTTAGACTTCCTTTCGAAAAATCAAATAAAATGCTCAATTAACGAACAAAAAAGTACTAAAATGATTCACTTGTGGTTTTGTTGTATAATTAAGCAAATCTGGCCTAATCTGTGTCATATTGATCTTCAGGAAAATACGAAACCATGGGCGTAAGAATCGTTCAAATCTGACAAGTAACGAAGAAGATAGAGCCAAATGAAGATCACAAGAACTACGACCAAGAAACCAAGACTTACGATCCAATGCACAAGACCACGAGCCAGCCCACACCACCCCCTAGGGGCCGTATACCACCCCCTAGAGGGCGTATACGCCCCCCTTTAGGGCCGTATACTACCCTCTAGGGGTGGTATACTACCCCTTTGAGGTGGTATACCCCCCCCCCTTTTGGTGTTGTATTCGCCCTTTTTGGTGTCCGATACCCCCTTTTCGTGTCCGATACTACCCTTATGGTGCTGAATTTCCGAGCTAGGGGTGGTATTTCAGTGCAAATCGGAAGAATTGGGTGTCAAATTGTGGGAACTTGCTTGGAAGCCTTGGCCTATAAATAGAGGCTTAACCTCCTCATTTCAACACACCTCCACACAACACAATTCCATTCTCTCTCTCACACACTTTCTCTCTCTAGACTAGTAGTAGTAGTTAGCTAGTAGGAGTAGAGTAGCAAGCTTATGAGCTTTGTGTGACATCCGTCACCAAAAATGTAATTCGAAAATCTCAATTTAAAATCATTTCTTATTTGTATTCAAGTTCGTTAATGATAACTTATATATTCGCTTTGGGCATGAAAATATTTCCTTAATTATTTATGAAAGTTATACGATTAGATAAATATACACGAATATGAAAACAATTAAATTGTGAGTATTAAATTTTAAAATATCACGGGCCAACTTAGTTCATGATTTGTCAATTTTGGCCTAAAGAAAATGATCCAACTCCCAAAAGCCCAAACCTAACCCAACCCACACAACTCTAAAACTATAAAAGACATCCTAAAATACAACCCTAACATTTTTTGAGCACAAAAATCGTCCATGCTGCTGTCCCAAAATTTCAGTCACGAACTGAGGCTGATTTGACCCATTTACGTTCGTTTTTAGGCTTCGGTCAAAACTGGAAAGTTGTAGATCTCGATGTTTTACATATATTATTCTATAAAAATTATTTCCTAAACTGCTACTGTGGGTGACGAATTTTCAGAAACTTTGGTAAGTTTTCGATCCTATAACTCTTGTATACGTTTGATCAATCTACAAAAAAACGAATTCTAAAAGTGTATATCCTCATTATTCACATATTCTAAGAAGGATTCTCACGTATTCGATCATTAGTTGGTATAATCTCTATCCAAATCATTCGTTTAAACGTATTTCGATTATTTCGTTATTGTCGGTTTTCTTTCGGTTCATCCATTGTATTCCTAGTGAATGAAATCATTAAGAAATATGTTAAATCAGTATATAAGTTTGTTGAGAGTGAAATATTCGATTGATTAAGCGTTTGGATTGATTAGTATAAAGATTTAGGTTTAAACTATTAAACCCTAATCTGATCAGATTTGATTCTCGGATTGAAAAGCATGTAACTAGGTCATTTTACGATGATTTTTGATGAATCTTGAGTCTAAACATAAGTATTAAGAGTCTAATTTCAAATGGTGTTGGTTTCATGTCCAAATCTTGAGTATAAGTTAGTCAAAATGATTTTATAAATTTGAATGTCATTTCTGAGTTTTTCGGTTCGTGATTTCGGTTAACTTGTCGATTTTTGAAACATATCTTAAACTACGATTTTGGTCTTCAAATTTTTACTGGGATAACTTCAAAGTGGTAAAAGTTTTCTGTAAAAATAATATAACTTTTTTAAGTTTTAAAGTATTTTAAGTAAATTGTAACGTTTGTGTAATCAGAAATCGTTGCTGTTTCTGAGCAGTAAATTTTGGTGAATTTTTAAAAATAGTTAACTATTAAAATAAGTTCTGGAAAAATTACAGGGTGTTCTTAACACACGGAAGTGTCACTGGAAAAATTTGTAGAGTCAAATGATTTCATTAAGGCATGTTTAAAAATTAGTGAAGTGGTACAAAATTCTGGACAGAATATGAAATATACAAAAGAGTTGATTTTGTAAAAATACGTGAGGTTTAGTTACGAGGAAACTTAGTAGTGGTGATTTGGACTTGGGATACAATGGAAGGACATATGTCTAGATTATAACCTATATGCATATATGATCATTGTAGATTGCGAGTTGTTTTGTGGATTCACTTAAGGGCGACACTTACTTTAATATTTAAGGTGAGTTTTCGTGGCCCCATTTTCTTTACTTATTTTCCGTTGGGGGAAAAGAATGCTCAAACTGATTTTGAACTGTTTTCTTATGCTGTGAAACCTATCTGATTTCTATTGGACATTATGATTGAACTATGTGACATTCTGATTGTTGTGGATTGAATGCTTATTGGACGGATTGGTCGGATGAGTCTTGTGTCTTTGGGACCATGACAAAACTCCATATTGCTTACTTATACATGCGATTATTGATAGTACTATCGGACGATGGTCCCGCTCTTGAGATAGATGCGTTATCCTTGAGTGAATAGCATAAACTGAACGGATTGCTTATTGTGGACGAAACGGATTGTCTTATGTGCATATTTCATATCATATGTCCTACTTACTTATCTATTTACACAGCAAACTAATTTTTATGTGTGTTCTATTAAACCTACGAACTCACCAACCATTGTGTTGACGTTTTTGAGCATTTCTTTTCAAGTTATCTTAGCACAAAGAGACAGGGCAAGAGAACTTAGTGGACTGCTAGGTTGCATTGAGTAATATATTTGAGGTGTTATTCATGGAAGGCGTGTTTTGCCTTAACTATGTTGAACACATTTATTGATTATTTTTAAAACTTCGATTCATTGTTGGAATGTATGCTTGGCACGAACCGCTATTCGTGTTAATGACATTACAACACATTGATCTTTAATTGCATTTAGAGTTCTATATATTGATGTGTTGTGATCCTATCATGGTTGCATTCCGTTGTTTCCGCTTTAGACGGGGTGTGACACTTTGTACGGAGTCGCTCCGAGACTGCGGTTGCGCAGATTTGTTGTAACGCCTATCAGGTTTTACTATATAATCCTTTCTTGTTATTTTTAAGTTTGTTATTCTTTTGTCATGATTATTTAAGAATGCATGCTATGATAATTGCAATGTTAGGCTAGACAAATCTGTGTTTGCTATGATAGACGTTATGCTAGGGTAGTTATACTTTAAATCATGTTGTTACTCTGCTTGTATGAAATTAGGATATGTTTAAATTTATGAAATGATTCTCAAATGTTTTAATTATCCAACTTATGTTGTGGTTTGAAACCTGTTGATAGAATCCGGCCAATTGCTAGAAATAGGTCCCTCAACTATTCTGTGTCTGAATGATTCGATGAACTCAGCATGGCCGCTGTTCTCCAGATTGAAAAACATCAAAGGAGACATGGAACATAAGATTAGAGATATATTAGAATTAATTTCATATATCGAATGCTTTTGAGAGAACTTTCAGAGCATTCATGACTTAACCATTAATCCAGAAACTCTGCCTGAAATAAACTGATAACTATCCATGTTATACTACTACACGTTCTTGTTTGATTGTTGCTTTAGGGTTTGCATGCTAGTATCTATTTGTCTACTGCGGTTGTGGGATTCATGATTAGGTTTTCAAACATAGAATAGTTACATAGAATAGTTTGACATGCTAGAATAATTACAATGATCTGTATGAAATAATGTCGAACAAAAAAACCAATCGTTAGACAAACTTTCCCAACTTATTCCGCGGGGTAACTCTTGTTCACTTTATTGTTTATTCAACAATTCGTGCCACGATACGGACATCTCAGATGACCGAGATTGGGAATAGGATTCGAGGTTAGTTGTCGGTTAAATTGGTATTGCATATGGGAGAACTTCCGGTGTAGTTTACACTCCATATCTTTTATCCATGTGACATGTTATTTATTTGATTGTGGACAACTCTACGTTAGATAAGTAATAGGATAGGAGCTATGGCCCATTAGGACATATACGGTAATGATACGGGATCCCTGGGCGAGGCATCGGAAATACCGTAAAATGGCTTAGTACTTGATATAGCGCTGGAACCACCTCTGGTGAAGTACGAATGCGTGGAAGCCACGAAAAGGCCATAGGTACAGTACTATTGAGCATCGTTTAGAGACCCCAAGTCAACACTACTAGGATTCATTATAATTAGAGCCCTAATCCTCATAACTACCCCTAAATAGCATACACCAATGTCATAGCAAACACTCGCGTAATCCATAGTTCTCTCAGCGACTACACTCCTCATTTATTTAATTGTCTTTAGTGTACATAAAATAGAAAACAAAACCCCTCAAAAAGTTTTACCAAAGATAATTAATCCTCCTAAGATCTCATGCCCGTTGTGGTTTGAAGAATGACACCTGAGTCATACCTGCCGCTTACTATACAAGTAGTAGTATAACTTAGGCTTCCCTGCACTATAAATATAAAACTACCCATCCGATCGTCTGCCCCAACTGGAAGGTCCGCAACAACCAGGAAGCAATTCCTGAACCAACCGTTGGAGCGCGATCAGGTGTTTGGTGCCGCTGCCGGGGACTACAACGACCGATTTTAGGAAATTAGTTATCTTAGTTATTTAGCGATCCTTTTGGAAGATCAATATCATCCAAAAGTTCCTTTCCTTTCCTTAGGTTAATTTTACTTTTTCCGTCTAAAGATTAGAATAGTATAACCCTTCCTTTCCAAAATCCTACTTTCTACCAACGAGTTATGTCGAACCGTATCACTCTCGCCTCATCAATTAAACCACTGCTAGAGGGATGAGGAGGACCGATCGTAACACCAACAGATGAAACCCTTGAAATTAAGCCTCACTACATTAAAATGATTAAATCTGAGTGTCAGTTTCATGGTCTTTCGGTTGAAAATCCAAACGCCCATCTTAACAAATTAATCAACCTTTTCGACTCTTTCGAACAAATAGGAACCGATAGAAACCTTCTTCGCCTCCATCTGTTTCCTTATTCTTTATCTTCTCGAGGCTTAACATGGTTTTATGATTTCGAACCCAATTCGATTCATACATGGGAGGAGATGGCTACTAAGTTTCTAGCTAAGTACTTCCCTACAAACCAAGCTTAAAAACGACATCACTAACTTCCATCAAGGAACTAATGAATCATTAAGCACGGCTTGGGAACGATTTAAGAATCTGATCGAGAGATGTCAGAATCGTCAATTGACTGAAATGGATCTGGTCTGCACATTCTACAACAGTTTGAATCCTTAACGCAAACAAACCCTCGATGTTGCTTCATCCGGAAATTTCATGCTACATACTTCAGACGAAGCTTGGAAATTGATTGAGATGATAATGATGCATCAGCATGACTTGGAGTCAGATGAATCTACTTCAGAAGAAAGGAATACTTCAAATCAAACCTTAGACAATCTAAAAACTCAACTCAAATCTATCACTCAAATTGTCAAGGATTTGCAAGAATCTTCAAACCCTAAGCAAGAGAAGAAACCTCAAAAGTTCCTCTCAAACCAAAGGGCCAATGAAGAAATTCTTACAACTAGTGGAAACCCTAATCACACTCTTTATTCGAAACCTATCATTCAACGGTTTACCACACAACCCACTTCCCGTTCTTTAGTTCTCTCTACTCTTTCCCCATTTACTTCTCGTCTAAACAACGAAACTTTCAAAAACTTCATTGTTGAGCAAAATAATGTCAATAAAAAGATTGTTGATTTTCAAAACCAAATTGATTATTTAATTAGAATTTCAAACGATTAAATTTAAAACATGGAGGATAATGTTAATAGGTTGTTTTTAAAAGTTGAGGAGAAGCAAAAGGATAAAGCGATCTACAACTCTGTCTATCACTCATCTTATGAGTATGATGACATCCTACTGGTCACTAGAGGAGGAAAAGAGACTAAAAATGAGAAAACTGTAGATATTCCCACAACTGAGCCTTCTACTTCTCTACCTACTGATTCAGTACAAGTTGACACCTCCGTCACTTCCCCCAAACCAGAACCTTCAAATGGTAGGCTCAAGAAAGAGAAACAAGAAGCTCAATTTGGAAAATATCTAGAAATGTTCAAAAGCTTACATTTAAATGTTAAACTTTTAGATGCTTTAGTTGAAATGCCTAGTTGTGCCAAATTCTTTAAGAAACTCTTATCTAACAAAGAAAAACTTAGACAAATAGTTAACTTACCCTTAGATGCATAATGCTCTTTGATTATGCAACAAGGACTACCCCCAAAGCTAGGAGACACTGGCTGTTTCACTATTCCTTGTTATCTTCAGGATGTTCAAATAAGTAACGCCTTAGCTAACTTAGGAGCTAGTGTAAACTTTATGCCATACTCTCTTTTTAGGAAACTAGGATTAAATGAACTTTTGCCAACCCGAATGACCATCCAGTTAGCCGATAGATCAGTTAAACTCCCTCGTGGAATTGCTGAAGATATTATGGTCCATGTTAATAAATTCGTCTTTCCTGTTGATTTTGTTATTATGGATATTGAAGAAGACACCCAGGTTCCACTCATCCTTGGCAGACCTTTCCTACTTAGTGCAGAAACATTGAGGACAATGTTTATTTTTAACTGTGGGATAGCAGTATACTCTTCGCTCACTTGTCAAGATCAAAAATTTTTCTCGAAATTGTCCTTAGTAAATAAACAAATCCTTATTTTGCCAGAAATTTTAAAATTTTTCCACTACAAAAACGGTCTTGCTTCGACATTAGTTTTACTACTCATTCAGGAGACTGACTTTTTCAAAAGTTTTTGAGTCAATAAATTTAGGAAAAGTACAGATATTTTTTGCAAGTATTCAAAAGTCGGTAAAAAGAGACCGGAATATGTCAGACTCTAAATGATTTCAAAATGAAAGTATATGAGGGGTATCACGTGACTGGGTACATACAACCTATATTTGCAGTGAGGTAACTTGAGCCTATATTAAGCATTCATTTTTAATGCTTCACTTTCATTTGTTGTGTGTAACTGGTGCATGCATTCAGAATTAGAACTTGCTCCTGATATGCATTTCGAGACCACATTGACAGGTGCCATACGTGGCATAGGTGCAATTAAATGACCTGGGCATTTACTTAGGATAAACCCCATTTTTATCATATCTCTTCAAGTCTAACCATGCCGATACTCATTTTTAGTATCGATGATCCGCCTAGAAAACCCTGTTGAGCCCTAACCTTTTCATTTCTAAAAACTCAAACTCTTTCACCCACTCACTTTCATACCCACCAAAACCTTATCTTAGAATTTTTAAAATTTTTGAAAAACTCTATTTAGACATTCTCTTTGCTTTCCCTCAAAAATCACAAAATTTGTTTTACTTAAAAAAAATTCTCGTGTGCGTTCCCATAATCAAAACTTAAAGATCGAGAGTCATGTGGTGCGAAAAATTGACACCAAGTAAATTCAAAGTTATCAAAGGATTGAAAAATGAAAGGATCTCAAAAAAGGGTAGTAAGAAAATGAAAATCTCTTAGAAATTCCTTGGCAAAGAAATTGTAAGCCAAAAATATAGAAAAGGAGAAAAAGAAATAAATATATATGTTATCTGAAATAAAGTTAGGTGCTTCAAATCTTTTGAAAACTCTGATTCCTGAAAATATAAATCTTCCATGTGTGAAGTCAAAATAGCTATCTTCCTCCCTTATCGTTATCCGTTTCCGTTTTCATTAAAAAGTATATCTAAATAAAAAAATGCAAAAGTTTAAAAGGTCCTAAGATATGCAAAACCCGGTTTTACCTTCAAAATATCCACTATCCATACCCTTTAAACTCCACCTCACATTACAACCCTCACAAATGTCTGGTGATAATTAGTTTGATTGTTACTTTAAGGTTTGCATGCTAGTATCTATTTGTCTATTGTGGTTGTTGGATTCATGATTAGGTTTTCAAACATATAATAATTACATACAACAGTTTGACATGCTAAAATAATTACAATGATCTGTATGAAATAATGTCGAACAATTTAACCGATCATTAGACAGACTTTCCCAACTAATTCCGCGGGGTAACTCCTGTTCACTTTATTGTTTATTCAACAATTCGTGCCACGATACGGACGTCTCAGACGACCGAGACTGGTGAATAGGATTTGAGGTTTGTTGTCGGTTAAATTGGTACTGCATTTGGGAGAACTTCCGGTGTAGTTTACACTCAATATCTGTTATCCATGTGACATGTTATTTATTTGATTTTGGACAACTCTACGTTAGATAAGTAATAGGATAGGAGTTATGGCCCATTAGGACATATACAGTAATGATACGGGATCTCTGGGCGAGGCATCAGAAATACCGTAAAACGGCTTAGTACTTGGTATAGCACTGGAACCACCTCTGGTAAAGTACGAATGCGTGGAAGCCACGAAAAGGCCGTAGGTACAGTACTATGTTGAGCATCGTTTAGAGACCCCAAGTCAACACTGCTAGGATTCATTATAATTAGAGCCCTAATCCTCATAACTACCCCTAAATAGCATACACCAATGTCATAGCAAATACTCACGTAATCCATAGTTCTCTCAGCGACTACACTCCTTATTTATTTTATTGTCTTTAGTTTACATAAAATAGAAAACAAAACCCCTCAAAAAGTTTTAAAACCCTAGATAAATTACCAAAGATAATTAATCCTCCTAAGATCCCATGCCCGTTGTGGTTTGAAGAACGACACCTGAGTCATACCTTCCGCTTACTATACAAGTAGTAGTATAACTTAGGCTTCCTTGCACAATAAATATAAAACCACACATCCAATCGTCTGCCTCGTCTAGAATGTCGGCAACGACTAGGATGCAATTCCTGAACCGACCGTTGGAGCACGATCACACTTTATGGCCGAAAGTGCTGATCGCCTATCTGTTGGACTGAGGTGGGAGATAGCAAACTCACCGATCCTGAAATCATCGATGAACAACCGAGAAAATCATTGGCATACAAAATCCGCTGAAAGCCGCACGTGATCATCAGAAAAGCTACGCTGACGTGAGACGCAAACTCCTCGAATTCCAAGTCAGGGACAAAGTACTCTTGAAAGTGTCATCTTGGAAGGGTGTCATTCGATTTGGTAAATGTGACAAACTAAACCCTAGATACATTGGACCATTTAAGATTCTTAAAGAATCGAGCCCGTGGCATATCGACTGCAGATACTACCACAACTTAGTAGCATGCACAACACTTTTCGCATTTCTAACTGTTGAGTCACTGGTTGCTGACCAGCTTAATAAAATACAACTCGATGAAAGAAATGATTTAAGTCAAAGCTGTTGTTGCTAAGATCTGTACTCGCTGAATTCTACTCATTCTACTCCAGGATTTGGCATACTGAGGAAGATTAAAACTCAACTATGTGTGTCGCTGATTTAGAACCTTCAGCGAGAGTTCTTATATCTTCATATGAATAAAGGCAAAAGTCCCTGCCTGAATAAAAACTAGTTGCTGAAGATATTACAATTCTAGTCACTCTACAAGAGCATGATAGCTCACAATGAGTGAGGAGGATTATTTCACCTTCAGTGACTACACTAATAAATATTATATTCAAGTGCAAGATTGCTCTTCAGTCTTATGTCAGCAAGTGCTTCCCGTATCTTCATAAATATCTGGGGGATTACGTGGCAGCAAATAATTGGGGTTAAGGAAGATGCGATATTCGAGGTAACGGAATTTGGACCACAGAATAGTTGGTCTATCAGAGATCAAGCCAATCAAGCAGCGACACGTGTCATTCCAAGATCTTATTTTGAAGAAAATATTTACGGGACATTTGCACTATAAATAAAATAGTACATTGCACATAGAAACTTACCGTTTGTACGTGTTAATCACTTGTTAGTTAGTGAGTAGTTTGTCTAAGCATGTTTAAGTGAGCAGCGAGTGAAAAGTTAGTGTGTTTGTCCACTACTATTCATCTCAGTTTGTAATATATTAGCTTGAGTGTTTGATTTGGTTTAGCCTTGGCTAATCCATTCCGCAATCAATACTCAGTGAGTTTTATGATCAATAAGATTCACCGTTTTGCTACTATTGCATCTATGGTTACCTCTGTTCTATAATCGTTATACTCTGTTTATGTTCGATCAATTAAAAACTTGATAAATAACTTAGATAAAATCAGAAAATTTATTAATTGTATTCAACCCCTTTCTACAATTAAACTTTACTTATTGGTATTCCATATCACTAAACAATAGTGACTTAAGGTGTCGCACCCCCAAATTCGTGTTGCAGAAGCGAGTCAGGTCGGGGCATGACTAATCCGGTAATCATCACACAGAGGTACAGTGAGCAAATCGAGCTACGATCATGAGGTCAATCCTACTATCTTCTTTTACCTGAGAATACATGCTAAAACGGGTCAACAATAATGTTGGTGAGCTCATAGGTTTTCGCAATTATATTCATAGTTGAAAACATAATATAATAATCATAGTTGGAGTCATAGTAAAGATCATGGATTAAATCATAGTCCAAAACATAGTTCAACATCCGTAGTTGAGAAAAACATAGTTCAACATCCGTAGTTGAGAACCTAGTAAGAATCGTAGTTGAAATCAAAGAAAAGGTCATAGTTGAGATCATAGTTTAAAGCATAGTTCTAAAATCAAAGTTGAAATCATAGTAATAATCATAATTGAATTTGTAGTTGAACTCGTAGTTTAAAGTCATAGTTGAAATTGTATGTTTTCAAAGTTGACAGAGTTTTCAAAGTATGTTTTGTCGGGACGTTACTTAAAATCAATGGTTCCATTGGGACGTTACCCAAAATATAGTTTTCATTGGGACATTACCCAAAATATAGTTTCCATTGGGACGTGACCCAAGATATAGTTTCCATTGGAATGTTACCCAAAATATAGTTTTCATTGGGACGTTACCCAATATATAGTTTCCATTGGGACGTTACCCAAAATATATAGTTTCCATTGGGACGTTACCCAAAATATATAGTTTCCCCGTAGTTGATATCGTAGTTGTTATCATAGTTGTTCTCGTAGTTGTTATCGTAGTTCCCCCATAGTTGTTATCATAGTTGTTTCATAGTCGTATTATACAATACTTAAAAGTATTTTCACAAATATAGTTCACAGTATAGTACACAATAGTTCATAAAACAGAGTACAAGTAGTTCATGAATTAGAGTTCAAGTAGTTCATGAATAAGAGTTTAAGTAGTTCATAGTAGATAATAGAAAACGAGCATTGAATGGTTCACAAAATAGTTCATAAGTAGTTTCAGAGTAGTTCGCAAAATAGTTCATCAGTAGTTCATAAAACAGAGCATGTAATCTCTCCCGAAAATAGTAAAACAGTTTAAAATGTGGGGCTATGAAACTCACCTGTGGGTGCTAGTGATCCTTAGGTACGGGCGTAGAATCAATGGTAATCTCCTAGTGTCCTAAACATGTGAGATTATATGTAAGTAAATGGATGCGTAAATATACTATCCATATTAATGTTCACCAGATTGAATTATGTCCCAAAGTAATCGTTAAATGTTTAAGTTTGAGGTTTGTAAATCGAGTACGACCCATTGGTGACGATATGAAATTATATTCCAAAAACACAATCATATTTGTTTCGTACAAATATAATTATATAGATTTCGTTTGTTGTGTAAATATTTATCTGTAAGTATAACTTTTGTGTTCATTGAATCGTACCTCTATAACAAATTCGAACTAAAATACGCGATCAGTTATTGTTTCTTAACTTTTAATTTTCAGCCAATCGGGTATGCAGCTCACTCAATCGGGTAAATTCACCTAATCGGGTATGCAGCTCACCCAATCGAGTAAATTCACCCAATCGGGTATGCAGCTCACCCAATCGAGTAAATCACCCAATCGGGTAAATTCACCGAATCGGGTATGAAAACTCACCCAATCGGGTCAGGGCCTTTTTTAGGGCTGTTCGTGCAGACTTCTCACAAAACTAATTTTTATTCGATTCTTGGGTATAATCTTGCTAATATAACACTATAATATGATAAGTTAAGCAATTCTAAATACAAAAATCAAAGAAAGGTGACGAGTTCTTACGATTGGAGTGATGAACCAAAAATGGAGGTGATGATGAGAATGATGATGATCGTGATGATGATGAAGATGAAGATGATGATCGATTGAAGTTTTTATTTCTTGTTTTTGTTGTTGATGATTTCCCTATGGCGCAATCGAACTCGAAGCTCCAGAAGGTAATTTTAAGGTTAACGGTCACCACTTAAAGCATTACATTGAGGACTTTCTCATCAGGGAAGATGTCTTCATCTTTGAACCTCTAAGTCTTCAGGAAAGGTACAAAAGAGTCAAGCTAGAGACTCGTAAAACAAGCGCTCTTGGGAGGCACCCCAAGCTTATCTTTACTCTTCTGTTAAATTTTACTTTTAAGTTTATTTTTATTAAGTATGATTATCACTAACATAAATTTCAGGAATTGCTACTCATCAGATCACTGTGCATGAATATTTGTCATTTTTAAGCATTACCTGTTGTATTTTGTTTGTTTTAGGATGGACAGTTCCAGCTCCTATACCTACTTTTGAGTACGGGATCACTCTAGCTGACCCTACTGCAGTATGGGCCCTCTTTCGGATGCTCCACATCCAGCATGATGTCATGTCCGCCCTCTACGAGCATGTGGGATTCCCGAGGCCTTCTGCCCGTCCGTTCCATCTTGGTCCGGACCCAGGACCACCTCACCCACCATGGTCATTCTTCCCCCCTGCAGGACCATTCGCTGCCGAACCATCCACCACTCCGCCTGTTGTTGCCACTGACCCCACCAGATCTCCAGGGAGCTCATCCTCTAGTCATTCACTTACAGAGCAGCTGATGGCTATGTTGGATGTACCCAGCCCGCCTCCTGCCTCTGCCTACTCCTTCACCCACATCTGTCCCAGATGCTGATGTAGCTGCTTTCGATCCTGACAGCGTTGATCTACTTGATGACTTTTAGTTTATTTAGTTTATTTTCATTTATCTTAGTACTTAAATTTTATAACTCTTTGATATTTTTGGGATATAATGTTGTGGTGATGTTTTATTGCAGAACTTAGCTTTGTGTGGAATGGCCGATCTTAAACGAGCCTGGTCCTTAAAATCCAACAAATCACATGCGCCACTTCTACACGAATCTGGTCTTGTCCAGTAAACAGAATGGGGAGTATTTTAAACCTTTCTCCGTTTATAATGATTCTAAGTTTACTTGAGTTTATGTGTTATAATCTGTGCCACATCCTAACTTATCACTAAGTGTGGGATTCCAGCCCAATTCAACACTTAGGAAACATTTTCTTACATGTTCAAACTCTAAGTGGGGGATTTTAGTCCTAAAATCTCAACCCAACCTCTAAGTGTGGGATGGTAGGTATGGAATACCTTAGTCAAATGATTTTTATGTCTATATAGCATATCTCAGAAAATGCTCCCTAAATTTTTCAAAAATATCTTTCAATAAAAACAAAAATATGAGCTAAATCTTGCGATTAACTCCAAATTTTTGAGTTCTGGTATGCCTGAAAGAAATCATTTTCGTAATATGAGGAAAATATTTCAAAAACTTAAGGAAATTAAGGTGGAAATTTCCTAAACAAGGAACGATAATCTAAGAGGGGCATCGCATGACTAGGCACATATAACCCACATTTGCAGTGAGGTTTTGAGTCTTAAAAGCATTCGATTTTAATGCTACATTGTTCATTTCTTGTGTGTGATGATGCATGGATCCCTGAATTAGAACTTGCTCTTGACATACGCTTTAAGACCACATTGGTGTGTGCCGTACGCGGTATAGGCGCAATTAAATGACCTTGACATTCCTTAGAATTAACCCCTTTTTAGCCTTCTCTTTCAAGCCCAAAACCCTTCCGATACTCATTTTAAGTATCGATGATCCGCTTAATTAACCATGTTGAGCTGAAACCTTTCGTTTCTACAAAACCCTCAATCTTAAACCCCCAAAATACCCCAAAACTTATCCTTAGAATTTCTACGGTCATGAAGAACCTCGTTTGGAACATCCTTATGATTATCTCAAAGCTTTCGTGTTCCCCGAAAAGTTTACTCAAAATCTTTGGTGCGAAAAATTTAGCACCGTGAAAAGACTCGAAGAAACAAGGATAAGAAAAAGGACTTCTAAAGGATTCACAAAAATAATCCTCGGAGTTTCTCTCGCAAAGGAATTCTGGAAGAAAAATAAAAAGAAAAAAAAAGAAAAAGAAAAGAAAAGAAAAAGAAAAGAAAATAAAGCTGATTGCTTCAAAGTATCAATCATTCAATTGCTAGAAGTAGGATTGCCAACTATTTTGTGTATGATGATCAATGAACTCAACATGGTCGTTGTACCCTTGATTGAAACATATGTGAGGGACGCGAAGCATAAGAGTAGAGATAGATTAGGTTCATGTTTGTTTGTTGTGTATCTTTGGGACAACTTCCGGGATACTCATGATTTAATCTTTAGGTCAGCTAATGTGATGCTAGTGTTCCGTCCTATTGCATGTTCTTGTTTGATTGTTGCTTAGGTACTGCATGCTAGACATACTTAACCACTACTACTGCCCTGCTGATTAAATTTTCATAAATATAATAAACATAATACCAGTAGGTTACCATGCATGTAATAGCTGTAGTGATTGTATAATTAATGATGAACGATTCAACTGACCGCTAGTCAGATTATCCCAACCGGTTCCGCGGGTTAAACCATGTTCATGTTATTGTTCAATGAATGATTCATGCCATGATACAGACGTCTTCTGGATGTTTGAAAATGGGGACCCGGATTAGTGGAATCTTTTAGTATGTTTAATTAATTACGAGTTATAATTATAACTAATTAATTAAACAAACTCAACCTAGCTAATTATTTAGACCATTAACAAATGTCTAGTTAGCTAATCTCATACGAAAGTATATCAAACGATTTTCGACCGGCCTTTGCGTGTGACCGAATAGGATAAATGGACTTTATATTATTATGTCATGGGCATATCTTTGAATCATAATGTACCACGGTCAAACTCGAAGCCAACCCGAGAACATTGATTCCAACATGTACAACTATTAAAGCCCACATACAACATAAAAACATATCATAACATAACTTTGGGTTATGTTTTTTCCTTTAACACTGTCATTCTTAAAAAAATTATATGACGGAACTTTCTGGTTGCCTTCATCCCCATTCATTTAGCATGCTTTCATCATTCACAAACTGGTTTTAAAAAGTTTGTATTTTGATTAGTAGAGATTATCAACCTAAAACAGTGTTGCAATAAATCATAATCATTCATACTTTTATCATGTTCGTTTGTTATCGTTACAAGGATTACTCTGTCATTATATATATATATTGTCTATCACTAAGTCACAACTCATTCATCTAGTTATTGTGATAGTTAATCACGATAACTTCACATTGAAGTCATTAAAGCGTGCAACGAAATATGGATGTACAAGTAGCAACTTTTAGGGTATCATTGGCATTTTAAAATTCTTTCCCCCTCGAATTTTTTGCCTCCTTAATTAAAATATCATAGCTCTGCCGACCGCCCTGCTGAAATACTCTCGTTTGTCTTTGCACCTGTCAGTTGTTATATTGAAAGTTGGTTGGTCTATAAGCAGATAGATATAACCCTATTTGTAATCCTAGATTACTTTGAATAACCCTATTGTCATTATATTTTAACTGGAGTAAATATTTTTGTGTTAGAAGTCCATAGAGAAGTCATATAAGACTATTAACTAGGGTCGAGTTTAATGGAAGGATAAGTGAACTGAAAAATGCACCAAACACAACTTAGAATTACGACTTCCCACTAAAAAGTGCTATTACAACATGCTACTCAACTCACCTCAATTCGTTCTAAAGATATTATATCGTAATGAGAATCTTTGCATTTAATGACTACCAACAATCAGATGTTATTCTTGCTCGAGACAAGCAACAGATCAGGCATTTCAAAGATATGTCTTGTCAAGATCATCAAAATATGGATGCTCCATTGCTTTCTTGGCTGAAATTCTTTTTGATGGTTCATACTCCAACATTTGCTGCACCAATACATAACTATTCATTAGATATTCGAGATTAATTCCACTGTATGAATTTAAAACACAAGTTGAACTTTTTTATTTACCGCAAGAAGATGGAGGCCATTTTCATCCAAATTTGGGACAGAAGTTGAAATGAGCTTGGGTTTCCATTGTGGGTACTCATGCCAGTCCTTGAGCTTGCTAACTCCAGGCCAGATATCTTCATTAGGAGTACCCAACAATCTGAATAAATGCAATACAATAATCATCAAAATTTTGCTACATTGGTTCAAGCAACAAGAAATGATTTCCCTTTTGAGATATTATGAATCTAAACCTGAAAATGTGCAACAACTGTTGTAGCTCAGAATCTCCAGCAAATATGGCTGCATTAGTGACTAGCTCAGCTACAAGTTTTCACAAACAATCAACCAGATGATCAGTTCCTCACACCAAGTGAAATCGGTATAAACGATTATAAAATAACAATGTACAAGGAGCCGTACCAAATATGCAGCCAACTGACCACATGTCAACGGCTGTTGAGTAATGGGTAGCACCCAAAAGGACCTCTGGAGCCCTGTACCAAAGGGTCAAAATCTGCAACAATGATAGTGATGATTAAAAACTGGAAACAATGATAAGTGATTATGAAATTTAATTACTTTGTCACTGGAAAGTGCTGTATCAAAGGGTTAAAATCTGTTACAACAATAGTGATTATTAAGAACTGTCAAGTAAGTGCTTATGAAATTTAACTACTTTGTCACTGGAAACAGGCCTGATACCTCATGAGTATACTTCTTAATCGGTAGAGTAAAGGCTCGGGCAAGTCCAAGATCAGCAATTTTAAGCATCAGTGTCTTTCGATCCATCAACAGATTGTGGGGTTTAAGATCCCTGAATCAAATGAGCAAGTGCATTAAATACCAAAACGATAACCGAATTTTAAATTTTGTCAAAATAGGAAGAACAAGGGATACCTGTGTAAGACACCATGGGCGTGACAGAAAGCAACACCTTTGCAAAGTTGATACATCAAGCTCTACAAATACCAAAAACAACTTTGACAAATATGTATAAACAGAAATTTGCATATTTCGAAAAGAACAAGCAGACAGCTGGATATGGAATTAAATACGAATAGGGGTGTACCTTGACAATTTGGGGTGGAATGTTATCACCGGTTTGACGATATGATCTTATAAATTTCTTTACATCAGTCTCCATATACTCGAATACTAAGTAGAGAACCGTATTCCCACTTTTGTTCACACCTTGCTTCACATCCATCAGCCTGTTTGGTATCAATGAATGTAGTCAGATACAGAACAAGTTGATACCAATTCAATTTGGTTACTATATTAGGTAATAGATACATCGTTCAGATCAGAGGCAAAAAGTGCTAATAAACGTAAACATAAAAACCGTATTCATCCTATTTCTGTATATAAGATCTATATCTTAAGAAAAATAACTATATAATTCTGCGAAAATCACACATTAGACTGCTAGTGTGACCTAATTGAAGCGCCATTATGACCTAAAATCGTAATGACTCGATGAATGAAACCCTGGCAAGGTGATCTCAAATTATGAAACCCTAGAAATCACATAATTAAACAGATTCAACAAGTAAATTCATCCAGAAATCCCAAATTGTACTGCAATTATAAACTAAATCTTTATAATAGAAAAAAAGAACAAAATCAAACCTATTAAAATCAGCAGATCTGATTAACGTATGAAATAAAACAATCAAGAAACCCTAGGTAAAGTGATAATCAGAAAGAAAAGTTAGAGAAAGATATATTGACATACTTAACGACATGAGGATCACGTGACAGCATTCGTAAAATCGAGATCTCACGAAGTGTTGTCGGTGGAACGCCTTCTTCATCTTCATGAAGTTTTGTTTTTTTCAGAGCAACAATTTTGCCGGTGGTTTTCTCTCTGGCTTTGTAGACTTTACCGTAGGTTCCTTCACCGACTTTCTCGAGCTTCTCGAACGCTTCCATTGCTGTCTTCGTAGACTCCATTTTTACTTCGGTTTTTTTTTTATGAATGTTATCAGGGTTGTAAAATAATGAAGAAGAAGAATAAAGGGGAAGATATATTATTATATAGCCGTTTGGAACAACGCTCTCTTTGTCTAACGGAAACTATTTTTGAATTTCGAATTTAGACTTCTTTTATTTTTATTTTCATATCTGCCCCTACACTTTCTCCAATATGATATATGATACTTTGAGTAAACTCTTATTTACAACATGATTGTAATTTTGTTGGATAACATTAGACAAGATGAAAGTCTCCACGATGCGGGATTATCTATAATCTATAATCTATCTATATATCTATCTATATAATATATAATAATAATAATACATATAAAGCATGTCTACAATGTTGAATCTTAATACATATATGATAATCAAAATTACACATATACCCTTTTACACTCATAAGATCACTTTAATTAGGAAAGTGTTTAGCTCAAATTATCTATTTGCATTTCTGTTTTGTAACAAGATATATATTATTATTGTTTTAAAGTTATATTATCTAATTACAAATTAATAAAATTGTGTTTTATACAAAAAGAAATTAAACGATCATTGACTTAATTCATATATAATTGGTGAGAACATTCTATAATTATTTGTGAAGTATTTGACATGTTATACAACTATTCAAATATGATACTCCGTATTATATTTAACGAACTTACTATTGTACGTAACTAAAATACATAAAATCGTTGTTACCGCCGCATTGCACGGGTAATACGCTAGTGGTATACAATGTGTATACGTTTAAGCGAATGTTAACTTTGATCGTCGATATCTTGACACTAGCGAATCACCTGCGCTATGCTACGGAATATTTAAACTTCAAATAGAGTTAGGGTGGTGATGAGCGTACCCCCTTATAAGCACGTAGGTCTGCAGATTTTCGAATCCCATGTGTTTTTTTTTTTACTTTTTCTTTTAAAGATAAAATTATATGACATGACTTAAGTAAAAGGGGGTTAAAGCAAAAGTTTAAATTATTTGACGCAATTTAAGTGAAAAAGTTTCCAATATAAACGAACCTATGTCTAATCATTTTTCATAACATTCAAAATTTATATCAATTTTATAACATTATAAATAATCTTGTACGAAATGAGTAACAAAAGAAGGCATTTTCTCATAGACAAGTTATTATCAACAATGTATCAAAAACAGAAAATGGTTACAAAGCCAAGATTATATTTATGTGTGAGCGTGGTGGTGTATCCGGAAGTAATCAACGCCTGGAAAAAAAAATACTCTGCATAAAAATTGATTGTAAATTTGAAATGGTAGCAAAATTCTCAAAGACAAAAGGTGTTTGGTCAATAACGATGATAAATGTAGCACATAATCATCTAAGTATATGTATATGGAAGGTCATGCATATGCAATGCGATTGACTAAAATAAATTTCATTTAGTTGCACATTAGTCAAGACAAAAGTTATTTGTTACTAATAATTGTTTGTTTTATACTTGAATGTATTATATGCTCTCTCCGTTCTAAAATAATTATCTCACCTATTATTTTGGATTGTCCCAAAATAAGTATCCAGAGTCAATCAGAAAAGACTTTAGTTAGTAATGATGAAATCTTATTAGTTGATAGTGATATTCTTAAAACTGTGTGCATTTTGAAATTCCATACTTATCTTGAGAGGGATCTGAGTATTTATTAGAAAATGAAGTAATTTTTTTATATTTAAAAAACATAAGAAATTAAAATTCGTGACATGTAAAAAAAAAATGGCAGGCTAGGAATTAGGAGATGTTAGCTTAGAGATATTGTGTTGTACTTTTTTACGTGAATCGATGGTCTGCCTTTTCATATATACAAGGAATGTGCACCAATAGTTTTGTCGGGTTAAGATAATTATTAGAAAAGTTGTAACAAAAACTCGATTAAGATTGAAAGTTTGTCACTGAAAAATTATTAACGGAAAATTCACATGGTCCAACTTTGATGTATTTAGTTTGTAATCATAATTTTAAAATCTACGTATAATTATATCATATTTGTTGTTTGGACTTGGCAAGTTTTGAACAATTAGGTACATAAGACTCCACTTTGATGTATTTATTAATACTAGCGAACAACTTTTATATACCAACTGATTCATGATAAATGTTTTTACTAAATTGATTGATCAAGTATCTAAGTTGTTAAGCCCCTTTCCTTTGCTATGAGTTGAAAGTTCTGTTATGAGAACGTCAGAATCTGATCTGATTCGGTATATATACCCTGCAAAACATTTACACGATGACATCATTTCAATAGCCAGTTGTTTCTCATTTTTATTAAACTTTCCCATAGGATCAAATATTGGGAGCCTCATTTACAAATTGAGAAATACAGGAAAATAAGGTTAGAGTAATGTTTGAAGTTGGCAACAAAAACCGACTTTAAATGCTGCCATTCGAAGAAGATGCCATGACAGAAAGAATGTCTGTCACAGACGACATGGCACTTAGAGCAGCTTTTAGAATGTCCTGAGAACAGCCTGGTTTCACAATGCTTCGTACCTGCAGAGATGCATATTAACGTCGGGTCACACATGATAATTTGAAGTACAAGCTGGGTTGGGATGACCCATCAACACTTTTTTTTGTCTGATTTACAAATTTCAAATAATAATTATTACACTGAATATCATCTTCAAAAACCATATACTATTAAAATATTCATCTCATATATTTGATTCTTTTATGTGACCCATTTGACCCGTCACCAATATAGTATACAACCCAGAAGGGTACGTACCTTATCAAGATACATGTTTAGCTGTTTTATACGACCCATGTAATCCAGGTCCTGAATATACAAGCTGACAGTCCTAGAGTCGGCACCTGGACCATCAAACTGAAGAGGCCCAGGGTTTATGTACACATCATCCATCAAGAACTTTGTTGCATTTTGTCTAAGCACCCTGCACTTATATCAGTAGCTATCAGTCTATCACCCATAAAGTCTTCTTGAAACACAAACTGCAACAATTCCCAATCCCACCGAAGACGGGACCATCACTCTTGCAAATTGTGAATATATGTCACAATTTGGATGAATGAGTGGGGTGTGACCGACAGGCAAAGTTAAGTGTAGTCTTTTTTTTGGAATATACAACCAAAAGACCAAGTATATATGTTCATAGACCAAAAATAAAGTCTGGTTCTGAAATAGAAAACATGTGAGAGGTAGTATTTGGACGTAAACTTCCTTTTTGTAGGAAGAGCAACAAAGTCATTATTAAAGCATGAAAGGTACCATTAGACATGGAAATTTCAGCCCATTTACATATGAATGAGTCAATTTGAGTCAACTTTCACCTTTGGCAGGTCAACTTGGTTGGAAGTCGGCCAAAATATATACACCATAATTTAACGCATACTAAAAGATCCTTATTTCCTTTATCATCAATAAATTTTCATTAATATATTCTTCAAACTTATATATAACACCTAATTATTTTTAAATATTGTTATTAAAAATGGACAAACAGTGTTTGTAGGTCAATCTGACTGGACCCATGCTAAAAGCTAATTGTTTTAGCCAGTTACTTGACCTCCCCATTTTACCGCCTCTGGCATTATGAAACAGAATGGTAATTAGTAACATACTCGTATACTTTTCCTCTCAAATCCACCTTAGCAGGATGAACAACAGGTTTGCCGATTATCATTGATCCAGAAGCATGACCATAATCCTTTACAGCCATCATTGCCTAGAAATCTCCAAAGTAGTCAAACAAGTAACAAAGTTATCAATCATGTATCTAGAAAAATGCTGACAACTGCAGACACATCTACTTTAAAAACAGAAACCATACAGTTATTGGAGCAGCACCACATCGCCAATTGTCTAGAGAATCCTTCAAATTAGTTACAGTTGCCATGTAACCATTAAGACCAGCAGCCAAAATATGGTAACAAATATGCCCAAGAACCTACTTTTTTTATCTCAAAGTTAGGAAGACGATACTTAATGTTTTAACATAAATTTTTATCAAATAGGGTGCATCGTACAACGTACATAGGCATAGTCACAATCGAATTTTGAAGGCAGAGATCCCCGCGCTTGATATCCCATAAAGTGACAGATTGGAGTAAATTTCTTCCCTTTATATGTACCTTCTTTCTGTTAACATTTACTTAGATGATGAGTTCTCGAAGATCATGATGTATTAATAATACTAATAACAATTCTACACTCAATATAGAAAGAAATACATAAATAAGACTGTACCAGTCGCTTGCTCATTTCTGCTTCCACAAGTACAGCAAGAAGCTTTTCTGTTTCAATCTGAGATTCGAAATTCGAAAATCAACAAATATTGTTAAGCTTTTCTGTTCCACCCGTGAAAGGGATACTTCAGGTCATGTTTTATCACTAATGTCTAATAGCTCAAATGGATGAAAATCACCCATAGTCTGTATTATATGCATAAAATCGATAAAATAACATTCTTCAAATTTTAGATTATATTCGTAATTAAATAATGTAAAATAGTTTGACAAAAGCGTTTTGTCCCAACTGACCGCCCATTTTGTTAACTCTACTTTCTATGAAGTATATAAGGGCAATAAACCAAGTACCTGAGACAACTGTGCCGAGTCATCTGATTCAGGATAAAGGAGAAGCTGCACAATTGAAGGCCATATATGAGCAATTATATAGATTTTTATATATAAGCCACATATCCATATGCATATATATGATAAACTTACCTCCTTTCGAATGAATGGTGGTAAAAATTGAAATAAGCCTGATGCCCAAGGTGACAGTTGTGATGATATTTTATCAATGGGAACACCTTGTTCAAGAAATCGATGGATTTCCTGAAAAAACATAAGATTTCGATGCCATAGCATCAGGCAAAATAAATTATTTTGATCTTTAAATTAAAATTAAGAGATGTTAGTCACCTGCAACAAGGCATAAACTTCAGGAATGCTTTCTATAAGCCCTTCTGGAAGCAAAATGACACCATGGTACTTTTCTGTCCCAGTAAACAAATTTCTGAAGATAAGTAGATAATAGTAACCAGTAACCACCACACTGACAATTACAAAAGGTGACAATATAGGCGGGTCAGGTAGTGTATCAAAGGTCAAAGAGGGTAATTATGGTATCAATTGAGACTTGTAGGACAGGGTTGGGGTGGCCTGAAAATTTTTGGTCCAAATAGCTTATGTATACTTGGTGTGTCAAATACGTTATCAAAAAATTTATTATATTAATAACAGCTTAACTTTATGATCAAAATAATCAAAGAGATTTTATGTATTGAGATTACACTTTAGGCAACTTTGAACCCTTTCAAACCATTTGATGTATTTCCTCCTACGCTAAATTTCTTATGTACTGCAATTACATAAAAATAATAATGATTACTCTTAAAGAGCTTTTATGTAATGAAATTGCACTTTAGGCAACTTTCAACCCGTTCGAACCATTTGACGTGTTTCCTTTTACACTTATTTTTATCTTACCCATGTACCCTCATCGATGATTTAAAATCAGAAAGTATAACTGGAAAAATCCATAGACCTTTTTCTGCCCTGGCTTGCACAGAATCACATATCTGTTTTGTTATGTCAAAGATGGTTAAATTTGCAGCGATAACTTCTTCACCAAGAATAACCTACAAATGAGACATACAAGGTTAAGCTTGGGATCAACAAGAAGAATTATATAAAACATGCATCCAAATCCAAATTTTATGATAAGAAAGAATGTGCACCATGTTAGGATGTGACTGCAGAGTGCATTCCAATGCAACATGAGAGGCTTTCTGACCCATCAGGCGAACAAAATAATAGTACTGGAAATTAAAAATCATTAAGGAAGGGACAAATAAAGGACAAGAAGTAACAAATACAAGGGAAAGGAGTAAATTCAGCTATTGCATATATTACTATGCATTAAAGTTGTGACCCGATTAGTTATAAATGTGTTGATTCAAGTTATACGTTATTTAAAACAGGTCAAAAGGATATTTTCAAGCTAATAAGAAATGGGTGAAAAATCGTCTAATATGTATTATATAAGGCACACAACCTATTACATTCACTTATGAAAGAAATGCAAGATTATTGTAACAATATGTTTTTGTGATCATGTATAAAACGCAAACTAGTCCTAACAAATTTTCTACAACTGATAAAGAAAAATGTATCATATGACTCATTACCCAACCCATCCCACCCATTTTAGTGATTTTACCACCTCTAACTCTGCGTTGTCTCAATTAGGATTACCTTCTCAGCTGAAACAGCATCTGTGCAGAGGTTGCTGATGAGCTGAGAGTCAACCTAAAAAAAGAGCAAGCAAGGTTTATAATCTAATTATTATTAATAGTTCTCTAACTTAAAATTAATTGCTTCAGTATTTAGGATGTGCAGGAAAAATGTGAAAAAGTAACTCTGATTTACATCGAACAATAAAGAAATTTCAATGCAAATGCTTAAAAGCTAATTCAATAAGACTAGAGAGCATGCCCTCTATATATTGTTTTCATCAGTTTGTTACTCATATGAAGTGGTTGACATCATAAATGCACACCTTACAAACTGTATCAAATCCAACATTAGCTTCGACAAACTGGTTCTTAAGATCTCCATTCAAAGTAACAGGTACTCCGACCACCTGAAAATTATTAAATTATTTCAACAAATATACCTATATAATAAAGTACATCTTGGGTTATGGCATATTTATGTACCTTTGTAGAGCATTTTGCTTGAGAAAAAGTCTCAGCAAGATGAGCTGCATCTGTATTTGATGTTACCCCTTCAATTTTGGACATAAAAAGCAGAATTAATAAATTATAATACAAGACCTGGAACAATCATGCAATTATAGTTGTTGCATACCTCCAACAATGACAAGGCCATCCAACTTCAAAGCGTTACATGCACCCATTGCAGCATTGACCTGTTCTGTTGTTCTAATTTGATCTTTTGTTCGTCCCAATAGGTCGTAACCACCTAAAGAGGACTCAAACAGTCATTAATCAATATTGCACATGGCAGTTTAACCCATAAACTTATAAAAATGGGTCGATTCTGGCTATGTTGTACTATAATGGCTCAGTGTACTTCTAATGCATAAACCTATTTAAGTCATTAATATTATGTTTCACAGATTAGAATGCAATGGAAGTTATATGATTTCACTTATTATATAAAAGGTTTGGATAAAAAGTGTTTTGGGTCAAAATCGCCCATGTGCCCCATTAACAAACCCGCCCGACCAGTCCATTTTTCACCTGTAGCTCACAAATTTAATTTCTTGCAGCGTACCTTGGTTTTTGTAGGTACGAAGAACATCATCTGTTATTTCAAGTGTCCTTTGAGCAAATAAACCTTCAGAACCACCTAGTGACATGCAAAAAAGATTTTTTATTTTTGTTTTTAATGATCCCACAATTGTGAGACTATAAGCAATCTTGTGTAAGAGATAGTTCCCAGTTATATTCACAAGTATTAAACAAAAACAAGCATTACTCACCGAGAAAGCCAAGCAAAATACTTTCACAGTTATGTATTTTGAGAGCTTCATGTAGGCCCCATACTACATTATGTCCTCCAGGAGATTGTCTCCCGCAGAAGACCAATCCAACTCTGAAAGATGATAATCAACAAGAGTTTATTACTACACATGGTATAACACAAATTCTAAAATTTAGATGGTAAATATACAATACAGACAATTAGGTGGCAAGAACAAGACGTACAAGTAAAAACTGTTTCGAGTTGAAACATGTCATTTATGACTAAAGGTGAAAGGGGTGGGGTGGGTTGACCAGCAAAAACTTTTCTTTTCCAGTTTTAAAAGTTCTAATAAGTTATTGTGTTAGCTATTGATACTGATACGATTTTATTACAATAATAATCTAAACCTCTTGATATAATGACTTAGGTAGATTGTGGGCAACTTTCAGCTAATTTCACCGTTTCTGCCTTTAGCTATATCATATAATTAGACCTGTTTGAAATAAAAGACAGCCGAAATCGACCCATGTAAAATAAATGGGTTGAAAAGACCACCTGACCAACAACGATCTTACATATAGAGATGGTTAATTTGAACTACAACAAATAAAAGGAAATTGAGTGGGTTGAATTTTTTAACCTGATTGCAGGATGATCACTAATAATATGTGCATCAGGTACATTAGATGTAGCTCTAATAAAATGAGCCAGAGGTTGACCATAAGTGTGAGGAAACGACTGACTGATGGCGCTAGCACCAGAGGTATCCACTACTGTAGTTGCATCACCAAACTCTACTCGCACAGTAGTTCCCTAATAAAGAACAAACCCAAAAAAATGGCTCAAAATACAATAAATATCATTAAAGTCATGTTCCACGACTCTCGTTACATATTAACGGTCAACAGTTCAAATAATAAACTGCAAAACCACATATTTGACTAATCTGTCACATGAAACTCTGAGGATCAAATAAAGTTGAAGATCACGATACACATACATGATACTATAGAAACCTTCATATTTATAGACCAATATGAAGATCATAATCATCCTGCTTTTAGTGTTTGTTTACGCCAATTATACAACATGCTTTCCATACACTGATTGCATCCATGGTTGATTAACTTTCCATCTTTGGACGACCAAGATTAAATAGAAACGATCAAAATTTGATCAGACGGGGTAGATTAAAAAGTAAAAATACTCTTAGCTTTAAAATGAAGTCAAGAATGTTTATATATATATATATATATATATATATATATATATATAGTATAGATCACACAAAACATGAACAAGTGAGTCAGAAATATCGATAATTGACGAGTTGTGATAACGAAAGTGAACCTGAAGACAAGGAGGAAGCTGTGGTTTGTAAAGTGATCTAGCTTGTTGCAGATGAGATAGGTCTCTTGGAAGTCCATAATCTGATTCCATTTTTTATTTTTATTTTTACTTTTATGTTTAGTATGCAGAAACTGTATCTATCTATCTAACTATCTATATGTATATGTTTGCTCTGCTTATACGCAGTTGTTTGTGGTTTTATGACTAAGAACAATATAATTAAACTACAAACAATGGGATGCGCCGTTGGTTATGAAAATCAGTTTACTATAAGAAAAACAAGACACACCCATGGTTGCATACCTTTGTATGACAATGACATCCATTACTTTTTTATTAACTTTAACTAACTAATTATATAGTAAAGTAATACTCCGTAGTAATTTATTTCTGATCATCCCATTTAATTTAATTTATCTTCTTTATATAATAAGGTTTCTTTCGGTAGAAGGTATATATATGTAAATATTCAATCTTCCTTTCTTTTCTCTGCATTTTCTTCCCTTCTAACTTATCCTCCTTTTCTACTTCTTGTATTATTAACTCGAAGTGTTAACAGATTCGATTGTTGAATGATAAGATCATCTCAAATACAAGTTTCGTTGTTGAGAGGGGAGAAAGTACTAGAATCTTTATTTTGGGTTTCTTGTTTTATGTTGATGCATCTTAGTGTGCCTATCAATTGGTATCAGTCTGTAATTGTTTAGTTATGTAATTACGATGGTTTAGACGTTTGTTAGTTATAAAGTAATTACATTTTGTGTTTTGGTAAAACAACCATTTTGTGTCGCAATAGTCAAGTTGGCGACACAGCTTGTGTCGCATGAGTCGGTTTGGCGACACAGCATGTGTCGCAAGGGACAATTTAGGTGTTCGGTATAAATAGTTGACTTCGGCTCATTTGCTAGGGTTGACGAAATTTGTACTTCAGAGAAAGTTTTGTGAGGTATATTGTATTCAAAGCTGATCGGTTATTCGTATTAATATAATATACATTTGTGTTTGATTCGTTTTATTCGTTTAACGTGTTTATTATCAATCGTTGGATTCCGCACGTCGATTGAATTTTAGGGTTCGATTAGGTCCGACCACAGGGATCTACAATTGTTATCAGAGCCATAATCTTCGGATTTGGCATTATTGAATCCGTTTGGAACGTTTCTCGAGTTAAAACGAATTATTTTGGTGTTAGATCTTCATAGAAAGGTGTTATAGGTTTGATTTCTCGGTATAAGAGCCACAATCTTCGGATCTAGTTGTTGTTCCGGGGGACTCAGGCCTGCATGCCTTTGAAACAACACCTAGGACTTCCGCCGGATGTAACCGATGATGTACCTGCTTCGGATGTTAATGAAACTTTATGTTTAGATTATTTCTCTATCGTTGATACTCCAGGTCAACCGAGACCGCTAGCTGTAGATTACTCTCACGCAGATTTATCATTTATTCATCGAATGGTTAATGAGGAAGGTAGGGTATCTGAACCTGAGTTCGATTTTGAAATTAACGATGATGTATCGGTCGAAGATGAAGAGCTGCATTCAGATGAATTTTATGATGAAGCTCCAATCATTAGCAGAGCCTACCAGTACTTCTCAAGAACAACAAAGTACTTCTCAAGCAGAGCCTGCTCAAGAATTTATACCTCAAGAGACACCAGCTCCAGAGACATCAGCAACTGAAAAAGAAAATGCAGAAGAGAAAGCTGCTAAACATGCTCAGTGGTGGCCTCGTGGAAGAAATGCTGAACCTGTGCCCGTTACATGCCAATCTTACAGGGTCAGAGGTGGTTACACTGGTGTTATTAAAAGTTGGAAAGTAGATAATGGCAGATTGTTGATCAAAAGAGTTGACGGTGTGCAACATTTTAAGATGTTATTCAATAGTCTGAGTATGTTGCCAAAGGGAGAACTTAATAGATTCGTGTTAATATAATATACGTTTGTGTTTGATTTGTTTTATTCGTTTAACGTGTTTATTATCAATCGTTGGATTCCGCACGTCGTTTGATTCTTAGGGTTCGATTAGGTCCGACCACAGGGATCTACAATTGGTATCAGAGCCATAATCTTCTGATTTGGCGTTATTGAATCCGTTTGGAACGTTTCTCGGGTTAAAATGACTTGATTTAGTGTTAGATCTTAAAGGTGTTATAGGTTTGATTTCTGGGTTTTATGGAAGATCTTTGGGTTATTATTTGTCCTCCATTCGTGATAATTCGTTAGGTTTACGAAATCTTACGAATTTTAGGGTTTCTTGATTATTGCTATAGCCGTTTGTGCGACACAAGATGCGATACAAATTTTGTGTCACGATTAGGGTTGTTGCGACACATCCTTCTATCGCTTTTGGATCTCTTCGACATAAGCCTTTAAGTAGGCGACATAAGCTTGCGACACAAACTTATTTTGGTTTGCGACATTAGCCTTTGATTATGCGACACAAGCTTGCGACACAAGTTTGTAACTTGCGACACAACCATTGTGTCGCTATTGATTCTAATTTAAAAGCAATCTGCGACATAACCTTTGTGTCGCCACTTAATTTGGCGACATAACTCTGTGTCACATAACAGTATGTGTATTTGTGTTTTTGTTGATCTTTTGCAAGTAACTCAAAATGTCTGCATCTTCGTCTACTTCTATTCAGCAGGTTGGAGCGATGTTGAAACAGAATAATGAGGTTGGATCGGGAAAAAAGCCTCCTATGTTTATGCCAGGAATGAACTATTTGGATTGGCGTCAAAGATTTGAGTCTTTTGTAGCCTTTAATGATCCTGAAATGCAAATTTATTTAGAGGAAAGATATGAGCGTCCTCTGAAAACCGGGGTCTTTAATGGTCCAACTCCTGAGAAATCCATCAAGTCCATGACGCTAGAAGAAAGAATGGCGTTTGATATGGAACGAAAAACTCATTTTGCCATCACTATGGATTTTCCTCAACCTCTTTTGAGGCAACTAAGGCAACATAAGATCGCTTATGATCTTTGGAAAGCTTTTGAGAAGAAGTGTGGTGGTAGTGACCAATATAGAAAGAATAAGTTGGACTTAATTAAATAAGAGTATGAAGTTTTTGACATGCTGCCTAATGAATCTTTGGAAGATATGTGCAGTCGATATCAGTTGGTTAATGAGTTACTGGAAGGGGGTGTTATGTTGGATAAAACGGATGTGAATAAGAAACTTCTTAATTCACTTCCCAAGAAATGGAACACATGTGTCCTCTTAATGGAGAAAGATGAGGACATAATGGATATGGAGCTTGAAGATTTTATCAGTCAAATCGAGGCAGATCTTCTGGAGATGCAGAGAAAAGAGACTAAAGCTACCACTCATATCCAAAATCTAAAACTCTATGGTGTGGATGTTCCTGTATCATCAAATCAACCTACCGGTACTGCATTCATAGCAGGCAGAGCAAGTGGAACCGGATCTGCAAGTACTACCTCTTTTGGTGGTGCTTATGTTCACATTCAAGGAACTTTGCCATTTGCGTCTGAGGAGTACTCATCTACTTTTTCAGCATTTCTATCCGCTGCCAGGGATTTTACCGATGAAGATTTTGGTTAGATTGATTAAGAAGAGCTAGAAAGGCTGGACTTGAAGTGGAACATGGCAATGCTCACAAGAAGGGTAAAGAACTTCTTAAAGAAGTCAGGCAGAACATCTGTGAATGATCCAGGTGAAAGGGGTTTGGGATTCAACAAAAGCAAGGTTAAGTGCTACAAGTGTCCAGGGTGTTATAAGTTGGTATCAGAGCCTAGGTTTGGGTGAATTGAGCATTGTAAAGTGTTCAATTCCAAATCTAAATGGTGTTATGTCAAACATTCCTGGGTATGGGATTTAGCATGGTATATGAAATTGTTAGTATATAGGTACTAACGATTAACAAATTTCAAGTGTTGTGTTGATTACAGATATGGCAGATAACGAGCAACCGACCACCAACCCTAACAATGCCTCCAAGATCGATGTTCCTCCTTTGGATACTCATAATGAGAGACATGATCATGAGGATACTTCTATTCCGGTTCATGAAGAATCAAATAGAGATGATTATCTTTTTCAACTAGAAGATGAAGTAATTAACCTCAGAGAATATAAAAGACAAACTGAAGCGGGATCATCCCAGCAACATTTTGAACAACAAGCACCGGTTTTTGGTATTATTCCACCACCCCAGTTAAGTAAAATGTGTTCTTTCAAAACATTTATGGCAAGTAAACCACCGGAGTTTCATGGTAGTACAAATCCAACAATAACTTTGAATTGGCTGAGAGACATGGAAAGAAAGTTTGATGTGACTCGTTGTGAAGAAGAATTAAAGGTTTTGTATGCAGTTCAATGTATGAAGGATGAAGCGATGGTTTGGTGGGATTCAATCATTGGCCATTTGACACAACAACAAAAGGAGTCTATTAGGTGGACCGAATTTTGTAATGTAGTATGTAATCAGTATTGCTCAGATTTTGATATGGCGCGTATTAGAAGGGAGTTTATGAATTTGCAATTGACTGATAATATGACAATCGATGAGTTGATATCTCAGTTTTTTGATAAGTTGAGATTTGTTCAACAATGGGTGTCGGATGAGAAAACTAAGGTTGAACAGTTTGCTGACACTTTACCTCCGAGTTACCATACCACTGTGAGATTGGTTGGTTATTTATCTCAGGCATTTATTCTTGCATGCTTAGTTGACTGTGATATGAGAGCTTAAGGTATTCAATCTAAAGATATTTCTTCTTCGAGGTCTAAAACTGGTTCTTTGGGTAAAGGAAAGTCTAGATGGCAAAGTAACAGACAAAGTAAGAAATTTGGTAATAAAAGTGGTTCAACTGGGAGTTTCAATTGGTGTGGTTCTTGTAGATCTAGACATACTGGCCCATGTACTGTCCAGACTAATAAGTGTGTTAAATGTGGAGAACTTGGTCATGAATTTAAGAATTGCAAATTTCCGAATTTCGTGTGTTGGAATTGTAAGAAAGATTCATTTATAAAATTTACCAGGGTATACTCCCTTTACCTAAAAAAAAAATTGTAAGAAAGAAGGTCATCGTGTTGGGCAATGTCCTGAGGCGGGGAGACAGGGTTCGGTTTCGGTCGGGCATTCGTCATCTTCCGGGAAAAAGCGGAAGAATCCACCGCCAGCTGTGAGTAGGGCATTTCAGATGACAGTCGATGAAGCTGTCCACACAGATCACTGGTACTTTTCTTATAAACTCTATACCAACATGTGTTTTATTTGATTCTGGAGCAAATTGTTCCTTTATATATGTGTGTTTCTGTGATAAGTTGAAATTGAACCCTACTTTGATTACCAAGCCTATAGAAGTAGAAATTGTTAGTGGCAAGTTAGTTCCTGTTACCACCTCGGTGACTGGGGCTAGTATTGTGATAGATGATCAGACTTTTCCAATTTCTTTTCTATTGATGCCAATTCCTGGTTTTGATGTGATTATTGGCATGGATTGGTTAAGTCAGAATAAAGCCAGTATAGATTGCCATAAAAAAGTTGATAAGAATCCCAATTTCTGAAGAGTCATTTGTCGTGGCTCGAGGAGAAAGGGATTGTGGGCATATTCCTTTGATTAGTATGATGAAAGCTAGGAAATCTTTGTCTAAAGGTAGTGAATCTTACCTAGCTTATGTTATCGATGCCAACTTAGAAAAGAAATCCATTTCTAATGTCCCGGTTGTTTCTGAATATTCAGATGTATTTCCCGATGAATTACCTGGTTTGCCACCGGTTAGGGAAGTTGAATATCAAATTGATCTTGTTCCGAGTTCAACCCCGGTAGCCATAGCTCCCTAAAGATTGGCTCCTTCTGAAATCCTAGAAATGATGAATCAGATACATGAGTTATTGGATAAAGGGTTTATTAGACCTAGTTCTTCACCGTGGGGTGCACCGGTTTTATTTGTGAAAAAGAGGGATGGGTCTTTTCGAATGTGTATTGATTATAGGGAACTGAATAAAAGAACAATAAAGAATAAATATCCTCTGCCTCGAATAGATGATCTGTTTGATCAGTTGCAGGGATCTTCTGTTTATTTTAAAATTGATTTGAGGTTAGGTTATCATCAGGTCGTGTTCGTGAACATGATATTTCTAAAACTGCTTTTCGTACCAGGTATGGTCATTATGAATTCTTGGTCATGCCGTTTGGTTTATCTAATGCTCCAGCAGTTTTTATGGATTTGATGAACCGCATGTGTCGACCTTTTCTTGATAAATTTGTTATTGTATTCATTGATGATATTTTGGTGTATTCGAAATCCGAATCAAAACATGAAATGCATTTGAGATTAGTGTTGGAAACTTTGAAAAGAGAACATTTATATGCAAAATTTTCTAAATGTGAATTCTAGATTCGGGAGGTACAGTTTTTGGGACATATAATCTGTAACGCTGGTGTGAAAGTTGGTCCATCTAAAGTGGAAGCAGTAATGAATTGGAAAGCTCCAAAGAATGCTTCTGAGATAAAGAGGTTTCTGGGTTTAGCAGGTTATTAGCGGAAATTTATTGAAGACTTTTCTAAAATTGACGGTCCGTTGACTAAGTTAACTCGGAAAGATGAGAAGTTTCTATGGACTGATCAACAAGAACATGCTTTTCAGACCTTGAAATAATTATCATGTCAGGCTCCTTTGTTAGCCCTACCAGATGGTTCAGATGATTTCGTTGTATATTGTGATGCATCATATACTGGTTTAGGTGTTGTTCTTATGCAAAGAGATAGAGTTATTGCATATGCTTCTAGGCAGTTGGAACAACATGAAAGAAATTATCCTACTCGCGAATTAGAGTTAGCAGCTATTGTATTTGCTTTAAAAATCTGGAGACATTATCTATATGGTACAAAGTGTATTATCTGTACAGATCACAAGAGTCTTCCGTACATGTTTTCACAGAAAGAGTTGAATATGCGTAAGAGAAGATGGTTAGAATTAATTAAAGATTATGATTATGAAATTCGTTATTATCCAGAAAAGGCAAATGTGGTTGCAGATGCTTTAAGTCGAAAAGGTATCTCTGACCAATTTTATTACATAAAAGTTGATGTTTCTTCAAATTTGGTGGATAAAATCAAAGATGCACAGTTGGAGGCTTTACTAGATCCTAATCTAAAGTCAGAAATCATGTTGAAAAGAAAAGACTTATTGCTTGATGATTCTAGAGGATTAAAGACTTTTCAGTCTCGCATGTGGATTCCTCTTATCGGTGGTATTCGGGTTATGATTTTGACTAAAGCCCATAAGTCTCGTTTATCTGTTCATCCCGGGAGTACCAGAATGTATAATGACTTAAAGCCTTTGTATTGGTGGCCTACGATGAAAACTAATATAGCACAATTTGTGGGTTCTTGTCATATTTGTGCTCAAGTTAAAGCTGAATACCAGAAGCCGTATGGATCACTGAAACAGTTGGAAATTCCAGAATGGAAGTGGGAACACTTAACTATGGATTTTGTGACTAAACTTTGATATGGTGTAAAAAGTCACATTTTTACTACCGATATCTCTCCCATTCTGGAATAAATCTTGGCAAATAAACTCAATAAATCTTCAAATCAATGAACCTTTGTCAAGAAGGTCAAAATAGAGTTGCACAAGAAAAATCAAGCAAAACGGATGAAAAATGAAGATTCCACACACGTTTGAAGATTCAAGACATCGGGACAAGATTTAAAGGAAAAATTTCCCATCACTGAGATTTCTCTTATCCAAGATATTCGTTTTCAAAATACGAATCTAACAGAAGAAGAATCAACAAAAACGGATGAAGAATGAAGATTCTACGTACGCCGGAAGATTCAAACGATTCGTACAAGACATCCAAGGATCAGAGACATATTTTTGGGATTTCTTTTAATCAAAGTCTTCGATTTTGAAAAACGAATCCAACGCAAAAAAAAATCAACGCAAACGGACGCATAACAAAGGAGATATGCACGAATCAAGAAACGAGATGAAAGATGGCGAACCGGGGCGTGCAGGTGGTAGCCGCCGCCGGCCACCATGGTGGCGGCGCCGGCTGGCCACCCCCGGTCCCCTGTGCGCTTTTCCATCCTCGCCCGTACTCGCAAGGTACACGTGCTAGGCCTTTTCCGCAACTTTGGGGTACACGTGCTAGACCTTTACGCGCTTTAGGGTACATGTGCTAGCAACTTTCCCACCTTTTGCTAACATGTGCCCCAAGTTGCTAGTATGCACCAATTTTTCCCTATAAATAGGGAGCCCGTGGTTCATTTGAACACACACACATTTTCTCACCTCATACACCTTTCCTACACCATTCTCAGAACAATACTTCTACTTAGTTATTAGTTCTACTTTCTCTCTCTATTTTCTTACTCTAAATTAGTTTTAGGCTAGTATAGGAGCTTATTTAGAATAGAAGGAAAGTGCGGAATGCATTGTAATCTTCGAAGTACGCTCGAAATTGTGTCAATTAATTCAAGTCTATTTTCTCTCGCATTTAATCCTGGTTCTTTATATCCTTATCTATCTTAATTAATTACGTTTATATTGATTATGCTAGATTTAGTTATTGCCATGATTAGAGAGTAGTATACTTGTTGTGTTTGCTTGCGATGTAGTTAGTTAATTATGGGATGATTTATAATTAAATATTAAAGATCGGTAGTATTGCTTTGATCGTCTTATTGCATGTTCTTGTTTGATTGTTGCCTTAAGATCATCATAGTAGTAAAATATAAACGGTCCTAATTATCGTAAAGTAATATGACGACCCCTATTCGACTGTTACTCGATATAGTACTGGAAACACTTCAAGGTGGAGTACAAATGTATGGAAGTCAAGGAACGACCGAAGGTAGTCATATTACAAAACGGTACATTATTACAAAGTAATATGACGGCCCTAATTCGACTGTTATTCGATATAGTAATGGAAACACTTCAAGGTGGAGTACAAATGTATGGAAGTCGAGTAACGACCGAAGGTAGTTATATTACGGACTAATATATAAAATAAGAAACCTAGTTTAATTTTCCTTTCTAAATAGACTTTTAAACTTCAATTTAATCTAATCGTCTTTCCACCAATAAACGTGATTACAACACCTTTTTAACGACGTCCAATTAAAAGGTAGTTAATCATCTGTGTCAATATAATTTGTCAAAGGTATGAAACTATGGAACCGCAAGGCTACATGGGGGATTATCGTAGGACAAAATATGGCCAAGGTTTGAAGCGGCGGAACCACTTTAAGTGAGGAACGCTGTGGATAATTAAGGGATTTATTGGGCAATCTTAAGCAAGGGCCGGTTTAAAGTCATAAATGAACTTTTAAATATACGAATATGTTAGGATGACGAGGAATTGTTATATGATTCAGTTTTGTCTAGTACCTTTAGATTTTGTTCCCGTTCATATGAAAGTATTATTAATACATAATTAAGATTTTGCTTATTATTATAAATACTTTGTAATGTTACTATAACCTAGCTCCCGGTGTGACATGCTAATGGAACTTTAATTAGTAGGGAATCTAGTGTTTACATCACAGGTAGCCAAGAGTAACAATTAACAAATATCTTTGAAAACAGTGTCTCCAAACATCATCTCATAACTTAATTAACGAATTCTCAGCAAACACTATCTTTATTTTATCTGCTTTATCTGCTTTATCTTTTATTTTAATTTTGTTTTTATTTATTTACTTACCTAAGTTAGTTAATAGAAAAACCAAAACTCCCCCACTATTTTATAAACCCTTCACTAGTTTGAAAGCCCTCATCTGCCACGCCTTAGTTTCAATTCAGTCGGTTTGAAGAACGACTCTAGGTCATACCTACCACTTGCTCACCCTTAGGATTAGCATTGTTAGGGAAAACTTAGTCCCCGCAATTACAAATTTAAAACACCCACTGATGCCCGTCGCTAGTAGCCGGTGCAACGACAAGGGCAGGATCCTTACCGACCGCCGGTGACGCATCAAGTTTTTGGCGCCGTTGCCGGGGAACCAACTGTACGATCCTTAGGAGTTAAGAAGAACTTACTTACTAGTGAACCTTTAGGATTTCTTAAACCCCTACGTTTTTCTTTGTTTTTCCTCCCTTTTACTACTTTTAGAAATTACCCCCTATCCATTCAACTAGTCAACCACCTGCCAACGAGACTATGACTGCTGCACGTATCACTCTCGCTAAAGACTCTAAACTTTTGATTGAAGGTCGAGGAGGACCAATCGTCTATCCAGAAACCGATAGAGCCTCATTTGAATTAAAGCCCCATATTGTTCAGTTAGTCCAAAACCTCTGTCAATTCCGTGGCCTACCAAATGATGATCCAAACTCTCACCTTAACAAATTCATTTCCTTACCCAACTCCTTTAAGCCGATTGGGGTTAATCAGGACATAGTTTATCTATACCTATTTCCCTATTCACTCACTCTCAATGCAAAAGCCTGGTTAATCAGGAGATTAAGGAATTGAAAAGTCAAATACAACAAGTCTGTCAAGTTCAAACTTGCCTTAATTGTGCTAATCTGAACCACTCAGCCCAAATTCCTCACTCTCATCTAACTCCGCCCAATACTAACCCTTCCTTTAACCCACCTAGGAATAGCCCACTAACTTACCAACCCGAACTGTCTGAACCCTCTTCCTCACAAACCTCTAGTTTTGACGACACCCTGATACAAGTCATTCAAGGAATCACGGCTAGACAAGACCAGACTGATCTCATCTTAAGAGATCAACTGACTTTGTTAAAAGCTTTCGAATCCCAATTAGGACAATTAGCACAACGTATTAGCGCTAAACCTCAGAACAGTCCAACTAGTTGCCCTAAGGAGGCTTCCCATATTTAAGACTCTCAGGTAGCACATAGCCCACCTACGATTTCTTCTCCGGTGAAGGAACCACCTATTGTTCCATCGACAATAGATTTAGAGTCTACATCAAATAGGAGAATTCCATTTCCGGCTCGTCTTAAACAACGATCCGACAAGCTTAAGTCTTTTAAACTTGATAGGAAATTCCTAGATACCGTATCTGAAGTTCATTCCAAAAAGTACTTCAAAAAACTTCTTACAACCAAGGATAAGGTACCCGAAGTACCCAACGTCCCGCTGAATGAGGAATGTTCAGCTATCTTGAAAAATACCATTCCGGAAAAACTCGGAGACACCGGACGTTTTACTCTCCCCTGTTCTATCTACAATTCAGGCATCATCTGTTCTCTTGTCGATTTAGGAGCTAGTGTTAATCTTATGCCATACTCTCTTTTCAAGAGGCTCGAGTTGGAAAATCTTCGACCTACCAAAATGACCATACAGCTTGCTGACCACTCGGTCAAATACCCTAAGGGAATAGCTGAAAATGTTTTAGTTAGGATTGACAAATTTCTTTACCCAACAGATTTTGTAGTAATGGATATGCAGGAAGACGTACACATCCCAATCATACTAGGAAGACCTTTCATGAATACGGCCAAGGCAATCATAATGTCTTCGCACAAACCATTAGATTGCAGTCTCAAGGAGAAACCATCACTTTCCATATTGACAATCCTAACGCTGGAGACCATGCCGATATGTATATGATTCCATGAACAAGACCACAGAAGACAAAGAAACTGCAAAGCCAATAAGTGAAAGGAAATCTAGCAAGGAACTGGCAATTACGCCATATTTTCCGATTGACCTCCAACGAATAGGACAAGAGATGAAAAACGCATCTCCATCAGTGAAAAACTCAACGATGGAAGAAATTGGGATGAGAAAGATGGAAGAAGAAAACAAAAGAAGCATAGCGCCAACTAATCCGTTTACCACTGAAGAAAAGGCGGGAAGTAACCACGACCATGCCATGAGAGGAGAAACACCGGAGGAATATTCCAAACGCACTAGTTACCAACCACAAACCATCACAGATCCCAAAGTGCTCATCCAAATATTCGACAAAGCAGTAGGAGGAATAAGCAGCAAAATCAACATGCTTACCCTTTCCCCTGCTGAGCTGCAATTCTGTCAACAACATAAACGGACGTATACTAGGATCTACAATGCCCTTAAAAGATCTAATATCTCATTTACCTTAACACAATGGGGGATGTTAGGATCTATTAGAGCGCATATAAAAGAGACTATTGGACATCCGAGCAGTCGTGCCGATATCTTGACGATGAATGATCTCACATCATTGCTTGACTTGCTAAATAGAGAAGATCACCTTAGTTCCAAAGAAAGCGGATATATGGTTATCAACTCCACTATTAAAAAACAAGTTGAGTTATTGATTGAAGAACTTAGTGATCTCGTTTGGGAGGAATCAAGGCGCGAATGACCTTTTAGGGCCACACATGAATCACCACTTGATATCGCTACTTTTGTTACAATCCATCTACGGGAGATTCAACAACGGAAAAGTAACTCCAGAACGAAGTTCATATTCTACTCAGGATGCAAGGAGATACTTCGTCAGCTTACTCTAGTTTTCTCAGAATCTGACTTTCCATTCAACAACCATCAGCACCGGAAAATAAAGGACCTGTGCACATCCATCAGAAGATTCAACGGAGACCCCAAGACCAAGAATTATGAAGACATAAAACTGCAATTCTTGGTGTTTATATGCTCTCTCTGGCAAAACCCACCACCAAGAGAGGTTGTTAAGATAGACACAACCACCATAACCGACCCTAGTGAGACTGTCACTAAAGCAGTCGATTACATCACCTTCGGACTTCACGGACTTGCGAGGACAACTTTAGAGAATCTTTAGAACTACAATGCATCATCGAGAGATAGTCCACTTGAATTGACTACGACAATAGTCAATCACTTCATAAGAATCTATCCACCTCGATACACTTTTCCACAACCTAGGGCACACAACATCAACATAGTGGATCCCATGGATGCATCCATCTCCATCTAGCCAGGAGAAAAGAAGCCGAGCTCTCGACTTTAAAAGAGCGCTTCTTGGGAGACAACCCGTGTTTTAGATTTCCGCAATTTTACATTCCAAGAAGTGATGAAGTCTCCGACTATCTTTCACACTTGGATATACGAAGAAGTTTTAAGAACAGTCCAACGCATCAAGTTTTCAACGTCGGAAATAATTAAAGTATATCCAACGTGTTCACACCTACGAGACCAATCATAAGAAGACTTGATCAAGAGTGAACCCAACAAGATGAAGTTCGGCAAATGCATACCATTGAACACTGCAACTAATAGGGAGTACTTCTATACCAGTCTCTTTCTTTCGTTATAAATATACCATATCCACTATGCTTATTACTAAGTGTGGGATTCAAAACCAACATACACCGCTAAAAGAATATGTCTTAGATGTTTTAAATCCTATGTGTGGGATTTTATCCCAGTCAGAGCTTAGAATAACATCGAGGACGATGTTCCTTTAAGTGTGGGATACTGTAAAAAGGATAATGGTATATGCTTGATTCTAAACTCGTTGCTCTTTAGACCATCCTTCTCCAATAAGTAAACAATTTTTTTCAAAATTGAGTTAAAAATATGTTGAAAATGAAAAATTTTAGACAAAGAATGATTTACTTTGGGGAAGAAGGATAAATAAAATACAAATTCCTTTGGAAAATTAGTTTAGTAATCCTATAAAGAGCATCGCATGACTAGGCACACAACAAACCAACTTTTGATTCGTGAGGTATCTTGAGCCATATAAAGCATTCATTTTTAATGCTTCACTTCTTCGATTCTTGAGTGTGCCGATGTATGCGTTTAGAATCAGAACTTGCTCCTGTTATGCATTTTGAATCTGAGCTAGTGAGTAAAAAGAAGATTGAATCACTTCATTCTTAAACCTATCCGTACACCCAAAAATAAATACGTTATCCCTACCCTCTCAAAAGCATTCCTCAAACTTCATAGAAAGTTCCAAAGATGAAAGAAGAGAAGCTACAAGTATATAACGTCGAAAAAAATCAAAAGAAAAGAATTCGGAGAAAAGAAAGTCAAATGGAGAAAAAGACTCCTACCAAAAATCATGAGAAAAAGAGCGTCAATCCTCCCAAAAATTTCAGCTTTCCTCTTCACAAAATATATATATATATATATATATATATATATATATATATATATATATATATATATATATAAACCTATGAAAAACCAACACAACCACCTCTCATATCACCAACACTCCACTCCAAAAACCCTACATCACTTCTCCTAGAATGATTGTGGCTAGATCGACTTCGTGCTAACTTAAGGTAACGATTTGATTCTCGATCAAGCCTATGACGATAAACGATACATGACTGGCGTTCTGAGTGATTGATAATATTAGAATAGGAAATCCTAAACACTTTAAGTGATTGGAGTGACCACCGTGAGAGGATCGCCTAGTCATGTATCCAAGATCAAAGATCAAAAGCATGCTCCCAAAGATTACAACCCTACCTTTTCAAAAGCACGAATATTTTTTTTTCCAAAACCCCCACAGTAAAAAGTTCCGCCTTAAAATATTTCATTATCTACTTGTCTTTAACCATGCTTGAATTTTGAGTTTGCTTGAGGACAAGCAAAGTTCTAAGTGTGGGATACTTGATATCGCGTAAAATTCACGTTTTTACTACCGATATCTCTCCCATTCTGGAACAATACTTGACAAATAAACTCAAATAATGTTCAAATCAATAAAACTTTCTCAAGAAGGTCAAAATAGAGTTGCACGAGAAAAATCAAGCAAAACGGACGAAAAACAAAAATTCCACACACGTTTGAAGATTCAAGACATCGGGACAAGATTTAAAGGAAAAAGTTCCCATCACTGAGAGTTCTCTTATCCAAGATATTTGTTTTCAAAATACGAATCTAACAGAAGAACAATCAACAAAAACGAATGAAGAATGAAGATTCTACGTACGTAGGAAGATTCAAACGATTCGTACAAGACATCCAAAGATCAGAGAAATATTTTTGGGATTTCTTTTCATCAAAGTCTTCTTTTTTGAAAAACGAATCCAAACCAAAAAGAATCAACGCAAACGGACGCATAACAAAGGAGATACACACGAATCAAGAAACGAGACGAGATGGTAAACAGGGGCGGGCAGGTGGCAGCCGCCGCCGGCCACCAGGCTGCCACCTCCGGCCACCATGGTGGCGGCGCCGGCTGGCCACCCCCATCCCCCGTGCACTTTTCCGTCCTCACCCGTACACACAGGGTACACGTGCTAGGCCTTTTCCACAACTTTGGGGTATACATGCTAGACCTTTACGTGCTTTAGGGCACATGTGCTAGCAACTTTCCCACATTTTGCTAACATGGGCCCCAAGTTGCTAGAATGCACCAATTTTACCCTATAAATAGGGACCCCATGGTTCATTTGAACACACACCTTTTCTCACCTCATACACCTTTCCTACACCATTCTTAGAACAATACTTCTACTTAGTTATTAGTTCTACTTTCTCTCTCTATTTTCTTACTCTAAATTAGTTTTAGGCTAGTATAGGAGCTTGTTTAGAATAGAAGGAAAGTGCGGAATGCATTATAATATTCGGAGTACGCTCGAAATTGTGTCAATTAATTCAAGTCTATTTTCTCTCGCATTTAATCCTGGTTCTTTATATCCTTATCTATCTTAATTAATTACGTTTATATTGATTATGCTAGATTTAGTTATTGCCTTGATTAGAGAGTAGTATACTTGTTGTGTTTGCTTACGATGTAGTTAGTTAATTATGGGATGATTTATAATTAAATATTAAAGATCGGTAGTATTGCTTTGATCGTCTTATTGCATGTTCTTGTTTGATTGTTGCCTTAAGATCATCATAGTAGTAAAATATAAACGGTCCTAATTATCGTAAAGTAATATGACGACCCCTATTCGACTGTTACTCGATATAGTACTGGAAACACTTCAAGGTGGAGTACAAATGTATGGAAGTCAAGGAACGACCGAAGGTAGTCATATTACGAAACAGTACAATATTACAAAGTAATATGACGACCCTATTTGACTGTTATTCGATATAGTACTGGAAACACATCAAGGTGGAGTATAAATGTATGGAAGTTGAGTAACGACCGAAGGTAGTTATATTACGGACTAATATATAAAATGAAAACCTAGTTTAATTAACCTTTCTAAATAGACTTTTAAACTTAAATTTAATCTAATCGCCTTTCCACCAATAAACGTGATTACAACACCTTTTTAACGACGTCCAATTAAAAGGTAGTCAATCATCTGTGTCAATATAATTTGTCAAATGTATGAAACTGTGGAACCGCAAGGCTACATGAGGGATTATCGTAGGACATGACATGGCCAAGGTTTGAAGCGGCGGAATCACTTTAAGTGAGGAATGCTGTGGATAATTAGGGGATTTATTGGGTAGCCTTAAGCAAGGGCTGGTTTAAAGTCATAAATGAACTTTTTAAATATACGAATCTGTTAGGATGACGAGGAATCATTATATGATTCAGTTTTGTCTAGTACCTTTAGATTTTGTTCCCGTTCATATGAAAGTATTATTTAACCATAATTAAGATTTTGCTTATTATTCTAAGTACTGTTACCATAACCTAGCTCCCGGTGTGACATGCTAATGGAACTTTAATTAGTAGGGAATCTAGTGTTTACATCACAAGTATCCAAGAGTAACAATTAACAAATATCTTTTAAAACAGTTTCTCCAAACATTGTCCCATAACTTAATTAACGAAGTCTCAGCAAACACTATCTTTATTAAATTTGCTTTATCTTTTATTTTAATTTCGCTTTTATTTATTTACTTGCCTATTTGTGGGTTCTTGTCATATTTGTGCTCAAGTTAAAGCTGAATACCAGAAGCCGTATGGATCACTGAAACAGTTGGAAATTCCAGAATGGAAGTGGGAACACTTAACTATGGATTTTGTGACTAAACTTTGATATGGTGTAAAAAGTCACATTTTTACTACCGATATCTCTCCCATTCTGGAATAAATCTTGGCAAATAAACTCAATAAATCTTCAAATCAATGAACCTTTGTCAAGAAGGTCAAAATAGAGTTGCACAAGAAAAATCAAGCAAAACGGATGAAAAATGAAGATTCCACACACGTTTGAAGATTCAAGACATCGGGACAAGATTTAAAGGCAAAATTTCCCATCACTGAGATTTCTCTTATCCAAGATATTCGTTTTCAAAATACGAATCTAACAGAAGAAGAATCAACAAAAACGGATGAAGAATGAAGATTCTACGTACGCCGGAAGATTCAAACGATTCGTACAAGACATCCAAGGATCAGAGACATATTTTTGGGATTTCTTTTAATCAAAGTCTTCGTTTTTGAAAAACGAACCCAACGCAAAAAAAAATCAACACAAACGGACGCATAACAAAGTAGATATGCACGAATCAAGAAACGAGATGAAAGATGGCGAACCGGGGCGGGCAGGTAGCAGCCGCCGCCGGCCACCATGGTGGCGGCGCCGGCTGGCCACCCCCGGTCCCGTGTGCGCTTTTCCATCCTCGCCCGTACTCGCAAGGTACACGTGCTAGGCCTTTTCCGCAACTTTGGGGTACACGTGCTAGACCTTTACGCGCTTTAGGGTACATGTGCTAGCAACTTTCCCACCTTTTGCTAACATGTGCCCCAAGTTGCTAGTATGCACCAATTTTTCCCTATAAATAGGGAGCCCGTGGTTCATTTGAACACACACACATTTTCTCACCTCATACACCTTTCCTACACCATTCTCAGAACAATACTTCTACTTAGTTATTAGTTCTACTTTCTCTCTCTATTTTCTTACTCTAAATTAGTTTTAGGCTAGTATAGGAGCTTGTTTAGAATAGAAGGAAAGTGCGGAATGCATTGTAATCTTCGAAGTACGCTCGAAATTGTGTCAATTAATTCAAGTCTATTTTCTCTCGCATTTAATCCTGGTTCTTTATATCCTTATCTATCTTAATTAATTACGTTTATATTGATTATGCTAGATTTAGTTATTGCCATGATTAGAGAGTAGTATACTTGTTGTGTTTGCTTGCGATGTAGTTAGTTAATTATGGGATGATTTATAATTAAATATTAAAGATCGGTAGTATTGCTTTGATCGTCTTATTGCATGTTCTTGTTTGATTGTTGCCTTAAGATCATCATAGTAGTAAAATATAAACGGTCCTAATTATCGTAAAGTAATATGACGACCCCTATTCGACTGTTACTCGATATAGTACTGGAAACACTTCAAGGTGGAGTACAAATGTATGGAAGTCAAGGAACGACCGAAGGTAGTCATATTACAAAACGGTACATTATTACAAAGTAATATGACGGCCCTAATTCGACTGTTATTCGATATAGTACTGGAAACACTTCAAGGTGGAGTACAAATGTATGGAAGTCGAGTAACGACCGAAGGTAGTTATATTACGGACTAATATATAAAATAAGAAACCTAGTTTAATTTTCCTTTCTAAATAGACTTTTAAACTTCAATTTAATCTAATCGTCTTTCCACCAATAAACGTGATTACAACACCTTTTTAACGACGTCCAATTAAAAGGTAGTCAATCATCTGTGTCAATATAATTTGTCAAAGGTATGAAACTATGGAACCGCAAGGCTACATGGGGGATTATCGTAGGACAAAATATGGCCAAGGTTTGAAGCGGCGGAACCACTTTAAGTGAGGAACGCTGTGGATAATTAAGGGATTTATTGGGCAATCTTAAGCAAGGGCCGGTTTAAAGTCATAAATGAACTTTTAAATATACGAATATGTTAGGATGACGAGGAATTGTTATATGATTCAGTTTTGTCTAGTACCTTTAGATTTTGTTCCCGTTCATATGAAAGTATTATTAATACATAATTAAGATTTTGCTTATTATTATAAATACTTTGTAATGTTACTATAACCTAGCTCCCGGTGTGACATGCTAATGGAACTTTAATTAGTAGGGAATCTAGTGTTTACATCACAGGTAGCCAAGAGTAACAATTAACAAATATCTTTGAAAACAGTGTCTCCAAACATCATCTCATAACTTAATTAACGAATTCTCAGCAAACACTATCTTTATTTTATCTGCTTTATCTGCTTTATCTTTTATTTTAATTTTGTTTTTATTTATTTACTTACCTAAGTTAGTTAATAGAAAAACCAAAACTCCCCCACTATTTTATAAACCCTTCACTAGTTTGAAAGCCCTCATATGCCACGCCTTAGTTTCAATTCAGTCGGTTTGAAGAACGACTCTAGGTCATACCTACCACTTGCTCACCCTTAGGATTAGCATTGTTAGGGAAAACTTAGGCCTCACAATTACAAATTTAAAATACCCACTGATGCCCATCACCAGTAGCCGGTACAACGACAAGTGCATGATTCTTACCGACCGCTGGTGACGCATCAAACTTCCACGTACATCTCGAGGGAATGATACGATTTGGGTTATCGTTGACCGGTTGACTAAAAGTGCACATTTTCTTGCCATAAGTGAAACTGCATCACTCAGTAAGCTTGCATAGTTGTACGTCAATGAAATTGTCTTGAGGCATGGAATTCCATTGTCGATTGTGTCAGATAGAGATTCTCGATTTATTTCTCATTTCTGGCAGAGTTTGCAACAAGAACTGGGTACCAGAGTGAATCTCAGTACAACATATCATCCTCAAACAGATGGTCAGTCAGAGCGTACGATTCAGACACTTGAGGATATGTTACGTGCGTGTGTTATTGAATATGGTGGTTCTTGGGATTCTCATTTACCGTTAGTCGAGTTTGCTTATAATAATTCCTATCATTCCAGCATCGGTATGCCTCCTTATGAGATGTTGTATGGGCGTCGTTATAGAACGCCTACTTGTTGGTTAGAGGCTGGAGAGAAATAGTTTGGTGGGCCCGATATTGTCCAAATAACAGCTAACAAGGTGGCAATTGCACGTGAAAAGTTGAAAGCTGCAAGAGACCGACAGAAACAGTATGCATATCCATGTAGACGACCAGTTTTATTTTCTGAAGGTGAACTTGTTTATCTCAAAGTTTCTCCATGGAAAGTTGTGATCCGGTTTGGAAAACGAGGAAAGTTAGCTCCTAGATACATTGGTCCATTCAAAATTCATCAAGTGGTTAATGATCAAGCAGTTACATTGGATCTTTCTCCAAAGCTTGCTGGTATTCATAATACGTTCAATATTTGTTACTTGAGAAAGTGTAATGTTGAAGATCAGTCTCAGATTCTTCCTTTACAAGATTTAAAAGTTGATCGGAGTCAGAAGTTAATTGAAGAACCTGTTGAACTTTTAGACCGAAAAGTTACTAAACTTAGAAAGAAACAAATACCTATGGTTATAGTGAAATGGAAGCATAGTTTAGGTTCAAACCTAACTTGGGAGACCGAGGAGAGCATGAGATCCAGATATCCTGGATTATTTGGTCGTGATGAGATTTCGGGGACGAAATCTCCTTAAGGAGGGGAGATTTGTAACATCCTCTCCAGTGGTATGGTAAACTCCTATATAAATTAATTAAACAATTGTGTTAGAAATTAATTAATATTATTTGTTTTACTATGAAACTTAAATAAATAAGTCATAGGACTTATTGTGAGTTGTGAAATATTAATTGTTTTAAATTATTATAGTTGACGGTATTATAAAGTAATATTTCTCGTGAAAGATTTTTAGGTTCCAGATAACAGATTTAAGACGGGTATAAAATACCCAAAATTGGGGTCGGTTTATGAGGAGAGCCGATTTCCTTTTTCTAGTTACCTTCCCCAAATTGTTTTCATCACTTGTAAGTTTCTAAACACTCACAAGAATTCATACAATCAAGACTTGAAACTATAAACAAGATTAGTGGAAATTGAAGTGGTAATTCTTCTAAATTCACCTTCTTCTCCTTAGATATCATCATCATATCCTTCATTAAAGTGTAAGTGTTCTTGCTTTCTCATGAACTCAAGTTATTGGATTAGGTTAAAGATGAAAGGATTGAAAATTTATGTTTGAGTAATATTTGATGATTGAATGATGTTATTTGATTATTGTGAACTGATTTGGTATAGTTTTCTTGGTGAGTTCATGCTCTTGAGCCATAGATTAGGGCTCAATCAAGTAAGTGAATTAGGTTATGTAAATGAAACATGAAAAGTGATAATTTGAGCATGAAAGTTGAATTCCTTGTTATTATATGATGTTTATAGTAGTTATTGTTGATGTTAAATCTCTGTTCAAACTTGTTTTGGTATCTGCAATTGTGTAAAATTTGAGTTTAGTTCAAGCTGTAAATTTGCAGAAAGAAACAAGACACATGTGTCTGGACTGCATAGCCGATCGGCTATTGTTTATTGAGCCGAACGGGTATTCTAGTGTAAAAATGTCACAGAAATTGGCCTTCAATCTTTCAATTAGAATATATGAGAGTACCCGATCGGGTGAACCAGGTGAGCCGATCGGGTATATTGTTCCAGCCGATCAGGTAGATTAAGCCATACGGCTAACTTAGAACAAATTGATAACAGAACTTTGCATCGAAACAAAAACATTGAAAATCTTCATGCTAGCCGATCGACTAAGGGAATCAAGCCGATCGGGTATGGTCTGAAATCGGAACAATCAGTTTTAATATTTCATTGTACTTATACTGTATGTATATGTATATGTTTAAGAGACTAAGAAATGATACTTTAATATTATGATACTTATATTACATTGATGTACAGGATTATGAAATAAAAGTGAATGTTTGATAATTGTGATTATTATTATTAAGTGATATGTGTTGAATTTAAGTTAGATTGTTATAAATGAGTTACGAACTCATTATTCGGTTGTGTTTCAGAACAACCGAAGACTCAGTGATATAAGACTGCTGAGTGTGGAGACGTCAGAGGTATCGGTGAGTGGACTTGGGACTCACCTTTTGATTTAGTTGTAATCTTTGGTTGCAACAAGTGAACGTAGATTTGATAGTTTGACTATTTAGTTTGAATCCTTCATTGTTAATCTAAGTGCTATGTGGCCTTCGGGCATCAGTAACACGTTGTTTGGGCTAGTTGGTTATTGTGTGAATTACACAGAGTCTTGATTCATTCGTTGTGCGTGGAACCTGTATTTGATTATAATAACCATTAGTTATCGGTCTCGTCCGTAATGATCAAACGGATATGTACGATAAGTGTTCTTGGGGAATCCCCGGGTATTATGATATCTCAAGAACCACCAATCCTCATTGAAATTTGTGTGTTTACGGTTATTTGTTGTAAACTAATAGTTATGCTAAGTTGAATTGTGTGTAACAAGTTCATTCACTTAGCTTCGTACTAATCCCTCATTTTACTTCCTGCAGGTTATATTTTGAATATGTGGGTGGCAGGAAGAGGATGTTATGGAATGTTTGACTGCTATGCTAACTCTGATATGGTTTTGTTGTAAACTATGTTTGGAATTATATAATACCCCTTTTTTTGTAATAAGTGTATTATGATTTTAATAGTTTTAAACAGTTGTGTATTAAATAGGTGAACGATTTATGTACATTGCTTTGAATGTTTAATAGTAAAATATGTTTTAAAATTTACGTTTCCGAGATAAATAATATAATATTCATGTAGAGAATGAGGGGTGTTATATTTCAGCTGCCTTATTGCTGACTGAATCTCCTTGGGATAATAGCTGGCAAGATATTGTTGAGGATGAAAATGAAGAATGGCTGAAGTTCATGAGAAAACGAACGCTGTTAAAAGTAGTAAGTGGTATATCGATAGTGGTTGCTCATGACATATGACTGGTGATTTATCTCTGCTATCTAAAGTTAAAGATTACAATGGGGGTATGTTGCTTTTGCCAGTGATAAGGGAGGTGTTATTACTGGACAAGTTACACTCACTAATGGACAAGTGAGTTTTGAGAAAGTAAACTTTGTAGAACAGCTCCACCACAATCCACTCAGTGTTTCTCAAGTGTGCGACAAAGAGTACACCACTAAGGCTGAGTGTTGTATTCTAAAATCAGGATATGTTATTCTCGAGGAATGGGTGCTCCTGAGGGCACCAAGGCAAAAAGACACGTATATTTTGGATATGAGAACCATTGAAACAACTCAACATACGTGTCTATTATCTAAAGCTCCTGAAAAAGAATCACTACTTTGGCACAGACGTATGGGTCATTTGCACTTCAGGAAAATGAACTATTTGGTGAAAAATGATCTTGTGCGAGGAGTTCCGAAGCAATCCTTTGGAATCAACGATCATTATGTTCCCTTTCAGAAAGGGAAACAACACAAGAAATCCCATAAGTAAAAATTGGTGAATTCTGTTGCAAATTCGTTAGAACTATTGCACATCGACTTATTCGGACTAGTAAGTAAGATGAGTATGGGAGGTTCTAAGTGTTGTTTGGTAGTCACTGATGATTACTCATGCTTTTCGTCGGTATCTTTTTGTCTACTAAGGATGAAGTTCCTGAGATTCTCAATTACTTGTTTGATAAGCTGGAAAAGCTGTACAATCTGTCGATTAAGAAACTGCGATCTGATAACGAGACTGAATTTAAGAACTCAACTATTGAGTTGTACTGTTTGAGGAAAGGTTTTGATAATCAATTCAGTGTTGCACGAACTCCTCAATGGAATGGATTTGTTAAACATAAAAAAACAGGACACTCATTGAAGCTGCGAGGACCATGTTGGCAGATTTGAAGCTGCCTATCACTTTCTAAGCTGAAGCGGTCAATACATCGTGTTATGTCCTTAACATGGTTTTTATGGTTAAGAAGCACAATAAAACTTCTTATGAGTTGTTTAATAACCGTAAGCCATCATTACAGTTTCTTGAACTGTTTGGATGTCCCTGCACGATTATGTACACTAAGGAAAAGGTTGCAAAATTTGGTGCAAAATCAAGTGAAGGTTTGTTTTGGGATTCTCAAACAACTCACCGAACAAACGTGCATATAATTTGGCAACTAAACATATCGAGGAACATTTTGAGGTAACTTGCTTTCGTTACACTGAAAATCCTCGAGGAAAGGGACCAGAGCATTTGTTTGATTATGAAGCTATATTTAACTTGTTTAATCATCCACAAGAAGAAGATGAAGATGAAGTTAACCAGGTGGTGACAATGCTGCATGAGCTTGATATTTCTCCTGCTGCGTCTAAGCCATCGGCTACAACTTCTACCACTCCTGCAACTTTTATACAACATACAATTGCACCACCAACTTCACCACCACCTTCCAATGTTGAACTTCCTGAATCATCTACACGAAATCAACAATCATATGCTGATCTTCTCATTGTGTCTGATGATGAAGAGGAACTTGTTTCTGATTACAATGCATATGATTTGAGACAGGAGGCTGATTCTTCAAACTTGGATTCTGTCATTGTGCCTGATAAGATTCCGAGCTCTCGTACTAATAAGGATCATCCAGTGGAAAATATTATTGGTTTATGAATAAAGGGATTCAAACAAGAAGTCAAGTTGCTGCTACTAAGAATTCTGCATCACCGACTGAACCTACTAAGCCTGTTACTCTTGCATGTCTTCCTGCTGAGGTCAAAGAGTGTTTTCTATCTCAAGTGGAGCCTAAAAAGACTGAAGAGGCTTTGAAAGACCCACATTGGATTGAAGCTATGCAAGAGGAATTGCAGCAATTCAAAAAGCTGCAAGTCTGGACATTGGTACCATTACCCAAAGGTGTCTATCTGACTGGAACTCGTTGGGTATATCGAATAGAGAAGGATGATCGAGGAGTTATAATCAGGACTAAAGCGCATTTGGTAGTTCAGGGCTTTACTCAAGTTGAGGGTTTGGATTACGATGAAGTATTCGCTCTGGTCGCAAGATTGGAGTCAATTCATATCTTCTTGGCATATGCATCATTCAAAGAATTTCGCATTTATCAGCTTGATGTCAAGAGCGAATTTCTGTATGGATAGGTGGATACATATGTGTATGTGAAGCAGCCTCCAGGTTTTGAAGATTCTGTGCATCCGGAATATGTCTGCAAACTAAAAAAGGCATTGTATGGTCTTCATCAAGCTCCAAGGCTTTGGTACGAGAGGCTTTCTACTCATCTGGTGAAGAATGGTTTCGAAAGAGGCAACATTGATAGCACTCTTTTCACAAAAAGAGACGAAGATGATTTGTTACTTGTGAAAGTTAATGTAGATAACTACGTCTAAATAAAGGTATTCTCTTTTTCTCTCTCTCTCTCTAGGGCGATTTTTGGCGATTCCCATGGCTATTCCACGTACGTGTTTTTGTTCCATGGATTGTTAATTCTGCTCTAGTAATCGTGTTCTTCATAGTCTAATCTATTGTTTCTGTCCGTTCGTGTGGTTTTTCTCTGGTTAATTTTTGTGTGTTTATCATGAAATCGTCGTCGAGTAAGAGAAAGAAAAAGAAGAAAAATAGGGTTCCTGATCTGAAGAGTGTAGGTGATAAACGTGGGTCGGAATCTTCTGATTATGCATCAGAATCTGATCATCGTTCTTCTGACTTGGAGCGTGATTATGATTCAACTTTTATTGCGGATTCTCTTGCTGCAAACCCTAATAAATCATCTGGACCAGATCGTATTAGTGTTAGGCCATTGGAACCTGGTGTTGCAGGTATAAACCCTACTTCGCATGGGGTTGAAGATGATCTTGCAAGCTGCGCTAATCTAAACCCTAATCTACTTCTAGGATCTAACCCTAATATAAACCCTACTTCGACGAGGGCTGGGGATGAAGATAAATATGGGTGTACAGCAAATACGGCAAACCCTAATTTATGTAGGGATTCAAACCCGAATATATGCCAGGATTCAAACCCGCAGTTTGTGAATATGGGGGATGTTAGCAGATTGGGTAACATTATCATGAACAAGCGTGCTTCATCAAACCCTAATTTGGTGAACTTTGGGAAAGGTGACAACTTAGCGAATTTTGGTGTTGGACGAGCTAAATCTACTAGTTTGATGAACTTGTCTTCAACGAACTTGGGTAATATGCCATTGACTGATCATGCTAAGGAACGTGATTTTTATTCTATATTTGGCATGACAAAACATGATGTCTCATTGGAATTTTTAAAGTCAAGATTTGATGTGTTTAAGGATAATCATGTTGCTTCTCAGGTTGAGCAACCGATGCTTTCTAAAATCCCTGTGCAATCAATGAGTTATAATTTTAGGAGCATTCACACGGATTATACGCAACAGGTTGGGGTGGATCAACCCTCTAAAATCCATGTATCAGGTCTGTATGTTGATAATGTTCTAGCAGATGATCACGCATCTGATTTGCAAGGTCATAAGGTTGATGTAGGTATTGATTTGGTTGACGAGCAGGTGGAGAATCCTCCAATACCACAGGTTCCTGTATCCATTCCTGAATCGGTTACTTGTACGTCAACTTATGATTATTCTAATGCAAGTCTTGATAGAGAAGGCCTTAATAACGGCAATGTGATCAAGGAAGGTTTGGATTCTTCTTAGGTTTAGTACATGGAGGCTGGTAAAATCCCTGGGAAGGACCCTCATGGTGTTGATGGTAATGCATATGGCAATAGGGGTAGTGATAGGTTGATTGCGGCTACGGTTCCTGTTCTTCAACCGGGAAATAACCCTTAACAGTCTAAGCCAAAATCATATGCTCAAGTTGCTGATCGTTCAGTTATACAAAAGGTTAATTTTTGTGCTTTAGATCTGGCTTCATCTAGTGACTCTGATCACATGTGGAAATTCCTATGGCAATAATAGTAGAGGCTAGCAAGAAGTATTCGAATATGCTATACGGGTACTTTATTGGTAAAAGACTGGCTTACCCAGTGGTTCAGAACTATGTCATGAATGTTTGGAGAAAGTTTGGTATTGAAAAAGTTATGATGAATTCTAATGGACTTTTTTTTCTTCAAGTTTTCATCGGAGCATGGTATAACCCAGGTTTTGGATGATTCGGAGAATGGTCATCGGGAGAACAGACCCCCCCCCCCCCCCCCCCCCCCCCGTATTTTCTCTCTAGGTTAGGCGATTTTGGCGATTCACAACAACCCTAATTCGTTTTCATCCAGTTCGTAATCTGATCAATAACTTTCATACATTTATTATTATCTTTGTTTATTGATTACTTCTTTGATTTAATTCTCTGAATGGGTTTAATCTTATTCGATCTCTGAAGGTTATTTGTGGCCGATTTGTTTCTGGTTAAACTCGTTTTTTAGGGTTTGTTGTTTAAATCATTTCGCTCATGGTTTTTCTGATCTGATCCTGTAATACAACACGTTAACTCTTATCTAAACCTCCATTAACGTTAGTTCTTGGTGTTTGGGTCGATTTTTATTATGCTCAGATTGTGTTTAGTGGTTTAGGATTTGTTATTCACGATTTATCGCTTATAACCCGATCTGAGTGGTACTTATTGATCATTTATGATTTGATTGCTTGGATATATTGAGTTGATACGGAAACCCTAAAGAACTTGATCTGAATTTTACGATTTGGAGTTTAGGGTTTTTGTTTAGGGTTGATCTGACTTTGTATTACATACGATCAGATTGCTGGGTTTCTTTAGCGACCGTGTTCTTAATTCTGTTATGTTTGCCGGAATTGGAGGTCTGCGTTTAGGGTTTTATTGACGGCAAGGGTTTGGAATACCGCCTAGTGGATTAGGGTTTGGTGTTTGTGGTTTTGGATATTCGAGTTGAGATGCTCGTGGATCACTGCTGGATGACGGCGACTGGCTGTTTGATCCGGTTGGTCGGCTTAGGAATTTTTTCTTCCTTGCAACTAGGGTTGCAATCTGGTTGTTTCAGATTGTGCAACTGATTTGGCCAGCTAGGGTTTTCTTTGTTGGGGGTTTAGGGAGAGAACTGGGGTGGTGGGGGTGGGGGTATGTGATCGTCCTTTTTTCATGGTCGATCTTTGGTTTCATTGGAGCGTTTGTGTTGATTGATTTGTGTCCCTATGATGCTTTTCATATCAACCTCCATTGATGGTTCTGCCCACTTGTTAGGGGATGTTGCGGCTTAGGTTAGTATGGGTTTGTTTGGTTCATTCTATTCTCAAGACGTTTGGTTGTCGACTGATTTTAGCTGTTTGGGGTGTGCCTGGACCTTTTGCCAACGTCTTTGGTAGGGCAGGTTCCTTCTATGTGTTGCGGGTGTGCCTGGACCTTTTGCCATCCTCTTCTGTGTTGGTACGACAGGTTCATTATGTTGAAAGGTTGTATTTGTTTTCCTGGACCTTTTGCCATCTTTCATGTTGGTAGGGCAGGTTGACAATGCAATGTTTTAACATGTTTTGTTGCTATGGTAGCTTGGATGTTGGTGGTGCACTTGTAGGTCAAATTTTGAAGATAATTGAAGACAGAGTTGCTCACTATGGATGTGGTTTTATGAACCTAGTTATTTACATTTTATTTGTTGTTAAATGTAATTGGTTATTAATGTGTTTAACAGTGTGGTTGGTCTGTATTTAGCAGTGGATTTGCTTTGTTATAGGCTAGTGAGTAGTGGTTATGTCCTGTTATGCAGTCTGTATTGCCTATGTAACGGGCTGAGATGTGGGATTAACTCACATCCATTGTACTTCAACGTTTTTGGTAATATATTTGTCGGGTAAAATTTTACACTTTACCCAAAAAAAAGAAATGGTCATCGAATGTTGATTTAGCAAAGGTGGATCCCACGACAGTGCCGGTTTGGGTTAAATTTCATAATGTTCCTCTGCTGGCTTTTAATGAAACGGGTCTTAGTGGTATTGCAACAAAAGTTGGTATGCCCCTCATGCTGGATTATTTTACCAGTACTATGAATCATGGGGTCGTCCTAATTTTGCTAGGGCTATGGTAGAGGTGAATTCAGCGGTGGATATAAAAGAGTCTATTTCTGTACCTATTCCTAAATTTGATGGATCTGGTAAGAATATTTATTTGGTGGGAGTGGAATATGAGTGGCGACCACCGAGATGTAGTACATGCAAAAATTTTGGACATAAGGATGCTGAATGCCCAAAGAATGCGAAGGAGAGTTGGGTAAGGCAAGCAAGTACTTCAGAGTTTATTGCTCCGAAGAAGACAGCTAAGGGTCCTAGGCAAGGTGTTAAGATATCTGAGGGTTTTACCTTGCAGAAGCAGAAGCTGAAGGTTATGTATAGGGTAAAAAATCCGAGAAATAGCTCAAAACAAAATACCAATCAGTCTAGCCAATCTAAATCTGATTCTCATGATACATCGAAGATTTCATTGGGTAACCAGTTTGATATTCTAAATGATGAGGGCCAGGAGGAAGATCCGAAAGGAAAGAAACCTCAAATGGAGGATGGAACTACTAGGGTTGAATCCAAGGGGGATGATTACATGGTTGATTTTGATCCTGATGTTGAGGAGGTTTATAATGAGACTGCTAATTTTATGAAACTTCCAAAGAAATCAGGTAATTCTGAGGGGGCAAGCACTCCCGGTCTCACAGGTTCCAATGGTTAGTCTTGCTTCTTGGAATATTCGGGGCTTGAACCGTGTCCCCAAACAGAATGAGGTTCAACAGGTGGTATATGAATATAACTTAACTGTCTGTGCCATTTTAGAGTCTCATGTCCAGTTGTCTAATCTTGATCGAATCTGTTCAAGAGTTTTTAGACGATGGAATTTGACTTCTAATTCTGCTAGGAGTGCTAGTGGGTCACGTATTATTATTGGTTGGAATCCCGACAAGATGGATTTATTGGTTATTTATTTTTCAGATCAAGTCATTCATTGTCAAGTTCGGGATAGGGATTGCCCACAGCCTTTCTTTTGCTCTTTTGTTTATGCAAGTAATTCTTATTCTCATAGGAGGGAGTTGTGGGACAATCTTCGATTGCATTGTAGATTGGTCCGGGGCAGCCCATGGACGTTATTGGGGGATTTTAATGCCATCCTCTATTTGGAAGATGCTTCTATGAGGGAATTCAGGGAATGTGTGGATGATATTGGAGTTATTGATTGTAAGGGATTGGGATTGCATTACACATGGAATCAACGTCCCCAATCGGATTCTGGTATTTTACGGAAGATTGATCGTATTATGTGTAATGGTGAATTCTTGGGTGCCTACCCTGGGGCCCTTGCTATTTTTCAACCTTACAGGATTTCTAACCACTCTCCGGCTGTTTTAAATTTTCCTAAGGTTCAGAAACCACATGTCAAGAATTTCAGGTTTTTTAACCTTCTGGTTCATAAACCGGAATTCAAAGTTCTTGTCCAGGAGGTTTGGAAGGTGCATATTGAGGGGTATTCTATGTTTCAAATAACGCAGAAGTTGAAGAGACTTAAAAAACCTCTTTCAACCTTGATGAGAAACCAAGGGGACATTCATAAAAAAGTTGTTCGGTTGCGTCATGAATTGGATGAAGTTCAAAAAGCTTTGGATCTAAATCCGACATCAGCAGATCTTCGTGAAGAGGAGAGTATCTATCTTAGGGCTTTCAATACGGCTGTTTTAGATGAAGAGCGTTTCTTGAAGCAGAAAGCTAAGATTGAGTGGCTGAGAGAGGGTGACAATAATTCCAAATATTTTCATAATGTGGTTAAGGAGAAGGCTAGTAGAAATCGTATCGATCGTGTGTTTGATATGCAAAATTCATTGCATGAGAGGGATGCGGTTCCCCTTGCTTTTGTGGCACACTATCAAAATTTCTTGGGTTGTGTAGGTGATGTTCAGCCTTTGCAAGACTTGACTATCTTCACTCGCAAGCTTTCGAGGTCCAAGGCTGACGGGATGATTTTTCTTGTTACAAAGGATGAAGTTAAGAGGGTTATGTTCTCTATTGGTGATTTTAAATCACCGGGACCAGATGGGTATTCAGTTGCTTTCTTTAAAAAGTCTTGGGACATTATTGGTGATGATGTTTTTGTAGCTGTTCGGGATTTCTTTCCTAATGGTCGAATTTTTAAAGAAATTAAACATACTGTTCTTTCTCTCATTCCAAAAGTAACTACCCCATCTCGGATTAATGACTTTCGGCCTATATCATTATGCAATGTCCTTTATAAGTGTATTAGTAAACTAATCACTAACCAAATAAAGGAGGGGTTGGCTGATCTTGTTAGTGACAATCAATCAGCTTTCATTCCTGGTAGGAATATTTCGGATAATATCCTTCTTACCCAGGAGTTGATGCATGGTTATCATCTAAATCATGGAGCTGCCCGCTATGCTTTTAAAATTGATATTCAGAAGGCTTATGATACAGTGGATTGGGATTTTCTTAGAACTATTCTACAGGGTTTTGGTTTTCACCCTGTAATGGTTAGTTTGATCATGACGTGCATCTCTTCTACATCTTTTTCCTTGAGTATAAATGGCAATATTCATGGGTTCTTTCAGGGTAAGCGAGGCTTGAGGCAAGGGGATCCATTGTCCCCTTATCTTTTTACGCTAGTTATGGAAGTATTAACGCTCCTTATTCGAAGGAAGGTGGATGAGTCTGATTCTTTCAAATATTATGTTAGATGTGATAAATTGGACTTGATTAATCTCTGTTTTGCAGATGATTTATTTGTGTTTGCCCATGGTGACTTGAATTCAGTCAAGGTGATTCAATCAGCCCTCGAAGAATTTAAACAAGTCTCTGGTCTGATTCCTATCATTCCGAAGAGTACTGCTTTCTTCTGTAATATCCCGGGGCATGTTCGCCAAAATATTCTAACTTCTATGCCTTTTGAGGAAGGATCTCTTCCGGTTAAATATCTTGGTGGTCCACTAATTTCTACAAGATTGATTAAATCTGATTGCAAGGTCCTTGTGGAAAAAGTTCATAATAGAGTTAATAATTGGAAGAATAAAGTCCTGTCTTTCGCTGGTCGGATTCAGCTTATTTCTTCCGTTTTGACTTCTTTGCAGGGGTATTGGGCTTCTATGTTTATTCTCCCTGCTTCTGTCTTAAATGATATGGAGAAAATCATTAGAGGTTTTTTATGGTGTCAAGGCCCAATGAAGGCTGGGAAAGCTAAGGTGGCTTGGGAAGATATTTGCCTTCCTAAATGGGAAGGTGGCTTGGGTATCAAATGCCTAAGTGATTGGAATATTTCTCTCATGACAACCCATATTTGGAGTATTATCTCCAAGAAGGATTCTATTTGGGTCCGTTGGGTGTATGCGTATAAGCTCGGTGATCGCAGTTTGTGGGATGTCCCTCCGCAAAGTTGTATGAGTTGGGGGTTGAGGAAATTATTGCAGGTTAGAGATCTTATCCGGCCTTTCTGTTGGTACAAGCTTGGGGATGGAAGATCTACTTCTGTTTGGTATGATATGTGGAATGTTCATTGCCCTATTGCGCGTGTTTTTACCAGTAATCGTGACATCACGCGCCCTGGGTTCACGACATTGGACACTGTAGCGGATCTGTTGGAGGGTGAGTCTTGGAGATGGCCTGTCCTATGGCTCCAGAAATACCCGTTTCTTTCTCAGTTTGAGGTCCCTGTCCTTTCCCCGCTTCCTGACAAATTAATGTGGGAAGGAAACTTAATGGACTTTAGTGTTGCTGAAGTTTGGGATGTTATTCGGCCAAGGGGTTTAATGATGGACTGGGCTCCTATAACCTGTGTCACACCCCGCCTCGGCGGAAGGTTGCGAGATGCGACTATCATGAGATCACAATACAAGAATTACAATGAACGACCTCTACATGAGTCATTTTAAACATACATCATAAAGGTTTAAATTGTCTTACAGACTTAGACCATTTGTCTTTAAAAAGTTTACAACAATTCCCATAAGTTACAAAATAGTTAGGAGTTTAAGAATTTAAGATCAAAAGGCAATGTTCATCCATGCAAATGTAGTTCCTAACTTCAAAAGGGGTATGCCATCTTCACAAATAGCAAGCATCTTAATTACCTGAGAATAACATGTAAAAATGGGTCAACATAAAGTTGGTGAGCTCATAGGTTTTAATAGTTGTAAAACATTACCGTGGATCACGAGATTTCAAGTTATATTGCCATTCAACAATATAGTAAAAATTGTATTACTATTGCCATAAGCTCATGAATTGAAACCTTAACATTTAGTGCCTCGCAAGTGTCCTATCCAAACACAAGTAGTTCTCAAATGACAATGCACCCGTTTGACTTATAGTCATGTTGGCGCTACCAACCCGGATGGGGGCGTCAACCCAAATAGATCTATTCATGACATTCACGTTTAAGTCCTTAACTAACAATTCATGATAAAGGCCTACATAATGGATAGTGTCAACTCATGCAATACATAACAGTTTAGTTTGTGTCCACAAAGAAAAGAACATGTATTCTCACCCCAAAAACATTTCAAAGCATTTAAAAAGGAGTAGGGGCCATGAGACTCACCTTAGTGAGAGAGCGGAAAGTTGCAAGTACTTGTTTGGGTCTTGGTGGGGTTTATGCTTCCTAGATCACATAAAATGTTTAAGTTTAGTCATATCGTATATATGTATTAATTCTAATTTTTGTAAAGTTTCATCACCCATAGTTTTTAGTTTGTGTCACGTTTTATTTAACCATTTTTGGGTACATTTACACCTTTTCAAGTGATCTTTAGTAAGAATCCAACAAAATTCCAGAAAGTTTCCAGACCAGACCCGTAAATTGGCTTACTGAGAAAAATGCGTGCATTTCTGGAAAAAGTGTAAAACATGAAAGTTGTAGGTCTTTTCAATACGCAAATTTTTAAAAAAATGCATCTTCTAACTCTTCCTAGAACTCAAGTTATGACCATTTTAGTAACCTTTGTTTTTCTGGACAGATTGTGTTCTTTTGTGTATAAATTTATAGAAACGTATTTTAAACTTATATTTGAACATAATATTGTTAGATAAGCTTAATAACATTAAAATCAGTAATAAAATGGTAGTCTTAGGTTAAGTATTCATGGAGTTATGACCTTGCAAAGTGAGGTATACGAATCTGCCATAACATGCGCAATAGTTTCGTATGGGCTGTTTAGAGGTCGAATACTCCATGTTTTTGAGTGAGACCACTTGAGTTTGAAAGCTAATACATAATAGTAATTTCAGTAGTAAAATGGTGGTATTTTGTTAAGTATACACAGATTTATGACCTCACAAAGTGAGATATAGAAATCTGGACAGATTGCATGGGTATGTGTGGGTTAGGATTTCAAGTCATAGACCACCACCCTAACACATAGGCACTAATCATTGTTTAGCCCTTTTTCCCACATGCAATTTCCATCATTTTTCTATAGATTTTGAGTATATTACAAGTATGATGTTCTTGAAAGATTTTGTAGATATGTAATAAGTAAAATTTACGTCTTTCAACTTGATATAGGTTTGATCATGGATTATCACTTATCTTTAACACATGATTATGTGCAAATGATAATCTACAAACATCAAGTCATTTTTGTAGGCTTAGCCATACTTTTCAATACTTCAAATAAAAAGAAAATGGAGATGGAGATGAGTAATATAAAGATGCATGTATACATATATGATCGTAGGCATAGCCATACATAAGATATTAACAAAAATGAAATATAAAGTGCATATATACATATGTAGATTTGTAGGCATAGCCTTACATAAAATCTTACATATGTATATAGTAAGATAAAAGATGTATATACATAGATATAGATATATTATTATAAGTCTTGTATTATTCATCCATGGGTGATGATTATTGTATAGAAATTGAAGGAAGTAAAGAAGAGAAAATTGTGTATCTTCTTACCAACGAATCTAAGACTAAAGTAGGTTGTTTTTGAGTGAATTTAGGGTTGTTTGAGTGGTGATTTGTGGTGGTTTTTGATGGTGAAGTATGGCAGATTTTTGGGAGAGAAATGGAAGAAAAGTGGTGTGAGGAAGAGAGAATTGGATGTGTGTGTGTGAAAAGTGAGAAAGGGATGTGTGTAGGTTGCTTAAATAGAAGAAAAGAGAGGGGGGGGGAGGTGAAGGGGGTGGCCGGCCAAGGGGGGGGGGGGGGGGGGAAGTGAAGAGTTTTGGTGGTGATTGGTGGAGAAGTGATGGTGATTAAATGGTTAGTTGGTATTTAAATGTTATTATTAATTAAATTAGTTTAATTTAATTAATTTATAAGTAAAAATCAGATTTTATTAGTTAATTAAGTTTTTAATTGATTTAAGTATAAGTATTTATTTAATTATTATGTTGTATTTCATGCAAAGGTGGTGGTTTGTTACTTTCATGCAAGTAAGTGTACTTATCCCTATATTATTGTTTCACACATACTTATATATATATATATATATATATATATATATAAGTATATATATATATATATATATATGTATTAGGGTTTACTAAATGAATTAATAAACATAAACGTAAGCACTTTGTCACATTTATATGCATCCACGGATAAACGCTTGTTTAGTGTCGAGTTGTAACGATAAGGCACCTAAATTCAATGTTATTTAATTATAGGCGTTAATTCACTAAAATTATAGTTTAACAAAAAAAAAAAAAAATTTTCTAAGTTTATTACCTGAGCGGAGTTGGATCATAGATTTTTGCCGGTTGTCACAACCTGGTTCTCCCATTGTATTCCTCGGCATGCTTTTTATCTTTGGCTTATTTTTAAAAGGAAGCTGAAGACTCAAGACCGCCTGAAGCAATGGGATGTTGGCCCTTCAGTCAACTTAAACTTGCTTTGGTGCCTTTTATGTGGGTCATGTATTGACTCACATGCTCACCTATTTTTTGAATGTTCTTTTTCTTCACAGGTTTGGTTCAGAGTCTCAAGCTATGCTGATATGCGGATTACGTCTGATAATTTTAAAGATCTAAAGGCTTTCTTCACTTCTACTATTTCCCCGAAGAATATTGACCATGTGGTGTCTCGATTGGTCTTGGCAGCTACTGTGTATTTCATTTGGCAAGAAAGGAACTTTCGGATTTTCTCCAAGGGTACTCGTTCTGCTATTGAAGTTGTTGATACCATCATTCATACAATTCGGCTAAAGATGGGGTCATTTTCTTTTAAGCCATCTTTTAGAACTCTCTGCACTATGGAAAGATGGAAGATTTCGAGGAGGACGTGTTTATCTTGAGATGCTGATCGTTTTGCGGCTTCAGTGGATGATTGCTTGGGTTTATTATTTTATTTGCTTTGTTAGCTTGCTTCATAGTGGTTATGCTTTTGCTGGTAATCATACACATGGCATGTCATGTGTATGCCTTAGTCTTTCTTTTTGGCTAAGGTTGTGGTTTTCCACATTCATGTATTTGTAACGCTTATTATTATTCTTTATAATATTTACCGGGGAATTCCCCTTTACCCAAAAAAAAAGTTAATGTAGATGACATCATCTTCGGTTCAACAAAAGAGGCACTGTGCACAGACTTTGAGAAAATCATGAAGTCCGAATTTGAGATGAGCTCAATGGGGGAGCTCACATTCTTTCTAGGTGTACATGTTGAGCAGTCTGCCAAAGGTATTCACATTCATCATTCCAAATATGTCACTGATATGTTGACCAGGTATGACTTGCTTAATTGTAAAACGTACGGCACTCCCATTGAGACTAATCACAATCTCGGACCAGCCGAGAATGAAGAGGATTGCAAAGAAAAGGTCTATCGCTCAAAGATAGGCTCTCTCATGTACTTGACTGCCATCGTATTTTCCGTGTCGATATGTTCGAGATATCAAGCTAGGCCCAAGGTTTCTTATATGAAGGCAGTTAAGCGAACTTTTGGATATCTCAAATATTGACCAACTCTCGGTCTATGGTATTCGAATGAGAAAACATTCGCTCTCATTGCCTATTCGGATTTTGATCATGGCGGCTACAATATATATAAGAAGTCAACAACTGGTGGATGCCAGTTTCTTGGATCACATTTGGTCTCGTAGCAGTGCAAAAAGCAGACTACGGTTTCCACTTCAACAGCGGGGGCTGAAAATTTGTTGCTGCCGCTAGCTGCTGTTTCCAGGTTTATGTGGATTCTGCATCAACTGCGTGATTACGGGTTAATTCTTACTGTGACTCATATTCACATAGATAACACTGTTGCTATATCTATTATACGCAATCTCGTACTTCACTCTAAGACTAAACACATAGAACTTAGGTTCCACTTTATACGGGATTGCTATGAGATACACTTCATAGACCTCATCCATCGACCTATTCACAAAAGCCTTTTCGCATGCCCGATTTGATGAACTGGTCAATATGATTGGTTTAAGGTTCTTTTAACCTAAAATATAACTTTTGGACTTGTTTTGCTTTTATGTTTAAAAAAAATGCAACAACCACTCTTTATACTTATTAATATTAAAGAAATGTAAAGTTGCAATATTTCTTACAATAGACGTTAAGTTGTGTCTATAAACAACTAGGAAAATGATAGTACATTAGGGAACATGCACAAAATGGAAAATTTAAGCTTTATCCTTGATGTATAAGTAGGTTTATCTAGCATACTTACTGCAATTTTTTATAAAAACTAGCTTCATCATATGATGTATTGGTAGGCATGATACACACCGATCTCTGGGCTATTAAGAAGTCACTTTAACGTGTCTATTATCTTGTGGTAAACAACTTGTGATGTACGACTCAATGTCTTAATTCCTTAATGTAGCTTGATATACTTCTATCTTTGGATTGTTTATCTGAAATCATTTGGGGGATTATACTGATTGTTTCCTCTATTATACATAAGTATAGACCTGGTCTCGATTAGTATAATCTCAAAATTAAGCAAACGCAAGTCAATGTACTTGAAAAGTGTTAAACCTTAAGATACCTAACGAGGTCGCCAAAGCGGTTTGACCAAGATTGGTTTTGCTTAAACCTAAATCAAGTGTATGTCGCCCTGTTGTACGTTGGTACACACTTGTCACCACTGGCTTGATTTTTAAAAATGATTTTCTTATATTCTTTCTGATTTTGGAAACTATGTTCATGTCTGGGTTATAGGGGTATATCTATGGTGGGGACTACGGGGAAATATTCATATTAACAATAAAGGTTAGCTCACAGACACGGATGTAACATGTTTAAGTGGACCAACAATACCAGTAATCATCTTGAAATAATTTTTATAAAAGGTGTTTTAAATATGCTACGTAAATTTAAAGATGACAAATATACTAGTAATCGAGATAACTCTTATTATTTGCTAATAATTGCATGTTATCCTAATATGATCCCTTAGCAGATCAAACAACTACGTCCCCAAAAAGATAGTTAACTTAGGTATTAATTTTATTTATTTTATTCAATTTGTATTTTATTTTTTGTTTTTATTTTTACAAGTCCCAAGGTTACTATTGAATCGGATTACGCGAAATGAAACTTGAAGTTAAATAAAAAATCACATTTTTTGGCCCTGCGACACAACTCATGTGGTAGCTTATGTCTCGGCTCATGTCTCATGTTGTGTCGCTATCTAGGGTTTATCACTGTTACCCCATCTTGTGACACAAAATCAAATCTAGCAACACAACCTCCCGACTTTGCGACACAACTGGCTGCGGTGATTTTTTAATTTGTTCGCCATTTCTGTGTATTTTCATCCCAATCAACAACTCGATTCTTGTTCTCCTTCACTTACTCAATATTTAGGTACTTCTTTTGCCCTTTTTCATTGAGTATTTATGATTTAATCCTTCTTTAAAGTTTCGGTTTATGGGTTTTTTAGTTTTTGGTAGAATTAGACGCGAAAACCATAGAATAATATATTAAAATTTATGTTTTCTTGCTCCTGAACGTTTGCCGCATCTTTTGGTTTAACTTGTTGTCAAAAGCCCCAAAATTGGTCTTCGGGTCACTGGGTTGGGGTTTGTTGTTCGTCATTGCGACATAATGTGCGACACAAAGTTTTTTGTCGCATGGTTCTTGAATTTAAGTTATGTCGCAAGCTTGTGCGACAAATTAATAATGTCGCTACTTGCATGCGTCACAACCCTTATGTCACTAGTGCATGCGACACATAATACGCGACACAACAGTTATGTCGAATATTTCCAATAAATTCGATTAAATTTGATTTAATTGCTAAATGCGACACAACTCTGTCTATCGTTAATTTAACTTGCGACACAATCATCTATGTTCCATTGATTTCGAAATCAATTTCTTAAATGAAAGCAACACAAATAGTTTCTATGGCACAGGAGACCTGCGACACAAGTCCCAGTGTCGCATAAATCGGAAGTTTGAAATTAATTTGTTTGTTTAATATTGCATATTGCTTACGCTAACTGTTTTTGAGTTTTTCTTGTCAAATCTTGTACAACCATAGTTATGGCTGAAGCTGATGTTCTATGGGAACCACGCCACAATATTTTTGCCTTTTTGGATGATAGCAAGGAGTCGACCGCCCCTTATAGGTCGATGGTGGCTTTCTTACGCCGCTTGCGTATCTACACGGCTATTAAAGCAACCACCACTATATACAAGGACCAGGTGGGTCCATTTTGGGAAAACACGACGATCAACTCGGATCTGCCATTTACACGGATTATCTATACTCTTGGAGATCGTCAGCTTATTGTTTCGGAACAAGTTATTCGGAATTTTTTTCAGTTCGGTGATACTCCTGACATGCCTACCATTTTCGGAAATTAGTTTATTGCTAGAGGCATGACTCGGTTAGGATATCCAGGTGTGCAGAATGATCAGTACCGCAAGGCACACCCTCCCATAGTTTGGAGATATTTGATGCATGTGTTGATAGTCTGTTTATCTCCACGCAAGGCAGGCTTTGATGGAATCAGCTACTCCACGACCTCTGCTTTTCTTGCATTGGTCTACAACAAGCCCTATAACTTCTCTGGTTATATCTTTAGGGCCATGGGGGACAACGTGAATGCCGGAGAAAAGCGTTGGAATCTCTATCCACGCTTCATTCAACTTTTGATTGATAATTCTCTCCCTGGCATTCCGCCAAATGCTCATGAACACCTCCGCCCGACACCGATGAACGTCCGAATCAGGACTGTTTGTGCTGTTTGAGCACATGCGGAAGCTAATTTTCCACTTTTCGGGCATATCGTGAATGAAGCTTACGTCGCTCCGCCCAATGATGGGTTTATGGATGTTTTGGCTGCACCCGAGCAACAACCTCACGAGGAATTGCACCTTCATGAGGCACCTGTACAGGTCGATGACCTATTGCAGCAGATCGAGGATTACCCTGCTGGGGGACAGGCTGATCAGCCTAATCAGGAAGAACCAGCAGGGGAAGATGAATCGGACGGTGGTCCTACTCCACCTGATTCTTCGAGGATTGTACCTTTGGAATCTACGTTGAGAAACATTCAACGTTTTGATCAGAGACGCTTCAAATGGGTCCAGCATCACCAGAGGGTAAGGATGGTCTATGTTAGACCTGATTCTGAAAAAAGGGTGCATGATGATGACCATGCTGATGAGGATTGGCAGCCACCACTGAGACGTCATCGTTCTTCTGCTTCTACCTCTGCTGCTACAACTTCCAGCTAAAGACCACGGGTTGACACTTCTCGTGTGGATATTCCGGTTCAACCTCTTCTGAAGGTTATTCAAGAGCTGATAAGACGCATGGATGAGATGCAACACACTTTGAAAGATCAAGATGCTTTGATCGAGTCTCAAGGTGCCATTTAGGAAACTCAAGCTGCTCAGATTAAAGATTTAGAGACAGCTCTGGTTCCTGAGTTAAGGTCTAGGGTGAGAGAGTTAGAGTCCCTAGATGTTGTTCCGGGGGAGTCAGGCATGCGTGCTATTGAAACAACACCTAGGACTTCCGCCGGGACATAGACTGATGATGTAACTGATGATGTACCTGCTTCGGAGGTTAATGAAACTTTACGTTTGGATTATTTTTATGTCATTGATACTCCAGGTCAACCGAGACCGCTAGCTATAGATTACTCTCATGCAGATTTATCATTTATTCAGCGAATGGTTAATGAGGAAGGTCATGCATCTGAACCTGAGTTCGATTTTGAAATTAATGATGATGTATCGGTCGAAGATGAAGAGCTGCATTCAAATGAATTTTACGATGAAGCTCCAATCATTGAATCTGATTCTTCAGAGGATGAAGCAGAACCTGCGAGTACTTCTCAAGAGCAACCAAGTACTTCTCAAGCAGAGCCTGCTCAAGAATCTGTACCTCAAGAGACACGAGCTCCAGAGACATCAGCAAATGAAAAAGAAACTGCATAAGAGAAAGCTTCTAAACATACTCAGTGGTGGCTTCCTGGAAGAAATGTTGAACCTGTGCCCGTTACATGACAATCTTACAGGGTCAGAGGTGGTTATACTGGTGTTATTAAAAGTTGGAAAGTAGATAAGGGCAGATTGATGATCAAAAGGATTGATGGTGTGCAACATTTTAATATGTTATTCAATAGGTTGAGTACGTTGCCAAAGGGATAACTTAATAGATTAGCTCATCTAAATTTGATCAATCATCAGATTGATGGTCGTGCCGATTATATGCAAATAATTCTGCGTCGTGAGGTTAAAAGAAAAAGGTACAATATGTTTAAACTGACGCTAGGCACGAAATATACATTTAAGAAGAAATTGGATCCACGAACAAGGCATCCCTGTCGTTAGAGTTCATTATCCTCCTGCTAAATGTCTGATAAAGATTCCTCCGGAGACCGTTCCTTACAACTTTCTTCGAAGATATCATTATTGGGAATTGGATCCTCATACTTGCAAAGCTTTTTTTGTATATGTGCCTGAGCCTGAGCCAGAGCCAGAGTTTGGAGGTTTATGGGGTTTGAAGAAAGCTGAATTCGGAATATTCTATCCTATGAGTTTGATCAATCTACTCAAAAGGATTTGAGAAAACTCTTCAACAACAGGATTCGATACAATAGACAGAATCACTTCAACTCAAAATTGGCTATTCAGTTTCAGAAAATCGTGGATATTTGTGTTACGCATGAGATTCATGTTGGGTTTTCTATTCCCTAACTAGATTAATATACGCTGCGGAATTATAACAAAATAATTAATCTAGGGCAATTAGGAAACTAAATCCTAAGGGATCTTAACTTGAATAAATAAAAGCAATAAAATAACCAAGATAAATAGGAAAATACTAACCTTTGAGAGAACAAATTTCTCACGCGTAGACGATCTTGCAGAGCTTCCTTACTTGGAGGTGAGTGTCCAAACTAGAACACCTCTAATGGCTCACACCCAAGAACTATGAGAAATTCCCAAACTCCTAGGGTCCCGAATCTAAGTCGTGTAAACTCTCACAAGGAGTAGGAATGAGAAAGAGAAAGAAAGAATTGAACTCTATTCAATTATGGGATCGATCTGAGAGCATAGGGAGGTCCCTATTTATAGGGTAAGAGGAGCCTTGGGTTTTGGTCCTCTGGCCGATGTGGGATTCCTTCTGACGTATTTAGCCGCCGGTTAAAGCCTTTAGCAGACGATTGAAAGTAATCCTTTCCCAAGTCAAACACGCATTGTACCACCTTAAACCCTATTCCATTTAGCCGTCGGCTAAAGCCTTTAGCCATCGGTTAAATCCACTTTCCAGAATCTTCTTTTAGTTTCAGTTAATATTCAATTAATAAACTAATCATAATATTAATTCCAATTAAAATTATCTCTCTATGTATTTCTCTTACTGTTCATTGAGGGTGACCCAAAAAGGACTTTACTTTTAATGATATTCTTAACAATTAGTTATGATCTTGGACACTATTCCAATAGTCTCCCACTTGGACAAGTCATCAACTATTATTGGTCTCAAGTCTATCCATTAACTAAGCAGAGAGTGCCATCCAACGCAACTGCCGAACTCTGAATCTTATCTTAGAGTTAGCCCTTCAGATAAGTGATCAACTATTCCTTTGTTCTATTGATATCGTATAAATCGAGACATGGATTTTAATCAATCTCAAGATTCATAATTAGTTGTCTGATTTTCGATTATTTTGACTATATAAGACTATTGAACCATCAACTTAGTCCCGGCCAGGCCTAGCACTTTAGAGTCAATTTTAATCATCAGAGGTCCCAAGATATCACTTTTCCCATTTAGGCAAAAAGGAAAAAATAAATTTTGACTACATAGTACTAGTCAACTCATCATGTCATACCTAGCATACCCTTTATGACTGGCATTTACGCACAGCGTTAGAATAGGCTAAAGTATAATAGATTTGAAAAATTAGAAACTCAATGCATCTCAATTTCAAGAATAGAGGATATTATCATCTTAAAATCACTTGTGATTTAATCCATGAAGTGATCTCTTTAAGTACGGGTCTTTCCTATACTTAAATCCCCATTAAGTTCCCATGCGTGTTGCTGCATTCTCCATGCCATGTCTAATCTCTATAGACAATCTACTAACACTCCATGACAGTTTTGATTCACCACTTACTTCTAGGAGTGTGAACGACTGAGGAGGTTCAAGTAAAACTATTTTACTCGGGAAGTGGTGTCTAAACATGCAAAACTTGAAACACAATGACAAATAATAGTAAATGGCAGAACTCCTTCCAATAAATAAATCTCCATTATTTAATCACCAAGTCTATTACAATTTCCATCATTGTTTACAATGTTCAAAAATCAAACTAACAACTAAAACTTTACATTATCTCTTAATCCTATGCTCCTAGCATGCTCATCATGTTTGGACTTTCCAAGTGGCTTTGTGAATGGATCAGCCGGATTATCCTCTGATCTTATGCTCTTCACAATCACGTGTCATCCTTCTACTTTTCTCTGAACAAAATGGTATTTTCTTTCAATGTGCTTTGACTTTCCGTGATCCTTGGGTTCTCTACTCAAGTCGATCGCACTTTAGTTATCACAAAATATTTCAATGGGGTCTTGAACCGTTGGAATAACTCCAAGATCTCCATTGAAATTCTTAATCCATATGGCTTCCTTTGAAGCCTCACAAGCCGCTATGTACTCAGACTCGCATGTTGAGTCTGCCATCGTATCTTGCTTGGAACTTTTCCATGTCACCGCTCCCCCATTCAGTATGTATACCCAACCAGACTGTGAACAGCTATCATCTCTATCTGTTTGGAAACTTGCATCACTATAACCCGTTACTCTGAATTCTTCTTCTCCACCATAAATTAAGAACCTGTCCTTAGTATTTCCCAAGTACTTAAGAATATTCTTTACAGCTGTCTAATGACCTTCACCAGGATTCTGCTGATGTCGACTCATTAAGCTCAAAGCAAATGAGACATCAGGCCTCGTATACGTCATGTCATACATGATCGATCCTATAGCCGAAGCATATGGGACTTGACTCATTCTATCCGATTCTTCCTTAGATTTCGGACAAAGATCCTTACTGATCTTAATGCCATAATGTAATGGTAGATTCCCTTTCTTAAAGTTCTTCATTTTGAATCTTTTCAAAATTTTATATAAGTATGTGTCCTGGCTAAGTCCTATGAGACGTCTCGACCTATCTCTATAAATCTTTATACCAAGAATATATGCTGCATCTCCTAAGTCTTTCATAGCGAAACACTTTCCCAATCAATCCTTTACACCTTGTAAAGTTGGGATATCATTTCCTATGAGTAGTATATCATCCACATATAACACTAGGAAGACTACAACACTCCCACTGAACTTGACATATATACAGGACTCATCTTCGCTTCTAGAAAATCCAAACTCTGTACTTTCTCATGGAAGCAGAGATTCCAGCTATGAGAGGCTTGTTTAAGTCCATAAATAGCCTTTTGAAGCTTACACACTCTATTAGGATACTTTTCATTTTCAAAACCTTCCGGTTGTGCCATGAACACATCCTCTGTCAGTTTCCCGTTAAGGAAGGCGGTTTTGACATCCATCTGCCAAATTTCATAATCATGAAATGCAGCTATGGCTAACATGATCCTAATTGACTTTATCTTAGCTACTGGCGAGAAGGTTTCCTCATAATCAATCCCGTGGGTTTGAGTATAGCCCTTCGCTACCATCCTAGCTTTATAAGTGTGTACTTTCCCATCCATGTCGGTCTTTTTCTTAAAGATCCACTTGCAACCCACCGTCTTAAGACCGGGTGTAGTGTCAACCAAATTCCAAACTTGGTTGTCATACATGGACTGACTTTCGCTTTTCATAGCTTCCTTCCACTTAGCAGCCTCAGGGCCTGCCATCGCTTCCTTGTAGTTAGCAGGCTCATCTAAGTCATTTAGTCTACCATCACTAATTTTATCATCTTCTTCAATATGGAAACCATAATAGAACTGAGGAGGCTTGCTAACTCTACTAGATCTGCGAGTGGGTAAGGATATGTCTTCCGGCTCAAGAGGCGTTTCCACCTCTTGTTGAACATCAGTGTTTACTATAGGTGTAACACCCGCCAAATTAGGACTCGCAATTAGTGCCTGATTCTCTGTTAATCCATGTAATTAGTTCTATATTAGGCTAATTAATGTATCAAATTATATATTGTTGAATATATACAAAAATGCGATTTTTCTTAAATCGTACGCAAACTAAATCGAATGTATTTCGGTTCAAGTAAAATACGGACGTTGGTGATTAATTTTATTGATTAATATAAAAATTATATATTGACAATAACATACCAAAAATATTATTTTGGTAATGTTTCGAGTTCACTTCGTATCATATTATAAGAGTCTACGCGACTTAGACATAAAACGCGCAACAAACGAGACCAATTGGACTATTAAATAAATGGTAAAAATACTTGAAAAGTTTATTTAATTAACCTCTGTCTCCTTTAAAAACTTACGCTTTAAAATAATTAAAATAATTATTTAAAAATTAACGATCGGGGAAACGAACACCGCGCGGAGCGCGAATGCACGGAGCTAAAAGTGGAGACCCACACATGGGTGGGTCCCCACCCAAAAATCTGCCTAAAGGGTGAGGTCATCACCTCCCCACCCTCACTTTACTCTTTCTTCTTCTCTTTCTTCTCCCCTTTTCTCTCCACAACAACACCACCACCATTTCTACCACCACCTTCCACCACAAAATAACACCATAAAAACACCTCAAATCACCACGCTCATTTGGAGAAAAAGAAGCATCTCGCAAGGATCTACACTTCTATCTTTCCGGAATCCCGATTCATCGCGTTGTAAGTTTCCGACAAAATCCCGAAACCTTACGATTTCGAGTATTTTTGAGTTCTAGTTGTTTCTTTGAGCTTAAAATGTCCAAATATGGGTTGGGTAAAAGTTTCAGGTCGAACGGTGGCCGGAAAACACCTTTTTGGCGAAAATTCCGGCCAACAGCCCGTAGTGTCGCAGAGGCTCCAGGCCATCTGCGACACTAGGCTTAGTGTCGCATAAGTTCCTAGTGTCGCATATAGCGACACAAGCGTTAGTGTCGCATAATCTGTTAATGTCGCATGATGCGACACTAGTCGTAGTGTCGCATAAATTCTTAAGGTCGCATGGTGCGACACTAGCCGCAGTGTCGCAGGATTCGTAATGTCGCGGAAACCTTTGTGTCGCATAAATCACTAGTGTCGCATGTAGCGACACTAGCCCAGTGTCGCATGAGTCAGAAAACACAAATTTTACCAAGTGTCGAGACCTAAAATTTTATCACCCGATTTCACCCAAATTCAAGGCCAGATGCGTTTTTCACCAGGTCAGCTCGACCCCAGCCAGGGGCTCTGCCCCTTGGACCCCGCCAGGGGCTGCCGCCCCTTGGACCCCGCTACCAGGGGCGCTGCCCCCGGACCCCCGTCATTAACGGGCTTCGCCCTTACCCTAGAGTCACGAGTAACAGTGTTACATCTAAATTTTCACACAAAGTGTTAAACTTGTATAACGTCAAACACGAATGCGACATGACTTCTAAAACACTTTGGAACACGTTTTTCAAGAATAATGATAATATTATTATTACCAACAATCACCAACTGGCCGTACACATTTTCAAACCCTTGAACAATCAACCAAATTGTAATCATTTGGACATTCTAGTTGGACAAACAACTACAAGGTAGTCTTATGAGATGCCTTCATATGTTTATAACCATCGCGTGTCGTGGACACCCTCAGGTTACAAGTCTTTAGACTTCGATTCCCGACTCATCAATCTCAGTTTATTGATATAAACTCTAAAGACTCAGGTGAGTCTCATAGCCCCTCTTTTACTATTTTTACTCAGGGGTGTGATATATTGCTTGTTTTAACGCGTGAACGCAAGTACAACTTTTACATGTACTACATGAGTTTTACACAACTAATCTTTTAAAGCCCTCCATCAGCATAGTTGTTAATACATTTGTAGCGTGAATATTAGTATATGGTACCATATAGGATTGACCCACCTCGTCCGGGTTAGCAAGCACTAACCGGGTAAACGGACGTACTAATATTTAAGGAAGACGGATGTTGATTAGGCATCCGTGGAGGCGAAAACGCTCAGGCTGTGTCCTGACCCACGAGTTAAGCTCAACTATGTGCTCATGGCTGTATACTGTTACCACTATCATTTGCTGGATGCAAAACAACTATTTAAATCTTGCGGTTCACACAACTTATTTGATACTCAAACCTGTGAGCTCACCAGCGTTAGCTGACCCATTTTAGCATGTATCGCAGGTACAAAGCAGTAGGCAGGATTGCCCCAGGAAACTATAGCTCGAGTCAGCATGCAGACAAATAGAGATTTTCTTGCATTAATATATTTAGTATAAGTATTTATGTATTGAAATCTCTCAATTTAAACGAACACGAGCTATATGTAGCTTCAAACCTTGTAAACATTTTGCTATTAATATATTCTGTTAAAACGACGCATATAGAGTCGTTTACTATTAATCTCTGTGCTTTGAATATTGATTAGTAACACCCAAATCTTGCTTCCGCTAAACAATAAATTTGGGGGTGTTACAATAGGTTCTTCATCGGCCGACTCTTGAATTTCTTCAAGATCTATCTTACTCCCACTGTCCTCTTTAGATATCATTTCTCTCTGAAGGAACACTCCTCTTCGAGCTATAAAGACCACATTCTCTGCGGGTCTGTAGAACAGATATCTAAACGACTCTTGTGGATAACCGACGAAAAGACACTTTTCAGATCTAGAGTCTAGTTTGTCCTGAGTTTCTCGTCTAACGAAAACTTCACAACCCCAGATTTTGATGTGACCAAGAGAAGGATGTTTTCCCTTCCACATCTCATAAGGTGTCTTTGAAACCTTCTTGGTGGGTAAAAGATTTAAGATGCGAGCGGCTGTTTCTAATGCATAACCTTAAAAACTTATTGGAAGTGTAGCCCGACTCATCATAGACCGAACCATGTCTAACAAGGTTCTATTTCTCCTCTCAGCAACTCCATTAAGCTGTGGTGTTCTAGGAGGAGCCAATTGTGAAACTATTCCACAATCTCTAAGATGATCGAGAAACTCGATACTAAGGTATTCTCCTCACCAATCAGATCGGAGAACCTTTATCTTTCTACCCCATTGATTCTCTACCTCACTTTGGTATCTTTTGAATACCTCAAAAGTATCCGACTTATGCTTAATCAGATAGACATGTCCAAATCTACTCTAGTCATCAGTAAATGTTACATAATACCAATTTCCATCTTTTGTGGCGCATCGGAATGGTCTACAAACATCTGTGTGTACCAAGTCCAAGAGTCCTTCACCTCTTTCACACGACCCTGTGAATGGTGATTTAGTCATCTTGCCCGATAAGCAAGATTCGCATACATCATCCGATTTGAGGTTGAATGATTCTAACACTCCATCCTTTTGGAGTGGGCCGATGTGTTTCTTGTTTACATTCCCAAGACGATAATGCCACAATTTGGATTTATCAAGCTCTTTAGACGAATCAACATTTAAAATCAAATTGCTAACACATTTAACATTTTCATATATGCCATTGTAAGGAGAAGCTTTGAAAACAACACAACCATTTAAATAAACCAAAATATCACCATTCTCATTATCAAATGAAAATCGATAACCATCCTTAAACAAAGCATAAAAAGAAATGGCATGAATACGTCATGAATATGGCGACTTGGGTGATGGCATGAAGATTCTTCGTTCTTGATCAATTTTTCATGTGATCTTGTTTTCTTTTTTGCTGCTATCATCATTGTTAATTTCTACTATTGTTTAGGATTGTGTTCTAGGGTTTTGTCCTGATTTTTTTCTAGAGAGATGACGAAATCGGCTAATAAAAAGAAGGAGAAGAAATCGAATCAATCTGGTTTGTACAACTCTTCTGAATCTGATCATGGTATGAATACATCTAGGGTTAATGTTGACGATGGTGGGACTAATGTTGATCCATTAATTTATCCGAGTTTGGAAACTATGCGCAGCTCAACTAGGGGTCCGAATGCTAGCCCGAATATACAAAACTTGCGCAACACTCATCAGGGTTCGAATAATATGGATGTGGATTCATTGCTGAATTCGATTGGAGCTAGGTTTGATAGGCTTCGGAAGCCGCTTGCAAACCCTAATTCCACTGGTATGGATGGAAACCCTAATACGGTTCTGGCTGCTAGTATGTCTGAAAGTGTTCTTGCAGTCCCTTCGAAGCCTGGATTGTAAACTGATGCATTTGTCGACCAGGTTGTGGAATCGTCCCATGGTAAAATCCCTGGTTCGAAAATCTCTGATCCTGTGATTGTGCCGTCACATCAGGTTAATTCTTCGGCGGGTCAGGGTATAGAAAATTTGGATGCAGCTTATGAAACAGATGTGAGTGAAGATGAGGTGGTGGGCAAGCAGAAACATGATTCCTTTCGTGATGCAAAGACTAGCATTTTTTTCAGTGAGAAAACCGGTAATGGAGTTAAAGGTTTAGACAGATTACATGTTGTTACTCATCAAGTGCTCTCTATGGAGGCTGGTCAGACTTCTACAGGTACCAAATCATATGCGCAATTTGCTGATCAGTCTGCTAAGCGTAAGGTAAATTTCTGCAGATTACATTTGGATTCTCCTCCTGATTGTGAGGCAGATCTTGAAATACCTTTGGAGACGATAAAAGAGGCCAGTAAAAAAATACGTAAATACTCTATATGGATACTTTATTGGAAAATGGCTGGCATTTCCTGTTGTCCAAAATTATGTAATGAATGTATGGCGGAAGTTTGGTATTGAACGGGTAATGATGCATGCAAATGGGTTCTTTTTCTTTAAGTTTTCTTCTGAACATGGTATGAGCCAAGTGATTGAAGGTGGTCCATGGATGATTCGTATGGTTCCTATTATTCTTAGAAAGTGGACCTCGGATGCAGACTTGGCTAAAGAAGATTTATCTAGAGTTCCTGTTTGGATAAAGCTACATAATATACCACTCCTTGCATTTAATGAGGTTGGTTTGAGTGGAATAGCAACTAAGGTGGGTACACCTTTGATGTTAGATTCATACACTAGTACTATGTGTATGGAATCTTGGGGCCGTCCAAATTTTGCACGGGCTATGGTAGAAGTGGACTCGGGAGCAGATCTGAAAGAAACAGTGGTGGTTATAGTTCCAAAGGTTGATGGTAGTGGTAAGAATCTATATACGGTGTGGGTGGAGTATGAATGGCGTCCTCCTCGGTGTAGCTTTTGTAATATCTTCGGTCATACAGATTCAGAATGCCCTAAAAAAGTTGTGATAAGAGACAATAAGGTAGTGAACAATCAAGATTTTGTGTTACCTAAGAGGAATGCTCGTGCTCCTTTAAAGCAAGCAAAGTCAACTGATAGTTTTGTTTTTCGAAATCAAAAGCCGAAGATGATTTATAGACCTAAGGCAACGGGGCAAGTCTCTAATTCTAATTCTCAGTACACGAGTGCTAATAATCCGCAAGTTTCTGAAGGTAACAGATTTAGTGTCTTAAATTCTGATCCTATCCTGCATGACAATCCGGATATATCTCATTTGGGGGAAAGTGGAACACCAGATAATCCTAATGTGTCTCATTTGGGGGAAAGTGGGACACAAGATAGAGGTAAGGGTATTGCTGATGATGGTGGGGATATTAGTGATGTGGAAGGTGAATTCAATGCAACGACGGCTTTTATGGCTGATTCTAATATTCCTTTATCTTCGAAGGGGGCAAGCACTCCCTTTTTGGATGTTCCTCATAATTAGTTTAGCTTCATGGAATATAAGGGGCATGAACCGTGTCCCTAAACAACGTGAGGTTCATCACGTGATGCACAATAATAATCTGAGTTTGTGTGCTGTGTTGGAGTCCCATATACATGTTTCTAAACTGACTAAAATCTGCTCAAGCTTATTTTCTCAATGGACCTGGATTTCGAATGCTAGTCATTGTGTTAGAGGTACTCGGATCATTATTGGTTGGAATCCAGGTGTATTAGATCTTATGTATTTAGATGGTACTGATCAGGTTATCCATTGTCAACTTCATATGCGTGCTGACAATAAGCTTTTCTTTTGTTCAATTGTTTATGCTGCTAATGATTACTTCCACCGCCGGGAGTTATGGTCTAATCTGCGAAAGCATAACCATTTTATAAATGGTAGACCATGGATCTTATTGGGTGATTTTAATTCTCTATTGAATCTTGAGGATTCCTCAAGTGGTTCTTCTCGAATCTCAATTGGGATTCGTGAGTTTAGAGAGTGCATGGAGGCCATTGATGTTGTTGATATTAACTGTTCAGGTTTCCATTATACATGGAATCAAAAACCTATGAGTGGCGAAGGTGTGTTAAGGAAGATTGATAGGATTATGGGCAATGTTGTGACGATCTCTATGTGGCTTGGTTTGGTTGCTATTTTTCAGCCATATGGAAGCTCTGATCACTGTCCTGCAGTTTTGAAATTGCCTTCGATTCATAAGAATTTTGCTAGACCATTTAAATTCTTTAACTTTCTGGTTCACAAGACGGAATTCAAACAGATTGTTCTTTATGCTTGGAGAAATCAGGTGTTAGGGTTTAAAATGTATTCTATTGTTACTCGTTTAAAATTTTTGAAGAAACCTCTCCGTAAGTTGATGAGAAATCAAGGTAATTTGCATGACTGGGTATGTAAGTTACGTATGGAGCTTGACCGAGCTCAACAGGGGCTTGATGTTCATCCTGATTCTGTTGAGCTTAGGGAGGAGGTTGGCCATTATCTAATGGCTTTTAATCAGGCGTTGATTGATGAAGAAAGATACCTAAAGCAAAAGTCAAAGATAGACTGGCTTCGGGAAGGGGATAGTAATATTAAGTTCTTTCATAATGCTCTGAAAGAAAAGGTAAGTAGATCTCGGATTGATATTGTTTCTGATTCGAATAATGTTTCATATGAAGGGTATCAGGTGCCCCATGCGTTTGTGGACCATTATCGGCATTTTTTGGGTGAAAAGGGCAGGTTTGCATGTTGGATACAATGAATATATTTCGTCAACAGATCCCTATTGCTAAGGCTAATGCTATGATTCGTGAGGTCACAAAGGAGGAGGTTAAGGAGGCTATGTTTTCCATTGGGGATAATAAATCCCCGGGACCGGATGGCTATTCTTCTGCTTTTTTCAAAAAAGCTTGGGAGATTGTTGGTGAGGATGTTCTCCTGGCTGTCCGGGATTTTTTCTTGAATGGTTGTCTACTTAAGGAGATTAATCATACTATTATTGCTCTAATTCCTAAAGTAACAACTCCTTCCAGGATTAATGATTTTCGTCCAATATCTTTGTGTAATGTTTTATATAAATGCATTAGTAAACTCATTACTAATCACATAAAGGAGAGTTTGGAGGATATTGTGAGTGAAAATCAGTCGGCTTTTGTTCCAGGTCATTCTATTTCTGATAATATTTTTTTGTCTCAGGAGTTATTGAGAGGATACCATCTTAATAAAGGTGATCCTAGATGTGCCTTTAAGGTGGATATTCAAAAGGCATATGATACGGTCGATTGGGGTTTTCTTAAAGGTATTCTTCATGGTTTTGGCTTTCACCCACATATGGTGAAATTAATAATGGCTTGTGTCACGATTGTAACGTTTTCTATTAGCCTTAATGGCCAACTCTATGGGTTCTTTAAAGGGGAAAGGGGTCTTTGGCAAGGCGACCCTATGTCTCCTTATCTATTTACGTTGGTTATGGAAGTGTTGTCTATGATTATTAGAAGACGTGTTGCTGCTTCGGATGGTTTTGGATATCACCCTCATTGTGATAAACAAAGGATTGTTAATATTTGTTTTGCTGATGATCTATTTCTGTTTTGTAGAGGTACTATTTAGTCGGCCCACGCTATTCAGCTTGCAATTAAGGAATTTACTGAAGTGTCAAGGATAGCTCCTAGTCTCCCCAAGAGTACGGCATTTTTTTGTAATGTTTCAGATTCCGTAAAATTGCGTATTCTCCGGGTATTGCCTTTTTCTGAAGGGAAACTTCCGGTTCGCTACTTGGGAGTTCCTCTAATCTCAACAAGGTTGTGTGCTCGTGATTGTAGAATTCTGATTGAGAAAGTTCACAATCGTATCAGCAACTGTAAGAATAAATGGTTATCGTTAGCAGGTAGACTTCAACTGGTTAATTCAGTTTTATCATACCTTCATAGTTATTGGGCAGCTGTCTTTATTCTTCCCTCTGAGATTATCAATGAAATTGAAACTCTTATTAGAGGGTTTCTTTGGTGCCAAGGGGAGATGAATCATGGCAAAGCTAAGGTGTCTTGGATGTTGTTTATCTTCCTAAAATGGAAGGATGCCTTGGTATCCGACGGCTTCGTGAATGGAATATATCTCTTATGACTAAGAATATATGGAATCTTTTAATTCATAAGAATTCAATGTGGGTGAATTGGATTTACTTGTATAAGCTCCGTGGTTGAAATTTCTAGGATGTCTCAACTAAAGGGTTTATGAGTTGGACCTGGCGAAAGCTCCTTCAGATTCGTGATGGCCTTCGAAACCACTTTTGGTTTCGGTTAGGCAATGGTTCTTCAGTTTCGGTGTGGTTTGATATGTGGGATCCTGTATGTCCTCTCTCTCGGTTCCTTAGTCATAGAGTTATTAATCAGGAGTTCCATATCAGTGATAAGATTGTGGATGTTGTTACTGATTCTCAGTGGCAATGGCCCCCTTCATGGCTTACTCGGTTTCCAAGTCTTCTTCAGCTTCCTAATCCTTCTTTTTGTAATCGATCTGATAGATTGTTCTGGAGATCCTTGGATGGCTCTTTCGTTGCGTTTAAAACCAGCCTTGTATGGGATACTATACGCCATCGATCTGCTTTGGTTGATTGCTATTCTGTGGTGTGGTATTCCAAGTGTATTCCTAGGCACGCTATTCATTTATGGTTGGTTCTAAGGGAGAAATTGAAGACGCAAGACAGACTGAAGCAATGGGATGTTGGTCCTTCGACTGACTTAAACCTGCTTCGGTGTTCGTTGTGTAATTCTCAACCTGATTCTCACAAAAATCTGGGTTTTTTTTTACTGTTGTTTTTCGTCCCAGGTTTGGTTGGAGGTTATGTCTTTTGCTGGATTTAATCTACAATCTGATTCTTTGACGGATTGTGTTGCATGGATTAAACCTTTTGCTGCTCCAAAGACTATTCGAAGTATCATCTTCAAGCTTATTCTTGGTTCTTGCTTGTATTTTCTTTGGCAGGAGCGTAATTTGCATTTATTTAAGAAGCAAAGGCGTTCGAAGGACCAGGTGATTTCTTCTATTTTGGAGGTGGTTCGACTTAAACTCTATTCTTTCAAGTTTAAGAAATCTGTTGAAGCCCTTCGGGCTATGGAGATATGGAAGATCCCGAGATCCTTTGTTCTTGAGGGCTGATTGTTTTTTCGATGTAGATGCAGTGGATCATAGCGTGGGCCTAGTTGTCTTTAGTTTTGTTATTCTTGGTTGTTAGCTTGGTTGTTATATGCTTGTTATGTCAAGTATATGCGCTTAGTCTCTTTATTAGTCTAAGCTTTCATTTGTACTTGTAACGTTTATCTTTCCATTTATAAAATTACCAGGGTATACTCCCTTTACCCAAAAAAAAAGCATAAAATGAAATAATGTTTCTAGTCATTTCTGACGAATAACAGCAATTATTCAAGTCTATCCTAACTCCAGAGTTTAGCACGAGCTCATACTTTCCAATCTCGGTAACAGACGTGATTCCTCTGTTTCCCATGACTAGATTAAGCTCTCCATGCTTCAACTTTCTACTTTCCTTTAGACCCTGCAATACAATGCAAATGTGAGTACCACACCATGTATCCAGAACACACGAATTAGAAGTTGTTGTATTATGAAGTTCGATCATGAACATACCTGAGTGAACACTCTTATCGACCTTTCCATCCTCAAGGTCCTTCAGGTATTTCGGGCAGCTACGTTTCCTGTGCCCCTTAGTGTTGCAATAAAAACACACTACTTCCTTTGGATCATTCACTGGTGCAATATCGGATTTAGTCTTTCTTTTGGACCCACGATTGGACTTTCCATTCGTAGTCTTTGCTTTCCAATTTGACCTCTTTCTTTTCTTTGCAGTTTGACCAATTGCCAACACAGGAGCCGCTGAGTTAGAGGACACATCATCCTTTATGATTCCTTGCTCAGCGGTTTGCAGCAAATTATGGAGTTCCATTATTGAGCCTTATCTCTCATTCAGATTCATCTGATATGATATTACAAACTGATTGTAGACAGCTGGCAGAGAGGACAAAATTATGGCAATGGAAAACTATGTGTCAAACATCATATTCAATGATTCCAACCTTTCAAAGTACCCTTTCATCTCCAGGACGAAAGCATAGATAGATGCTCCAGGTTTGGGCTTTCAAGCCATGAGTGATTTAACCACATCAAGGCGTTCTTTGCTTGCCTTGGCCTGAAACATTTCTTTGTTGGTTCATTTCATAAGCCCAAGTATTCTCAAAAGTCTTTTGCAACTCGGGGCTCATGGAGGATGCCATGATACAAGACACTTTATTCGCATCATCATAATGTTTTCTGTGTGCCTCAATCTCATCTTGGGTTGAGTTTTTATCAATCACGGGAATCTGCTCATCGAGAACATACTCCTTGTTCTCGTACCTTAAAGTAAACCTTAGGTTACGCATCCAGTCCATATAGTTTGGACCGGTCAGTCTTTCCCTCCCAAGAATTGAGAGAAGTGAGAAGTTTGAGTTGTGTGCGGAATTGGGGACGGGAGGATTATTACCATTTGTAGAAGACATATATAAGATAAACAGTTTTAGTTAGTTTGAATATTCCTTAATTAAATTACCCAATTTCAAATTAAGGCTAGGATCCATATTTTATATTTGTTTTATGAAAAGGTTTGCCGTAATCACATTGCGAATTTATTTTAGGTAGACAATGCCTTTTTCAATTTCATTCTCTATGAAACTCCTAGTTCTTTTGAGATTCATTGATTCTTATCAACGGCATGTTAATCTCGGATACGCCCATCTACTATTCATAAATGGTATGCCGAGGATCATGAATAAGATGGTGAACTTAACCATGCAAAACCCACGTGGTCCCCGGCCCGATTACGCTCGAGAATCGCAGTTCCACATCACCTCTCAGTATGTTCTCATATTAATGTGCTTGTAAACCACACATGCTCCATTAACAGACCATACGAGAGATGTGCGGTATACACGGGTTAGCATACTATTCACGTTTTAGTATCTAGAACGGGATTTTGTTTTAGTACTTTTAGGTCATACTTTTGATCTTGACATCATCCTATCAAAATTCCTCAGTAGCTCCATTGAACGCACAAAGAAAGGGAGAAGCAGGTCAGCACGAAGCCTATTTAAAAAACCTGACTTTCTTTAGGGAAGCTAAGCTACCTGCATTATACCTCTCTTATAGTCTGTTCACTATGGGTGAGCCGATTTAGCAATTGACTGACGATGTATTTGTCACACCCCGCCAAACGGTAATTAGAATCAAACAATATAATAATATGCGGAAACCTTGTGACATGGCGGGGCTGCGAACAGTTAAATCCAACCAAACAACGCATGCATACTCAGAGCGTATGGTTATCGCACAACTTTATTTATCAAGGATGCCCAGTTTGACAGTTGTGACAAAAGTAATACGACTATGTAAGTCGTATCAGTAGTAGTAGAGTTTAAAACATTTAGTTTTACAATACATAATTTTAATACAAGATTTCGTAAGTATGACTGCAGTGTTTGCAGTTATACTATGGAAATCCTTCAAAAGCGGTCCCAAAAGTAAGTGGCATCCTAAGTAATCCAGGGTTGTCCATCCTGAATGCATGCGATTACTTACCAAGCTAATTTCCTGAAAAACATAGAGAAAGTCGTCAACAAATATGTTGAGTGAATTTACAGGTTTTATATGTATGTGGTTAGTTAAACCAAGTTTGTATAAATGATTCGTTATTCATTTATAAAAATACAGGTTATGTAGGGTTGTTACCCTTAAAACATATGACTGGTTGTCTACCAGTATAAAATAAGTTGCCGGTATGTTTTCAGGTGTTTAACAGTTATAGGATTCGTTCTTCCTAAAAGTATGTGGGAATTTGCTTAGACTATGATCCCCTGAAAGGTGAGCTAAACCTCGCAGTTTAAAGTAACGTGACCTAACCCTATAACCAAACCACAACCAGAACTTATGTTGTTTGCCTGAACGAACGTTTAAGTATACGCTCCACCGTAGGAGGGTCGTCACGGCAATAGTACTATCCGTATACTCAGTGGCTAGAGTCACCTAGCTAATGGTTACAGTAGCATGTCATGAGGTCTTTTCATGCACACATTCCAAGTCTAGGTCCGTACTAGGATACTTTATCTAATTCCCAAAATAGTTGTGGAAATGTTATTCCATAAACAAACAGTTTGTATAAAAGCAAATAAGCATTTATAGTTTGATTGCATGTGTTGGCATGCAATTTCTATGTTTAACACCCCTGTGTTTAAAAGTAGAAAAAATTTAAAAATAGGGGCTGTAAACTCACTGTGGTTTGCTCGGTATGAATGCTAGCAGCCGACAGATAAACGCCTAAGATATGTTAACCTATGTACAATAAATGTATTAACATAAGTACGTTTGATTTGTTTAATCAACTTATGTTAACGGTTTGTTGGTTTGAAGAAATTGTTGATTTCTTAATAATGTTAGTCGTTGAATTTGTTGGTGACATTGTGTTGAAATATTATTTCGTCTCCATTGTTCATATATTTGTTCTATATATGTATGCATAGGTAAATATACTTATTGTATGAAATTGGGCGTCACTTCGATGAAGTGTCGCTAGATAGTGACGGGTCACTTGTCACTTATGATCAATGACGCTAGTATTTGGGTTTCCATGTTCAAGGCGTCACTTAGGTCTGGTCAGTTTTGGTCAAACTACAATTTGTACAAAAGTCAACGAAAGTCAACTCACTGGTCAAAGTTGGTCAAAGTTGCTGGTCAAAGCTGGTCAAATCACTAGTCAAGTTGGTCAACTCGCTGGTCAAGGTTGTTGGTCAACTCGCTGGTTAAAGTTGGTCAACTCGCTGGTCAAGTTGCTGGTCAAATCTGGTCAACTTGCTTGTCAAGTTGCTGGTCGACTCGCTGGTCAAGTAGCTGGTCAAAGCTGGTCAGCTTGCTGGTCGACTCGCTGGTCAAGTAGCTGGTCAAAGCTGGTCGACTCGCTGGTCAAAGCTGGTCAACTTGCTGGTCGACTCGTTGGTCAAGTAGCAGGTCAAAGCTGGTCAACTCGCTGGTCAAGGTTGCTTGTCAAGTTGTTGGTCGACTCGCTGGTCAAGGTTGCTGAAGGGGTCACTGACTTAAGGGGTCAGTGACATAAGAGGGGTCAGTGACTTAAGTGGTTGGTCGCTGAATGTGTCAGTGACTTAAGGGGTCAGTGACATAAGAGGTCAGTGACTTAAGTGGTTGGTCGCTGAAGGGTCAGCGACTAAAAGTTGTGTCATGAAAGGGGCAGTGACTTATGAGTTCAGTGACTAAAGTGGTCAGCGACTCAAATTTTAAATAAATTCAAAGTATGGTCAGATTTGGTCCAAAACAGACATGTGTTCAAGGATCGAGTTATACACGAAAATACGGACGTTTCTGGAAATGGTCAAAGAAGAACTTTTTGTAGAGGACAAGAATACCAAACTTTTCCAAGTGGTCTCATACATTTATTTAACCTAGAGCTCAAGTTATGAATGTTTTTGTGAATCGGTTTTTGGAAGACAGCAACTGTCTTTATATACATACATGAAAAACGTATATTAATCTTTGTTTTGGACATTTCATGGTTAAGCAAGCAACTAAGCATGTTAATACATCTGTTATAAGTAAAATACAAGAGTGATGAAAGTCTCACAATGGTGTATTTTAAATTTTATGTTTTGGTTTTCATCAACACATTTCAAGAACAATCACATATAATCATTAAATTGTTGTGTTACATGTATAGATTATGATGTATAAACATGTTAGAATACGAAATTTTAGTGTAGGAATCAAGGAATCGAAAGTTCCTTACAATGAGATGACAATGGTGAAGATGATGATGAGACCGAGAGATGATGATGATAGAACGATGATTATGGTGTTGTTGCTTGTTGCTTCGGTTTTTGTTTGAGTTCTTCCAGCTCAAGAAAAAAAAGAAGATGATAGATGATTTTGATGTGGTGTGTGTGTGTAGAAAAGATCACAGAAGAATGGGAGGTGAGAGTATAATATTTCAAACGAGTATGGCTAGTAACAGACATTGTCTCCTCAATTATTTGAGGTTGGTGATCAAGTGAGGAGAGAGTATGTATTTGTTTAAAAGTCAAAGGGAGGCATGGCTAAGTACGAGTTGTGTCTCTCAGATATTTTAGTTTGTGTTAATATTGTAGGTTTTTAACCCGTTAGTTTCGTGTACGGGTCCAATTGTGTGTCAATTTTTGTTCAAATTTCTAAATTGTAATTTGAGGTAACTCCCCAAATACTTTATTATGAATAACGAAAATAATACTTTTATTATTTTTGACCTTTGGGTATGTTTTAAAATTATTTCTGTTCGAATTATAATACGTTTTATGCAAAACGTATATTTAATTCGTTTTATTTATATGTTATAGATATAACAGTACTCGTAATTAATAATCGAATTATTAATTATTTTGTGTCATCAACTTTTGTTATATTTTTCTGTCGGGTTTGTTCCGATACGTTTGTACGCGATTATTATTATTAATCACATATTAAGTAATACTTTTTGTTTAAAAGTATTGGGCTGCTAGGCTTACATCACATCAAAAGTTTTGTTTTAAACTTTATCAGGAAATTAGCGTAAGAATGCACATGCTTAATTGTTAATCAGTACCTAATTTGGAGAGTTGTCCTTAATCAGGAAAGTGTCCATAACTTCGATAGGTTCCTCCACAAAGTTTAGTTTTGAGTCAATGAAGACTTCGTCTGGAGGGATGATATGTGTTTCATCGGAAAGACACTTTTTCAAGTTAGATATATGAAAGGTGTCGTGGATACTACTAAGCTCTTGCAGTAGTTGGAGCTTGTAGGCAACTAGACCAATCCTCGCAAGGATCTCGAACGGTCCGATGTATCGTGGGTTAAGTTTTCCCAGTTTTCCAAATCGTGCAACCCCTTTCCAGGGTGCTACTTTGAGTAGGACTTTGTCACCTACTTGAAATTCTAAAGGTTTCCGTCTGTTATCGGCATAACTCTTTTGTCGATCACGTGCTGTTTCCAATCGGTTAAGTACTTGAGATATCTTGTCCGTAGTTTCTTGGACTATCTCAGGACCCGATAATTGTCTGTCGCCCAACTCTGCCCAGCAGAGTGGCGATCGGCACTTGCGTCCATACAATGCCTCAAATGGTGCCATCTGTATGCTGGTGTGATAACTGTTGTTGTAAGAAAATTCTGCTAGAGGTAGGTGTGTATCCCAATTACCTCCAAAGTCTATCACACATGCTCTTAACAGGTCTTCGAGCGTTTGTATCGTTCGCTCGCTCTGCCCGTCAGTTTGTGGGTGGTAAGCAGTGCTCATGTCGAGTCTAGTACCCAATGCATGTTGAAGTGTTTGCCAGAAGCGAGAAGTGAATCTTGCATCTCTATCAGAGATGATGGATAGTGGCACTCCATGTCGAGAAACGACCTCTTTCAAATAGATTCTGGTCAGTTTCTCCATTTTGTCCGTCTCCTTGATAGCAAGGAAGTGGGCTGATTTCGTCAATCGATCGACAATCACCCATATGGTGTCAACTCCGGATGTTGTTCTCGGTAACTTCGTGATGAAGTCCATCGTGATGTGTTCCCATTTCCATTTGGGCATTTCGGGTTGTTGTAAAAGCCCAGATGGCTTTTGGTATTCGACCTTGACTTTTGCACAAGTCAAGCACTTACTAACGTATGTGGCAATGTCTCGTTTCATGCCAGGCCACCAGTAAAATCCTTTCAAGTCGTGATACATCTTATCTGCACCAGGATGTATCGAGTAGTTGGACTTATGTGCTTCGTCCAAAATCAATCGGCGCAATTCGTCTACGCATGGTACCCAAATTCGGTTCATGAAGTATAACACTCCGTTGTCTTTGGTTTCAAGTTGTTTCTCCATTCCCTTCAAGGATTCTTCCTTAAGGCGTTCAGGAATGAAGGCTGATTGTTGAGCGTCACGAATTTGAGTAATGAGATTCGAGTGAATTTTCAAACCTAAAGCTCGAACTCTTCGAGGTTTGACTCGTTCCTTACGACTCAAGGCATCAGCTACAACGTTTGCTTTGCCCGGGTGATACTTAATTTCGCAGTCGTAATCGTTCAGTAATTCGACCCAACGACGTTGTCTCATGTTGAGTTCTTTCTGGTCGAATATATGCTGGAGACTTTTGTGATCCGTGAATATTGTACACTTTGTACCATATAGGTAGTGTCTCCAAATCTTAAGTGCAAAAACAACAGCTCCTAGCTCTAAGTCATGCATCGTATAGTTCTTTTCGTGAACTTTCAATTGCCGAGATGCGTAAGCAATGACTTTGTCGTTTTGCATCAATACGCAACTCAATCCCTGATGTGAAGCATCACAGTAGACAACAAAGTTTTCTACTCCTTCCGGTAGTGATAGGATTGGTTCGGTACTTAGTTTTTGTTTCAACAATTGAAAAGCAATTTCTTGCTTCTCGCCCCAATCAAATTTCTTATCTTTTTGAGTTAAAGCGGTAAGTGGTTGGGCTATTTTCGAGAAGTTCTCGATGAATCGTCGGTAATAGCCGGCTAGCCCAAGAAATTGTCGTATCTCGGATGGCGTTTTCGGGGATTCCCAGTTAGTTCTTGATAGCCTCAATTTTGGATGGGTCCACATGAATTCCTTTGTTATTGATCACATGACCAAGGAAATGAACCTCGCGCATCCAAAATTCGCACTTAGAGAACTTTGCGTAAAGCTTCTCTTTTTCCAGTAATTCCAGAATCATTCTCAGATGTTTCTCGTGATCCTCCTTCGTTCGGGAGTATACCAATATGTCATCGATAAACACAATCACGAACTTATCAAGATAAGGTTTGCATACTCTATTCATGAGGTCCATGAACACTGCTGGTGCGTTTGTCAGTCCGAATGGCATGACTAGGAACTCGTAATGACCGTACCGAGTCCTAAACGCAGTCTTAGGAATATCCTCATCACGAACCTTCAGCTGATGGTAACCAGATCGCAAGTCGATCTTCGAATAGTAACTTGACCCTTGTAGCTGGTCAAACAAGTCATCGATGCGAGGTAGTGGATATCGATTCTTAATAGTTACTTTGTTCAGTTCCCGATAATCGATACACATTCGCGTTGATCCATCCTTTTTCTTGACGAATAAAACCGGAGCTCCCCAAGGTGAAAAGCTCGGTCGGATGAATCCTAAGTCTAAGAGTTCCTGCAGTTGTGCAGATAACTCTTGCATTTCTGATGGAGCAAGACGGTAAGGTGCGCGAGCAATTGGTGCTGCTCCAGGAACTAGGTCGATATGAAATTCAACCTGTCGTGGGGGAGGGGGGGGTAATCCTGGTAACTCATCAGGAAACACTCCCGGGTAGTCACGTACAATAGGTACATCGTCTATATGTTGCCCCTCGGGCTTCTTTTCTACAACGTGTGCCAAAAATGCTTGGTATCCCTTTCGGAGATATTTACTGGCTTTCAAGCATGTAATCATTTTTGTGGCACTTTTTCGTTTCTCACCTTTGACCATGAGAGTTTCTCCTGTCGGTAGTGGTAAGCATACCAGCTTATCGTGACATATGATCTCGGCGCGGTTCTTAGACAACCAATCCATGCCGACTACAACGTCGAAACTTCCCAACTTAACCGGTAGCAAATCTATTTCGAAGAGATGACCCTCTAATTCCAAGGTACATCCCGGTACTATTTCTCCTGATTCGATTAACTCACCATCGGCTAGTTCAATAGTATATTTGTTATCTAACTTACGTGATTCAAGTTCTAATAGTGGTCTAAACTCATTAGACACAAAACTCAAATCAGCACCTGAATCGATTAACACAGAGGCATAATGGTTGTTTACAAGAAACGTACCAGTGACGGTGTTAGGGTCCTGGCGTGCCTCTTGTGCTCCGATCACAAATGCTCTTCCATGAGCCGGCTGATTGTTGATGTTGTTGGCTCGGTTGTGTTACCACGGTTGTTGGTGTTGTTGCGGTTTTGGTTGTTCTGGTTGTTGTTGTTGGGTTTTTGGTTATTGAGTCGAGGGCAACGGTTCCAATAGTGCCTCGTGTCGCCTGAATGTATCAGGTTTGGAAGATGTAACCAAACTCCTGATTTGCGGTGCCAGACCATATACATAACGCTCGATGCGCTTGTACTCAGGTGTCACCATATGTGGCACTAGACGTGCTAGTTCCTGAAACTTGGTTGTATAACCAGTGACATCGGCACCAATCATAGTGATGTTCCACAGCTCAGTTTCGACTTTCTGCATCTCGCTACGGGGACAGAACTCCTCCAACATCATGTTTTTCAGTACTTCCCATGACAGGGAGTAGGCAGCTGGTCGGCCAAGTGATTGGACTTGACTGTTCCACCAAGTAAGAGCTTTGTCAGCAAGGGTGCAGGTGGCATATTTCACCATACAGTCTGGTGAACAGTCACTAATGTCCAATACCGATTCTGTCTTCTCTATCCAGTGTATAATCCCAATAGCACCCTCGGTGCCACGAAAAGTAACTGGCTTACATGACTGGAATGTCTTGTATGAACACCCTCGGCGAGTAGTCGCAGGTGCCTCAGTGTTAACAGGGGTAGATCCGCTGTTATTCATTCCATTCTCACGATTTCAGCTTGCTTCATACTCAGCAATACCTTCAACTATTCGACGCGTGATCATTTGTTCAGTAGTCTCATTGTTGTTGGGTGGGGGAACAGTTTCAGGAATGGAAGAAGGAGTCGTTCGTCGACTGTTCTTAGTCAACCGTCATTTTGGTGGCATGATTCCGTTCTGTGATGAAATAAAATGCAGAAGTCAATGCCAAGATAATGAATGTGATGAACAAGATTTCACATTGTTTAACAAGTGAACAGTATGAAGGATTGAAGGACAAGATTTTGTATCACATGTCGCACGACTTTGAAACGCCCATATGTAGTTAGTACCATATAATCACGTTGGCCAGGCATCATTATATAATGCTAAATACATATTTCTTTTCATCATCATTTAACACAATCGAGTTCAAAGAAATCCAAGATAAGAATCAATAATCAAGGTGTGGTATGTTTCATGGTTTTCATGGAATGATCAAATGTTATTGATTGGCTACCGTTTCTAACACACATATGTAAATGTAGATATAATACTAAAGTCGTTGTTGAATGTAATGAATACGAAATACAACCAAACGTAAGTTATATTATATCAAAAGGTGTAGCGCTGATACAACAGTTTTACACAAAACAAGATGGGATCCCTGCCCCATCAGCGGTTAGCGCTATACAAAAGACAATGGGTTTTCCTATACATACACCCATTCTAACAACAGTTTTCCATCTAGTACATGTTTATTACATACATACACCTACCCATCTGATACTGGTCTATACAATACGTGATAGACCTACTAATATATCCATCATCCAAAAGTGATCGGTCTGATGCCCAGTAGGCACAAACCGCCATACACAAGTCTAATGAAAATAAGGTAGAAACAACCCCACAGCTGTCCTCAGCACAGCTATCATCACACAAGCTCCAATCATCAACCCTGCTGTCCTCGCACGCCTCTCTAGCACCCTGACACGAGCACGTGCGGTCTCAGCTATCTCTCTGGCAGCAACCACATTGCTCAACAAGAAGTGGCAACGCTCATGCATGTCTGTCATGTCTCCATCCAGACGGGAGACATCACTTTGTAGCTCTGCAAGGTGAACACCCCTGCTACCAAAGATACGGAACAAAGTACGTATCACAGCCACAATGGTAGGGAGAGTCAACTCTACGGGCTCTCCAGTAGTAGGTAGTGGTGCGGAGGATCGGGAGGACTCCCCGGTCTCGAAAGTAGAGGGAAAACCCTCCAACGACCTCCACCGCCCTAACATAGGAGTCATCCACTCCAAGTGAGCAAACCTAGGTACCCCCTGTGGCGGCTCATCGCAATGTATCACCCTCTCCTCTGCCATCGGCGCCTTGTCACGGGGCGCAAGTGGTCCTCTAGGGAAGTCTCGGACACACATCCGTGGTGTCCTCCTAGGTACCGGTCCTCTGGAAGGTCCAGCAGTCGTATGGCGTGTCGCCATAAAGGTAGACCCTAACATATGAGTGGTAGGGTCAGTGGGAGCAGTAGTAGGTGGGACCACATGTGCAGTAGGTGGTGGGGTGATGTAGGCATCACCGGTGTCATCAGATAGAGCTCTCGGGTGAACTGGTGGACTCACAACTCCGGTGCTAGCGTCGCTATGGTAGGAATCCTCAGTCGGCTCCTCATCAGAAGCATACAAGTAGATCGGACTGTGCCTTGACATGCTGAGACAAAGAAGTCGTAGGTGACGTGTCAGTCGTATGTTAGATGTATGCAAAATGTGTATGCATGCAATGAATATTTTAGCCAAGGCTATAGTCTAGGTCTCTAAGGTTTTAGGTCACTTAAAGACTTCGAGTTCGCTATAACCAATGGCTCTGATACCAAGTCTGTCACACCCCGCCAAACGGTAATTAGAATCAAACAATATAATAATATGCGGAAGCCTTGTGACGTGGCGGGGCTGCGAACAGTTAAATCCAACCAAACAACGCATACATACTCAGAGCGTATGGTTATCGCACAACTTTATTTATCAAGGATGCCCAGTTTGACAGTTGTTACAAAAGTAGTACGACTATGTAAGTCGTATCAGTAGTAGTAGAGTTTAAAACATTTAGTTTTACAATACATAAGTTTAATACAAGATTTCGTAAGTATGACTGCAGTGTTTGCAGTTATACTGAGGAAATCCTTCAAAAGCGGTCCCAAAAGTAAGTGGCATCCTAAGTAATCCAGGGTTGTCCATCCTAAATGCATGCGATTACTTACCAAGCTAATTTCCTGAAAAACATAGAGAAAGTCGTCAACAAATATGTTGAGTGAATTTACAGGTTTGTATATGTATGTGGTTAGTTAAACTAAGTTTGTATAAATGATTCGTTATTCATTTATAAAAATACAGGTTATGTAGGGTTGTTACCCTTAAAACATATGACTGGTTGTCTACCAGTATAAAATAAGTTGCCGGTATGTTTTCAGGTGGATAACAGTTGTAGGATTCGTTCTTCCTAAAAGTATGTGGGAATTTGCTTAGACTATGATCCCCTGAAAGGTGAGCTAAACCTCGCAGTTTAAAGTAACGTGACCTAACCCTATAACCAAACCATAACCAGAACTTATGTTGTTTGCCTGAACGGACGTTTAAGTATACGCTCCACCGTAGGAGGGTCGTCACGGCAATAGTACTATCCGTATACTAAGTGGCTAGAGTCACCTAGCTAATGGTTACAGTAGCATGTCATGAGGTCTTTTCATGCACACATTCCAAGTCTAGGTCCGTACTAGGATACTTTGTCTAATTCCCAAAACAGTTGTGGAAATGTTATTCCATAAACAAACCGTTTGTATAAAAGCAAATAAGCATTTATAGTTTGATTGCATGTGTTGGCATGCAATTTCTATGTTTAACACCCCTGTGTTTAAAAGTAGAAAACATTTAAAAATAGGGGATGTAAACTCACTGTGGTTTGCTCGGTATGAATGCTAGCAGCCGACAGATAAACGCCCAAGGTATGTTAACATATGTACAATAAATGTATTAACATAAGTACGTTTGATTTGTTTAATCAACTTATGTTAACGGTTTTTTGGTTTGAAGAAATTGTTGATTTCTTAATAATGTTAGTCGTTGAATTTGTTGGTGACATTGTGTTGAAATATTATTTCGTCTCCATTGTTCATATATTTGTTCTATATATGTATGCATAGGTAAATATACTTATTGTATGAAATTGGGCGTCACTTCGATGAAGTGTCGCTAGATAGTGACGGGTCACTTGTCACTTATGATCAATGACGCTAGTATTTGGGTTTCCATGTTCAAGGCGTCACTTAGGTCTGATCAGTTTTGGTCAAACTACAATTTGTACAAAAGTCAACGAAAGTCAACTCACTGGTCAAAGTTGGTCAAAGTTGCTGGTCAAATCACTGGTCAAGTTGGTCAACTTGCTGGTCAAGGTTGCTGGTCAACTCGCTGGTTAAAGCTGGTCAACTCGCTGGTCAAATCTGGTCAACTTGCTTGTCAAGTTGCTGATCGGCTCGCTGGTCAAGTAGCTGGTCAAAGCTGGTCGACTTGTTGGTCGACTCGCTGGTCAAGTAGCTGGTCAAAGCTGGTCGACTCGCTGGTCAAAGCTGGTCAACTTGCTGGTCGACTAGCTGGTCAAAGCTGGTCAACTCGCTGGTCAAGGTTGCTTGTCAAGTTGCTGGTCGACTCGCTGGTCAAGGTTGCTGAAGGGGTCACTGACTTAAGGGGTCAGTGACATAAGAGGGGTCAGTGACTTAAGTGGTTGGTCGCTGAATGTGTCAGTGACTTAAGCGGTCAGTGACATAAGAGGTCAGTGACTTAAGTGGTTGGTCGCTGAAGGGTCAGCGACTAAAAGTTGTGTCATGAAAGGGGCAGTGACTTATGAGTTCAGTGACTAAAGTGGTCAGCGACTCAAATTTTAAATAAATTCAAAGTGTGGTCAGATTTGGTCCAAAACAGACATGTGTTCAAGGATCGAGTTATACACGAAAATACGGACGTTTCTGGAAATGGTCAAAGAAGAACTTTTTGTAGAGGACAAGAATACCAAACTTTTCCAAGTGGTCTCATACATTTATTTAACCTAGAGCTCAAGTTATGAATGTTTTTGTGAATCGGTTTTTGGAAGACAGCAACTGTCTTTATATACATACATGAAAAACGTATATTAATCTTTGTTTTGGACATTTCATGGTTAAGCAAGCAACTAAACATGTTAATACATTTGTTATAAGTAAAATACAAGAGTGATGAAAGTTCACAATGGTGTATTTTAAATTTTATGTTTTGGTTTTCATCAACAAATTTCAAGAACAATCACATATAATCATTAAATTGTTGTGTTACATGTATAGATTATGATGTATAAACATGTTAGAATACGAAATTGTAGTGTAGGAATCAAGGAATCGAAAGTTCCATACAATGAGATGACAATGGTGAAGATGATGATGAGACCGAGAGATGATGATGATAGAACGATGATTATGGTGTTGCTGCTTGTTGCTTCGGTTTTTGTTTAAGTTCTTCCAGCTCAAGAAAAAAAAAGAAGATGATAGATGATTTTGATGTGGTGTGTGTGTGTAGAAAAGATCACAGAAGAATGGGAGGTGAGAGTATAATATTTCAAACGAGTATGGCTAGTAACAGACATTGTCTCCTCAATTATTTGAGGTTGGTGATCAAGTGAGGAGAGAGTATGTATTTGTTTAAAAGTCAAAGGGAGGCATGGCTCAGTACGAGTTGTGTCTCTCAGATATTTTAGTTTGTGTTAATATTGTAGGTTTTTAACCCGTTAGTTTCGTGTACGGGTCCAATTGTGTGTCAATTTTTGTTCAAATTTCTAAATTGTAATTTGAGGTAACTCCTCAAATACTTTATTATGAATAACGAAAATAATACTTTTATTATTTTCGACCTTTGGGTACGTTTTAAAATTGTTTCTGTTCGAATTATAATACGTTTTATGCAAAACGTATATTTAATTCGTTTTATTTATATGTTATAGATATAACAGTACTCGTAATTAATAATCGAATTATTAATTATTTTGTGTCATCAACTTTTGTTATATTTTTCTGTCGGGTTTGTTCCGATACGTTTGTACGCGATTATTATTATTAATCACATATTAAGTAATACTTTTTGTTTAAAAGTATTGGGCTGCTAGGCTTACATCACATCAAAAATTTTGTTTTAAACTTAATCAGGAAATTAGTGTAAGAATGCACATGCTTAATTGTTAATCAGTACCTAATTTGGAGAGTTGTCACAGTATTTAACTTTAATGATACATATACTTATAGCTCATAATATATGTAATGTCTCTCTTTAAACTCTTAAAGTCTACGGTTCTATTTTAAAACATTTTAAAATTTTAGGGTATATTTTAAAACAATTCAAAATATAGGGTCTAAAGTGTAAATTCATTTTACCAATTTAGACAATTCTATTTCCAATTTATCTTTACCTACGTACTATTGCAGATAATTAAATACTAGTATTTATCAAACTAAGGCTCTGATACCACTGTTAGGTTTTCTATTCCCTAACTAGATTAATATACGCAGCGGAATTATAACAAAATAATTAATCTAGGGCAATTAGGAAATTAAAACCTAAGGGATCTTAACTTGAATAAATAAAAGCAATAAAATAACCAAGTTAAATAAGAAAATACTAACCTTTGAGAAAACAAATTTCTCACGCGTAGACGATCTTGCAGAGCTTCCTTACTTAGAGGTGAGTGTCCAAACTAGAACACCTCTAATGGCTCACACCCAATAACTATGAGAAATTCTCAAACTCCTAGGGTCCCGACTCTAAGTCGTGTAAACTCTCACAAGGAGTAGGAATGAGAAAGAGAGAAAAAGAATTGAACTATATTCAATTTTGAGATCGATCTGAAAGCATAGGGGAGGTCCCTATTAATAGGGTAAGAGGAGCCTTGGGGTTTGGTCCTCTGGCCGATGTGGGATTCCTTCTGATGCATTTAGCCGCCGGTTAAATCCTTTAGCCGGAGGTTGAAAGAAATCCTTTCCCAAGTCAAACACGCGTCGTACCACCTTAAACCCTAATCCATTTAGTCGTTGGCTAAAGCCCTTAGCCGCCAGTTAAATCCACTTTCCAGAATCTTCTTTTAGTTTCAATTAATAAACTAATCATAATATTAATTTCAATTAATATTATCTCTCTATGTATGTCTCTTACTGTTCATTGAGGGCGACCCAAAAAGGACTCTACTTTAAATGATATTCTTACCAATTAGTTATGATCTTGGACACTATTCCAACAATTCATGGCGGCGGTGAGTTTCCCGTAGGCTGGGTTTGAACGAAGAAATTTTTAAAGACCAAGCTGAAGACACGGGGGAGTTTGTTGATGCATCTTAATGTGTTTGTCAGTTGGTCTCAGTCTGTAATTATTTAGTTATGTAATTACGATAGTTTAGACGTTTGTTAGTTATAAAGTAATTACATTTTGTATTTTGGCGACACAACCATTTTATGTCGCAAGAGTCAACTTTGCGACATAGCTTGTGTCGCATGAGTCGGTTTGGCGACACAACATGTCTCGCAAGGGACAGTTTATGTGTTCGGTATAAATAGTTGACTTCGGCTCATTTGTTAGGGTTGACGAATTTTGTACTTTAGAGAGAGTTTTGTGAGGTATATTGTATTCAAAGTTGATCAGTTATTCGTATCAATATAATATACTTTTGTGTTTGATTCGTTTTATTCGTTTAACGTGTTTATTATCAAGCGTTGGATTCCGCACATCGATTGATTCTTAGGGTTTGATTAGGTTCATCACAGGGATCTAATTTTCTTTAGGGTATGTTTGGCACGGGGCTTTTAGGGGCTTGAGCTTCTACTTAAAATAAGCCCCAACCCAAGTCTTGTTTGGCAGTACAAAAACAATAGGGCTTCTTGAAAAACTAAGCCCCTAAACAAGAAGCTTCTTGAAGTGGCTTTTGAATAGAAGCCCAAGCCCCAACTCTAGCCACAAGCTCCAGCCTTTAGCTCCAGCCCCAGCTCCAGTTTCAGCCCATTGTTGCCAAACACACCATTACTTGTTTTATTTGTGTCACATCAAGCCCTACATTATGTCATTATCCATCTAAGACGATCTTTGATCCATAGGTGTGACGATTCGTATACCACAAAATTTTATCCGTACATCACTTACTGTGCTTTACAATACAACGTCTAGTGGTGTATGAATAATTTTTAGTGATGTACAAATCACTTCCATTGTTAGATGACTCTACTTTATGTTATATACTAACAAAGGTTAATACATTTAAGATGTTCTATAGTTGGAATCTTTAAACACAAATTTAAAATATAACGAGTAAATGAACAAATTATTATAAAGGAAAATAAATCATTCATGGTAAAAACATCATTATTGTTGGTCACCAACGTCGTCCAACATTGCACAGTCACCTCCAACGAATATTCCATCCATGCTTGTAACACCCCCAAATTTCGGGTTGCGGAAGCGGTCGGGTCGGGGTGTTACCAAATCAAATATCAACAAGCACATAGATACATAATGAACGACTCTAAATGAGACGTTTTTAGAAAATACTTTACAACACGATACATTTCATATGTTTCAAAAGTTTTAAGTCAATCATTAGTGAGTTCGCAAAATGAACCTGAAGATTTTAAATACATAATCATAGTACAAAAGATAATGCGAGTAAAATCTTCATAAGTGTATATGCATGCGACTCGTACTAGCTTAGCATATAAGTAGATCCTGTTGGGCCATCCTACTGTGGCTGCATACCTGAGAATGCATTACTAAAAGCGTCAATCAAAAGGTTGGTGAATCTCACAGGTTTGTAGTAAGTAAATCAGTTTGAACACAATATTAGTACCACAGTTTCACAATAGCTGTAGAGTAATAAATGTAGTTACACAATTGAAATAGAGTAGTAAAAGTGATTGTACGCATGTAATAAGTCGGTATTTAATAATTGTACAAAAGCAATAGTGTAGTAAACATTAATTGTGTGTATATAACAAGTCGGTAATCAATGATTGCACCAATGCAATCGGGTAGTAACTAATGACTGTAGGTAGGTAATAAGTCGGTAAGGCAGTAAGCAATAATTGCACGAATGCAATAGGGATCGATATACATTGCTGTGAGCATCATAGTCGAAGCTTAACAAGTCTGTAATTTGCCCCCGTGAGTGCTAATCCAAAAACACTCATACGAAACGAGTAGAAAATGCCCGTTTATACGAGAATGGTTCGTGGTAGTGCGTGCTACCCCGGGCGGGGATTTTCAGTCCCATATGGATCCATATACTAAAACTCGCGCTTATCGAATAACTAACAACTATGATTTCAGAGGCCTTCAGTGGATTAATCGTAACTCAAGCCAGTAAGTATATCGGAAAGTCTGTAAGTCTGTAAGTCGGTAAGACAGTATGTCAGTAAGACTATAAGTCTGTAAGTCTGTATAGTATCAAGTCTGTAGAGTAGTAAGTCCGTAAGGTAGTAAGTCTGTAAAGTACTAATTCTGTAATGTATTAAGTTTGTAAAGTAATTTAGTAAAGATAGTAGTTTCATGTGTTCAAGTAAAACAAGTAATGTATCTCCCCCAAAGTAAAAGCAGTAAAAAGGGGCCGTGAGACTCACATGAGTCTATCCGAGCTATGAATATCCGATAGGGAGTGAACAGTCTGAAGCCTTCTAATGCCCTAAGCATATAAAGTTATACTCATATAAGTGATTGGTTTGTCGTTAAACTTTATCAATAGTTGTGTATATGTTTATCTCTTGCGATATCATCATTTTTGTACTTGTTTCTAGTTCATTTCATGAAATTTTGATACTTATCTAGCTTGAAATTGATCTCATGTGTTAAGGTTAAATATTGAGGAAGAAAATATGAAAAGATGGAGGATTTTGCTGATTTGACTATGTTGCACCATTTTGGCCATAATTTCCTCATACGAACTCGGATTGAGGCGATTCAGGCGTCCAAACGACCGTGAATCAGAGGGCTACAAATAGAACATAGCCGATTGGCTATGGTTTCTTAGCCGAACGGCTGGGAATGTATACCCGATCGGCTGAGAATATATAGCAGATCGGCTGGGGGCTTGACCAATGTCTGTTCGTGCAGTTCATCCCCAACCCAGTTTTTAATCTTAATCCTTGGGTATAATCAGTTTAAAAGACACACATACATGATGATATAAGTATTATAAACTGTAAAGACATGTTTTGATTAATACTTAATTTTTGTTCAAGTGTTAATCTGTGATTAGGTTATCCGTGAATGTTAAAGATTCGACAATAGATGAGTGTCCGTGAATGTTAATGATTCGACAATAATGGATTGTCCGTGAATGCCTGATTCGACATTTGCATTCCGTGAATGCCTGATTCGACATTTGCATTCCGTGAATGCTTGGATTCACGGACGGTGTAATTCCGTGAATTCTTATTCACGGATTATACTTGGCATTGTCGTAGTTAGTCGTCTATAAATAGCATAGTTGAAGTCAGTTTGTGTATGTTGGTTTGGAGAGATTTTTAGAGATCACTTGTAGACATTCATTTGTATTTTTGACTTCTTGTATATGAAAGATTGATACTGCAATACAAATCAATATTTCTTGTTGGATACATTTATCTCTCTCTTCTTTACTATAATTCACATTGTGATTGTGTATATTTGTATTCCGCACGAATATACATACGTTCTAGTTTGCGTATTCTGATCCGAGGACGCTCACAAGTGGTATCAGAGACAAAGGATAAGAAATTAGAACATTTGTGTGAATTAAAGTGTGAAGATGAAGATTTGAAGAAGTTACAGTGATGTCTAGTGTTACAATCATTTGAGACAGCGTCAAAATCATTCTGAAGGTGTTAACAAGTGATTTCTGATATAGAATCTCTTCTGAATTCATTCACATCTACTCTATGATGACGCGTTGATCAAGAGACATACCAGGAGTTCACGTCTTTTCTGCATGTTTGAAACTTTGACGTTCAAAGTTCAAATTGATCGTTTCTGAGTGTCGGAAATTGAATTCCGAGCACATTGCATCAAGTTTCATCAGAAACAAGTCTGTTTTGAAGAATCTGGATCATTTTGAAAATTCTGGAAATCGTCTTCCGTGATTTAACATTTTCCGTGAATTCAGAATTCCGTGAATATATATACTCCGTGAATATTACTATTGTCGCATAAACAGTATCCGTGAATTATACTATTGTCGCATAAACAGTGGTATTACATTCACGGATTAAAAATTTTCAAAATATTATATACTGTTTTTTAATATTCACGGATATTAGTATTTGGTTATTCTCGGATATTGTATTCACGGATAATTGTATTAACGGATACTTATATTCACGGATATTAGTATTCACTTATATTAATATTCACGGATATTAGTATTATCGGATATTAATATTCACGGATATTTGTATTATCGAATATTAATATTCACGGATATTAGTATTTGGTTAGTATTCACGGATATTGTATTCACTAAGAAAGATTAAAGAATTTTAGTGTGATTAACGGATTTCATCTTGGAAGATGGCTCATGTTAATTGGCAAACGATGATGAAAAATGATCAAGAGACCGGAACAACTACAAAACCACCCAAGTTTCTTTGTCAAAATGATTATGATGACTGGAGATATCGTTTTGAATCATTTATTGCTTTGTATGATCCTGATTTGATGATTCCAATATTGGAACAATATATACATCCAAGAGCATAAGGCATTTATCGAGATAATCCTCCACCTAAATCATTAAAGATGATGAATTCGGAAGAACGAAAAGAACATGATCGTGATAAGAAGGCTAAATCCATCATTTCAATGAGTCTTCCAAGCGATGTTTTAGCAGGGTGGAAAGATTTATCTACTGCTTTTGAATTGTACAAAGCAATGGAAAAGCGGTTTGCTGGTAATGATAAATTGAAAAAGAGCAAACGCGATTTACTAAAGAAACAATGGGATGTTTTCACCTGTATTCCCAATGAGTCTTTTAACGATTTGATCGTTAGGTACTCACAGCTTATCAGTGAGTTAAAAAGACATGGAATGATTCTTGAGCGTCTTGAAATCAATGAAAAATTGATTGAAGCCTTGCCTTCTCGATGAGACATCAAAGCAAATATCTTGATGGAAGATGAGTCACTAGGGGAATATGCTTTTGAGGATTTAATTAATAAGCTTCAGGTGTATGATGTGTCTCTCCAGAAAAAGGAGACAGGAAAAATGATGCAGTTTACTCAATTTGGTACTACCAAATCTTCTGAAACAACGGCATTATATTCAGGATCTGAAACTTATTCTGGTGGAAATCCAAGTGGAACCACATCTGGTGGTTATTCAAGTTTTGGTTTTTATGGTTCTGGAAGTTCTCCAACTTCAAGCCATCAACAACAACAGAATTCTAATCCACAAGTTTCAAGAGTGACTGAAGACCATGCAAATGTTGTTACTGCATTCTTGTCTTCATATGAAGCTTTTATTTCTGGAAGAGTTGGAAATGTTGAGTTAGTTGAAAAGGATTATGATCAATTGCATCCAGATGACCTAGAAGAGATGGATTTGCAATGGAATATGGCTATGCTTACCAGGCGGGTTAAAAGGTTTTTACAAAGAACTGGTAAAAATAAACTGGGAGGTAAACCAGGTTTTGACAAATCAAGAGTTTGTTGTTACAATTGTCAAAACCTTGGTCACTTTGCAAGAGAGTGTGAGAAGAATAAAGCTCCTACTTCTGGTTTTACCAAGCCATCAACTTCCAAGACATACTCTTCATCTACTCAACCTCAAACAAAGGAAACATCTGCTACTCCCACGTCTTCTGCACTCATTTCTACTTCTGATGAGTTTTATGATTGGAGCGCACACGTGGATGAGTATTCCCATAACCAAGCATTTATGGTGAATGTTTCCGAGGTCGATTCTTCTCTTGCTGACCAAATTTGCTCAACTTGCACTGATTTGAATAATCAAATCAGCATGTATCAAACTCAAAATGCTAAACTTTTAACTGACAATGAAAAGTTAAAAATACAGAACAAGGAATTGGTTGAAAATAATAATCTTTTAAATAAACGTTTTGAGTCAACAAATGTTGAAACGCATGATTTAAAAGCAAAAATCTTCAATCAGCAATCCATTATTAATAGCTATTTGGTTGAAATGGATTTATTAAAAAAAGAAAAATCTGATGCTGATTCTATGCTTTTAGATCTTGAAAGAAAATTGCTAAATGTTTCAACATATGCTGTTGTTTTTGATGAGGTAATCAATAACCAACGTTTAGATACTAAATCTAAATCTGGTATTGGATATCAAAATGATTCAAAAACAAAAGACTCAAAAGTTGAATATCATTTTGTTCCTCCACCAACTACCTATTCTGCATTGCCAGTTAAAATTGAAGCAAATGTTGAGTTTGCTTATGGAAAAGGAAAGGTTGATTTGAAAGACACACATCAAAAGGTGTCTTCAAATGAGACTCTAGAATCATCTTTCAAAGATGATTCCACAGTTGATGATTCACTAGCTGATGAATCCAAAGTTGATGCTTCCAAAATGAAGAAGCATGATTGTGAATGTAGTGACAAGATTAAAGATTGTGTTTTACAAAATTTAAAAGAAAAATCGAAAGCTTGTGACACACCAACACAAGTTAAACAGATTTTGAAACAATCTTCTTCACCACAAAAATCACAATCATCAACTTCTTCATCAAAAGCTAAACTTCCTTCTTCTCACTTTGTTTCTACCAAAAGTGAAGTGTCTACAAGTAGAAAATCACATTCTAAATGTGAGGCTTCTACAAGTAAGACTTCACTTCATGTTTCTGATAAAACGGTTACTTCTCGGAAACAATATGAAACAAGAAAATGTTTCTATTGTAGTGTTCGTGGACATCTTATCAATGAGTGTCACAAGCTTGCTAAAAAACGTTCAAGAGATATTTCGAAGCAAGCTAAACATTCTGAAATCAAAGATGATTTAAAAACTATCCACGAAAAATCATCAAAACCGAAAGTAACATCTTCTGTTTCTTCAAAGAAGAAAACAAAATCTCATGATGCGTCAATCAAAAGAAATTTCAAAAGGAATTTGAAACAAATTGACGTTTTCATCATGGATGTCATTACTGGACGACCCATAGCCTCAAAGGCTTGGGTCTCCATTAGCAACTAATCCGTTTTTGATCAAATGTCTTACAGTCTTCCCGAGCTATTGATAACATATGGTACATCGATAGTGGCTGTTCAAGACATATGACAGGGAATCTCTCTCTGCTTGAGGATGTTAAGGTTAAAGATGGAGGGTTTGTCGCATTTGCCGGAGACAAAGGTGGCATGATCTCTGGTGAGGGAACCGTTTCAAATGGGGAAATCAGCTTTGACAAAGTAAATTATGTTGAACAACTTCAACATAATCTACTTAGTGTTTCCCAAGTTTGTGACAAGAAACTGTCAACTTGGTTTAACGATGAAGAGTGCTTAATTCTTAAGCCAGGGTTTGTGGTACCTCAAGAGTGGATTCTTATGCGAGCTCCAAGGGTAAAGAATATGTATGTCTTAGACATGCGTACCATTACTCGATCTACAGAACATACTTGCTTATTGTCAAAAGCTACAGAAAAGGAATCAATTTTGTGGCACAGAAGAATGGGTCACATTAACTTTAGGAAAATGAACTTCTTAGTTAAGAATGATTTAGTGATTGGGGTTCCTAAACAAACCTTTTCACTAAATGATCACTGTATTTCCTGTAAAAAGGGAAAACAAACTAAGAAGTCTCATAAACCTAAATTGATGAATTCGATTAACATTCCTTTGGAACTTCTCCATATGGATTTGTTTGGACCCGTAAGTGTTCGGAGTATTGGGGGTAAATCCTATTGTTTAGTAATCACTGATGATTACTCCAGATTTTCATGGGTTTACTTCCTTAGTACAAAAGATGAGGCTGCTGAGAAAATCAAGTATCTAATTCTGAGATTAGAAACTTTGTTTTCTCTAAAAGTGAAAATTTTGAGAAGTGATAATGGTAGAGAATTCAAGAACTACTTAATGGAAATGTTTTGTCTTCAGCACGGAATTACTCAACAATTTAGTGCACCTCGAACTCCACAACAAAATGGAGTTGCTGAAAGGAAGAACAGAACTTTGATCGAAGCTGCAAGAACAATGCTCTCAGATGCAAAGTTGCCAACAACTTTTTGGGCAGAAGCAGTTAATACGGCTTGTTTTGTATTAAATAGAGTTCTTGTGGTCAAAGATAAGCAGAAAACGAGCTATGAATTACTGAATAATCGGAAACCGAATATTCATTTTTTGGAACCTTTTGGATGTCCGTGTTTGTTGTTGAAAACTAAGGATCGTCTTCCTAAGTTTTCTGAAAAATCTGAATCTGGATTTTTCTTGGGTTATTCTACAAATTCTCACAACAAGAGAGTTTATAACACGGCATCACATCGAATAGAGGAATGCTATGAAGTTGAATTTCTTCGGCATTCTCCCTCTTCTAATGGCATAGGTCCAAAATGGTTATTCGATTACGATACGTTCTTTAATTCTCTTGCTATTTTTCAGCATGACGTGTCTTCTTCTTCTGCTACAGATTTAGATGACTTTGTTATTCCAGTTACATCTGTTCCTGCTGAGCCGATTATTACTTCACCTCCACCAGTTTCTACTTCTCATCTTACTCCACCACAATCTTCTGATAACTCAATTGCTCATGAGATTTCTTCACCTTTGACAACTGTTGAAGAAGAAACAACTTCCAATCCTGACGATACTGACAATTTTCAGGAACCTTCTGCTGAACTAGAAGAACCAATTCTTGATGACTCTAGTGATGAAGTAGTTAGTAATCCTGAAGATTCTAACTTAGGAAATAATTTGCATGTAGATTCGGTTCCTACATTGCGAATTAATTCTAAGTATCGACATCCTCTAAAGAATGTGATTGGAGATGTGTCAGAAGAAATTAAGACACGGCAGCAACTCAAATCTGATTCTTCTTCTTGTTTTTTATCACAAATTGAACCAAAAAATGTTCAAATTGCTTTGACTGAATCTTCTTGGGTTCAAGCAATGCAAGAAGAATTACAACAGTTTGTGAAATTGCAAGTTTGGACTTTAGTGAAACCACCTAAAGATGTACATCCGATTGGCACTCGATGGGTTTTTCGTAATAAGAAAGATGATCGAGGAATCGTGGTCCGCAACAAGGCCCGATTAGTCGTTCAAGGTTTTACTCAGATCGAAGGTTTAGATTATGATGAAGTGTTTGCACCGGTTGCTAGACTTGAATCAATAAGGATATTTCTAGCTTATGCTTCCTTCATGAGGTTTAAAGTATATCAGTTGGACGTTAAGTGCGCATTTTTATATGGGAAAGTGCATGAAGAAGTGTTTGTCAAACAACCACCGGGTTTTGAAGACTCTAAATTCCCAGATTATGTGTATCAGTTGGATAAAGCTTTGTATGGTTTACATCAAGCTCTCAGAGCTTGGTATGAAACTTTATCTCAACATCTGCTTGCAAATGGGTTTTCTAGAGGTCAGATTGACAGCACTCTTTTCATCAGAAAAGTAAAAGGGAATTTGTTGCTTGTTCAAGTGTACGTAGATGACATCATATTTGGGTCGACAAATGAAAGCTTATGCAGAGAGTTTGAGCAGATTATGAAATCAAAATTTAAAATGAGTTCAATGGGTGAAATGGCATTTTTTCTTGGGTTGCAAGTCCAGCAACTTGATTCAGGCATTTTCATACATCAAACAAAGTATGTTACTGAAATCTTAAAGAAATTTCTGATGACAGATGTCAAATCCATTTCTACACCCATTGATCTTGTTGAAAAGATTGGCCCTGCTCTTGATGATCAATCAACCGATGAAAAGGAATATCGGTCCATGATTGGGTCTCTTATGTATTTGACAGCTTCGCGTCCAGATATTATGTTTGCTGTCTCCATTTGTTCAAGATATCAGGCAAATCCTAAAGTTTCTCATCTGAAGGCCGTTCAACATATTTTCCGATACTTGAAAGGAAAGCCTAATTTAGGCATTTGGTATTCACATGATGATGACTTTTCTCTTTCTGCATATTCTGATTCCGACTATGGCGGATGTGGTATTGACTTCAAATCCACATCGGGTGGATGTCAATTTCTAGGAGAACGTCTTGTGACATGGCAGTGTAAGAAACAGGATACAGTTTCTACCTCTACCGCGGAGGCAGAATATATCTCTGCTGCTAGTTGTTGTTCACAAATCCTTTGGATTCAACAACAACTTAGAGATTATGGGTTTCTTCTAAACCAAACTCCTTTGCATATAGATAATACTGCTGCCATAAGTATCATACGTAATCCCGTACAGCATTCTAAAATGAAACACATCGAAATTCGTTTTCATTTTATACGGGATTGCTATGAGAAACACTTGATTAACTTAGTCCATATTGATACTTTGAAACAACGAGCTGATCTGTTTACAAAAGCGTTTTCTAAACCTCGTTTTGAAGAATTAATCTTGATGCTCGGAATGAAGCATTTAGATCAAATTAAATAAACTTTGGATCTTTTTGAATTTTCTTTGTTGTTTACTTTCTTACTTTTTCTTTAAAAAAAAAATTCAAAAACATATGAAAAATAAAAAATAGGGGGAGATTTTTGTGTAAACGTTGGGAAATGATAAGTACATTGGGAATTGTATTTACATATAAATCTGAAAAAGGAATGTTATGTACTATTTTTGATATGCTAATAGGTTTATATAGCATTTTTAAACCAAATTTTCTACTAATGTAATTTTAAATATGGTTTATTGGTAGGCATTTGTGGGTCTATCATATCTAGTCTAAGAAATGTCTAAACATATTTGCATATTATTTTATATCTTCCAAAATCTTAGTATATGACAATAAAATTATCAAAATGATAATAAAAGTCTTAAATTTTGAAGGATTAATATATTATGATTCATGATTTAGGGTCTTTATATTATGATATCTGGGAAAAATGTATTGACTATTTGTTGTACGGTGTACAGACCTTAGTCGGTATATTTTTTATAAACGGACATACAAATATTGATAAAGATATAAATATCTATCATAATAAACTCTATCACTTTGTTATACGATGTATAGACCTGTGATACAGTTTATTAGTCCAACCCGAAGTATGACATATGTGACTAAAAGTCATTCCAACATATGTATGTACTTCTAAAGATATCATCATATTTTCACTCTTTATATGAAAATATTAATATATTATGAATTTGAAAGTATATTTTTTTTGGTTATATAAAATGATATGCATATTAATAATAAAAAGAAAAAGATATTTTAGATGCCAAAGTGTTCAAGTGTATAACACATACCAAAAATCATATATAAAATGATTTTTAGAAAGTATGTTTTATTAAATGCTATGTAGATTTAAAATTGGTCAAAAATATTAGCAATCAAAATAGACTTTCATTTCTAAAAATTACAAATTAAATACATTCATTTATCCCAATATGATCCCAAGTCACGAAAATTAATCCAACAAAAAGATTTTATTTTTGTACATATTTAGTTTATTAATTTTTCATTTTTTCATTTTTAAATAGGTTAGAAAATTTTATCCAAAGTTAGTTTAAATTGATATAAATGTTTTATCTATAATTTTTGAATTGTCGGATGAATATATACCTTTATTCACGGATAAAGATATATATATTCACGGAATTACTTGTTTTCACGGAATAATTGAAATAGTATAAATAACTTCAAAATTTGAAAAACTTATACTTTTCCTTTTCCGTGATTATTACTCCGACAATTCCAAAATTCCGACAATTACCTTTTCTTCGATTTCTTTCTGATTACTTGGTTTCATTAAAAACCAATCCGACAGACTTGCTCGTTTTTGTATTCCGCATCGACTGGTATAAATTTCTTTCATTATTGTTAAAGATTTCATGCTTAATCGATCACTTCAAATAACTGTTGGTACTGTTCAATAAAATCGTCCGACAATTCGAATTGTCGGACCACCCGACAATACAGTATTGTCGGATGAACAGTGTAATGGTTATCCGTGAATATTGAATTCTCCGATAAACAGTACTCCGTGATTTATTCTTATGTTTGACTATATTGACTTGTTTGACTATTTGACTACGACAATCATATTGTCGTATAAACAGTACTTATTCACGGATGAATAGTACTTCGACAATATTATTCACTGATGAATAGTGTTACGACAATATGAATCACGGACAAAATTTTTGAAATATTATTTTATTTTTGAATTGTCGCATGAATATTATTCACGGACAATATGATTCACGGATCAATACATGATTGTCGTATGAATAGTACATAGCTAAGTCATATTGTCGCATAAGATTAGTCATTGTCGCATGAACAGTATTCATTTTGTTATTGTCGGATACTTGGATATTTGAAAATTTTTCTAAGTGTTGAAATTTTTCAAATAAACTTTCTGTTTAGATTTTGTGTGTCTAATAAACTCTTCGTGCAGATTTTATTTCTAAATGGCAGATTTAGATCCCGTTGCTGCTGTTCAACCTGAGGTTAGACGTCAAGCAGTTGTGTTCGAAAAAAGACACAATGCAACCGCATATCTTATGGAACAACCGGATAAACCTGAAAATAGGAAGTTTTTCCCTATGATAAGGTTTCTTCTACGATCACGCATATCGTATGCCTTGACTGTATCTGTTCCCAATCTGTACGAAGACCACATGATAGACTTCTGGACTTCAGCTATGTTTGATGTTAATCCTCCATGTATTACATCTACGGTTGATGGAAAACCTTTGTTGCTAACTGAAGAGCTGATTCGTCATACTCTCCAATTTGGAGATACTTTGAATGCATCAAATGACATCCCTCGAAATGTCATTGATCAGTGTCTTCATCAAATGGAATGTACTAAAGGACCTCATGATGTTCAAATCCTGAAGAACCATTTCTGTCTACACTGGAAGTTTTTGGCACATATGTTGATCGGGTGTATCTCTCCGAGAAAAGCTGGATTTGATTCGATGAGTTATCAGCTTGCAGGAATAATGACAGCTCTTGTTCTGAATATTCCATTTAATTTTTCGAGATACATCTTTGAGAATTTGGCTGGCAACATTAATGATGATGGATTCTTCATGTATCCTCGGTTTCTTCAGTATATTTTTGATAATCATATCAATGAGATTACTTATCATGGAAGCATTCTACACTACACTCCTATTCCCAAAAGAGTGTTTGCAGATTGCAATGGATATAGGGGCAAACCGGTGCCGCCTACTGTTGATCTTTTTGGACATGTCATTGATGCTGACTTTCAACCACCACAATTTGCATTGCCACAGATTGTACAACCTGTTGATTCTACTACTGATAGTGAATCATCTGAGGGGGAGCAGGAGGTGCCTTTGATTGATCATGAGGAAGTGGAATCTTCAAGTTCTGAAGATGATCAATCTTTTCGTCTACAATCTGTTGAAGAATCTTTAGTTCCTCAAAGAATTATTGCTGAAAATATTGAAAAAGAACGACAGGATTTAAGACGTCAACGCGAAGAGGCACAAGATCCTGAATATGTACCTGATATTCGGCCATCTCAAAGACGTAGAATTTCTGAACATAGTTCATGTGCTGATATTGCTTCTACCTCTATGCCTGTTATGTCATCACAAGGTATTTCTGTCTCTGTTCCAGCTCCTTCTACAATACCTGTTGCTGCTTCTGTTGCAGCTGGCACATTTTCTTCTTCACCTGGACCAAGTGTTAGCATGGCTAACCTTGATGCATCTTTACAACGAGCTGTAAAACCGTTGATGACTATCGTTGAAAAGCTACAACTTGATTTACTTAATGCTTTACAACGAATCAATACTCAAGACATTCTTCTCGAGGAACAACGACAGCAAATTCTATCTCAGAATGATCGAATAAAAGAATTGGAACTTGACGTTTTTCTTCTGAAAGAAATGTTGGTTGATCAGGGGGAGAATAATGTTAATGATGATAATGATGGTAATGATGATAGTGATGATGGTGATGATGATGATGGTGATGGTGATGATGGTGATGGTGATGATGGTGATGATGGTGATGATGGTGATGGTGATGATGGTGATGATGATGATGGTGATCATGGTGATGTTATGACTGAAAATGCTGATGACACTAATGATGGAAATGATAGTGATCAACCAAATTTCTCACAAGCATTGGTTGTATTTCAAGAAAACGAACCATTAGAAGTTGATCCAATAAATGCAATACATGAGTCAAGAATGTTTGAGCTTGGAGAATCATCTCGTATTTTTGATCAGGAGGAATTAATGGATAGCATTGAAGATGAAGAGGTGCTTTGTCCAACTCCTTTGAATGTGATTATTGTAGATCTAATACCATTTGTCGAACTTTGCAATGATGGTGATTACGATTTTGAAGATTTCGATCCAGAATATCCTCCGGGATTTGAACCTGATTTCGATTATGTTCACGTTGAAGACTGGGAAGATTCTGAAGATGAACTTCATCCGGAGAATGTTCAGTCAGATATGTGTTCACAAGAAGGGTTATGGAAAGATTCTGATGATGATAAAGAGCCAGAGCAAAAAGTCTCTTGGTGGTTTCCTAAACAACCAACTCCAGTGGTTACAGTTCGTAAGTTCTTTAAAATACCAAGATATGAATGCGTTGGTAGAATTATCAGATGGAAATATGATAATGACAACAAAGTATTCATCATTAAAAGGATTGATGGACTTCAATACTTCCACTCTACATTCAAAGCCTTAGAAAAATTGCCTAAGTGTGAAATCAATCATTTGGCTTCTGTGGATATCATTAATCGTTCAAGACATGGTTTGATAAATTGGATGGCAGATACTTTAACAAGAGAAAGTAATAATGGGAAATTCACATGGGTTAAGGAAACTTTCCCATTGAGAACCGTTGATTATTTTGATATCGATCCGATTTCTAATCAACCAAGAGTTACTTTGACATATCCTCGAGTTAAATGCATGACAAAGATTCCACTTGAGAAATTGCCTGTGAATTTTTCTAAGTTTGTTAGTCATTGGAGATATAACGGATTAACTAGAGAAGCAGAAATTGCTTGTTATGATAGAGATTTGAATGGAGAAGTGATGTGGAATAGAGAGTCAATTGTATATGTGTTTGATCCTCTGAGCTTAATAAATCTATCAAAAGATGATCTTGAAGTCTTGCTCGAGAATCCGATTGTGTATGATGATGCATATGATGACGAAAAGATGGCTTTGAAGTTTCAACAGGTTGTAGAAGTATGTTGCTCAAAAGGTATTTTTGCTGGATGCAATCTTCCTGGATATGCTTGAAGATTTGAAGAAAAGAATCAAGTATTATCAAAGGGGGAGTTTGTAAAGACATGTTTTGATTAATACTTAATTTTTGTTCAAGTGTTAATCTGTGATTAGGTTATCCGTGAATGTTAAAGATTCGACAATAGATGAGTGTCCGTGAATGTTAATGATTCGACAATAATGGATTGTCCGTGAATGCCTGATTCGACATTTGCATTCCGTGAATGCCTGATTCGACATTTGCATTCCGTGAATGCTTGGATTCACGGACGGTGTAATTCCGTGAATTCTTATTCACGGATTATACTTGGCATTGTCGTAGTTAGTCGTCTATAAATAGCATAGTTGAAGTCAGTTTGTGTATGTTGGTTTGGAGAGATTTTTAGAGATCACTTGTAGACATTCACTTGTATTTTTGACTTCTTGTATATGAAAGATTGTTACTGCAATACAAATCAATATTTCTTGTTGGATACATTTATCTCTCTCTTCTTTACTATAATTCACATTGTGATTGTGTATATTTGTATTCCGCACGAATATACATACGTTCTAGTTTGCGTATTCTGATCCGAGGACGCTCACATAAACATGAATTTAAAGAAATGTTAAAGTTTTCCTTACAATTTAAAAAGTGAAACCGTGGAGTGATGATGATGAACCGGATGATGATGATGATGATGATGATGATGATGATGATGATGATGATGATGATGATGATGATGATGATGATTGAAGATGAAGAGGAAGAGGAAGATGATTAGATGATGATGATGAAGATCTGCTTCTTGTTGATTTCTGATCCGAGAAAGAAAGAGAGCCGAGAGAGGAGAAGAGAGTAGAGATGGATGGTGCGGGTGTGTGTGTAAATTATTGGAGTTTGGTAGAGTGCGTATGTGTGTGTATTTCTGAGACGGATGGAGTATATGAATTTTGTTATCAACCGAGCTAAGTTACCCAATGGGTTTGGGTCGGGTATAATTGTGTGTCCCCAGATATTTTTAGTTTGTAGTATAAGTTTAAGTTTTTAGCCCGTTAATTTCGGGTACGGGTATAATTAGTGTAATATAAAATTTAATATTTTATATTTTTATTTTGTAGATGTTCTCCAGATACGTTATTTAAAGTCAAAAAAATAACATTTTGATTATTTTTGACTGTTGTACATTTTGTACATCTTTATTTAGAGTGTCCAATTAGGTGCCAAATTACAGTTGAATTTCGATTTCATATTTTGAGGTAATGTTCCAAATACTTTCAAATGAATGAGAAAAATAGAACTTTTTAATATTTTGACCTTTGGGTATGTTTTACAATTGTTTCTGTTCGTGTATAATACGTTTTATATATAATCGTATATTTAACGTGTTTTATCTCCATATTATAAATGTAAAAATACTCGTAATTAATAATTTCATTATTAATTATTTTGTGTCACAAACTTTTGTATTTATTTTGTCGCATTCGTTCCGATATGTTTGTACGTAACTTTAAATAATTACGTATATATTTAATACTTTTTGTTTTAGTTCATACCGGGTATGAATATTTAAAGTTTAAATTTAGACTAAATTTTGGTTCATTTTTGATCGGGTGTCACAGTGCTATTGAAGGGTAATTTCAATAGGCAATGACCGTCAACTACCACCATCTTCTTCTCATTTGTTGTCACGGCAAAACGGAAGTACCTTGCTTGTCTTCTATTGCCTATCTATAAATATACCATAAAAACATATGATGAGTAGATGGTGGTATTTAATAGTATTGTTTTAAAAAAGTTGACAATTTTGAACAAGTTGATCTTTCAAACTAATGAGAGTAACTTTCTAAACATGATCTTTCCCTGGACAAATTATATGACCACTGTTCTTATAATCTTTTCGAGAAGAAATTTGACAAACATCCACATGATGCACATGTTATTGGCTAACGTTATTTCCTTACTCTAACTATCTATCATATACAGTATTGATTCACAAATGTATGTAATGCATATTGTGGTGCCGTTATGGCTTGTTAAGAATGTAGAATCCGGATATTTCGAATTTTTAGATATTTGATATGTATATTTTGGAGACCCCTAGTCTTATCACTTATGAACACTTTGCGAACAATATAAATTATAGTATGTACATTGGCCTTCCCTAAAACCTACCTTAATTTATTCTCTTTTGTGTGCATCTCACATGGGAAGAATTTGATACCATCAATAAAGTCACAATATTCTTATTCTTAGTCCTACATTAACCAACCATTTATCAGTAAGGTATATTTTTAAGAATACGTGTTATACTGATTACATATTTTATAACACATGATGTTGCAATCATACATATCACTATATAAAAATCTGCTAACAGATCGAACTTATGATCATTACGCAAACAAGATACTGCAAGAAATGTTTACATTTGATCTTGAGTTAGCAAGTTGCAAAGCATATTATCATCCACCCTTCCAAGTTCCAACCCACGTTATTAGTCTCAAAAGACATTCATCAATCGGATGGTTCCTAAAATTTAAGATGAGGCTAACCAGGTCCGTGAATCAAAACTGTCGTATTACTTGGGAAGTTCTTTTTTTTTTTCTTTTTTGAGATGAAAAGTAGAATAAGATAGTTCAAAAGTCGTATCCATGACGGTAAAGTAAAAGCATGAAAAATTAAGAAATATTAATGTTCAGACAGATGATCGAAGAATCTAGTAATACGAAGAGCAAAACTCTAATGTAAAAAAAGAAAAAAAAAGTATATCCTTTCAACTTCTCATTCTAATTTCTTGCTGCTTGTTTCCTCTGTAAAATCAGCTGTTATTGACTCATCAAACTCCAATAACTGCATAACCAATAGATAGTTGTCAGAAATACAATGAAATCTATGTTCCCTAGCTTGTAGCCGCAATTTTAACCAATTTATTCATAGATAGAATAATTAGGACTGTATAGGAGAAGGTTCATCGGAACAATTATTTATTGGGATAAGTATATGTGAATGCACCCAACTTGTCTCAAATGTCTATTGTATGTATTATAGTTACGGGAGGTGTATTTAATGCATCCAACTTTCTAAAAAGGTTTATTGTATGTATTTTGATGATGTGTCGTTCGTTTAAGATGCCACGTGGCATCCTTAGAAGATGACACGTCATCAAAATACATACAATAAACCGTTTTTGAAGGTTGGATGTATTAAATACACCTCCCGTAAGTATGATACATACAATAGACATTCGGGACAAGTTAGGTGCATTCTCAGGTACTTAACCCAGGGTACCTCTTCACTTTTTTTTCAAAAGGGGGAGGCAGTGTGGGGAGAAAGACCGTGAACAATGTTTTCCGGCGCGAACACTGTTTCTGGTGATGAACAGTGATTTTCCTAATTCGTATCAATTGGTATCAGAGCAACTTTTCTGGGCCAAATCTCGAAATCACTGTTCACACCTGAAATACTGTTCCTGCCGGATTTACTGTTCATCTCGTTTTACTGTTCATTCAAAAAAATTATTATGGCTAAAAAGGTTGCAGATTTAGATGTGAAAGTCACCCAATACCAAACTGAAAATATAGCACGATTTGCTGCTATGGAGAAAAAAATAGCTACTGAAGTAGGAGCATTAAGGTTGGAGGCTAATCAACAACACGAGGAATTGAAGAAGTTGATTCATGCTGCTGATCAACGTCATGAGGAATTGAAGAAGTTAATTCACACCTTGGTACAACATCCAACTTCACCTGTCAAACCGCAAAACGCTGAAGCACCAACGAAACATAACAAGGTGACTAATTACGAGCCTCGTTATGATGATTTAGGTCTTGAGATGCCAGGTTACCATGCTAATACTAGAGCTGATTTACATGGTGAGATTGATGATGCAGTTAGCAGTAATGAAAAAATCAAATATGTCTTGCCTGAGTCAATACCAAACAAAGCAGTTCCAAATCAACCAAACAACAACAATGATTGGTTGCAGCAGGGAGGTAACGAGCACAACATGGTTGAGTTGATTGTTGATGGTTACAAGGTAAAGGAGAATCTGTACCCTCATCCTCGTTCTGACAGAATCAACTTTATAGGTTTAGACCTCAAAAAAAGGATTGTAGAGCTTGATTATGGTCCATTTAGTAGATCACTTTTGGGGCGTAGAATAAACAACAAAGAGAGAGTCAACACCAATCTTAACAACATACTACGTCAAGGGCTTAATTGTGGGGTTGAATCTGACCTACTATATGCGTATGCTGTTGGACCAAGTTTTGAGAATCTGGAAGGGGATATCATATATATCTCGTATAGGCAACTGGGGGATATCCGTGGACCTGTTTTTGAACCACATTATGATGCTTCCGAGACTAAAGTGTGGGATCCCGGAATCAAGATATTTCCAAGCAACACCTTGAGGACAAGGTGTTTTTTGGGGGCGGGAGTAATGATACGAATTAGATATTTTTATTATTAGAAAATATATTATGTTTAATATTTAATATTTTATAAATAGGAAAGTATTATAGTATCTTATTTAATTAGGGATAATCTTAGGAAGCAAGTTAGGTTTATCTATATATAGGGCTGATCACTGTAATTATCATTATGCTGAATATTAAGAAGAGTGATTTGGTTTCATTGGGAGAGCAACTTACCTCTCGAAAGTAAGTTAATTGGGAGAGCCGGTCGACCTCTCGAACGTCAACTATTCTATCTTTATTCGTTTTATTTGAGTATACAAATTGGTTCATATCAATTGGTATCAGAGCTGTTCGATTCTAAGGTTTTCAAAAAAAAAAAAAAACTGTTCATCTGAACACTGTTCACGTCGGAAGTACTGTTCACCAAGGAGTTACTGTTTTGTCGGAATTACTGTTCATCACCGAATCGCTATTCATTGTTGGATTTATTGTTTATACTGGAAGATACCGTTCATCAAGAAAAAGATAATTTTTCTGAGTTTGTGTATCAATGGCTCACACATGGCAGGCCATAATGAAAGAGCATCGAGCGAGTATGCAAACATATTATAAGGTCCATAAGGAGACGGTGAGATCCGATCTAAGGATGGCGATAGCTCAACAGGGTATTGAGATGGATATATGGGAGATCAAAGAACAACTTGCTAAGAGACGAGATTTGATGATGGAAGATTCCAAAGATGTGAAAGCTCGGGACTCGGATGGCAAGTTTAGTTCTTTGCTGGCAGAATATCGAGCTGAATCAAATAGGCAACATGAGGAGCTGAAGATGATGATCCTTAACTTAGTTCCAAAGCAGATTCCAGAATCAATAGAGGTTGAAATAAAGGAAGAAAATAAAGACGATGAAGTTGGCAGCGATGAAAAAATCCAACCTGTCTTGCCAGAGTCGATACCAAACATAGTAGTTTCAAAACAACCTGTCACCGGCAGAGACGATGAGGTACATCAGGTCGGTGGCGAGCACAAGGTCGATGAATTGATCCTTGACAGTGACAAGGGAAAGGGTAACATGTGCCCTCATCTTCAATCCGACATAAACTACTTCTTTGTTTCGGACCTAAACATAGGAATTATAAAGCTTAATTCTGGTCCATTTAAAGGACCAATTTTGGGGCCAGGAATAGTCAACAATAAAAGAATCCACAAGCAAAACAGCAATGAGAGACCCAGCATCACAGCTTTGAAAAATATTGTGTGGTATACGAGCAAAAGGTGTGAAATTGGGGTTGCTATGAAAAGGTTGAATGTCAGGCTGCATAAACATTTCAATGGGTCGATCTCTGGACAGCCTAAGACTCTTTTTAATGGTCACAAAGTGCCTACTGCTGTGTATGATTGGGGACCTCATTATCAGAAGGTTACAAGAAGAATATTTCAAAGAATGACTTGGGATCCTGGAATCTAGATTCTTTGAAACAACACCTTGAGGACAAGGTGTTTTTGGGGGCGGGAGTAATGATACGAATTAGATATTTTTATTATTAGAAAATATATTATGTTTATTATTTAATATTTTATAAATAGGGAAGTATTATAGTATCTTATTTAATTAGGGATAATCTTAGGAAGCAAGTTAGGTTTATCTATATATAGGGCTGATCACTGTAATTATCATTATGCTGAATATTAAGAAGAGTGATTTGGTTTCATTGGGAGAGCAACTTACCTCTCGAAAGTAAGTTAATTGGGAGAGCCGGTCGACCTCTCGAACGTCAACTATTCTATCTTTATTCGTTTTATTTGATTATACAAGTTGGTTCGTATCAAAATGACAAGAAGATATTGGAACATTAATTTAGAAGAGATTATGGAAGCCGGAGTTCATCTTGGCTCTCACAGGTCACCATTAACACGCCAATTTTTTTATTAAGACAAAATAGTGTTTTCAGCTCAAACCAACCCAGACTGCAGTGCCTCTTTCGACCCAAACTAAAGAATAAAACCCATTTTGACCCATTACTTAACCCTTGACATACACATCTTGCCACCTCTACAGTGCTTCTCATTGTAAGGACACGAGATAGGAAAATGTTAAATGAGTAAATCGCATCAGTTTTGGGGAGATGTGAAAGCATACCGGTTTGACCTCTCCGTTCCATACGCAATGAGCAGCCAAGAACCCAATAACCCCAGGTACAATGTACAATAGAGCCGGCTGAAAGAAAACAACATCAGCTTTCCAATCAACCACTCATTTATGATGTAATACACTGACAATAGTTGATCAGACAGACATGTATAATGATACATCTAAATGTAAAATGTGTGTTAATAATGACAAAGGAATGGGACAATTAATCAACGAAATCGATATTCAGTGATTATGAACTTTTTTGCATGTTCAAGTTGCAAAACATAGGCCTGTATTAAATAAAGATTTCCAGTAATAGTGTTCATTTCATTTCTTCTGTCTAACTTTCATAAGATATAAGAATGGGTTATTGCGAGATGATCCAAGATTACCAACCTGTGCAGCTTGAAACCAGTTCATGACAACAATTGTAGCGACCAAGCCGGCCGTATATCCCAGAAAAGCACTTTCGAAGTAGTGGCTCTCTTTCCCTCTAGATACATCATATCGCAGTGCCAAAGCTACAAAAATTCCTGGAAATAAACAGAGACTAGTTAGATAGTACGTAAATAACATCACCACGGAAGTGCTTACAAATTCCCATTAAATTGCTCAGAGAAAACTTCTTCAAAAACCGTTAAACAGTAACTTATCAATATCATGGTAGATTAACTGTTCTTGTCATACCTGGAATTACAATGTCTCCTAGACCAAGCATGGAAAAAGGTCGTGTGGCAATTCTTGATGGGAATAGAAGCTGGAGCAAGAGGAAAGCTGTCATGTTAGATTATGAATACCATTTCTATGTATTCTGTACTTTGGAATACTACCTTGATAGGTGCGTCAAACGATTTTGCAACGCTGACCATCACTGGTGTGAAAAACACCCAGAATATATCATATACAAAAAGTCCAGCCTGCAAGTTTTAACCATGACATCATCAGAATCCATGGCAAAAAGACATGTCCATTTAAAAATAACCCCAAGATCTTTTGTAACAAAAAAAAAATCCATTACCAACAAAATGGCACCAGTTTTAAAGGAGCCAAGAGAGAGCATTTCGATTCCCTGCAAAATATTAAGAGGGTATAAAGTAAACATATGCTTAGCCATCTTTTTTTCTAAATTCAAATTGTAAACAGGACCCTTGAAAAAGTGATGTGCACAAACCTGAATGCAGAATGCAAGCCCCAATATGTTATTAGCTAGCCAATGCTTCTGTGCAGCATACCATGCACAGAAAAAGGTTCCAGGAATAGCGGCAACAACTTGAGACCTTGTAAACTCAACCTCCAAAGCTGTTTAAGAAATGTTTAAAGAAACATATCATTCTGCAGATCACAGCATAATAATGCAATCAAAAGGCTGCAAAAATTCTGAGTTATCCATAATATGCATATACACACATATACAAAACTAAGGCATGTACAGAGATGCACGTATTTTAATGTGATAAGCTAGAGTCTAGACCCCCGATGGTTAAAACTGCCATAAAAGGACAAATACGCAAATGAAATTATTCCCAAAGAGCATAGGATGGAGATAATGTTCAAGGGAGTAAAAGCATATAGTGCATACATTGAAAATAAGGAAACCGACATATTACAACGTCATCATTCCACTTGTTTGGTAAAACCCGTGCAATTGCAGGTAGAAGTGTAGCCCTGGATTAAGGAAATCAATCTCATTATCCAAAAATATGAATAGTAAATAATATTTGCAAGATACTATCTTCTGGAATACAAAAGATAGACAAAAGCAAAAGAACATACGAAAGAGCGATGATCCCAAGTATAAAGAAGTAGCCTGTCAGCACTGCATTAACCAAATCTTTCGATAGGAACTTAAAGAGCAAGAACAATGACATCAACATCGCACTGCCAACTAAGGGAAAACGCATTGCATGTTCTTTAGACATCGTCTCCTGAAAGATTCAGAAAATTGTAGTTAAAAAAAGAAGAAATAAAGTCAATATGTCCAAGTGTAAGATGGCAGATGGTATACTTACAGATGGAGGTGTCAGCTTCACAGAGCGATAGCAACCCACAAAAACTGTGAGGCAAGCCGTTAATATAACATTTATATTTGTATCTACCTTCACAACTAACGGGGCCAGTGTTAGACCTGCAACACAAGATTAAATAGATGAACACTTAAAATAAAAAGTACTTTCGAGCTAGATGGATATTACTATACAATGGTTTAAGAATTCAAATTATAAGTGTTTGAATTGAAAGGGTGGTGGTACCTGCTAGAGCAATGTTTGCTGCACGCTCGCCATTCTTCATTGTCACAGGTACAAATAAGTTATTTCAGTAATCTTCACTACCTACGTGGAAGCAGCCTACAGTTAAGACATATATAACTTCATATGGACCTAGATAGAAGACTGAAAGGTGACTGCAATTAGATGACCGTTGCATTATGCAATTGTGAAATAAAACAGGGAAAGTTAATCAAGCCCATGGAAAATAAGAATACTCATAGAGCCAGGGCCCAACCGCATTTTAGTACATATGGGTTATGGCAGTATAATTATAATTTTTCTTGATAGTGCAACATATAAATGTATAATTATAAGCGTTTCCATTGACAAATGACACCAAATCGAAACCTGGATGCAAAAATGAAGAAGTATGGTATGGACAAATACAAAAATATATATATAAAAAAAACCCTGCATTCTACACAAACAACCTTAATGCAGTTATCAAACAAATCTCACTAACTTCGATAATATACACATATTACATAAAAAGCAGACCTATTGCAGTGACATTAGTTGATACGATATGACGAATAAGTTCCCTAAATTGATCTCTAACTAACTCATGCTTGGAATACATATCGACTCATAAGCAGAGCATGATCACTGAAAAGTGAAATTACTTGTGAGTTGTGACAAACAAGGAGCCTTATGACTAATTTAGTATATAGCTGATAGCAGATAGTTACAGATCCTTACAGAACAACAAAAACTCAATCCTTTACAATATCCATACATACATAATACATTCATACATGCATACATACATACATACATGTAAACTGCTCTAAGTCAAGTACGAGTAGTAAAAAGAGCGAATTACTAACTAATAACACCAAAACTGAAATAAACTAACCGCAGCTGAGAAAAACGTGAGCGATCAAACTACGGTTGATTGGTTGATAAACAATTGAACAGGATCGTTCGATACAAAACCCTACCGATCTGTTCCTGTATCGTGCCTGAAAAACAAAAACGACACAAAATTTCACATAATTTAAAAAAAAAAAAAAATTGAAACCCTAGGCGATATATATATCGAATAAACGAAATTGTAATTCAATGATATTACCTGGTGATAATATTACAGCCGCCGGTGGTTATTCTGGCGATGCTGTAGATATAGTGACGGATATTTCAGTTTACTTTTCACTTATGGCGCGTTGTGTCACTCCATATCATCTCCACCAATCAAATAACCACACGTGAGCATCATTCACACAGTTTTTGTTCTTTATTTTCTTCTTTCTCTATTTCTACTTTATTGTGGTAATTCTCAAATTGCGGCCGTATTTTACACTATCATTTTTGTGTCGATTTGAATTGATTTTTGGAACGTAAGTTTGATTTTTGGAAAATAAAAAAAATTATAGAGTTGAGTTCATTTGAGTATGGGAAAACAAAAAAGAATAAGCATCTCAACCGTTGGATTTAATCAAAGTTGGAAGAGTATTCTTGTCCTTTAACAATTTCATATTTAATTAAATGGTTAATAAACACAGCATAATTGCAGAAAAAACATTATGAACAGAGAGGCTAGGGTTTTGTGAAATACTCATTGTCGATCTCATAAGAATACCAAATCGAAGGTACAAACTTCAATATTGCGGATCAATTTCGTAAAATATGCACTACATACGATCGATTTCTACTGATTTCAACATATTTCAAATGATTTGTTGTTTTTTCATATACGTAAAGTAGAAAAAATACGAACCGTGAAATTAGTATCTCTTTTCAGGTTTTTAATGATTTTGTATCTATATTTTGATTCGTAATCAAAATATTTTACTGATTTCTATTGATTCAACAACTAATTTCAACTAATTTGAGAAAAGAAGAAAAAAATGGAAGATGATTATGAGATGTAGGAATTGCGTAATAATACGTTAAATTAATTGACAATTGAAACTAATTTCTTCAATAACGAATTGTATTAGTTGTTATTGAAGGATGTGAAAAACCTATGCAACAGCAACATACAGCAAAAACGACAGGTATGAAAAATAGTGAAAACGAGATATATCACATGTGGTAACATCTATTATGTAGATGAAAACTGAACAGTACAATATGTGGAACTAGGTTGTGGTAATTGATTGATGTTTGTGAATTGGATAATTACTGTGTTCCCTTCAAGTTTAAGTTAAAGATGCTGAAATGTAGATAGGGAGATTTAGGTTTTATTAGGTATGAAGTTCACATTACTATGTGGCATAACCGCATAAATTGATTCTCTTTGATTCGGGTTACTGGTTATTCGCGTTCATTTTCGTATAAGTACATTTCTTTAAACCTAATATCAACATATGTTTTCTAGTTTCTATGGTCGTATATCATAAATGTTATTTACACTTGGTTTTGACTATAAATGTTATTTACACTTGGTTTTGACTATGTACTTAATCCTGATAGGTGAAAAGTTAGTTTGCATCGACTTGCGTATTTTAAGAAATACGAAGTAGTATTTTCCTTGGAATGTGTAGTTAAAGGAGGTTTATGGTTAATTTCAATCTCTTAAAATCAAGGAATTAAGAGGTTTAACCAAATTATTTATTGTAAGATCTCTTGTACATTGTCACTTGTGATAATGTTTTATTTATTTACAGGTTTACAACGTACACCTAACACTACTCTATTCGTGTTAACTGAGATTCAAACACTTGTGGAAGTACTGTTTGGGTACTGCAAGCACCAAAGGAAGAAAAACCGTTTGTAGGACAGGTCTTTCGAAACCTTATGTTATCTGACAAGTTTAATTTTTCAAAACCTTATTTAGAGTTATACATCATAATACGTCCAATCATTCAGCATTGTCATAGTAGAATCCGAATGTGTTAAGATATAAAGGTTGCGGAAGAGGTAAAAGGCTGAAGAGTTCGAAAGAGAAGGCAATAGAAGTTAAGAAAAAGTGCGGATATTGTAGAGCGACTGACCATAATAGACGAACTTGTGATAAGAAGAATGCAGAAGCTAAAAAATTGGTTGAAGAGAGAGAAAAGGAAAAAGAAGTAACACAACAAGCAGGGCAAGAAGACAATTGAAGAGTTTGTATTTTTTATAAATTGCTTAAAGATACTCTTAACAATCAAATGTTATTTGATTGAAAAGATGATTTGATTTACTATGTTTATTTGTTTTTCAGTAGCTTGTTCTTTTACAACTATAATAATAAGGTGCTTGTTTATAACATTTAGCATTTTGCACGATCTAAATATGCTGCTTAATACCACGTGTGATTCTAGTTGCAACCACATGTCATACTATGAGGTACCACACATGATACTATAAAGTACCACATGTGATATTCAAATAGTGTATGTGAACAAATTAGCTCTATGAGGTACCACATGTGGTATTATAACGTACCACATGTGGTATTAAAAGGTACCACGTGTGGTACTATGAGTTATCACATGTGGTAATATGAAGTATCATATCTGTTTACAAAAAGATACTTACAACTAATACATGTGATATGTGAAATGTGAGACTTGGTTTACAAAATACATAACTTTAAAACAATAAAAAGTTATTGGTTGCTACATGTTGCACCCACAACCGTCGGTTCAGTATCGTTGCGATTCCTGATGGTGATGCGGGCGCAGCAGGGGTTTTAAAATTTATATTTTGCGGGGCTTAAATAATACGTACTACCTACTCTGGTTAGCAAGTGGTAAGTATGACCTAAGATCGTTCTATGAATCCAAACGTGTGGGAGATTAAAGCTGGTGCTTTCGGTAGGAGATATTTAGGATGAAACAAAGTAGGTAGGTTTGGGGGTTTTTTAAACTAAAGACAGGTAATTAAAATGCGGAAAAGTAAATTACAGGAAAGCAGATAAAGATAAACATGTGATTGCTGAGATTTCGATAATTAATGTTTCAGGATGACAGATTAAACAGGGACAATGCTAAATGTAATGGTCTAAACTATCAGGTGTAAACTCTAGAACCCTACCAACTAAATTTCCCATTGGCATGTCACTAGGAACTAGGTTATCGTGATTCTGATCGGAGCAATACCCGAGAAATATGGCTTTGGTGACCAATGACTCCATGCCTCTGCGGTAGTGGTCGTGAGGGAGATCGTGGTGGCTCCATCAGTAAACAGTGGTGAATCTATCTCTTCTGGTGTATAGAGATCTAAGTGACGTGCAAACTGAGCCAATGACAAGGTGAATAGGCTCCCCATATATCTAAATGTGATCACCCCGTCTTCCACTCTACTCCGTGTCTCGAATGTATAGGTGGTCATGAACTCGGTGATCATCTCCATATACACCGGTTCGTCAATGCTGAACAATCTCTTGAAAGACTCAAACTGCTGACCCTCCATTGAGTAACTGAGTAGACTCTCTAATCTCTCTCTGAACCCCAATATCTGTAGCTTTTCCCAATCTACATATCTAAAACGGCCAAAAGGTTTATCTCTCCATATTCGTGCCATTCGGTCGTATGCTGGTGTTGCACTAAGGTATGCAAGAGATCCTGTAAGTGGACGTGCTGGTTTTAGCTTTTTCTTCATGGTACCTGAGAACATGAGAAATTTAAAGTAATAGGTCTTAAGAAAGGTGGAATTTAAAGCACTTCTCGAATTTTCTAATGGAAAATTCGAAATGAGGGCTTTAAATTCTCGACAGTCCAAAGATTACAGTAAATATCAAATGCCCCCAAGTAACAATAGTGAGGCAATCATCAATGTGTAGAAACATATAGTCATGGGATGGCGGTAACTTGACTTGTGAAGTAATGTTGTTTACAAAGTCTGGTGTTTAGCCAAATTTGAAACGTCATTATTTCACAGTTTATAGTTTCATTGTATGTTTTTGACTTTTAAAAGTTCAAATTGAAGTAAGGTTTTTGAATAAAAATTGCAATTAATTAATTTTAAAAAATTTGCAATACTTCAAATTGACTTTTTAGGTCAAGACTTACTTCGGACGATAATTCCAATTTGTCCGCATACCAAAATTATAACCTAAGCATGTAATCATTGTTTTTAGGCATTTTCCTACTAGATAGCAAGCTAGGTCATGCACAAAAAATTATGTCATCCATGTGTTTGGTTTTATTCAAGACTTTTGTTTCTAGTAATAATTCTATATTGCCTATTTTGACTAGTCAAGAAAGTACAAGTGTCCTAGTAAGCAAGGTTTTCAAGTAATTTTTAATTTACTATCATGCATGCTAGTTAACTTTTTGTTGACTTTCAAAAGTCAAATTTGCTAATCCTAATTTATCCGCATTATGCAATTAAAATAGGGCAATCATTCAAAACACCATAATTACTTAAATATCCAACAACTAGCACTTAATCAAGCTAAATTCTAGACTTAATCAATAAGTTAAAGTACATCTTCTTGAAAGGTCCAAACTAGTATGAATTAGCGTGGGTAAGTGGTAGTAGCATGTAGTTTCTAAGCATTCAACTAAGAAAAATAGCAATTCCTAGTTACTAACTTAGGTAACTTCATAAAATGAGAAACTTTAAGCTTAAAGTGGGTTTCTTATGATCATACCTTGTTTTAGTGTGTTATGCTTCAAAACGAACGTACAATCGAGAATATCATGCAATGAGGAGTTCAAAAGGACATGAAATTAGAAAGGTTGGTGAAGATTGAGTGGTGATCCATGGTGGATTTAGGGTGGCCGGTTTTGGGAGTGAAGGAGGAAGGACAAGAAAGGTTTTTTTATGTTATTTTTGAATTATGGGATCAAATGGAAGACTTGTGGTCCATGAGAATATTTGTCATGTACCCTATTCCTTACATGGTCCCCTATGTACTTCTAAGTACTTCTCTAGATTAATTCCTAAGGTCCCACTAATGATGATTACAAATCCTAAACGTATTTATTGTAACTAGTTACTTGTTAGTCTTGCGTTACGTTATAAACAATTTAAGATGCGCGTACATTTTTGTGGAAAAGTAATACTGGGACATTAATCTTAAATTATTTTTGTTTGTTTTTTAAAATTAGTTGTCTGACGTGGACTTGTTGAATGTACACGTTTCGGCTAAAAGCTTAACGTTGTACGTGTTTTCAAGCAACAAATTCAAAAAACGTTTTTTTTTTTTCAAAGGAGACTTTCAAAATTTTATTATATTACTATATTTATACTAAAATATGCTCATTTAAAGTCGCGAGCTTCGACCTTTCTCGGACGGAATTGTTTTAAGATTCGTTCCGATCCCTCCATAGGGAAAGGGTCGAGATTTGCTCCCTTACGCGAACGTTTTTCAGCACAAAATATTTTGAAAGTTCCAAAATGGTGTTATAAACTAAATAGTAATGACGATTCTCAAATCCAAGGACTTCTCGTTCTTCGTATCCTAAATTGATAAGATCACCAATTAACTTATTGTACGCTTTCCTTATCTTTTTAGGGTTTGACAAACCGACGCGTGTACCTTGATCCTTGTAATTAAGTTCGTGAGTGAGTTTATTCATGGCTTCCAGGAACGCGTTCTCTTCCTGTGAATCAGGGTCTCCGGTTGTAGACTTAACTATCCTACAGAGTTCACTGATTATGGATTTTTGTACGGAAGTGAAAGGGTATTTGGTAAAGGCAAAGATTCGAGTGAGCTTAACGTGAAGGTCTTTTCTTTTTGTGAAGAAAACTGTGTCGATTCTTTCCTTGGTGGAATCAGGAAAAACGTCTCGTAATTTTGAGATTAGGTAGGAGGCGGGGTCAACAAAGAAAGGAATTCTACCAGGAATGATGATAGAAATCATCGGATCTTGTTCTTCCCAGAACTCAAGTTTGTTGATCATTGCGGTGACACTGTGATTGATTAATGTAACACCCCCAAATTTAATGATTCGCGGAAGCATACTTTGGGTGTTACTAATCAATAATCAAAGCACACAGATATATGGTAAACGACTCTATATGCGTCGTTTTAACAAAATATATTAATATTAAAAGGTTTACAACAGTTTGAACTCATTCGTAGCTCGTGTTCGTAATATGAGAGATTTTAGTACATAATTAGTTATACAAAATCTAATAATGCAATGAAATCTCTGAAGTTTGCATGAAGACTCGAGCTAAGATGCATCCTGATAGGCAGTCCAAATCTACTGCTGAGTACCTGTGATACATGCTAAAATGGGTCAGCTAACGCTGGTGAGCTCACAGGTTTGAGTATCAAATAATATTCTATGAACCGCAAGATTTAAGTATTGATTTGCATCCAGCAAATAAAGTTACAGATAATGTATACAACCATGAGCGCATAGTCTGAGCTTAACTCGAGGGTCGGGTCCCATATAGAGAATTCCGAGCGAGGTGCCTCCACGAGAGCCTAATCTACTCTCGTCTTCCCAAATATTAGTACGTCCGTTTACCCGGTTAGTGCTTGCTAACCCGGACGAGGAGGGTCAATCCTATATGGTACCATATACTAATATTCACGCTACTTTCGTATTACCAGACTATACTGACGGAGGACTTTGGTTTGATTAGTTGAAAACAACTCATGTAGTATATTGAAATATGTACTCGCGTTCATGCGTTAAAAACAGAGCAATGTATCACACCCCTAGTAAAACAGTAAAAAGAGGGGCCATGAGACTCACTTGAGCCTGGAGAGTTTATCTAAATAAACTGAGATTGATTAGCCAAGAATCGAAGTCCAAAGACTTGTAACCTGAGGGTGTCCACGACACGCGATGGTTATAAACATATGAAGGCATCTCATAAGACTACCTTGTAGTTGTTTGTCCAACTAGAATGTCCAAATGATTACAATTTGGTTGATTGTTTAAGTGTTTGAAAATGTGTACGGCCCGTTAGTGATTGTTGGTCATAATAATATTATCATTATTCTTGAAAAACGTGTTCCAAAGTGTTTTAGAAGTCATGTCGCATTCGTGTTTGATGTTATACAAGTTTAACACTTTTTGTGAAAGTCTAGATGTAACACCGTTACTCGTGAACCTAGGGCAAGGGCGAAGCCCGTTAATGACGGGGGTCCGGGGGCAGCGCCCCTGGTAGCGGGGTCCAAGGGGCAGCAGCCCCTGGCGGGGTCCAAGGGGCAGAGCCCCTGGCTGGGGTCGAGCTTGGAAAATTTTTATTTCTACTATATTGCTTTGGTGAAAAACGCATCTGGACTTGAATTTGGGTGAAATGGGGCGTCAAATTTGGGTCTCAAAACTTAGTATAAAATTTGTTTAAAACCTTCTGTTTTATGCGTCACTTATAGCGTCACTTAGAGGCTTGGGCGACACTTGGGAAGTGTCGCTAAAAATAGTAAATCTGAGCATGTGCGTCACTTAAGGGAAGTGACGCATGGTAGGGCGTCACTAAGGGAAGTGTCGCTATAAGTGTCGGGTATGGGTCTAGGCGTCACTTAGGAAGTGTCGCTATAAGTGTCGGGTATGGGTCTAGGCGTCACTTAGGAAGTGTCGCTAGAAGTGTCGGTTAAAGTTGTTATGCGTCACTAGTCAAGTGACGGTAGGAGTGTCGGGAAAAAGGAGTTTTATGCGGCACTTAGGCAAAATTAGGGTTTCATGCGACACTAATGCATCACTTAAGTGACGCACGAAGTGACGCATAGCTGCTGCTGTCTATGCGACACTTAAGTCTGATGACGGATTTTTGAGCCAAAAACGAGGTTTTCGGTTTCCGTTTGGCCCGAAACTTTTACCCAACCCATATTTGGACATTTTAAGCTTAAAGAAACAACTACTTGCTAAAAACACTCGAAATCTAAAGGTTTCGGGATTTGTCGGAAACTTACAATTTGTCGGATGAAAATTCCGAAAAGATGGAAGTGTAGATCGTTGCTTCGTGGTTATTTTCTTCCAAACGAGGGTGAAGATTCGAGGTCGTTTGGAGGTGTTATTTTAGGATTTAGTGAGGCGGTGGTGGTTTGTGATTTAGAGAGAAAAGAGAGGAAGAGAGAGAGAAGAGTAAAGTGAAAATGGGGTGGGGAGGTGGTGACCTCACCCCTTTTGGCAGATTTTTCGTGGGGCCGACCCCATGTGGGTGTGTCCCAAACTTGTTCCTCGCGTTTGCGCTCCGTGCGGTGTTCGTTTTCCCGATCGTTTAACCGTTTAAATAATTATTTCGCGCGTTATACACCCGTTTTAAGGCACGAATAATTACCCAATATTTTTACTTAAAATATTTCACCAATTACTTTAATAATTGAGTTATAAAGTATAACTTAACATTGTTTGCGCGTTTAACATTTTAATCACGTAGGCTTTTAATTGTACGATACGAAACATGTATGAATTATCATCAAAATACTATTTTAGATATAATAGCGTTATTAAATAATGTTATCTTATTTAATAATTTTGTTCACCAACGTCCGTATAAAATTGAATCGAATTACATTCAATTTAAATTGCGTACGATTTAATCAAATCGTAAAATTGTATATATTCAACAATATAAAATCCGATACATTAATTAGCCTAACACAGAACTAATTACATGTATTAACAGTTGATTAGGCACTAATCACTAGTCCTAATTTGGCGGGTGTTACATTCTCCCCCTGTTAGAAGAATTTCGTCCCGAAATTTAGCTCGTGGTCGTGTTTGATGTAGAGTCAGGGAATAGCTGAGGATACTTGAGTCGCATTTGGTCTTCCCGTTCCCAAGTGAATTCCGGACCACGCCGCGAATTCCACCTGACCTTAACGATGGGGATACGACTTTGCTTGAGTTGTTTGACCTCACGGTCCATGATTTCCGCAGGTTTTTCAACAAAATGAAGTTTGTCATCGACGCTAATCTCATCAAGTGGGAGGATGAGTGTCTCATCAGACAGGCATTTCTTTAGGTTAGAAATGTGAAAAGTAGGGTGCACGCTGCTGAGCTCAGCTTGTAGCTGCAGTCGATATGCCACAGGGCCAATCCTTTCGAGGATCTCAAAAGGCCCAATGTATCTGGGATTTAACTTCCCGTGTTTGCCGAATCGGATTACGCCTTTCCAAGGTGATACTTTCAGGAGCACTCGATCCCCGACTTGGAACTCGAGTGGTTTGCGTCTCACGTCAGCATAACTTTTCTGACGATCACGTGCGGCTTTGAGTCTGTTTTGGATTTCACAGATTTTCTCGGTGGTTTCGTGTATGAGTTCAGGACCAGTGAGTTGGCTGTCTCCCACTTCGGTCCAACAGATCGGTGATCGGCACTTACGACTGTACAGTGCCTCGAATGGTGCAGCCTTAATGCTAGCATGATAACTGTTATTGTAGGAAAACTCGCACAATGGCAGGTGTCTTTCCCAGTTTGCACCGAAGTCAACTACGCAAGCTCGTAGCATGTCTTCCAGTGTCTGAATAGTTCATTCACTTTGGCCATCGGTTTGAGGATGGTATGCGGTACTCATATCAAGTCGGGTACCTAATGATTTTTGAAGTGATTGCCAAAAGTGAGAAGTGAAACGAGCGTCCCTGTCAGAGATAATCGAGGTTGGGACACCGTGTCTGGAAACAATTTCTTTGATGTAAATTTGTGAGAGGCGTTCCATTTTATCAGTTTCCTTGATCGCCAGGAAATGAGCAGATTTGGTGAGTCGGTCAACGATCACCCAAATGGTATCGCAACCGCTTGATGACTTGAGTAGTTTGGTTATGAAATCCATGGCGATTTGTTCCCATTTCCATTCAGGGATGTTGGGTTGTTGAAGTAAACCAGAAGGTTTTTGATGTTCGGTTTTGACTCTCGAGCAAGTAAGGCACTTGCTGACATATGTGGCGATTTTGGCTTTCATGTTCGGCCACCAATAGAACTCTTTGATGCCGTGATACATTTTGTCGGATCCAGGGTGGATAGAATATTTAGACTTGTGAGCTTCGTCCATCACCAAGTCTCGCAGGTTCCCAAAACTAGGCAACCAGATTCGATTTGAGAAGTACCTAACACCATTAGGTTTGATTTCGAATTGCTTATCGATGCCTTGTAAGGCTTCGCTTTTGACATTTTCGGGTTTCAAAGCTTCGAGTCGAGCGGTATGAATCTGAATGGTGAGATCATTATGAATGGTCATACTGAGGGCTCGAACTCGAAGTGGTTTCGCCCGTTCCTTTCGACTGAGGGCATCGGCAACAACATTTGCCTTGCCTGGGTGGTATTTGATTTCGCAGTCATAATCGGTGAGCAACTCGACCCAGCGACGCTGTCGCATATTAAGGTCTTTTTGGTCGAAGATGTGTTGGAGACTTTTATGATCGGTGAATACGGTACTTCGGGTACCATAGAGGTAGTGTCTCCAGATTTTGAGGGCGAACACCACGGCCCCTAGCTCGAGGTCGTGAGTCGTGTAGTTTTTCTCATGAACTTTGAGTTGTCGGGAAGCGTAAGCAATGACCTTATCTCGTTGCATCAACACGCAACCGAGACCTTGGTGGGAAGCATCGCAGTATACCACGAAGTCGTCGGTGCCTTCGGGTAAGGATAGAATAGGAGCACTGCAAAGCTTGAGTTTTAATAGCTGAAATGTTGACTCTTGTTTATCAGTCCAATCGAACTTCTTTTCCTTCTGAGTCATTGTCGTGAGTGGTTGAGCTATTTTGGAGAAATTTTCGATGAAACGACGATAATAACCGGCCAACCCTAGAAATTGGCGTACCTCGGTCGGAGTAGTTGGCGCTTGCCAGTCTTTGATAGCCTCGATTTTTGATGGGTCGACGTGAATTCCTTGACTATTAACAACATGTCCAAGGAATTGAACGGATTGTATCCAGAACTTACACTTGGAGAATTTGGCATATAACTCCTCGTGCTTAAGTAGCTCTAGGATGGTTTTGAGGTGTTGTGCGTGTTCTCGTTCGTTGCGCGAATAGATGAGGATGTCATCGATAAAGACAATGACATACTTGTCGAGATAGGGTTTGCACACCCGATTCATAAGGTCCATGAATACAGCCGGTGCGTTTGTTAAACCGAAGGGCATCACCTGAAATTCATAATGCCCGTAACGAGTTCGGAAAGCAGTCTTCGGAATGTCGGTGTCGCGAACTTGAAGTTGATGATAACCCGACCGAAGATCGATCTTTGAATAAATACTCGACCCTTGTAGTTGGTCAAACAGGTCATCGATGCGAGGAAGTGGATACCGGTTCTTGACGGTCAACTTGTTCAACTCTCGATAGTCGATACACATTCGGAAAGAACCGTCTTTCTTTTTCACGAATAAGACCGGAGCTCCCCATGGTAAAGAACTTGGTCTAATAAATCCTCTGTCCAGGAGTTCCTGTAACTGGGTGGACAACTCCTGAAGTTCGGATGGGGCTAGGCGGTATGGTGCTCGGGCTACCGGTGCGGCACCCGGCACGAGATCGATTGAGAACTCAACCTGTCTATGTGGAGGTAAGCCAGGTAGTTCTTCCGGAAAGACTTCGGGAAAGTCTCTAACGATTGGCACATCCTCAAGTCGCTTCTCCTCCGACTTTTTCTCCGTGATGTGCGCGAGGATTGCTGGATAACCCTTTCTCAGAAATTTTCGGGTTTTCAAACAAGAGATGATGTTTAGTCTCGTCCTCCCAGTCTCCCCCTGTATGATCAAGGTTCTACCGATGGCGAGAGGGATGCGGACGATTTTATCGTAACAGACGATTTTGGCTCGATGTTTGGATAACCAGTCCATTCCAATGATGACGTCGAAACTCCCAATTTCAACAGGCATAAGGTCGATCGAAAAGGTTTCATCGGCTAGGTTTAAAGTGCAATTAGGTATCACACTATTGGTTTCTATGAGTTCACCGTTTGCTAGTTCTACAGTGTACTTAACATCTAAGGCAACAGGAGTGATGTCAAGTAAAGGGTAAAACTCATCAGAAATAAAGCTCCTATCGGCACCAGTATCAAATAGAACAAAAGCAGTTAAGTTGTTGAGGAGGAACATACCCGAGACCACATTCGGGTCCTGCCGGGCGTCCCCAGAGTTGAGTACGAACGCTCTACCTTTTACGTTGTTGTTGTTGTTGTTGTTGCTGTTGTTGCCCTTTTTCTTCAGGTTTGGGCAATCATTCTTGAAGTGTCCGATGTTTCCACATCCGAAACATGTCTTGGGTGCCTTGGGGTTGTAGTTGGAGTTGTTGTTGTTGGTGGGGGATCTACAGTCCTTGGTGAGGTGTCCGTACCTCTTGCAGTTGTTTCAATAAGGACCACAAGGACCTTCATGGTGGCGGTTGCACTTGGAACAGTAGGGCTTATTCCCGGCGTAACCACGCCTGGGTTCGGTGGTTGAGTTGTAGGCTTTGATGGTGTCGGGTTTCTTGTTTTGGTTGTTGATGTGGTTGTCAGACAACTTCCTTTTGAGGTGGTTGGAGGAAGAAGTGGGTGGTTCCGAGTCCTCGTTCATGGCCATGAGTTCATGGGCCAATCGGATAGCACCATCAATGGTGGTCTGGTTTGAGGAGGCGATGTTCCCCCGGACAGGTTCCGGAAGACCGCGGATGTACCTTCGGATCTTATCGGGTTCGGTGCTCGCCATTGCTGGGCGAAGGATGGCAAGCTGTTGGAATCTGACGGTATATCCGTCAATGTCAGTTCCCTGCACCTTTAGGTGCCAGAACTCTTCCTCCAGCTTTTGGAGTTGTTCGATGGGGCAATACTTAGCAGTAAGCATTGTCTTCAGTTCCTCCCAAGGGAGTAGGTAGGCGGTATCGATACCCACAGACTGGGCATATGAATTCCACCATGAGAGAGCACCATCGTCGAGGGTGCAGGTAGAGTACTTGACTCTGTCCTCTTCCGCACACTTGCTGATGTGGAAGACGGACTCCATTTTCTCGAACCATCTGATCAGTCCGATGGCTCCTTCAGTTCCCTTGAAGTTCAAGGGTTTGCAGCTCAGGAAGTCCTTGTATGAACAAGGCTTGGATTGAGGCCCGTTGGCAGCTGTGTCTTCGCTGCCCGAACTGGGTTGTCGGGTAGCCATAGCTTGAGCCACGCTTTGGGTTATGAGTTGGGCGATTTCAGTTTCGCTGAAGGTGAATCGCTTTGGTGGCATCTTGCTGAACAAGATCAAGAAAAGACAATGAGATTCTTGTGTGAAATTCTGATGCATCACATGTGTATATGATGGAATATACGATATAAGTGATAATTATATTTCATTTAAATAACCAAGTTTGGTACATGACACGAGTTTTCAAAAGATTACATAATACGGGGAGTACAAAAGGTACCGGGAATTGTTACATCCGGTTAGAATAGTGAAAGTCCTACATAGGTAGATATAGATTACAAGATGACAGCCACACTAGTTCTAATGCAAGTTGATCCTTTCCATTAGGGTGACGAGTCGATCAACGGTGACTGCGAGTCTGCTGGTCTGTCGGGCGTTGTCTTCTGCCAATGCTAGTCGTTGTACCAGCATCCTTGAGTATTCTTCGGCCTCTTGTAGGCACTGCTCGCATTGTTCCAACCTGAGTCGCAAAAGTTCGACTTCTATTCCTGATTCCACTACTCGGTCGTGGAGTATGTTCATGTTGCTAACGGTGTTTTCGTGGTCCTCGGAGACTTGGTTGATACGCTCAAGCGCTGTGAGTCTCCAATTTTCATTGGTTTCTTGCAAAGCGACATCCATGGTGCGAAGTCGTTGCTCGTGACGGTCCAGCCTAGCTGCCAAGGCTGGCAGAGTGAAGTGAGTGGGGTATGGGCCAGCTCGAGGCAACCTGGCGTTCCTCCTAGCTACCCTCGGGTTCTGCGACCCGGATTGAGAGCGTGACGAATTGGGTGGTGTGTTTGCCATTCTGAGACAAAGCGTTAAAAAGAGTGAGGCCTATCTATGTATATACATATATATTACATAATAGTCTAAGGTGTCTAACACATACATGTTTGGGTCCCGGTTTCTCTCGTGGTCAGAGTCAACTAGTGTATCCTGTTCAGAATTCTTTTAATTATACATAGTTGATCAGGCTATGTTAAATTAAACCAATACCATGTAGTCATTGAACCTAATCATACTTAATAAGGAATACTGCCTAACGGTCATAGTCTAGGCCCACTAAATGCAACCTAGTTCACTATAACCTTAGGCTCTGATACCAATCTGTAACACCCCCAAATTTAATGATTCGCGGAAGCATACTTTGGGTGTTACTAATCAATAATCAAAGCACACAGATATATGGTAAACGACTCTATATGCGTCGTTTTAACAAAATATATTAATATTAAAAGGTTTACAACAGTTTGAACTCATTCGTAGCTCGTGTTCGTAATATGAGAGATTTTAGTACATAATTTGTTATACAAAATCTAATAATGCAATGAAATCTCTGAAGTTTGCATGAAGACTCGAGCTAAGATGCATCCTGATAGGCAGTCCAAATCTACTGCTGAGTACCTGTGATACATGCTAAAATGGGTCAGCTAACGCTGGTGAGCTCACAGGTTTGAGTATCAAATAATATTCTATGAACCGCAAGATTTAAGTATTGATTTGCATCCAGCAAATAAAGTTACAGATAATGTATACAACCATGAGCGCATAGTCTGAGCTTAACTCGAGGGTCGGGTCCCATATAGAGAATTCCGAGCGAGGTGCCTCCACGAGAGCCTAATCTACTCTCGTCTTCCCAAATATTAGTACGTCCGTTTACCCGGTTAGTGCTTGCTAACCCGGACGAGGAGGGTCAATCCTATATGGTACCATATACTAATATTCACGCTACTTTCGTATTACCAGACTATACTGACGGAGGACTTTGGTTTGATTAGTTGAAAACAACTCATGTAGTATATTGAAATATGTACTCGCGTTCATGCGTTAAAAACAGAGCAATGTATCACACCCCTAGTAAAACAGTAAAAAGAGGGGCCATGAGACTCACTTGAGCCTGGAGAGTTTATCTAAATAAACTGAGATTGATTAGCCAAGAATCGAAGTCCAAAGACTTGTAACCTGAGGGTGTCCACGACACGCGATGGTTATAAACATATGAAGGCATCTCATAAGACTACCTTGTAGTTGTTTGTCCAACTAGAATGTCCAAATGATTACAATTTGGTTGATTGTTTAAGTGTTTGAAAATGTGTACGGCCCGTTGGTGATTGTTGGTCATAATAATATTATCATTATTCTTGAAAAACGTGTTCCAAAGTGTTTTAGAAGTCATGTCGCATTCGTGTTTGATGTTATACAAGTTTAACACTTTGTGTGAAAGTCTAGATGTAACACCGTTACTCGTGAACCTAGGGCAAGGGCGAAGCCCGTTAATGACGGGGGTCCGGGGGCAGCGCCCCTGGTAGCGGGGTCCAAGGGGCGGCAGCCCCTGGCGGGGTCCAAGGGGCAGAGCCCCTGGCTGGGGTCGAGCTTGGAAAATTTTTATTTCTACTATATTTCTTTGGTGAAAAACGCATCTGGACTTGAATTTGGGTGAAATGGGGCGTCAAATTTGGGTCTCAAAACTTAGTGTAAAATTTGTTTAAAACCTTCTGTTTTATGCGTCACTTATAGCGTCACTTAGAGGCTTGGGCGACACTTGGGAAGTGTCGCTAAAAATAGTAAATCTGAGCATGTGCGTCACTTAAGGGAAGTGACGCATGGTAGGGCGTCACTAAGGGAAGTGTCGCTATAAGTGTCTGGTATGGGTCTAGGCGTCACTTAGGAAGTGTCGCTACAAGTGTCGGGTATGGGTCTAGGCGTCACTTAGGAAGTGTCGCTAGAAGTGTCGGTTAAAGTTGTTATGCGTCACTAGTCAAGTGACGGTAGGAGTGTCGGGAAAAAGGGGTTTTATGCGGCACTTAGGCAAAATTAGGGTTTCATGCGACACTCAATGCGTCACTTAAGTGACGCACGAAGTGACGCATAGCTGCTGCTGTCTATGCGACACGTAAATCTGATGACGGATTTTCGAGCCAAAAACGAGTTTTTCGGTTTCCGTTTGGCCCGAAACTTTTACCCAACCCATATTTGGACATTTTAAGCTTAAAGAAACAACTACTTGCTAAAAACACTCGAAATCTAAAGGTTTCGGGATTTGTCAGAAACTTACAATTTGTCGGATGAAAATTCCGAAAAGATGGAAGTGTAGATCGTTGCTTCGTGGTTATTTTCTTCCAAACGAGGGTGAAGATTCGAGGTCGTTTGGAGGTGTTATTTTAGGATTTAGTGAGGCGGTGGTGGTTTGTGATTTAGAGAGAAAAGAGAGGAAGAGAGAGAGAAGAGTAAAGTGAAAATGGGGTGGGGAGGTGGTGACCTCACCCCTTTTGGCAGATTTTTCGTGGGGCCGACCCCATGTGGGTGTGTCCCAAACTTGTTCCTCGCGTTTGCGCTCCGTGCGGTGTTCGTTTTCCCGATCGTTTAACCGTTTAAATAATTATTTCGCACGTTATACACCCGTTTTAAGGCACGAATAATTACCCAATATTTTTACTTAAAATATTTCACCAATTACTTTAATAATTGAGTTATAAAGTATAACTTAACATTGTTTGCGCGTTTAACATTCTAATCGCGTAGGCTTTTAATTGTACGATACGAAACATGTATGAATTATCATCAAAATACTAATTTAGATATAATAGCGTTATTAAATAATGTTATCTTATTTAATAATTTTGTTCACCAACGTCCGTATAAAATTGAATCGAATTACATTCGATTTAAATTGCGTACGATTTAATCAAATCGCAAAATTGTATATATTCAACAATATAAAATCCGATACATTAATTAGCCTAACACAGAACTAATTACCTGTATTAACAGTTGATTAGGCACTAATCACTAGTCCTAATTTGGCGGGTGTTACAATTAACATCATAGATGTTGGAAGAAAATCCATGTCGGCGAATGATTCAAAAAGTAGATCTAAATCTGCTATAAACTTTAGTTCTTGGTCTCTGAAATTTGTGGAAGTGCTTTCGCATTCATGACTTGACAGGCGAAGAAGGAATTCTACTTGTTTTTCTACTTTGGCAATCGTTTCTCGTTGTTTGTAGGAATACGGGATATCGGCATAGGTTAACTGCCTGACGAATGTTTTATAGACATCTACCCTACGGGAAGGATTGAAAGAAGCACCGAAGTGGCGTTCTTCAAAACAAGGTTGTTCCGGCTCGACTGATGGAACCTTGTCCACCACTCGGTAAATGGTGTATTGGTGGTTGTGTGAAATGAATGGAAAGATGCCGTAATTCCGAGAATCGGACGTAGTTTGAGAATATACCGATGTTTCAGGAATGAGGGTGATTAAGTCACAAGATTTCGGAGGTTTTTCTTCAAAATTATCTTCAGGAAAATAATCGAAGTGGGAAGAATTTTGTAAATCAGGTAGGTGTAAAGTTGGCGAGTGATCTTCTGGAGATGATGCAAGGTCAGGTAACTGGTCCGTGTCATCAAAATCCAGGAAATATTTTGGAATTGAAAGTGATGTCCTATATTCTTCTTGGGTGTCGGAGGTTTCCGTAATTTTAGAGGAAGAAGGTGAAAAGAAATCAGATCCTAACTCTTTTTCTAAGTAGTCAAAGAATTCCGTATCATTCATTGAAATGAAGCAAGAAGTGGGTTTTCGAGTTGTCATTTTTAAAGTTATCCTAATAATACTTAATTAATACTAATTACTTAAATTAACTTTCGAAAAATTTCTAAGAAGATTTCAATCGGAAGGGTCTCCTAAATATTACTACTTAAGGCGGCTTTGAATCGTACGCTTGTGATTCCCCGGCAGCGGCGCCAAAAACTTGTTGCACCCACAACCGTCGGTTCAGTGTCGTTGCGATTCCTGATGGTGATGCGGGCGCAGCAGGGGTTTTAAAATTTATATTTTGCGGGGCTTAAATAATACGTACTACCTACTCTGGTTAGCAAGTGGTAAGTATGACCTAAGATCGTTCTATGAATCCAAACGTGTGGGAGATTAAAGCTGGTGCTTTCGGTAGGAGATATTTAGGATGAAACAAAGTAGGTAGGTTTGGGGTTTTTTTAAACTAAAGACAGGTAATTAAAATGCGGAAAAGTAAATTACAGGAAAGCAGATAAAGATAAACATGTGATTGCTGAGATTTCGATAATTAATGTTTCAGGATGACAGATTAAACAGGGACAATGCTAAATGTAATGGTCTAAACTATCAGGTGTAAACTCTAGAACCCTACCAACTAAATTTCCCATTGGCATGTCACTAGGAACTAGGTTATCGTGATTCTGATCGGAGCAATACGCAAACTTCCAATGCTTATCTAGTTGAAAGATAAACAACCTATTTTGGCTTAACACCGAGGTGCATGAATCAGTAGCGTATCGTCTCATAGGTCCGACCTTTCTTAACCCCTAAAATAGTTTAGTATTTTATTAGCACGCAGATTAATAACTTTGTATGTTTTGACCACTGATTGTGTAAGGCTTAGTGTTTTAAGGTATTTAAATCACGAGGATGTTGTCCTTATTCCTAATTCTTGTTTTATGCATTAAGGTTTTGGTTACTTCAACTTATGACTTGAGTTCTCCTTTTCAAACAGTTATACATCCCTAGATTATTCGCAGTTTATAAAAACGTGTTTCATATGCAGGCCATGCCTTTCAGTAATCGGACAGTGTACTTTACATGGTAGTTCGACTGCTTCTTACATCAGACATGCGGTCAAGAGTAATTAACGGAGAATGTGACACTCTAAATTAATTAAATGTAAAGCGATGCAGAAATGTAAACCTAATATGTACAATGAGTGGATTCACTGTGTCTTACTTGTTGCATGTCATGGGCACAAATAACTACTTACCATAATTAAGGTTGATCAAGTCCTAATTACTAGGTTGCAGTCACGTGGATAACTAGAAAGGGTACTCCATAAATTAAACTCAAGTTCATAAAGTCTTAACGGTACAAAGGTCATTAATTCCTATTTTATCTGAACGTGTTTTCGAACATTATTTTATTGTGCATTGACTTTCGTAGGATATACCAGTTAGTTGTGAAGTTGTATTATCCTTTCGGAATTCCAACCGTTAAACCAGAGCTGATTCCAGTGAAGTAACTACCTTCGGTCGTTTATCGACTTCCATACATTTGTACTCCGTATAAAACGTTTCCAGTACTATATCAGATAAACTGTCGAATAGGGGCCGTTACATCACGTTTACAATTGTCGTACACTTAATTATATAACGTCATCCTTGCTTATAATTATCTACATCATCAACAATCACAATAATAGACTACTCGCAATTCATGGCAATAGACAAATCACATACAAGACAATAATACATAATTGAAATATGAAGTAAAGCAAGTATGATAAAGGTTTCGATATCACCCGGAAATAAATGCGCAGCAGCGTATTATTATGACAGACAACTCGTTCACACGTACAAAGATGAATCTCCAAACTCCTAACGTTCGCTCTAACCTCTATGTTAATCCGCAGATTAATTACAATAACCCTAGACTAAAATATGATAGACTTTTTAGAGTGAGAAAGTGAAAATGGAAGAATGAGAGTGTAAGTATGAGTGTGTGTGTTTTGTGTATGAGTTGGTGTGTTGAAATAAGAGCTAGGGGCTGCCTTTTATAGAGGAAATTCGGCTCAAGTTAGCACCCCCAAGCTCATGATAGCAAAAGGTGGAAAAGGTAGTGGCACCAGGTACAAAAGGCGAAAAAGGTAGTGGCAGCAGGTACAAAAAGTAGGAAAAGGTCTAGCACCAGGTACGAAGAAGTACCAAAAAGCGCAATCCGTGCGGGTGACAGGCAGCCGGCGGCGGCTGGCTGCCAGCAGCACCAGTCCGCTACCGGTTGCTGCGTTTCTCGATTCGTGCGTGTTTTCTTTGTTACGCGTCCGTTTGCGCTGATTCTTTTTGAGTTGGATTCGTAATTCAAAAACGAAGCTTTTGATGAAAAGAAATCCCAAAAATATGTCTCTAAACTTTAGATGTGTCGTACGAATCGTTTGGATCTTCCGGCGTGCGTAGAATCTTCGTTCTTCGCCCGTTTTAGTTGATTCTTCTTCTGTTGAATTCGTAATTTGAAAATGAACATCTTGGGTCAAATAGATGTTGGTGATGGGCTCTTTTGTCTTGAAACCTCGTTCCGGTGTCTGGAATCTTTAAACGTGCGTGGAATCTTCGTTTTCTACCCGTTTTGCTTGATTTTCATCATGCAACCTTGTTTTTCCCATCTTGGCATAATATTACAGATTGGTAATGTTTTTGAGTCAAAGTGCCAAGAATTGTTCCAGAACGAGAGAGATATCTATAGTAAAAACGTGACTTTTTACGCGATATCAAGTATCCCACACTTAGAACTTTGCTTGTCCTCAAGCAAACTCATTCTTAAAAGCTTCTGGAACGATTCTTATTGCATCAGTTCTTTGAGATGTCCCTTTTCCAAAGGATATAAAGTTACAGTTATGAAAGAGTTTTTAACATAAACTAAGGGTTTATTGAATTTGATACCTTCTTCGAGCAACATGATGATCATGACTAGGCAAATGCAGCATTCTCGTTGTAGGTTTGATCGAGAGTCAAATCTCCATCACTTTTGATGAGGACGGTACTAACCATTCGAGATATCTTGGAAGGAATCGGGTGTTTTCGGTGTGAAGAAGGTGTGAGGGTTTTCCTTGTATTTTCTCGAAACTTTTCTTAAGAGAGTTTCTTTGGAATTTCTCAGATTCTGAAAGGACTACATAGCCTTTGGAATTTTTCTTTTCTTAGCCCTTTTTCTTGATCCTTGGGCTTTTTTTTTTTTTTTTTTTTCATGAGCAGCTTTTGCTGAATTTCTTTTTCTTGGAGCTCCTTTTACGGATGATGTTCATCCTTTGGGGAACGCTCCTATATAAGCTTTTGCTGAATTTCTTTTCTTGGAGCTCCTTTTACGGATGATGTTCATCCTTTGGGGAACGCTCCGATGTAAGCTTTTTGCTAGGCTGCAGAAGTCTTGGAATATCTTTGAGAATTCGTTGGAAAATGAAACTTCTGTAGGTTCGGGACGAATGTTAGGAGGTTTTGATTGGGTGTGAAGAGTGAGTGTTGAGTGGGTGGATGTTTGATGGTGGAAGGTTGTTTGGGATTCCTTAGAAGTTATCAAGATGGGTTGTACGTATGACACTCATCGATGTGATCTCGAAATGCATTTCAAGAGCAAGTTCTAATTCGAATGCGTGTATCGGTGCCTGGCCATGTATTGCCTTTTTCGTCTGTATCTTATTCTAAAACAGTTTTGTTTCGTTGTCAAAACTCGTTCCTTGCTGTAATTTATTTTTTTGAAAGATAGGATTTCTAAAGAACGATGTTTTTGAATCTGAAAATTTTGAAATTTTTATCCATTTTTAGCTTTTAAATGAAAATTTTGTTTGACTTACGGACAAGGGGAAAAACTTGCGGTCGATGGCCGTATATCCCACACTTAGAGGAACATTGTCCCTAATGTTCGAATCTATTTGTTGAGTACCTCTTGTTGAAGTATCCCACACTTAGAGATTCTACTTATCATTGGATTGTTTCGTAAGTGTAGTGTGGTTTTTATTATCCCACACTTAGTGTTTGGAATATCGGATGAGGCAATCAAAACGGGTAGAGGGTTTTGGAACGTTGTACCACTTTTGTCGTGCACGTTGTCGGTGCCTCGTTGGAAGTCTGCTGGTCCGTGGCTTATGGCTCTCGGCATTCTTCATTGTGTGGTCCCCAGTCCTCCTTTGCTTAGGTCTTCTATAGTTTTTCAAACAAACCACTCAACTTAATCAAGTAATAGCTGCTGATAAGAAAAGTAAAATAATAAAAATGATAAAGTAATAGCTGGATAGATGTGATGTCTATGCATCTACAGTACATCAAATACACATAATAATAATAAAGTCTTGGTAGAAAATAGAAAGAAGTGAGAAGGCGGAGCAATCTATTGCTCGGCTGGTGGTACTGCAGTCGAAGATGTTATTAGAGATGTCTCATCTGATGAAGAGTCATCGTGCTGACAGTGGGTACCCTTATCTGATGCATCCCTATCATCCTCTGCGTATGGTGTACCCATGGTGAATATCCCGTCATGTATCAACTGATCAACAAACTCCCCTACGGGCATGTCAAAGCTATAGAGTGGAGTCTCATGTATCCCCTGCTGAGAGTGCTCTCTGAATAGATCGGTCTGTCTGTGAGAAGATACTGGAGCAATCGGTGCAGCCGCAGGGCTGGTGCTCCTGAGAGTCCTATGACTCTGAACAAAAGTGGCTCGAGTAGGGGCTCTAGATATCCTACTGCTACTCGAAATCTGTCCTCTAGCTGAGCTGACGACTGAGGGAATCTGTTGTCTCTGAAGGGGGATCTGTGCTCGTGGTGCCTGTGGCCTGAGTGGGGCTGTCCGAGGTGGTAAACCATGGCCGTGGACTGGATGTCGGCGAGGTGCTGGAGTAGGAGCTGCAGGGGGATACAAATGTGGTGGGGCTCGGCCCATCTCGCATGGTATGTCCGGAAGTGGGCTCACTGGTATCCCTACGATCTGCTGCCTCATAGCTCTGTAGCTTCTGACTTGCATCTGCATCTGCCAGTACCAGTAATCGGGTCCTGGGGGTGTCCCGTAATGGTATATATAAGGTGGTATCTGGGCTCTAGGGGCAGGGACAGAAGGTCCTGGCCTAGTAGGCTGTGGCGGTGCAGCTGGCACATCAGAATCCCATGCACCCTCATCTGAATCAGAATCTGAACTTCGGGCCTCTTTCGCTTGCTTCCTCTTTCTGGACTCCCTAGGTAGGACTAGACCCGCTACCAATGTGTCAATACTCTCAGGGTCTGATGATCGTGCCCTGATGTAAACGGTACCATCCTTCAGAATCCTAAGTATATCAATTTTCCTCAGAAAGTCATAGTCTATTGGTTGGGAACTCCATCCTGGCAGGCTTTTAAACTGTACTATCTCCGTTGTCCTGATCAATCCCATTTTCCTAATCAACCTAGTAATTACTGGGCCCATGAATGATCTTCTTGCACCAAACTCTTTCTCTTCCAAAATCCGCTGGGCAACTAGATGGGCAACCTGAATGTTTCTCCTATCGACGATACATGCCATCATGATAACATCAAACTCAGACACTCGGCCATTAGACGTATGTTTCCCATCAAGTGAACAAGCCAGTAGTTTATGCAAAATCTGCATAACTGGGTCTGTGAGCTGGGTAGCTTTAATACCCGAGAAATATGGCTTTGGTGACCAATGACTCCATGCCTCTGCGGTAGTGGTCGTGAGGGAGATCGTGGTGGCTCCATCAGTAAACAGTGGTGAATCTATCTCTTCTGGTGTATAGAGATCTAAGTGACGTGCAAACTGAGCCAATGACAAGGTGAATAGGCTCCCCATATATCTAAATGTGATCACCCCGTCTTCCACTCTACTCCGTGTCTCGAATGTATAGGTGGTCATGAACTCGGTGATCATCTCCATATACACCGGTTCGTCAATGCTGAACAATCTCTTGAAAGACTCAAACTGCTGACCCTCCATTGAGTAACTGAGTAGACTCTCTAATCTCTGTCTGAACCCCAATATCTGTAGCTTTTCCCAATCTACATATCTAAAATGGCCAAAAGGTTTATCTCTCCATATTCATGCCATTCGGTCGTATGCTGGTGTTGCACTAAGGTATGCAAGAGATCCTGTAAGTGGACGTGCTGGTTTTAGCTTTTTCTTCATGGTACCTGAGAACATGAGAAATTTAAAGTAATAGGTCTTAAGAAAGGTGGAATTTAAAGCACTTCTCGAATTTTCTAATGGAAAATTCGAAATGAGGGCTTTAAATTCTCGACAGTCCAAAGATTACAGTAAATATCAAATGCCCCCAAGTAACAATAGTGAGGCAATCATCAATGTGTAGAAACATATAGTCATGGGATGGCGGTAACTTGACTTGTGAAGTAATGTTGTTTACAAAGTCTGGTGTTTAGCCAAATTTGAAACGTCATTATTTCACAGTTTATAGTTTCATTGTATGTTTTTGACTTTTAAAAGTTCAAATTGAAGTAAGGTTTTTGAATAAAAATTGCAATTAATTAATTTTAAAAAATTTGCAATACTTCAAATTGACTTTTTAGGTCAATACTTACTTCGGACGATAATTCCAATTTGTCCGCATACCAAAATTATAACCTAAGCATGTAATCATTGTTTTTAGGCATTTTCCTACTAGATAGCAAGCTAGGTCATGCACAAAAAATTATGTCATCCATGTGTTTGGTTTTATTCAAGACTTTTGTTTCTAGTAATAATTCTATATTGCCTATTTTGACTAGTCAAGAAAGTACAAGTGTCCTAGTAAGCAAGGTTTTCAAGTAATTTTTAATTTACTATCATGCATGCTAGTTAACTTTTTGTTGACTTTCAAAAGTCAAATTTACTAATCCTAATTTATCCGCATTATGCAATTAACATAGGGCAATCATTCAAAACATCATAATTACTTAAATATCCAACAACTAGCACTTAATCAAGCTAAATTATAGACTTAATCAATAAGTTAAAGTACATCTTCTTGAAAGGTCCAAACTAGTATGAATTAGCATGGGTAAGTGGTAGTAGCATGTAGTTTCTAAGCATTCAACTAAGAAAAATAGCAATTCCTAGTTACTAACTTAGGTAACTTCATAAAATGAGAAACTTTAAGCTTAAAGTGGGTTTCTTATGATCATACCTTGTTTTAGTGTGTTATGCTTCAAAACGAACGTACAATCGAGAATATCATGCAATGAGGAGTTCAAAAGGACATGAAATTAGAAAGGTTGGTGAAGATTGAGTGGTGATCCATGGTGGGTTTAGGGTGGCCGGTTTTGGGAGTGAAGGAGGAAGGACAAGAAAAGTTTTTTTTATGTTATTTTTGAATTATGTGATCAAATGGAAGACTTGTGGTCCATGAGAATATTTGTCATGTACCCTATTCCTTACATGGTCCCCTATGTACTTCTAAGTACTTCTCTAGATTAATTCCTAAGGTCCCACTAATGATGATTACAAATCCTAAACGTATTTATTGTAACTAGTTACTTGTTAGTCTTGCGTTACGTTATAAACAATTTAAGATGCGCGTACATTTTTGTGGAAAAGTAATACTGGGACATTAATCTTAAATTATTTTTGTTTGTTTTTTAAAATTAGTTGTCTGACGTGGACTTGTTGAATGTACACGTTTCGGCTAAAAGCTTAACGTTGTACGTGTTTTCAAGCAACAAATTCAAAAAACGTTTTTTTTTTCTAAGGAGACTTTCAAAATTTTATTATATTACTATATTTATACTAAAATATGCTCATTTAAAGTCGCGAGCTTCGACCTTTCTCGGACGGAATTGTTTTAAGATTCGTTCCGATCCCTTCATAGGGAAAGGGTCGAGATTTGCTCCCTTAAGCGAACGTTTTTCAGCACAAAATATTTTGAAAGTTCCAAAATGGTGTTATAAAATAAATAGTAATGACGATTCTCAAATCCAAGGACTTCTCGTTCTTCGTATCCTAAATTGATAAGATCACCAATTAACTTATTGTACGCTTTCCTTATCTTTTTAGGGTTTGACAAACCGACGCGTGTACCTTGATCCTTGTAATTAAGTTCGTGAGTGAGTTTATTCATGGCTTCCAGGAACGCGTTCTCTTCCTGTGAATCAGGGTCTCCGGTTGTAGACTTAACTATCCTACAGAGTTCACTGATTATGGATTTTTGTACGGAAGTGAAAGGGTATTTGGTAAAGGCAAAGATTCGAGTGAGCTTAACGTGAAGGTCTTTTCTTTTTGTGAAGAAAACTGTGTCGATTCTTTCCTTGGTGGAATCAGGAAAAACGTCTCGTAATTTTGAGATTAGGTAGGAGGCGGGGTCAACAAAGAAAGGAATTCTACCAGGAATGATGATAGAAATCATCGGATCTTGTTCTTCCCAGAACTCAAGTTTGTTGATCATTGCGGTGACACTGTGATTGATTAACATCATAGATGTTGGAAGAAAATCCATGTCGGCGAATGATTCAAAAAGTAGATCTAGATCTGCTATAAACTTTAGTTCTTGGTCTCTGAAATTTGTGGAAGTGCTTTCGCATTCATGACTTGACAGGCGAAGAAGGAATTCTACTTGTTTTTCTACTTTGGCAATCGTTTCTCGTTGTTCGTAGGAATACGGGAGATTGGCATAGGTTAACTGCCTGACGAATGTTTTATAGACATCTACCCTACGGGAAGGATTGAAAGAAGCACCGAAGTGGCGTTCTTCAAAACAAGGTTGTTCCGGCTAGACTGATGGAACCTTGTCCACCACTCGGTAAATGGTGTATTGGTGGTTATGGAAAGATGCCGTAATTCCGAGAATCGGACGTAGTTTGAGAATATACCGATGTTTCAGGAATGAGGGTGATTAAGTCACAAGATTTCGGAGGTTTTTCTTCAAAATTATCTTCAGGAAAATAATCGAAGTGGGAAGAATTTTGTAAATCAGGTAGGTGTAAAGTTGGCGAGTGATCTTCTGGAGATGATGCAAGGTCAGGTAACTGGTCCGTGTCATCAAAATCCAGGAAATATTTTGGAATTGAAAGTGATGTCCTATATTCTTCTTGGGTGTCGGAGGTTTCCGTAATTTTAGAGGAAGAAGGTGAAAAGAAATCAGATCCTAACTCTTTTTCTAAGTAGTCAAAGAATTCCGTATCATTCATTGAAATGAAGCAAGAAGTGGGTTTTCGAGTTGTCATTTTTAAAGTTATCCTAATAATACTTAATTAATACTAATTACTTAAATTAACTTTCGAAAAATTTCTAAGAAGATTTCAATCGGAAGGGTCTCCTAAATATTACTACTTAAGGCGGCTTTGAATCGTACGCTTGTGATTCCCCGGCAGCGGCGCCAAAAACTTGTTGCACCCACAACCGTCGGTTCAGTGTCGTTGCGATTCCTGATGGTGATGCGGGCGCAGCAGGGGTTTTAAAATTTATATTTTGCGGGGCTTAAATAATACGTACTACCTACTCTGGTTAGCAAGTGGTAAGTATGACCTAAGATCGTTCTATGAATCCAAACGTGTGGGAGATTAAAGCTGGTGCTTTCGGTAGGAGATATTTAGGATGAAACAAAGTAGGTAGGTTTGGAGGTTTTTTAAACTAAAGACAGGTAATTAAAATGCGGAAAAGTAAATTACAGGAAAGCAGATAAAGATAAACATGTGATTGCTGAGATTTCGATAACTAATGTTTCAGGATGACAGATTAAACAGGGACAATGCTAAATGTAATGGTCTAAACTATCAGGTGTAAACTCTTGAACCCTACCAACTAAATTTCCCATTGGCATGTCACTAGGAACTAGGTTATCGTGATTCTGATCGGAGCAATACGCAAACTTCCAATGCTTATCTAGTTGAAAGATAAACAACCTATTTTGGCTCAACGCCGAGGTGCATGAATCAGTAGCGTATCGTCTCATAGGTCCGACCTTTCTTAACCCCTAAAATAGTTTAGTATTTTATTAGCACGCAGATTAATAACTTTGTACGTTTTGACCGCTGATTGTGTAAGGCTTAGTGTTTTAAGGTATTTAAATCACGAGGATGTTGTCCTTATTCCTAAGTCTTGTTTTATGCATTAAGGTTTTGGTTACTTCAACTAATGACTTGAGTTCTCCTTTTCAAACAGTTATACATCCCTAGATTATTCGCAGTTTATAAAAACGTGTTTCATATGCAGGCCATGCCTTTCAGTAATCGGACAGTGTACTTTACATGGTAGTTCGACTGCTTCTTACATCAGACATGCGGTCAAGAGTAATTAACGGAGAATGTGACACTCTAAACTAATTAAATGTAAACCGATGCAAAAATGTAAACCTAATATGTACAACGAGTGGATTCACTGTGTCTTACTTGTTGCATGTCATGGGCACAAATAACTACTTACCATAATTAAGGTTGATCAAGTCCTAATTACTAGGTTGCAGTCACGTGGATAACTAGAAAGGGTACTCCATAAATTAAACTCAAGTTCATAAAGTCTTAACGGTACAAAGGTCATTAATTCCTATTTTATCTGAACGTGTTTTCGAACATTATTTTATTGTGCATTGACTTTCGTAGGATATACCAATTAGTTGTGAAGTTGTATTATCCTTTCGGAATTCCAACCGTTAAACCAGAGCTTATTCCAGTGATGTAACTACCTTCGGTCGTTTATCGACTTCCATACATTTGTACTCCGTATAAAACGTTTCCAGTACTATATCAGATAAACTGTCGAATAGGGGCCGTTACATCACGTTTACAATTGCCGTACACTTAATTATATAACGTCATCCTTGCTTATAATTATCTACATCATCAACAATCACAATAATAGACTACTCGCAATTCATGGCAATAGACAAATCACATACAAGACAATAATACATAATTGAAATATGAAGTAAAGCAAGTATGACAAAGGTTTCGATATCACCCGGAAATAAATGCGCAACAGCGTATTATTATGACAGACAACTCGTTCACACGTACAAAGATGAATCTCCAAACTCCTAACGTTTGCTCTAACCTCTATGTTAATCCGCAGATTAATTACAATAACCCTAGACTAAAATATGAGAGACTTTTTAGAGTGAGAAAGTGAAAATGGAAGAATGAGAGTGTAAGTATGAGTGTGTGTGTGTTTTGTGTATGAGTTGGTTTGTTGAAATGAGAGCTAGGGGCTGCCTTTTATAAAGGAAATTCGGCTCAAGTTAGCACCCCCAAGCTCATGATAGCAAAAGGTGGAAAAGGTAGTGGCACCGACTACAAAAGGCGAAAAAGGTAGTGGCACCAGGTACGAAAAGTAGGAAAAGGTCTAGCACCAGGTACGAAGAACTACCAAAAAGCGCAATCTGTGCGGGTGACAGGCAGCCGGTGGCGGCTGGCTGCCAGCAGCTGGCGGCTGGCTGGCTGGCGGCGGCGGCTGGCTTCCAGCAGCACCAGTCCGCTGCCGGTTGCTGCGTTTCTCGATTCGTGCGTGTTTTCTTCGTTACGCGTCCGTTTGCGTTGATTCTTTTTGGGTTGGATTCATATTTCAAAAACGAAGCTTTTGATGAAAAAAATCCCAAAAATATGTCTCTAAACTTTAGATGTGTCGTACGAATCGTTTGGATCTTCCGGCGTGCGTAGAATCTTCGTTCTTCGCCCGTTTTAGTTGATTCTTCTTCTGTTGAATTCGTAATTTGAAAACGAACATCTTGGGTCAAATAGATGTTGGTGATGGGCTCTTTTTTCTTGAAACCTCGTTCCGGTGTCTGGAATCTTTAAACGTGCGTGGAATCTTCGTTTTCTGCCCGTTTTGCTTGATTTTCATCATGCAACCTTGTTTTTCCCATCTTGGCATAATATTACAGATTTGTAATGTTTTTGAGTCAAAGTGCCAAGAATTGTTCCAGAACGAGAGAGATATCTATAGTAAAAACGTGACTTTTTACGCGATATCACTATATGATACCATGAGATACCACATATGGTACCATAAGGTACCACATGTGATATTCAAAAAGTATAGGTCAAAATAATTATCCCCTACAAGGTACCACATGTAATATTACAAGATACCACATGTGAAACTATAAGGTACCTCGTGTTATATTCAAATAGTGTATGTCAACAAATTAGCTCTATGAGGTACCACATGTGGTACAATGAGTTACCACACGTGGTACAATGAGTTACCACACATGGTACTATGAGTTCCCTTAATTTTTCAATCGTTGTCTTCATTTAGGTGGTTTGTAATTGTATACTTAATTTTCTTGTTGATCAATTCTTGCTAGTAGTTAAGCATAAACTCAACAATAGTATCACATGTAATCTTGTGATTTAGAGTAATAAAAATGTCATCATATATAACAATGTTAATTGTCGACTGTGATATATGGTACTATCACATGTGATAGTATCCACTACCACATGTGGTATTATGCACTATCACATGTGGTATTGTACAATACCATATGTGGTATCATTCGATACCACATGTGGTACTGTACACTACCGCTATTATAAGTTATAGTTAATGGTATCTCATGTGATATTATCTAATAAAAAATACTACATAATTTACATGTATTCAACAACTACTCCATTATATTAAAACTACACTAGTCTTTTGTTGACCTTTTCATAGCTGTTTGCTCAAATTTGTACATTGTCATAGCGAGAATGAGGAGATTACGAATAATAATGCATACATAACTGCAATAATAGAATCATTGTAATTGAATTGTCGCATACTCGCATAAAAACATAATTACGGTTCTCCAAGAAAAGATTATATATTCAAATGTTGAGGAAATGCAAATTATTTTTTTTATATCTATGATCTATGATGGGGCAAAAAGTTTATTAATCTATAATACTCCCTCCGTCCCATATCTATTGTCCACTATTCCTTTTTGGGATGTCCCAATTTAATTGTCCACTTCCATATATAGAAAAGAATAATGAGATAAAATTCATTTTTACCCTTGATTTATATATGTAAGACAAAAAGGTAGGTAAAAAGTAAAGGGTAAAATTGTCTTGTTACCAAAAAGTAAGAGAGATGGTGATGTTTTTCTTAAACTGCGTGTTTTTTGTCGGGGGACAATAAATTGGGACGGAGGGAGTATGAAATGTACACAAATTCACATTTGATTTGACCATATACAGTGCCACTAATTCCACTATATTTGACCATATAATTATATTTACTACCCATGATGCACTCATGATCCATTTACTTCAACACCACATCCACCATCTCAGTAGCTCACGATATTTACTGCAGATTTGACCCCAAATTTCACCAAAATACTTCATGATTCAAATCACATATCACCGTTTACTTTGGACCATCCACCCTCCATCATCATTCAAACCTGGATTATGAACATCAAACCTTGCATCATTTGGATGAACCTGCACACATGTAGATACTAGCAAACACCTCCTTTTATGCTCTACCTTGAATATGACACCAATCTTTTATTTACCTGCTCAATCATCACCATCAAAGCCTCAAAGAATTGTTAATAATCAGACGCATAACTCCACGTCACTACATATACGTAAACTATCCGCACCCACATTATCCAATCCTGTGACCACTTATTAGGATCCAAATATTTGCAGCAATTTGATGGGACCGAAACCCATTGATTCCAGCTAACAGAACCAGTTTTCAATCTTCTAATACAGGTTTACTCTACACTTTGACTTGAGTAAGCAAAAGTCAACTGTACTCACCCAGTAGAATCTGACCTAATAATTCTGCAAAAAGAAAACATAAAAAACAACTCAAATTTATCGTATTACAACGTGCCAGATTCAAATACAGTAAAATAACAATTAGCATAACTTTAAACTAATAACGTTATAAGAACAAACAAAGTAGCAATTAAGATAAAACAACATAAGCATTATGGTCGAACGACATTACATAAACACGAATTGAAGATGATTATAATCAATGGAAGTAAATAAAATTAGGTTGAAAGAGAAAAAGTAAAATAACCTGATTCATGGAATACAGAAGTTGACTTTTAGGTTGAATTTGAAGTAAAATTGAAAAATAGATCAGAAGAAGAACGTGATTGATTAATTGATTGATCGAGCGAGTGTAGTTGACGAGAGATACAGATTAGGGCTCATAACTCCTCATTTGAATTTCGTTGAATAGGGCTACACTTCCTGACACTTTCTTCACACTAATATCGATCAATTTCGATCCACCATTACCGTACCTGATTGTAAATCCAGCAACTAAAGATTCATCAATCACCGTCTTCACTCTCACACATTTCGCACCGGTTAACTTCTGTACTTGTTTTGCAATTTTAGATAAATGTTGTTCCTCGAGCTTCACAACAGGCGATAAAACCGCTAATTCGAACAATCGTAATCAAAGAAAACTTTGATTTACAGAAGAAACTTAAAGTTTCAGTTCAAAATTCGACAATTTCTAGGGTTTTTTGCGTTAAGGTTTGTACAAACGAAAGCGAACAAAAATGACGGTTAAAACGATGATTCAAACAAACGTGATCGAAGAAAACAATGATTTAGAGATGAATACGAACTTTGATTTGATTAATCGAACATTACCTGCTTTGCGTTAGGGTTTTGCGAATCGCTTGAGAGAGATGAAACAGAGAAGAGGATCGAGAGTAGAGGGAACCAGTCGCTTTTTTGTGTGAAAAAAAAGGAAAAAATTAATATAAAGGTAAAATTACAAAATTGCCCCTCCGCCCAAAATTAGTTTAAAGTTATTTAATCAAATTAAAATTTAATGATTAAATGTAGACCCTAGATTTTTCTAATCTAATGGATGTTATTCATTCTCCCATTCTCATCAAATATAACCAATCTCATTTGAACTTTAGTCAAAAATTATAATTGTTCGGTTTTATTAGTTTCGGTTTTGTTCTGTTTTCCGGTCTATTCATTTGGACGTTGTTTATCAAAATAATTTGATAAAATATACGTAGTATAATGTGTATATATCTATACTTCTATACTACTATATAAAATATTTGGATAAAGTCTTAAAAGAGTAATAATAAATGACTATTTTTTCCCTTTACTCTTTTATTATTTATTATTTTTAATAAAGGATATGTCATACATGTACAATGATCAAGCATTAGATTACTTGAGTGCTTAGTGATTTGTTAAGTTTTGGGGTGAATCGGATCTTCACACTACAATTGCTGTTTTAACCCGAGTTTATGTAAATCAGGTGGTGAAAATCCGATTAGGTTGGTGTTCTTGGAGAAGATATGATTTCCTTGCTCCAGATTGTGTGTCCTGCGTTTGGTGTATCACTAAGCTTTTATACCTCCAGGGATAGCCGTTTACGTTTTCCCGCCAAACGGTCGTATTCCCATGGGAGCCGTGTTGGCCGGGGTTTCTTTTATCCGATCGGCGATTGGGAGTAAGGATTGGCTTTTATCTGGCGAATAACGAGGTTAGTAAGTTGACTTGGGAATGCTTTCTCTGCTACGCACGATTTCTGAAATATCCTTGTCAGGGAATATTCAGAGCTTGGGCGCCGATCCCCAGGGTTGCCTCGTCCTACGTCCGGCGTTAATCCTCTGGGGGTCTGTTGTATTGCACACCGGTAGATGGAATTTCTAATGGAGATGCAGCACAGCAGTGGGTTTTTAATTTGTAAGGCTGGGGCCTAGGGTTACTACTATTGCTAATCTAAGGGCTAGCAAAGGATAAGTATGACCTAGAGTCGTTCTTCAAAGCGCGACGAAGTGAAACAAGCAGGATTTAGGAACTTTTACGAACTTAGATGAGGTTCAGAAAGATGGTTTTGGTTTTATGTTTTCTAAATTAAAATTGAATTTAAGATAAACTAAAAGGTGGAGGTTACTTCGGGCATTCAGGAATTAAAGCGATTGTCTACTATGAAGTGGTTTAAGTGAAGTTAAATAAGAGGAGTTCTAACGAGGATAAATTTGTAGGTTAATGTGAGCTATTCTACAGTCCTTCTATTGGGCCAACGCGAATGTGTCCGCAATCAGGCAAATAGAATGTCACATGGGTTGCAGAATATATTAAAACATGCACCGAAAGTTCCCTCAAATGCATGTCCACATTATCCAACAGTTAATCTCAATTCCTATTCCCCAATCTCGGTCATCAGAGACGTCCGAATCATGGCACAGTTTGTTGAATAAACAATCTTGTAAACGGGTTTTACCCTCGCCGGAATAGGTTGGAATAACCGGTCTAGACGGTTGGATAGCATGTCATCACTTATTCATACAAATTATCAACGTTACTCAAGTATGCAAGAAACAGTGATGTCTTACTAAGAATAGAAACCTAAGTAACACGTTTGTTAATCGATTCATAATGTGACTACCTTCGGTCGTTCTCGACTTCCATACATTTGTACTCAGCCATAGGCTTTTCCAGTACTATATCAAAGAACAGTCGAATAGGGGCCGTCACATTATTTCACGATGATTAAGGCTAAATATATTTCACTATCATGATAATCCTAAGGCAACAATCAAACAAGAACATGCAATAAGACAATCAGGGTAATAGTTCAATTTGAGCATACAAAAGGATTATCTAAGTCGAGGATATTCCGAAAGTTGTCTCAAAAATATCGTCTGTTTGAATTAAATCTTAATCTACCTCTAGTCCCATGTTCCGTGTCTCTTAGATCCTAGTGTGGTCCAGAGAACACCGGCCATGTCGAGCTCAATGATTCAATCTAACATAGTATAACTAAGTGACCGATACCCTATGAGTTAGCTACGTTCATTTTTGGATAAGGTTTTAGTCATAACATGAGTTGGGCAGATAAACGATAAAGATTCAACTCCTACATCTATTTATAATTTAAAGCATCCGCAATCTCATAACATACAATACAATCACATATTTAAACTTCCCCTAAACGACTATCATAGCAGACAATTATGTTATTTAGTTAATCATGGTAATTCTAGCATGCATATTTAAATTTATTAAAGAAAGAACAAACATATTCAATATGGAAGATAGATTAACACCTGGATAGAAGTACAATAACTCGTAGCTAAAATATGCGTTCCGGAGCACCTCCGTACAAATCTTCCTTGGTTAGTTAATTAGCTAGCCTAATAAACTAGGAACAATTAAAAATTACAAAGAAAATAAAAGTATTTAAGTGAATGTGTGAAGATTATAAAGGATGATATTCAAGATTTCTCCAAATGAGGTCTAAGGGTGGCTATTTATAGGGAAAATATGGCTCACATTAGCAACCCTAGGCTCACATTAGCAAAAGAGTGAAAGTTGGTGCACCAGGTATGAAAAAGTAGCGAAAGGTGGTGCACCAGGTACAGAATAGTAGCGAAAGGTGAGGCACCGGGTACACGCAAGGACGAAAAAGCGCAAAAGATACGGGGGGTGGAGGCCGGCGCCGCCCACCAGCAGGCCGGCGGCGGCTGGCTGCCACCCGCCCCGGTCCGTCGTCTTTCGCTGCGTTGCTCGATTCGTGCGTATCTTCGTTGTTATGCGTCCGTTTGCGTTGATTCTTTTTGCGTTGGATTCATAATTCAAAAACGAAGACTTTGATGTAAAGATATCCCAAAAAATATGCCTCCTATCTCCAGATATTGCGTACAAATCATTTAGATCTTCCGGCGGGCGTAGAATCTTCATTTTTTTTATCCGTTTTTGTTGATTCTTCTTCCGTTGGATTCGTAATTTGAAAACGAATATCTTGGATGAGATGGATGTTGATGATGGACACTTTTGTCTTGAAATCTCATTTTGATGCCTTGAATTTTTAAACGTGTGTGAAATCTTCATTTTTCATCCGTTTTACTTGATTTTTATCGTGCAACCTGGTTTTGACCATCTTGGCATAATATCATTGATTTGTGTTGGTTTTGAGTTTAAAATACCAAGAATCGTTCCAGAATGAGAGAGATATCGGTAGTAAAAATATGATTTTTTACGCGATATCAAGTATCCCACACTTAGAACTTGCTTGTCCTCAAGCAAATCTTCAGTAAAATGGTTTTTTAAAAGTCTAGAAAGGGGGTTTTGCATCCTGGAGAACTTTGATTCCTACAAGCTAGGTAAAGAAAAGATTTAAGGCGGGGTTTTAACCTTCTGATGTTTTTCCAACCTGGTTCTAGAAAGCTCTCTTTTCAATCTTCGTAATGTAAGATATACATGACTGGGATCCTCACAGGTGGTCACTCAATTCACTCAAGTGTATCGGGTTTCCCAATTTCTAATTCACTCAGGGCCAGTCATGCATCTCTTCCGTTGTCATAGGCTTGGTCGAGGATCAGATCTACAGTACTTAAATGAGGACGGTGCAAATTATCCCTAGATATTCATAAGAGGGTGGAAGTAGTGTATATGGATGAAGGGTTTTGTAGGTGTTTTATTTGGGGGTTTTAATATAGCCTAAGAGTTGTCTGTGATGACTTATCTTTGGTGCTTAGTAGCGCTTCTTCTTGGATTTTTCTCTTTGAGCCTTCTTTTTGCAGCTTTTTCTTTCAAGTTTTCTTTTGATAACCTTTCCTTTGGCTTTAAATGATCCTTGGGCTTTTAGGTTTCTTCTGACAGCTTAGCTTTTGCTGAATTTCTTTTTCTTGGAGCTCCTTTTACGGATGATGCTCATCCTTTGGGGAACGCTCCGTACTTATAATAATTCTTCTGACAGAACAGAAATTTAGACTATGGCCAAAAGGTGAAAGAAGGGATTGGCTTTTGAAGTGAGTTTTTGAAATGAAAAGGCTAAGGCTCAGCATGTTTTCTGCTGATCTTCAATGCTGAAGGTGAGCATTGGTTAGGTTAGGTTTGAAAGCAAGGGTTTTATGAGAGGGTTCTTATCCTAGGAAATGTCGAAGTCTTCTAATTGCACCTTTGTCACGTATGACACCCATTTTTGTAATCTCGAAATGTATTCCTTGAACAAGTTCTGATTCTAGAGAGCATACATCGGCACACTCACAATCGAAAAGCGAAGCATCAAAGATGAATGCTTTTATATGGCTCAAGAATCCTCACTTAGTTTGGTGGTTTAGTGCCTAGTCATGCGATTGCTTTCCTTGAAACAGATCTTGAAAAATCCTCGAAGGGTTTTGCCTGACATTATCTACTTTCAAAGCCTTTGAACTTCTGTTGACCGGAAATACCCCTATTTGGTTTTGACAATTTTGAATTTTTTTTTATACTGAAAACATGACTTTTACTTAAAAGATTGATCAAAATTAATGTTGCATACTATAGTAGTGAATACTACTGTCATCCCACACTTAAAAGAACATTGTCCCTAATGTTGTATTTCTAAGTTGGGTTAATCCCACACTTAGAGTTTTACTTAGAATTTTGGTGTGTTTTAATCAAGCAAAACAAGGTCAGAAGAGATACTCCCTTGTGCTGCGTGTGTATGTGGATTTGCTGAAGACGGACCAGGCTCATAAAAGTGAACTTGTTCCATAATTCCTACATCAATTTCTGCATAATAAACATCCTTCACAAACATCAATACACGTTAATATTAAACACCAATAATCCTTGTTAATACTAAACACGAATAACTACTAGAAACTAATCCATGTCGGCAGAGAGCGTCTCCCAATCGGTGAAGTCATCATCCACGAAGATCGTATTTTCAGCGACCGATGTGAGTGATGATGACTCCTCGATAGTGTAGACTGGAGATGCGGTACCATCTTCTGGATCCTGAATCCAAGCATCTAGTGCAGCAGCCTCCTCCTCTAGTGGGTCCATAAAAGTGGGGTGGTCCTGCGCAGTCATGCTCCAAGGTGGAAATAAGTCCCACGATGAAATGTGCGGAGCGGGATCAGGTCCCATCTGAAAGGGGCACACAAGAGTGGAGGGGAAGCCTAGAGCAATGTGGATCTCAGCGATGGCACTGTGCTGGACCTCAAGGGCCCTCAGTATAGACCATGTGACAGCAAGGTCTGCAGTAGTAACCCCATGCTCAAAGATGGGTACCCTGGAGTTCCCTGCGGTCTGTCCCTCTAGTTTGGGAGATGAAAGTAACCTAGTGTGGGTGGAGTGCAGAAGAAATGTCTCCTGAACGGTCACCTCCACCAAGTCTGCCAAGATCTTTTCCAAGCTAGGAGGTGGTGACTGGGATCCTCTAACAGTCCTCATGCTACTGCCCGGTGATAAACTCCGGGAGTGATACATGGCACGTGAGCGTCTCTGTCATGGTATGTCTGACTGTGAACTCATCCTGCAAAATACAAAAGGTTAATGGTCCGGGACTAATCATTAGTCTTTCATGAGGCGAGAACTGCATAAAATGGGTTAAATTGAGAACAAGAAAATAAAATTAATGCTGAAAATGTAAGATAGGCTTGGGGTGCCTCCCAAGAGCGCTTTGTTTATCGAGTCTCGTAGCTTGACTCTGTTATTCTATCAGGGCTGTTCCTAACCATAGACTTCCTCGGATGGGGGGAAGTCTTATATGTAATGCTTCAAACGGTGACCGTTTACCTTAAAGTTTCCTTCAGGGGCCTCGAGCTTAACGGCACCATATGGGAATACTTTAGATATTGTAAATGGACCACTCCATCGTGTTTTAAATTTGCCAGAAAACTTTTTATATTGCAAGTTAAAGAGTAGAACTTTATCACCTGAGTTGAAGCGTGTGAGGCGGAGTTTTGAATCATGGACCACCTTGGTTCTTTCCTTGAATTTATAGGAGCTTTCGTAAGCGTGATCTCTTAATTCTGCCAGCTCGTTCAGTTGCATTTTTCGGTGTGTTCCCGTTATTGTAGGATCCAAGCTACAATTTTTCAATGCCCAGTAAGCTTTGTATTCTAGTTCGATTGGAAGGTGACATGCCTTTCCATATACAAGCCTATAAGGGGTTGTTCCTAACGATGTCTTGTAGGCTGTCCGGAATGCCCATAAAGCATCGTCTAGCTTATCTGCCCATCTTTTCCCGTGTTGACCGACTATTCATTCCAAGATCCTTTTTAGTGCTCGGTTTGTAATTTCTTCTTGCCCATTTGTCTGTGGGTGGTAGGCTGTAGACGTCTTGTGGGTAACACCGTATTGTTGCAATAGTTTCATAAACTGCGTATTGCAGAAGTGTGTGCCACGATCGCTGATGATTGCCCGAGGAGTTCCAAACTGACAGAATAGCTGTTTTAAGAATTTGGTTACGACTCTCGAGTCATTTGTTGGAAAGGCTTGAGCTTCAGCCCATCTGGAGACGTAGTCGACAACTACTAGAATGTATTCTTTTCCGTATGATTTTGGAAATGGTCCCATGAAATCTAATCCCCATATGTCAAATATTTCACATGCTTGGATATTCGTTAACGGCATTTCGTTACGCGTTGTGATATTTCCAAACCTTTGGCAAATATCGCAGCGTTTTACCAAGTCTTGTGCATCTCTGAAGATAGTAGGCCAATAGAATCTTGAGTCGTAAACTTTCTTTGCTGTTAAATTGGCTGCATGGTGTCCTCCGGTTGGTCCGTGGTGGCTCTGATGGAGTATGTGTTTGGCTTCTTTCCCATCGACACATCTTCTTATGATTTGATCGGGACAGACTTTGAACAAGTATGGATCATCCCAAAAGTAATGCTTGGCGTCACGGAAGAATTTTCGTTTTCGTGATGATGGCATTCCTTTCCTCATGATTCCTCCAACTATAAAATTTGCAATATCTGCAAACCAAGGATCATCAGTGAATTGCGAGCCTTGCATTGATTCTCCTAAACTCATTAATTGTTCTTTCGGAAATCGATCTCTAATATCTCTTTCTGCAAGTTGTTCCATCGATGGATTTTCGAGTCGACTTAAATGATCTGCGGTGACATTTTCTGCTCCCTTCTTATCTTTTATCTCGATGTCGAATTCTTGTAGGAGTAGAATCCATCGTAGCAATCTGGGTTTTGCGTCTTGCTTTTTGAAGAGGTATTTTAGAGCGGAGTGATCCGTGTACACTATTGTTTTGGACAATATTAGATAGGATCGGAATTTATCAAAGGCAAATACTACGGCTAGCAGCTCCTTTTCAGTTGTTGTGTAGTTTTCTTGAGCGTCTGTTAGCGTTTTGCTAGCGTAGTAGATTGGTCGGAAGTGATTGTCTTTTCTTTGTCCGAGAACTGCCCCTACTGCGAAGTCGCTGGCGTCACACATGATTTCAAATGGTAGACTCCAATCTGGAGCAACCATGATTGGTGCATTGGTTAGCTCTTTCTTTAGGTAGTTGAAGGCCTTCATACAATATTCGTCAAACACAAACTTGATGTCCTTTCCCAAAAGGTGAGTGATAGGTCGAGAGATCTTTGAGAAGTCCTTGATAAAACGGTGGTAGAATCCAGCGTGTCCTAAAAAACTCCGAATGGCTTTGACGTTGGTTGGTGGTGGAAGTTTAGTGATGGTTTCGACTTTGGCTTTGTCTACTTCAATTCCTGACTTTGATATCCTATGTCCTAAAACTATTCCTTCTTTCACCATAGAATGACATTTTTCCCAATTCAAGACGAGATTTGATTCTTCACATTTAGAGAGCATTCTGTCGAGGTTTGATAAGCATGATGCGAAGGAGTCTCCAAAGACCGAGAAGTCGTCCATAAAGACTTCCATGCATCGTTCGATCATGTCGTGAAAGATTGCAACCATGCATCTCTAAAATGTTGCAGGTGCGTTGCATAATCCAAACGGCATTCGTCGGTAGGTGAATGTTCTATATGGGCATGTGAATGTTGTCTTTTCTTGGTCCTTCGGGTCGAGCGGGATTTGGAAATACCCTGAGAATCCATCAAGGAAACAGTAGAATTTGTTCCCTGATAATCTTTCGAGCACTTGGTCAATAAATGGAAGTGGGAAGTGATCCTTACGAGTTGCTGCGTTTAATTTCCGGTAATCGATGCAAACTCTCCAACCGGTGACAGTCCGAGTTGGTATAAGCTCATTCTCTTCATTTGTAATGACCGTCATTCCTCCTTTCTTTGGAACTACTTGAACAGGGCTAACCCAAGGTGAATCGGAAATTGGATAGATCAATCCAGCATCCAAGAGTTTGATAACTTCTTGTTTGACCACGTCTTGAATCTTTGGATTCACTATCCTCTGCCTTTGCACAGATGGTTTGAAATCATTTTCCATGAGGATCTTGTGGGTGCAGTAGTTTGGATTGATTCCTTATATATCAGAAATTTTCCACGCGATTGCTTTCTTGTGCGATTTCAGAACATCAATTAGTTGAGCTTTCTCTTCGGGTTTTAACTCCTTTGAAATTATTACTGGGAGCTGTGAAGTTCCTTGGAGGTAAGCGTACTCAAGGTGAGGTGGTAATTCTTTCAATTCTAGGGTTGGTGGTTCTTCAATAGATGGCTTCATTCTAGCTATCTCGTCTCTATTTAGTTTTTTGTACTCTTCTTGGAATGGTGTTTCGTCTATCTCAGGCTCAGCTGTGGAGATTGATGCTATTTCGACCCATTCTGTTTGGTTTGAAAATTCATTCGTCTTTAGCTCGTATTTGTTGACTGCTGATGAGGATATTTCGTCATTTCGGGTGAGAAGAATCCTTCCGTTGTCGGTGAACTGGAATTCTTGAAATGGAGTGGTTGAAGATTGGTTTATGGTGATTTCGGGATTTGGTAGTGATACGGGTTGGTTGGTTAGTTGTGGTTCAATTGGGGGTGTTTCCATACTCATTCCTTTGAATGAATCTAGGATTTCTTTAATTGAAGGAAATGGGTTTGGTTTGGCCCCTTCTCTTTTTAGCCAAGGTATCGGTGTACCGCATCCTAATGGAACATCAATTGTTTTGTCATTAGTGCAAGAGGATTTCTTTTCAAGCAGGGGAGATAGTAGCTCTTCGGATGTTGTTGGTGAAGTGATTGCAGATTGCAGCCCAGGGTCCTCGTTGTATAACCTCCGAACGGTGACTACCGTGTTGGGTATCGGATCCCGGCGGGATATTGCCAATACTTCGTGGAGATGTTCATCAAAAATGTCCTGCATGGTATCACACAAACCAAGGTCCTCTTCCAGAGGTTGCTTCATTAATCGATTGACATTAAAGGTGACCTCCTCCGTCCCCACTCTTAGTTTTAAAGATTTTTCATTTACGTTGATCACAGCCTTGGCAGTGTTTAAGAAAGGTCTGCCAAGGATGAGCGAGACATGGGTGTCTTCCTCTATATCCATGACAATGAAGTCTACTGGAAAGATGAACTTATCAACTTTTACCATGACATCTTCAGCAATCCCTCGTGGGAGTTTAACTGATCTGTCTGCTAATTGAATGGTCATACGAGTAGGTAATAGGTTATCTAATCCTAATTTCTTGTAGAGGGAATAAGGCATAAGATTAACACTAGCACCTAGGTTGGCTAAGGCATTACTGATTTGAATATCTTGGAGGAAACAAGGTATGGTAAAGCGTCCAGTATCGCCTAGTTTAGGTGGAAGACCATGTTGTACTATTAAAGAACATTCAGCATCCAAGGGTAAACTAACTATTTGCCTAAGCTTTTCTTTGTTTGAAAGGAGTTCTTTAAAGAATTTGGCACATGAAGGCATTTCTACTAAAGCATCTAATAATTTAACATTTAAGTGTAGGCTTTTAAACATTTCCAGATATTTTCCGAATTTGACTTCTTGCTTTTCCTTTTTAAGTCTTCCAGGATAAGGTATTCTTGTACGAGGTACATTATCCTGGGTTTGGGCTGGTGATGGGTCAGGGATGTCAATTGACTCATGTTCACCAGGTATAGGTGTAGGCAAAGAAGTGTTTTCGGGGGTGTTATCTGGTGGTGGTGGATCAACTTTGGTTACTTTTCCTCCTCTTGTCACGATTAACACATCGTCACTTGGTGGGTTAGTGTTTTCCTCAATAAAACTTAAGTTTTTCAAAATGGATTCCATGTTAGAGATTAATTTTTCTGAAATTTTTATCATGGCGTCAATGTTGTCTTGAAATCCGGTTACTCTTTTGTTTATAAGGTCTTGTTCAAGCATAAAAAATGGCAAAAGTGATTTTGAGAAAAATGAGTGACTTGTGGGGGAAGAATTATCCAAAAGTTGGGTCCAATCAGGATAAGGTGTTGACATGGTTGGTTAAAAAGTAAGTAAAAATAATCTAATCTAATCCTAAAGGCAAGAAATGTAACTTTTGATTGATGTTAATCTTTCAAAAGGATCGCTAAATACTAAAGTTGCTAAGCTCCTAAAATTGGTCGCCGACGCTCCCCGACAGCGGCGCCAAAAACTTGTTGCACTGCACACCGGTCATTGGAATTTCTAATGGAGATGCAGCACAGCAGTGGGTTTTTAATTTGTAAGGCTGGGGCCTAGGGTTACTACTATTGCTAATCTAAGGGCTAGCAAAGGATAAGTATGACCTAGAGTCGTTCTTCAAAGCGCGACGAATTGAAACTAACAGGATTTAGGAACTTTTATGAACTTAGTTGAGGTTCAGAAAGATGGTTTTGGTTTTGGGTTTTCTAAATTAAAATTAAATTTAAGATAAACTAAAAGGTGGAGGTTACTTCGGGCGTTCAACAATTAAAGCGATTGTCTACTATGAAGTGGTTTAGTTGAAGTTAAATAAGAGGAGTTCTAACGAGGATAAATTTGTAGGTTAATGTGAGCTATTCTACAGTTCTTCTATTGGGCCAACGCAAATATGTTCGCAATCAGGCAAATAGAATGTCACATGGGTTGCAGAATATATAAAAACATGCACCGAAAGTTCTCTCAAACGCATGTCCACATTATCCAACATTTAATCTCAGTTCCTATTCCCCAATCTCGGTCATCAGAGACGTCCGAATCATGGCACAGTTTATTGAATAAACAATCTTGTAAACGGGTTTTACCTTTGCCGGAATAGGTTGGAATAACCGGTCTAGACGGTTGGATAGCATGTCATCACTTATTCATACAAATTATCAATGTTACTCAAGTATGCAAGAAAATATGGATGATTTATACTGAGAATAGAAACCTAAGTAACACGTTTGTTAATCGATTCATAATGTGACTACCTTCGGTCGTTCTCGACTTCCATACATTTGTATTCAGCCATAGGCGTTTCCAGTACTATATCAAAGAACAGTCGAATATGGGCCGTCACATTATTTCACGATGATTAAGGCTAAATATATTTCACTATCATGATAATCCTAAGGCAACAATCAAACAATAATATGCAATAAGACAATCAGGGTAATAGTTCAATTTGAGCATACAAAAGTGTTATCTAAGTCGAGGATATTCCGAAAGTTGTCTCAAAAATATCTTCGGTTTGAATTAAATCTTAATCTACCTCTAGTCCCATGTTCCGTGTCTCTTAGATCCTAGTGTGGTCCAGAGAACACCGGCCATGTCGAGCTCAATGATTCAATCTAACATAGTATAACTAAGTGACTGATACCCTATGAGTTAGCTACGTTCATTTTTGGATAAGGTTTTAGTCATAACATGAGTTGGGCAGATAAACGATAAAGATTCAACTCCTACATCTATTTATAATTTAAAGCATCCACAATCTTATAACATACAATACAATCACATATTTAAACTTCCCCTAAACGACTATCATAGCAGACAATTGAGTTGTTTAGTTAATCATGGTAATTCTAGCATGCATATTTAAATTTATTAAATAAAGAACAAACATATTTAATATGGAAGATAGATTAACACCTGGAGAGAAGTACAATAACTCGTAGCTAAAATATGCGTCCCGGAGCACCTCCGTACAAATCTTCCTTGGTTAGTTAATTAGCTAGCCTAATAAACTAGGAACAATTAAAAATTACAAAGAAAATAAAAGTATTTAAGTGAATGTGTGAAGATAATAAAGGATGATATTCAAGATTGCTCCAAATAAGGTCTAGGGGCTGCTATTTATAGGGAAAATATGGCTCACATTAGCAAAAGAGTGAAAGGTGGTGCACCAAGTACGAAAAAGTAGCGAAAGGTGGTGCACCAGGTATGGAAAAGTAGCGAAAGGTGGTGCACCGGGTACATGCAAGGACGAAAAAGCACAAAAGATATGGGGGGTGGAGGCCGGCACCGCCCACCAGCAGGCCAGCGGCGGCTAGCTGCCACCCGCCCCGGTCCGTCGTCTTTCGCTGCGTTGCTCGATTCGTACGTATCTTCGTCGTTATGCGTCAGTTTGCGTTGATTCTTTTTGCGTTGGATTCGTAATTCAAAAACGAAGACTTTGATGGAAAGATATCCCAAAAATATGCCTCCTATCTCCAGATATTGCGTTCGAATCATTTGGATCTTCCAGTGGGCGTAGACTCTTTATTTTTTTTATCCGTTTTTGTTGATTCTTCTTCCTTTGGATTTGTAATTTGAAAACGAACATCTTGGATGAGATGGATGTTGATGATGGGCACTTTTGTCTTGAAATCTCGTTTTGATGCCTTGAATCTTCAAACGTGTGTGGAATCTTCATTTTTCATCCGTTTTACTTGATTTTTATCGTGCAACCTGGTTTTGACCATCTTGGCATAATATCATTGATTTGTGTTGGTTTTGAGTTTAAAATGCCAAGAATCGTTCCAGAATGAGAGAGATATCGGTAGTCAAAACATGACTTTTTGCGTGATATCAGGGTCTACCTTACGCGAACCCTGGGGGTGTAACGTTAGTAGGTGTGACACCCGTCAAATTAGGGCTAGTACTTAGTGCCTAATCATTGTATTAATACATGTAATCAGTTGTGTTTAGGGCTAATTATGTGTATTATTTTGTATATTGTTATATATACACACGTATGCGATTTATTTAAATCGTGTATTTCATCATCGGAGGGAATTCGACACAATCACAAACACGGACGTTGGTGAAAAATTTTATTAAATAATAAAACATTATTAAATAACACTATTATATCCAAAAAAATTATGTTAATAATATTTCGTATCGTACAAACAAAGTCTACGCGATTAAAATATTAAACGCGCAAACAATTAAAACAAAGTTAAGTTATATTTTACAACTCAATTATTAAGTATTTGGTGAAATACTTCAACCAAAAATATCGAATAATTATTCGTATTTTAAAATGTATATTAAAACGTGTAAAATAATTATTTAACGTTTAAACGATCGGGGAAACAAACACCGCACGGGGCGCGAATACAGGGGAACAATTTGGGAGACTCCCACCTCAAGTGGGGCCCCCTAAACCGGCCCACACTCCCCTCCCCTTTTTCCCTCTCTTTCTTTGACCACACACAAAACCCACACACATTCACATCTTCATCTCTCAAACTCTCTCTCTTTTTCTCTCTAACAACCACCACCACCATCACCACCTACAACCACCAAAACCACCACCAAAACTCATTAAATCACTTAACTCATTTGGAAGAAAACGATCACGGAGTCACGATCTACATTTTCATCTTTTCGGTTTCGTCTCGCGTGAACTTGTGAGATTCCGAACACTTTCGAAAAACTTCTAGATTTCAATTTATTTTAGTTGTATGTTGTTAATCTTGCTTAGATATGTCCAAATATATGTTTAAAACTTGATTTCGAAACCTTTGTCGGAAAATGTCAGTTTTGGTCATTTTAAAGAACCGACACCTCGGGATATCCCTGACAAAAACCGATAATTTTTACAAACATTATAAACTATTTTAAGCATTGTGTAAAAGTTTCGGGTCAAACTGAGAACGTTTGACCACAACCCCGACACTTGTTATCTTGGACAACCTCTTATGTCGCAGAAAGGCTGGGCCTTATGCGACACAAGCCCTTATGTCGCACTACATCATGAATGTCACATATAGCGACACAAATGTCTATGTCGCAACACCTTCGGATGTCGCATATAGCGACACAACACTTTATGTCACATTAAATTGCGGATGTCGCACATAGCGACACAAAGATCTATGTCGCAATCACGACTTGTGACACAACGTCCTATGTTGCACCCAGTGTCACATAAATCAGAACCTTGAAAACACTGATTTTTACTAAATGTCAAGACTTGAAATTTTATCACTTACGTTACCCAAATTCAGATTTTTGGTGCGTTTTTCACTACGACAATATAGTAGATTTTTGGTGCTCTGCCCCTTGGACCCCGCCAGGGGTTGCCACCCCTGGAACCCTGCTAACCAGGGGCGCTGCCCTTGGACCCCCCGTCATTTAAAGTTTGTAAATACTTTATATACTGAGTTTCAAACATTTACAACAACCAAACCACATACGATATACTCGTACATGATACACATATACTTCAACACTTATATACGATACAACACATAATAATAAGGATGTAAGATTATTACAAACCGTCACCAACGGGCCGTACATGTTTTCAAAGCACAAACAAACAATCAAACAAACCAATGTATTTGGACATAACTAGTTGGATGAACATCTAGCATAGGTGATCTTTTGAGATACTTACTCATGTATTAACCAACGCGCGTCTTGGACGCCCTCAGGTTACAGTCTTCGGACAACACTGCTTGGTTTAGCAACGCACGTTTATTGAGATAAACGCACCAGACTCAGGTGAGTCTCATAGCCCCGCAATTTTACTGGTTTTACTCCCGGGGTGGGAATACATGCTCAGATTTTGTTTTACATGTGAACACAAGTACAAAGCTCGATATATTCACTGCATGGGTTGTTTTTACTAATCATAAAGTCCTCCACCACATAGTTTGTTAATATGGATTTAGCGTGAATGTTAGTGTATGGTACCATATGGGATTGACAATCCCTGTCCGGGATAGTCGCACTACCATGACTGTGATGTCAAACGTGCACATATCATTTTTTCACACGAGTGTAGATTAGGCACTCACTCGGAGGCACCTCGCTCAGGTCCTTAAAGGAGGATCCTGACCCCTCAGTTAAGCTCAAACTATGGATTCATGGTAGTAATATACACATATATTTGATTAATTTCAAACATATCATTAAATCTTGTGGTTCATACATTGTGGTTTTATCATTTACACCTGTGAGCTTAGCAACTTTTAGCTGACCTTTTAGCATGTATTCTCAGGTACTCAGCAGTAGGTCAGACTGCCCATCAGGATACTTTTAGCTCGAGTCATCATGCAAACCTCAGAGATTTTCTTGCATTATTATATTTTGTAAAAGTAATTATGTATTGAAATCTCTCATTTTCAGAACACGAGCTATGGTAAGAGCTTCAAACGTTGTAAACAATTATCTAATCAATGTATTTTGTTAAACGATGCATATAGAGTCGTTCACTTATCTTATGTGCTTGTGATTATTGATTAGTAGCACCCCAAGTATGCTTCCACCAAACAATAAATTTGAGGGTGTTACAGTAGGATATCCTGAGTGGTGGTTACACCATTAAGTCCCCCCAGTTTGACTCGGCAACGGGGTTTGAGTTGGTGAGTTAAACTCATTCCTAGCCACAATCCTATCCCCCGGGGGTAGGTTATTTATTCCGCTACCCCTCGCAACCGAGTAGCCTGCGCTGTCAGGTCGGTCACATCTGCAGTGCCTTTTTGCAGTGTTATTATGAGGGTAGGTGTGCGTTTATGGCGCATGACCTCCCACGCATTTTAACTTCCCAATGGTACAATCTCAACCTCCATGTGTCGGGCGCAGATCTGCTCGTTATATGGGTAGCCCGACCCGTGTACCCGAGCTATTTAGTCATCGGCAGTTTTCATGTTTTCCATAATTTCAAAAAAAATTCCTTTTTTGTTTAGGGTTTTCTGATTTTCGATACCGGTGTGTACTTTATTCCAATTTCACCATCCCGTCATTCGATTCCGTTCCCGAAGGTCCGTTTTCTTGTTCTTTTGCTTGTTTTGCTTTTATTTCCATAGTTAATTATGGATGGTGTTCTACATGATGCTTCGGTTACATCCGCTGAGATTCCGATGGAAAACGTCACGTTCCCTGTGGAAGAGGATGAGGATGAACCGGAGGTCGTTAGCCTTTCTAGTAAAGTAACAGATGTTACGCTTGCTTCGTTGGAAATCGAGTACCCTTGCCTTAGCGAGTACAATCCGCCGGTGCCGGCACCGGATGATATGGCGAATCGCCCTCCGGCCGGTAAAGTCGCCATGTATCGCAAGTATTTTGAAAATTCCAATTTCCGTTTACCGGTATCTTCTTTTGTTGTTGATGTTTGCGAGTATTATGGTATTGGGTTTCCTCAGTTTCATCCCCATGGTTTGCAACGCGTCATGATTTTCGAGATGTGTTGTCGTGGTCATAACAAACAACCTAGTGTAGTTCTTTTTCGTCGTCATTTTCGCATTTCAAAACAGGGTAGTTGGTTTTCTTTTGACAAAAGTCCTTCCTCTCGTTTTCAAAAATTGAAAGGTCTTGGTTTGAAACCTTGGAAAAATGGTTTCTTTTTCGTTGATGTCAACTGCCTTCCTCGCATTCCTGCGGGGTTGCTCAACTGGAACCTTGAGGGGATTGATAAGGAGTTAAATGAGCGCCTACGGAAGCGCGGTAACGACCCTCAACTGTTTAAATTGTGTGAGGGTGCCTTGATTCATATGCGTGCATACCATGAGGAAGCTATACTGTTTGCGCTGGGGGTGAGCCGTGAGTGGAGGTATCTGGGGAGAAACCCAGTGTTTGAGAAAGCAGGACAGGGTACGGTTTGGGGGTGGCCATTTGTTTCTTTGCTAACCCCCGGTCTAACTCTCCTTAATTTTCTTTTTGCTTGTCCAATAATTCCCTGCATCTCGCCCCCCCCCCCCCCCCTTTTTATTGTTCGCGTATCTTGCTGACCGTTTGCCTTTTTGTTGCAGTGATGCAGTCTGTTTGGATACGTTCTGTCGACGAGCTTGATTCCGTCAAAATTGGTAATGCCACACCTGAAGGTTTGGAGGCCGATGAGAATGTTGAGGGTGTTGATTCGTTGATGGCGGCGCGCCCAACCGCTTCTGAACCACAGTTTGCAACTTCTGATCATGTACCGGGAAATCCAATAGCACCCGCAGGTGTTACATGCTCAGGCTTGGTGAGGTCTAAACATCTAGTTTATCACAAACTTTACAATTTTTAGGCCTTAGTGTATTTAAAACTTAATCCTGCTAATTGACCATTAACACGATTGTCCAAAACAGAGTAAGCATCGTCAAACATTCCATAAACAAACTTCTTGCCCACCCACAAACAAAGGATAACCTGCAAGAAGTTAGGAGGAGGGATTAGCACAAAGCTAAGTGAATAGATCGATAACTATCAACCTAACTCAGATTAACAATTGTTTACAACTAAGCATCATAAACAACTAGCATCAAGAGGATCGGTGGTCCTTGAGGTACCCTAATGCCGCGGTGGCCCCCAAGCAAAACTTGTAACCACTGAAGGCCAATTCAGTGATCTAACCGATAGTTAGGTACTATTACTTCTTACAACATCATTTCAATAAACAACACATGTACAAAGCACTAATGTTGTCCAAGTAATAGTATCCCAACCCAATCACAATTGACCTCGGAAAGAAATCACATAATTCATAATCATCATGACAATATGCAAATATAAACGGTAAAACCACAATTACCCGTTGTAACCAGATTGCTACAACTAACTTAGATTGTAAGTTATTGATCCACTCACCCTTTTCGATCACATTCTCCACTCAAAGATCTTATTTTATTGAGTCTTCGGTTTATCTGAGAACACAATCAAAACCCGAGTTAGATTTTCGTATCAAGTTTATCACCATCTAATCATGTATATAATGTCAAATAAGAGCACCTAATATACTTCTAATACTATGTAATTAACATGAGTGCACAAGTCATAAGTTGTCAATTTTGCCAAGTTAAAACATGCAAACGCGATCCGGGTTAGGGTGGTAGGATCGCGTTCCTCTGACCAAAACATACTGTAACCAAAATACGTTTGCAAACGTGATCCCGGCTAGGAGGCTGGATCCCGTAATAAAGAACAAAACCAATCTGACTCGAAATTACACTAACTAACGCGATCCGGGTAAAGGGGTTGGATCGCGTTTCAAAGAACAAATTGTACTGCAACCAAAATACACACAGCAACGCGATCCGGACAAGAGTGCTGGATCGCATTCCCACGTTTTACAGCATAGGTTCATACCTATAACTACACAGCACGAACTAAAAACTCAATTTCACAAATCTCAGTTACAATACATGAATTTATCCAGCAAATAACCTCCAACATCAACCATAAACATATTATAACAACAAACAACATCATCTAACATCAAATTTTACACATGCATCATTAGTCTAACCTAATTTTAACCACAATCAAGTTCAAGTGTATATATATATATATATATGAATGAGTTAAAATAAACTTACAATTAAGGTGATAATCAGATAATGATGAAGATGAACACTTGTTTGTATGAATTCAGAGTCTCAAGAATGATTGCAAGTTGTTTTTCTTTGATTTTCTTCTTAGTTGCTAGGTGTATTAGGGAGTTAGGAAGATTTGGGGGAAATGAAGTTAGGTCGATCCATCCATCAAATGCAGTATAAGTTGGTATTAAAATTATACCCGTCCTAATCTATTGTCTGGAACCTAAAAACATTTGCGAGACTAAATATTTTATTTTACTGACAACTAAAATAATTTAAAACAAATAATAATTTACTAAGCATAATAAGTTATTTAACCATTTGACCTATTTATTTAGATTATTTAAGTAATATCAATAATTTCTAAACACAATTAAATAATTAAATAAAATAAGGAAAAATTATCGTATTCCTCCTAGGCCCATAACGAGGATGTTACAAATCTTCCCTCGGAGATTTCATCCCCGAAATCTCGCCATGCCCAAACAAACTAGGATAACGTGCCATCATGCTAGACTTGGCCTCCCAAGTAAGGTTTGGCCCCAAACTATGATTCTATTTAACCAACACCATTAGGTTATCCTTCTTTTGAAGTTTAGTCACCTTACGGTCTAAAAGCTCTATGGGGTCTTCTATAAGTTTCTGACTTTGGTCAACACGTAATTCTTGCAATGGAAGAACTTGGGATTGATCATCCACATTGCATTTTCTTAAGTAGCACACATTAAAAGTATCATGAATACCCGCTAATTCAGGAGGAAGGTCTAGTGACACTGTCTGATCATTAACTACTTGTCGAATTTTAAATGGCCCAATATACCTAAGAGAAAGTTTACCATGCTTACCAAACCGAATAACACTATTCCAAGGTGAAACTTTCAAGTGAACAAATTCACCCTCGACAAACGTAACGGGTCAATGACGAGGATCGGCATACCGTTTCTGTCTATTACGGGCAACTTTCAGCCTATCTCGGGCTATAGTTACCTTATCAGATGTAATCTGTACTATGTCTGGACCATCAAATTGCTTCTCACTCGCCTCTAACCAACACGTGGGTGTTCTACATAGACGACCATACAACATCTCATAGGGTGGCATGCCTATACTAGAGTGAAAAGAATTATTATAGGCGAATTCAACCAACGGCAAGTGAGAATCCCAAGACCCACCAAAATCCAAAACACATGCCCGCAACATGTCCTCAAGAGTTTGAATAGTCCGCTCAGACTGACCATCAGTCTGAGGATGATAAGTAGTGCTCAAATTTACTCTAGTACCCAATTCCCTTTGCAAACTTTGCCAAAAACCCGATACAAATTGAGAATCCCTGTCAGAAACAATGGACAACGGAATTCCATGTCTAGAAACAACCTCATTAATGTACAACTGTGCCAACTTACTCAATGATGCCATCTCACATGTAGCAAGAAAATGAGCACTTTTGATCAATCTATCGACAATCACCCAAATCATATCGTTACCCTTAACCGTTCGAGGTAATTTGGTTACAAAATCCATGGTTATATGCTCCCATTTCCACTCAGGAATCTCAAGTTGTTTCAAAGCTCCATATGGTTTCTGATGTTCAGCTTTTACTTGCGAGCAAATGTGACAAGATTCCACAAATCGAGCTACATCTAGTTTCAAAGTAGCCCACCAATATAAGGGTTTTAAATCATGGTACATTTTGGTACTCCCAGGCTGAATCGACAATTTAGATTTGTGTGCCTCTAACAAGATGACATCCCGAAGACCACCCAGCAAAGGAACCCATACTCGAGATTGAAAAGTCTTTAATCCACGTGAATCATCAATCAATAAATCCTTTCTTTTAAGCATAACCTTGGATTTCAAGTTATCATCCATTAGTGCCTCCATTTGTGCCGATTTTAACTGATCAATCAAATCTGATGAAACCTCTATTCCTATGAAATACCCCTTTTCTGATTTACCCTTCCGACTTAACGCATCCACCACAACATTGGCCTTACCCAGGTGGTAACGAATCTCGTAATCATAATCCTTTATCAAGTCTAACCATCGCCTTTGACGCATATTGAGCTCTTTCTGGGAGAACATATATTGGAGACTTTTGTGATCCGTACAATAACACATTTCGTGCCATAAAGATAGTGCCTCCAAATTTTCAATGCGAAAACCACAACCGCGAGTTCTAAGTCATGGGTAGGATAATTTATCTCATGAGGTTTCAACTGACGTGAAGCATAGGCAATAACACGGTCTCGTTCAGTGTTGTAAAACTTGGCCTACACGGCCGAGTACTCGGGGTGTACTCGGGAATTATGCATGGTCCGAAGCGAATCGGCCTTAATCGGTAAAAAAATGAGGTCAACATGGTCAAACTCGGATTACACAGTCAAAATCGGTCAAACATGGCCAAAGTCGGGGTGTACTCGGGTGTACTTAGGTCAAAGTCAGTCAAAGTCAGTTTTGAATGGATATTTCATGAATTCTACCTCTTTCTTTCTAAAGAATTATATGAATTATGTTTATGTTACTACTTTATTGACAATTATTTTTATATTTTTGCACATATAATATTGAAAATTATTAATTAAATGTAAAAATTCAACAAAAGTCAAAATCCGAGTACTCCCCGATTACACCCCGACTAGGCCGATTACTCCTTCGGAGTTCCTGGCTGAGTACACCCCGACTAGCGTTTTTTTCAACCATGGTCTCGTTGCATCAAAACACAACCCAAACCCGCAGAAGAAGCATCACAATAAACAATGAATTCCTCAGACCCGTTAGGTAATGCTAAAACTGGAGCCTGACACAACTGTTTCAAAAACTGGAAAGCTGACTCCTGTTGCCCAGTCCACTGAAATTTCACATCTTTTCGGGTTAACTTAGTCAAAGGACCCGCGATCTTAGAGAAATCCTTAATGAATTTACGATAGAATCCCGCTAATCCCAGAAAACTTTTAATTTCAGAAGGAGACTTAGGTGCTTGCCAATTCATAACAGCCTCAATCTTTGATGGATCTACTTTAACCCCATCCTCACAAATGATGTGCCCCAAAAACTGTACCTCACGTAACCAAAATTCGCATTTGAAAAATTTAGCGTACAATTGTTCTCTTTTTAATGTCTCAAGAACCAAACGCAAATGCATCTCATGATCTGACTCAGACTTGGAATAAACCAACATATCATCGATGAATATAATAACAAACTTATCAAGGAAAGGTCGACAAACTCTATTCATTAATTACATGAAAATCACCGGAGCATTAGTCAAGCCAAATGGCATAACCAAGAACTCATAATGACCGTATCTAGTGCGGAAAGCTATCTTAGGAATATCCTCCTCACAAACCCGCACTTGGTGATAACCTGACCTCAAATCAATTTTAGAGAAATAAGAAGACCCTTGCAATTGATCAAATAACTCATCTATTCGGGGCAAAGGGTACTTATTCTTTATGGTTCTCTTATTTAATTCCCTATAATCTATACACATACGAAAGGTGCCATCCTTCTTTTTAACAAACAATACAGGTGCACCCCAAGGAGAATAACTGGGTCTAACAAAACCTTTATCTAACAACTCCTGAATCTGACCCATCATTTCTCGAATTTCGGAGGGAGCTAATCTATAAGGAGCTTTAGCTACTGGGGTAGAACCAGGGTTCAAGTCGATTTTATACTCTACTTCTATAATGGGGGTAAGCTGGGCAACTCATCAGGAAAAAATTCCGAGTATTCAGAAACCACTCGGACATCGAAAACATTTTTCTTTTCTAACTTAGCATTAATAACATAGGCCAAATACAATTCACACCCTTTAGCTAAAGATTTTCTAGCTTTCAACAATGAAATCAAAGGAATACTACCATTCTCCCATTCCCCTCGAGCCACGACATACGACTCATTCGAGATTGGGATTTTTATTATCTTCTTATGGCAATCTATGTTGGCTCTATTCTGACTTAACCAGTCCATGCCTAAAACCACATCAAATACAGGAATAGGCATTAAGAGAAAAGAAACAGAGAAACTATGCCCATCAATTAAAATACTAGCTCCAAACACCGATGTGGTAACCGGAATCATTTTGCCATTCGCTACTTCAACTTTAATAGGATTTGTAATAATAGTAGGGGTCAATTTCAGTTTATCACAGAAATACATAGATACAAATGAACAATTTGCTCCTGAATCGAATAATACACATGCCGATACAGAATTGATAAGAAAAGTACCGGTTATGACATCCTCTGTTCTGACAGCTTCATCAGCTGTCATCTGAAATGCTCTGCCAGATGTTGATGGTGGGTTCTTCCTTTTTTGGCCAGACGATGAAAACCCTCTGACCGAACCCGTCCTCTACTTACCAGCCTCAGTACACTATCCTGCCCGGTGACCCTCTTTATGACAGTTCCAACACACATTATTGGGAAAAGTACAATCTTTAAAATCATGCCCAAACTGTCCACACTTAACACATTTGTGAGTCTGAGGAGTACAAGGTCCTGTTGCTTGGATTTATACCTTTGACACCAATTAGCTTTATCCATGTTACCTCCACCACCAGAATTTTGTTTCTTACCTTGAGGGGATCCATGTCACTTTTTCTTCCCTTGATTCAACGAGGAATCACCTTTAGATTTAAATGAAGATTTTTCCTTAATTTCCAAATCTCGTGCCCGAATATCACCATCCACAGAACGGGCCAATTCAAAAGCTTGGGTAAGAGAACCCGCTAGTCTCACTGTCGTCCGATAAGTATGGGGCAACATTCCTACAAAGTGATCAATCTTAGTCTGTTCATCCAGTACCCATTGATGCACAAATCTTAACTTCTTTGAAAACTGAGAAATGAGATCATCCATCGTCATACTATCCGTTAAATGCATATCCAAAAACTGTCGTCGGATGCGAGTCATGTCAAATCCAGAACAATATTTCTTGCAAACTTCATTGTAGAAATCAGGCCATCTAATAGACGCCCTCTGTTGTGGGGTCAAGTGTGATGTAATAGAGTCCCACCAACCCATAGCCGGACCCTTGAGGAGGTGCACTGCATAAGGAACTTTAACCTCATCTTCGCATCGACAAACCTCGAATTTTCTCTCAACATCCCTCAACCAATCCAACGTAACAGAGAGATTTGTACTACCAGAATAATTAGATGGTCCACTAGATTTGAAAGTCTTAAATGAACAGAACTTATGTTGATACTGAGGCGGAAATACCGGTATCTGATAACCTGATGGTCCAGAAGAAGAGAATGGAGACGATGTTTGATAATTACCATCATGCCGTTGTGATGATAATGAGGCAGAGATGTAGGAATCTGTGATGTCACCAAAGTAGGTGGTACAGTGCTAATGACTGGTGGTAAAGTCTGCCGTCTGCTGAGATGATCGGGCTTGTTGATCTAGTAAAAACTATTGTTTAACAACCTTAAGCCTAACCACTTCCCCTTCTAAATGCAACATATAATCCTCTTGACTTAAATCCCCTGCTGAAAAAGAGGTACCAGTCTGACCCTGACTAACATCCTGATTTTCGGGTGGAGTGACATTCGTTCCTGAGGCGTTGTTGGGAGTATCGGTCGGGTTTTCATTATTTGCCATATCCTGCACTACAACACATCTCACAACTCGTTAATTGTTAGTACCTACATACTAACCAATTATCCTATCATAGCTAAATCCCATACCCTGGAATGTTTGACTAACACAAATAGATTTGGGATTAAACACTTAACTCATGCTCAATTCACCCAAACCTATGCTCTGATACCAATTTATAACACACTCCAAATTCACAAGGCTATTTTTTTTTAAACATATCGGAAGCGTTAATTTAATATTCACAACTTAGATTGCATAAATATATGAACCAAAAGTGCAATCTACAAATATGATCCAAACATCTAGTTTATCACAAAATATACAATTTTTAGGCCTTAGTGTATTTAAAACTTAATCCCGCTAATTTACCATTAACACGATTGTCCAAAACAGAGTAAGTATCGTCAAACATTCCACAAACAAACTTCTTGCCCACCCACAAACAAAGGATAATCTGCAAGAAGTTAGGAGAAGGGATTAGCACAAAGCTAAGTGAATAGATCGATAACTATCAACCTAACTCAAATTAACAATTGTTTACAACTAAGCATCATAAACAACTAGCGTCAAAAGGATCGATAGTCCTTGAGGTACCCTACTGCCGCGGTGGCCCCCAAGAACCACTTGTAACCACTGAAGGCCAATTCAGTGATCTAACCGATAGTTGGGTACTATTACTTCTTACAACATCATTTCAATAAACAACACTTGTACAAAGCACTAATGTTGTCCAAGTAATAGTATCCCAACCCAATCGCAATTGACCTCGGAAAGAAATCACATAATTCATAATCATCATGACAATATGCAAATATAAACGGTAAAACCACATTTACCCGTTGTAACCAGATTGTTACAACTAACTTAGATTGTAAGTTATTAATCCACTCACCCTTGTCGATCACAGTCTCCACTCAAAGATCTTATTTTATGGAGTCTTCAGTTTATTTGAAAACACAATCAAAACCCGAGTTAGATTTTCGTTCAAGTTTATCACCATTCAATCATGTATATAATGTCAAATAAGAGCACCTAATATACTTCTAATACTATGTAGTTAACATGAGTGCACAAGTCATAAGTTGTCAATTTTGCCAAGTTAAAAAATGCAAACGCGATCCGGGTTAGGGTGGTAGGATCGCGTTCCTCTGACCAAAACATACTGTAACCAAAATACACTTTCTAACGCGATCCGGGCTAGGAGGCTGGATCGCGTTCCAAAGAACAAAACCAATCTGACTCGAAATTACACTGACTAACGCGATCCGGGTAAAGGGGTTGGATCACGTTTCAAAGAACAAATTGTACTGCAACAAAAATACACACAGCAACGCGATCCGGACAAGAGTGCTGGATCGCATTCCCACGTTTTACAGCATAGGTTCATACCTATAACTACACAGCACGAACTAAAAACTCAATTTCACAAATCTCAGTTACAGTACATGAATTTATCCAGCAAATAACCTCCAACATCAACCAAAACATATTATAACAACAAACAACATCATCTAACATCAAATTCTACACATGCATCATTAATCTAACCTAATTTTAACCACAATCAAGTTCAAGCATATATATGTATATATGAATGAGTTAAAATAAACTTACAATTAAGGTGATAATCAGATAATGATGAAGATGAACACTTGTTTGTATGAATTTAGAGTCTCAAGAATGATTGCAAGTTGTTTGTCTTTGATTTTCTTCTTAGTTGCTAGGTGTATTAGGGAGTTAGGAAGATTTGGGGGAAATGAAGTTAGGTTGATCCATCCATCAAATGCAGTATAAGTTGGTATTAAAATTATACCCGTCCTAATCTATTGTCTGGAACCTAAAAACATTTGCGAGACTAAATATTTTATTTTACCGACAACTAAAGTAATTTAAAACAAGTAATAATTTATTAAGCACAATAAGTTATTTAACCATTTGACCTATTTATTTAGATTATTTAAATAATATCAATAATTTTTAAACACAAATAAATAACCAAATAAAATAAGGAAAAATTACCGTATTTCTCATAGGCCCAAAACGAGGATGTTACAATGAGGCCCTTGGATGTTAAAGCCTTCGGGGAAGGATTCAAAATAGATCGAGTTGAGGGGTCTCCCAAGACTCACTCTCGAATCCCTGGTGCAACCCCCGAGGATCCACCTGTCAACCAGGATGACCAAGGTTCCGACTCAAAAACGTTGGAGACTCATTCAGAGGCGAACCCTTGGGAATTTGAGCATCTTTTGAGTGGTGAGATCATTGATCAGGTGAAGCAACTTTTGGACACAGAGTTACTCGGTGGTGGCGACAAGGCACTCCAAGATCATTTGTTGTGGGGTTTGAGACAGCGTGGGCATGTCAAGGCATTATCCCACCAATGTTCCATTCAGCGTAGCCAGTTGGAAGTGCAGGGGGTCGATGTTCAGCAGCTAAGGATGGAAGTGGCCAACCTGCGGTAGGAAAAGAAAACTTGGGTCAACTCTGCCGATAAAATTACTGAGCTTGAGGCTACAAAGTTGTCCCTCAAAGAAACGCTCTTGAAAGTTAACTCCATGGCTCACGAGCGAGATTCTGTGATTGCTGCGAAAGAGGACTTGATAGCCAATCTGAACGTCCAGCTGAACCAGAAAGATGGCTAGATTTTGACCCAATGTGATCAAATTGCTGCTCATGCCTTTGACCTCAAAGGATTAAAGGAGCAGCTTCAAGCAGAGATCACTGCCAAGGATGTAGCTGTGAGTGAGTTGAAGAAACTGCACTCTGGGTTAGATTCTATTGGTACGAACGTGCTGAGAGACCCGACTGTGACGGATCCATTCACAGCATATGCAGAGGGTTTAAATGAGTATAGAGGGCATCATGCCGCTTCTCTTGCCCAAAAGTTTTTATTCGCCGAGGATCCCTTCAAGATGACCCAGGAATTAGCACAGTTGATAAAACCCGAGTGCCATGAAAAGTTGAAAGAACTGTTCGATAATGCTCGCCAGGTGAAATCTGCTTACCTTGCCAAGGTCGTTGCTGCTGAAGGTTTGTCTGTTGATGAGATTCTGGCCATCCAGCCATGATTGTACTGTTGGACTACTTTGCTTATTATGGTAATTTATCGCTTTTGGTGCTCGGTTTGGGTTTGGGTTTGTAAGAACATATAATATTCTCGTCTGTTACTCATAACGAGCTTTGAACATGTTCTACTTTAAACATTTTGGAATGCTTTTGGTGCCCGTTTTGGGCTTGTAAATATTCATGCCGATGTTTCTAGCTTTGACTTGTTTGCTTTTACTTTAGCATGTGTTGGTATTAATTGCGCGCTTTGTTGGTTTGTTTGTCATGACCGGCAAGTCTAGATTGCCTAAAAAAAATGGTTGACGTCTTGCCTAATAGTGGATCTCTTGATCTGCACTAGGCACGGGGCAACTTTTCTGATCAACCCTTCGGGCTTGGAAGCCTGCGGGGATCTCTACCAGGGGTCGGGCTAGAAAGCACCTCCCACGAGGGTAGGACTATCTCATCGATTTGTATTGGCAAGCCTCAGGCGATTGCCCAGGAATGAGATAGTCTGACCAATTCAGGTCGAGTTTATCTTGGTGTTGAAAATTTTACGCAAGTATTCTATATATATTGTTTAGGCCATTTTGTTTTAATGCACGGGTGGTATAGCAAAATGCAAATACGAGCACCAGGGGCTGGTCAGGCCCAAACTGGAGGTGCCCCTCTTGCCTTCATTCATATGAATAATTTATTTTTGGGACTTTAAACATGCCTTTCGGATGGCAGAGGTGTGTCCTGATACAAAAGTCCTACATCATACAAGTATTTCGAACATAGTGTTATTGCGACGACCGCTTCTTTGTTCACACGTAACATCGTTTGAGGTTTGTGGCATGCCACATGCGAGGTAGTGGAGTGTCGTTCACTGTTATTAGGCTGTATGCTCCATTTTCGTGGTAGGTGGCTATCCTGTAGGGCCCTTCCCAGTTGGGTCCCATCTTTCCAGTGTTCTCTGCACGGCTCGCTTCATTTTTCCTCCATACATAGTCCCCTACAATGAAAGTTAGGGGGTGGACCCTGCGGTTATAATACCGGGCTATCCTTCTTTTGTTCTCAGCCTCTCTAATTGCCGCATACCCTCGCCTTTCTTCAATTCTGTCCAGGTTACCCTTTAGGTTAGCTATGTTGACATCCTCATCAAATTGGGCTATCCTAAGGGTTGGAACACTGATCTCCGCAGGAATGACTGCTTCAGATCCATACACAAGGCAATATGGCATTTCACCGGTGGATTTCTTGGTGGTAGTTCTGCGTGCCCACAACACATTTGGTAGTTCTTCCGTCCACCCACTTTGACATCCATCCAGACGAGCCTTTATCCCGTTGACAATGTCGCGATTTGTCACTTCTACTTGCCCGTTAGCTTGAGGGTGCGCCACGGATGTGAATGTTTGTTTGATTTCTAGTCCGGCACACCATGACTTGAACGGAATCAGCGACTACCGTTGTCGCTTACAATCACGTGGGGAATGCCGAAACATCACACAATATCCTCCCACATGAACGTTAGGACTTTGTTCCCTGTGATGATTGACAGTGGTTTTGCTTCCACCCACTTAGTGAAGTAATCAATAGCTACCTCCAGGAATTTCACCCCCTCTTGTCAGATGGAAAGGGGCCCACAATATCAATAGCCCATTTGTGGAAGGGCCACGCTGAGGTGACTGGGATGAGGTCATGCCTAGGGGATCGTTGGACCGGTGCGTTAGTCTGGCAGGCTCGACATTTTTGGATTATCTCCAGGGTATCCTTGTGCATCGTTGGCCAGAAATATCCATGTCTGGCCACTTTCGAAACAATTGATCTCGGGCCTGCGTGCAGGCCGCATGCTCCTTCGTGTATTTCCCTTATGACATTTTTGTCCTGCGTTGGGCCAATACTAGTTTCAGCCCAAGAAACGTCTTCCTATGAAGTGTTCCATTGATTATTTCATACCTCGGGGCATTCACTCTTATCTTTCTTTCCTGGCCAGGGTCGGCTGGCAACACCCCGGTGCTTAGGTACTCGATGATTGGGGTCATCCATGTGTCGCCTGTTCCTGTACATCTGAGATCGTGGAATCGGCAACAATTGACTTTTGCTTGAGCACCTTAACCAATACTTCCTTGGTCAAGTGTGCAAAGGTCAACGAGGCTAACTTGCTGAGGGCATCTGCCTTTTTGTTCTGACTCCTCGGAACCTGTTCGATTTTGAAGTATTCGAACACTTTGATCAGATATTTCACCAAATCGAGGTATTTTTTCATTGTTGGCTCTTTTGCCTCGAAAAGGCCACAGATCTGATGGCTACCAGCTGGGAGTCGACATATACTTGCAGCCTCTTGATATCCATCACTTGCGCCATGCGCAATCCTGCGAGGAACGCTTCATACTCTGATTCATAGTTTGATGCCGAAAATTCAAACCTGAGGGCATATGTGTGCTCTTCACCGGTTGGGCTTGTTAAGATCAGTCCATCCCCGGACCCTTCCGAACTTGCTGCCCCATCGGTATACAATTCCCATGTTTCTTTTGGTGGTGCTACTCCCATTTGCTTTTTCACCAGGCCTTCGGAACCCACTGGAATTTCGGCGAGGAAATCCGCCATTACCTGCTCTTTCACTGCGTTTCTCGGCCCAAAAGTGATTTCATGCTCACCCAGCTCGATTGCCCATTTGGCAAGCCTTCCGGATACCTCCGGCTTGGACAATATCTGCTTTATGGGTTGGTCTGTCAGTACTTTTATTGGATGAGCATGGAAGTATCTCCGAAGGCGCCTCGCAGAATGTACCACGGCCAAGACTAGTTTTTCAATCGGGGTATAATTCACTTCCCCTCCCTGTAATGCCTTGCTAACAAAATAGACGGGTATTTGTACGTTGTCGTGTTCGGCGATTAGGACTGAGCTGACATCTTCCCGGGAGGCTGCGACATACAGTATGAGTGTTTCCCCATCGATCGGAGCTGCCAGTGTGGGTAGCTCTCCCATAAACACTTTCATTTTTTGAAATGCTATTTCCGCTTCAGCCGTCAATGAGAAATCTTTGTTATTCAGGCAGCCCTTCAGGGTAGCAAAGAATGGCAGGAAGCGCGTCGACGCTGCGAGTTTGCCCGTGAGGCTCTACACCTCCTGTCTAGACTTTGGGGAGGGCATCCCCAGAATTGCCTCTATCTTCTTGGGGTTTGCCTTGATACCCCTGGGGGATATGATGTGCCCAAGGAATTTCCCTTCCTCCATTCCGAATGTACATTTCACGGGATTCAGCTTCATTCCAATGCTTCTGAGGGTTGCAAATGTTTCGACAACGTCTTTTAGCATGTCCGATTCTGTGTTGCCTTATATAACAATATCTTCGACATATGCTTCTACATTCCGGCCAATTTGATGGTGGAAAGCTGAGTCAATGACACTTTGGTACGTTGCCCCTGCATTTTTTAACCCGAACGACATCTTTGTGTAACAAAAAATACCTTTGTTCGTATGAAATGCTATTTTTTCCTCATCCTCCTTGGCCATGTGTATCTGGTGATACCCCTTGTAGGCGTCAAGGAAACACTTCAGGCGATAGCCTGCCAGGAATTCCACCTTCCAGTCAATTTCGGGCAGGGGGTAGTTGTCCTTAGGACATGCTTTGTTGAGGTCTTTGAAGTCGACGCACATTCTCCAATCCCCATTGGATTTTTTCACCATCACCGGGTTGGCCACCTAGGTTTGGTACTTGACTTCCCACATCACCCCTGCTTTGACAAGGCTGCCAACTTCAGCTACTAGGAATCGGCTACGGTCCGGGGCCATCCCCCTCTTTTTTTCCTGACAGGTGTTAGGCTCCTCGGCAATGCTCCGAGGCACCCCTGTCATGTCTGCATAGCAAAAAGCGAAGATATCTATATATTGGCATAGTATTTCCGTAAGTTGTGCCTTCACGCTTTCTGGCAGTAGACGGTTAATTTTGACTGGCTGCTCAAGATACGCTTCATTAAGTATTACATTTTCTTCATCTACCCCCGGAGGGTTGGCTTCATGGGCCGGGGCAATAGTGAGGGTCGGCCATGCTGTCTCTGAGGAGGAGCATTGGAGGGTTGCTATGCCTCCTATAGTTGGAAATTTCATCATTCCATGTACGGTGGAGATGACGGCACCGAATGTTTGCATATCCATTCTTCTCAGTATTATATTATGCCTGGAGGGTGACCTAACAATTATGAAGTTGAGGTTTACCACCCTATATTGTGGGTAGCTTCCCAGGCACACCTCCATCTCTATCTTTCCCACTGGCCAGTTGGTATCTCCCAAAAAACCTACCAAGGGGGAGTTGTATTCTGACATTAATCGCCGCATCTCGTACGGGAATTGTAAGAAACAGTGTTTGTACATTATGTCGATGGCGCTTCCACTGTCCACGTAGACTCGCCCTACTTGATGGTTAGCTATCCTGGCATTGACCACCAAGGGTTTCCTCGATGGATTACTATCTTCGATTGGTGGGAAAGTAATGGCTTGTCTTTCCCATGTTTCCAATGCTTCAGCCTTACGCCGCTATCCATCCCTCCAGCTGCGTATCATATGGATAGTGCCCTCTGCCGGGGGTAATTCTGGGTGTTTCTTTTTGTTCCCTCCTTGCGTTTTCATTTCTTCTTGCTTTTGGTAACTTTTGGCTCCGACCACCAGATGCTCCAACTTTCCTGCCTTAACAACGTTTATTATTGTGCTTTTCAGTTTCTGACACTCATTAGTCTCGTGCCCTTTTTCTTCGTGGAATCGGCAGTATTTGTTGTTCTTGCCTTGGTATATTATTGCGAGCGGTCTTGGTAGTGGGAAATGTTTGGCTTCTGGCTTTGTTGCCAGGATTTCTTTTGGGGTTTTACTGAGGGATGTCAGTATTCCTCTTCGTTCGAATGGCCTGTACCCTTGGCCCCGATGCTCTACTGGGTTACCCCTATCCCTTCTTGCAGAGCCGAAAGACCCCAGCATGTGTGCAGGGTTGACCTTCACTTTGACATGCTGGCGAATTGCCCCCACCCGTATGTAGCTTCTTGCTTTGTCTTGCATTGAGGCAATTGTCGTTGGGAGGTCAGCGGATAATTGGTCAATGAGGCCCCCGAACCTGTTTTTATCTAAGCACATTATGAACCCTGAGATCTGTTGGCTTTCGGGTAGATCAGGTATCCCGAGGCACTCATCCGAATGCCTTTCAATGAAGTCTGCCAGGCTTTCCTCTGGCTTTTGATACAGATAGTGTGCGACCATGTGCGATAAGAGCGCAGCTGCTCGTTGGTGAAAACGCCATATGAATTTGTCCCGCAAATCAGCCCAGCTGGTGATGCTTCCCGGAGGTTGTTTATTGAACCACCTTCTTGCTAACTTTAGCAGCACGGACTGAAACATGAGGCAAACCACGACATCCTCCCAGTGTTGCGTTTTTATTGCGTTATCGAATCCGCAGAGGAAATCCTCTAGATCTGTTGTGCCATCATAGTTGCCTACCGATAGCGGTATTGATGTATTGTATGGTAGTGGTGTGTTAGCGATGTGCGGTGCAAACTGTTTTGATTCATCAAGGGCTCACACTTGCTTTGGCACGGGATCCCTAGAAGGGCCGCCCTTAAGTTAACCACCATGGGGGTGTTCAGGAGCTGGTGTTGGCGGTGCTGGTGGTGGCTGCATTGCCTGATTTAGTATTTGGGTTAACATCGCGGCAGGATTGGCGCTACTTGTTTCTTGGTTTTGCGGTTGTGTTACCGCTAACGGTGTGGGCTGCACCAACGGTGCTGTGAAGTGGTACAGGGGTGTGTTTTGGTACATTGGAAAGTTTACTTGGTGACTTTGGTTGAACCAGGGTGAGTTGCTTGGTGTTGCCGACACTTCTAGGCTGACGACGTAGCCTATTTGTGAGAGCAATTGGTGCGCCATTGCTAATGGGAGTGTCGGCCCGGTTGGGGTGAAAAGTGCCCTTGACCGTACTTGGTTATCCACACCTATTGTGGTTTGGTCATGTGTTACGGTTATTGGTGAAGAGAAAACCAGCCTTGTCGGAGTAATTTCCACTGTTTCTCGCCGGTGTACTTCTGGCGCCTGGGTTGATGTTGAATTAAACCTGGCCATACGTTCCTCGAATGTAATTAACTCCGGCGTACTGGTCTGTACCGGCGCCGCTGACACCTTCAGTGAGACTACTGCGTTGCTACCGTTCACGTTTTCCGCTTCCGACGCTGTGCTTACAACGGTCGGATCTGCCATCATTGCTTCTTTTTTTTTTTAAAAAAAAAAAAAGACTAAACTTTGGTTCTGTGGTATGAGTAAGTTTATGCGGACGACGCCATTTGATCAAGCATTAAATTACTTGAGTGCTTAGTGATTTGTTAAGTTTGGGGGTGAATCCGATCTTCATACTACAGTTGCTGTTTTAACCCGAGTTTATGTAAACTAGGTGGTGAAAATCCGATTAGGTTGGTGTTCTTGGAGAATATATGATTTCCTTGCTCTAGATTGTGTGTCGTGCGTTTGGCGTATCCCTGAGCTTTTATACCTCCAGGGATAGCCGTTTACGTTTTCCCGCCCAACGGTTGTATTCCCATGGGGAACCGTATTGGCCGGGGTTCCTTTTATCCGATGGGCGATCGGGTGTAAGGATTGGCTTTTATCTGGCGAATAACGAGGTTAGTATGTTGACTTGGGAATGCTTTATCTGCTATGCACGATTTCCGAAATATCATTGTCAGGGAATATTTAGAGCTTGGGCGCTGATCCCCAGGGTTGCCTCATCCTACGTCCGGCGTCAATCCTCTAGGGGTCTACCTTACGCGAACCCTGAGGGGGTGTCACGTTAGTAGGATATCCTGATGTAACACCCAAAATCACTGTTTAGCGAAAGCAAGCTTTGGGGTGCTACTAATCTAATATCACAGCACAAAAGTAAGGCAAACGACATCTATATGCAACGTTTGTAAAATAGTTACATTTCCATACATAAAATGCTTGAAACATAGAGTTTCGGGTTACAAAATGAAGTTCCCTAGAGTTCGCGCGTAAAGCGGGAGATTCTATTACATAACCATAATAAATACAAAAGATAATGCTAAGAATCTCCGTTAAATGCAGTTGTAGAAATCATGCGACTCTAGGTAGTATCCTGAGGGAATCCTACTCCGTATGTGTACCTGAGATACAAAGCTAAAATGGTCAACACGAATGTTGGTGAATCTCACAGGTTTGTAAATAGTACTAGTATTTGAACACAAGATTTCATCAGTAATGCTCGCAGGCGTAAATCAAGTATTTGCACTCCAGCAAATGTAAAGTAAGTAAGTTATACCGTTGCCATGAGGCTCATAATCGAAGCTTAACCCGTAAGTAGTAAGTTGCCCCCGAGACATGCTCGAACCTGAGCAAGCTAAGTAACGAATAATAGTCGCCCGTTTATACAGAACGGTTCGTGGTAGCGCTACTACCCCGGGCGGGGAGGGTCATTTCCCTAATGGATCCATTAACTAGTGTTCGCGCTTAAGTGCCATAACTAACGATATATGATGGAGGGACTTCCCTAAATAAATGGTGAGAAAACTCATGCAATTCCGTTTGGTAAACATGTAATTCAGTACTTGTGTTCATAAAAGTAAGCAATGTATCTCACCCCGTAAGTAAAAACAGTAAAAGTGGGGCTGTAAGACTCACCTGAGTCTAGCAAGTATGAAGGTGTAATCAAGTAAGGCGGATGTAAGTCCATACGTGGTTCTCCGAACCCTGCAACCTTCTGACGTCCGAAACGCACAAGGTTGTAAGTAAACAAGTAAACGAGTTGGTGTCTTAAAAGATCACCCATGCTAGTTGTCCACTCAACTAGGAAATGTCCAAACGTTCGTTTAGTAATCTGTTTGTAGTTTTGAAAAACAAGTATGGCCCGTTGGTGACGGTTTGTAATAATAAGCCAAAAGTGTTATTATTATATGTACCGTTGTATCAGATTTCATTATCCGTAAGTGTTTGACACTTAGTGTGAAAAGTATTTATAAGTTCCTGGATGACGGGGGTCCAGGGGCAGCGCCCCTGGTAGCGGGGTCCAAGGGGCGGCAGCCCCTGGCGGGGTCCAAGGGGCAGAGCCCCTGGCTGGGGTCGAGCTGAAAAGGTGTTTTCCGGCCTCCGTTCGACCTGTGACTTTTACCCAACCCATATTTGGACATTTTAAGCTTAAAAAAACAACTAGAACTTAAAAACACTTGAAATCGAAAGGTTTCGAGTTTTGTCGGAAACTTACAAAGTGATGAATCGAAATTCCAAAAAGGTAGGAGTGTAGATCGTTGCGTGGTGATCGTTTTTCTCTAAATGGGTGTGACGATTTATGGTGGTTTGTTGGTGTTATTTGGTGGTTTTAGATGATGGTGGTGGTAGTGAAAGTTGAGAGAAAATGGAAGGAAGAAAGAGAAAGTAAGTGGTGGAAATGAGGGGGAAGAAAGGAGGGAGGTGGGGTTTTGGTGAAAGCCTCACCTTTCCAGCCCTAGTAATTGTGCTCTGTACGGTGTTCGTCTTCCCCAGTCGTTAAACATTAAATCATTATTTTGACTGTTTACAATGTAAGTTTTAAAATACGGGAGTTCATTAAATTCATTTATTGAAGTATTTTACTAATACTTACTAATTCAATTGGTTTCGTTTGTTTGTGTTTTTAAATGTTTGGGTCGCGTAGATGTTTATTATGCGATACAAAATGTAATTGAAATATTATCAAAATAATATTTGTGACATAAAAGTGTCCTTAATTAATATTACATTGCTTGATATAAATGTTCACCAACGTCCGTATGATTTGAATCGAATTACATTCGATTTGAAATTCGTACGATTTAAACCAAATCGCATATTAATATACATTTTGATACATTAATTAGTCTAGTACCACACTAATTACATGTATTAACAGTTAAGTAGGAACTAATTACTAGTCCTAGCTTGGCAGGTGTCACACCTGAGGGGTGGTTACACCATTATACAAGTCGTTTAATATTCTTTTATGATATTGATGATAGTTAATGATTTTAATATCTTTCATTCAAGTAGTATATTCAAAACAAAAAAAAACGTTTATCAAACACTAAAAAAAAGCCTAAAAAATACTCCGTAGTATGGATCATCAATACAACCCAATTTATTATATTTTTTTCAAAGAATGCATAATATGTTATGTTGGTCCATTTGGGAGCACCAACCACTCCAAATACTTTGGTACCCGATTACCATTGCAAGTACAATACAAATTATATACACACCAAGACTTTGATCTTGTACATAACCAAATCAATCTATTTAATGTCAATCCAAATCCAGTAGAATCAAATAATTCTTCAAACTAATTTGTCTTCCTGACTAAAAATCTACAATCCATGAATCATCTATATAATATAATTTACCATGTTTAGCAAATAATCATCCAATCATAACTCAAAAAAATTGTAACCGATCAATTTGCAATCATTATATGTATAAATAAGATGGTTTCACAAAGAATATCTTAGTCAACCAATAAAATGATTTCGAACCCATGACCTCAAGGAAGTCATGTGTTGCCCTAACTGCTAGCTAGGCTATTTAGTCACCGGTCATATTATCTTATACATATTAAATTAGATTGATAGCACAAAAAGTGAAAGAAAATGAAAAAAGTGTAGTGAATGTGGAAAATTATACCTCGGGACAATACAAATATTATTCACCTAGAGAGCTCTGACGATGTAGTTGTAATTAAATTCATACTCTTTCTAATATTATTATTTAACGGTTTCATGATTTTAAAATATTCTGATGAAATGTGTTGCATGGTATTTTGATTTGGAAAGTACTCTACAATTTCATATAAAATGCTACGCTTTTATAAAGATAATAGAAATTGAGTTGTTCTTAGTAATTTAACTATAAATTGTTGAGTTGAAAATTTAAATGAGGACGATATATCCTCAACCTCATCTAATTTTCTCATTACAACGATTATTATTTTGTTTTAAGACATACAATAATAGGCAATATAATATAGTTTTAATATGGGCCATTACAACAATTATTATTATGTTTTACTCTCCAACTTGATTGTTTTATTTATTATATATTAATATGTTATCACTAAACTTTCACCTCATTTTAGCAATATGGATAATACTTATAGTACACCTACTTTTATGTAATTTTATTCTTAATTATGTAATTTTATTCTTAATTTCTCAGTCATCTTCACATTCTCCCTCCATCGCTCTGAAACACCATTGTTTCCTATATAAATGGTACCGCTGCAATGCGCGGGTACACATCTAGTGTATATGTATGTTAAGAATGAATTTACACTTACACTTTATAATGAGAAAACTACTAACAATGTATCAATATAAAAATATACAGATATATTCAATATTCGATACGTCATAAATAGCTTTACAAATGTAGCAATAAATGAGTATTTCGAATAAAAACAAAACGCTTCATATTACTTGGTATATTCACATTTTTTATCTAATAAAGTTAATTTTTTTTGATCAAAATCGATTAAGTTAAATAAGTATAGATTTATATGCATATAAAATACATAACTTTTATATAACTAAAACGGAATATATATATATATATATATACTAGCCTTGTACCCGCGCAAAGCAGTGGCAGCGAATAATTTTTAATGATTTTAGGAAATTTTATATTGGTTTCATTTTTTTTTCCGAAAAATTAATTGGTCGTCAAGCTATCAGATTCCTGATGGTTTCTTATATGTTACTAATGTCAAAAATGGTATAGTCGCCAACAATTAATTTGATACTAAAATTTCTAAGGTGTGTTTGGTTCACTTAATTAATGAAATTGAAAATTTATCAAAAGTAAGTTGTTGAATTCATATTCTCCGAACCAACACATTCTTAATTTTTTTAGGAGAAATCATGTTTTCTATTTTTACGTGATGTTTAGTTAAACATTAAAATATTTATCAATGGGCGAAGCTTATGTACAAAAGTTTGGTATAGTAGATTAGTAGATGTTAAACTCACGGTTTAAGAAATTCAACGTTCTATAAACATGGTTTCAAAAATATATGCATGAATTGACTAAAATTTAGAATTCAATTGTCAACAATTTTGTTCAAAAATATTACATGCATAAGATTGTTGATACAAGTAGTATTTCTCTTAAAGTAAAGTACTGTATGATACTTTGACTTAGACCAACCTTTTAGCATGTTTTTAGCAAGAAAGCAAGTGGTATTTTTGGAAAACAAAAAAGATTTGGCTATTAAATGTAAATCTTTCATTTCAAAATTTAAATACGGAGTACAAATAAAGTTTAATAAGATGTAATTTGAGGCAGGGGCGGAGCTACAAATTATATATAGAGGGTGCAAAATCAAAATTAATTTGTGCTTTTTTATTGTTTTGAGGGGGCAAAATTTTAACATTGTCATTGATACCTTAATTTTTTTTCTTTTTACCTAATTTTAAAACTTATGTGGGGTAAGCTAAGGGTGTTCAAAATATTCCGAAACCGAAAAACCGAACCGTAAACCGGTTGAATTGAACCGAATTTAGGTTAACCGAACCGAATTTTTCCATATTTCGGTTTTGGTTAACCGATCCGATATTTTTATGGGTTTTCGATTTCGGTTTCAGTTTATGATTTTGGGATAAATATTAGAAACGGTTAACCGAAAAAACTAAAAAGTTTATACATAATTTTATATATATGTATATTTATTGTATATATTATATTTATATATAGATATTTACACTTGTATATTAATATAATCATTTATATATCTTTTGGTTTCATTTCAAGGTAGTTTACTAGTTTAAATTTGCTCTAATATGTTAACTACTAATACTTTATTCTAATTATATCCGAACGATTAACATACGTATAATATAAATACATAATTATAAAGAGTAAAATGCTTATCATTTAATGTTTTTATCATCAAAATATCTTAAATATAATGAACACTTGAATGTGTATTTGCGTGTTATTAATTACTTTTTATAATAGTTGTTATTTAATAAACGGTTACACAATTAATCGATCGGTTAACCGAACTTTTCAGTTTCGGTTTAGGTTTAAGAAATTATCGAACCTAATTTTCACCGAATCCCCGGTAACCGTTCATGAACACCCCTAGGAGCAGCTGTCCCACTACCCAATTCTAGCTCCGCCCCTGATTTAAGGTATTAATTAACCAAAATGTTGACATTAAATTCAAACTTACTTGCTCCACTCTCACTCTCATGGAACATTGCAAAAACGAAGAAAAAAAAGTACAAGGATGACTTTCGTAAATCAGTGTAAACCATATGGACCATCTATGAAACTTACTCTTTAAAAGAATGTAAAACCATATTTTGGATAAATATCAATCATCTTTAACTTACAAAGTCGTAGTCAACAATTGGATTCTACATAAAGTTATAATACTATGTGATATGGTGAAACAATTATCATTCTATTAAACAACTAGATGAAGTCTCACGACAATGCGGGGCTTCCACATTTGATTTTATAAATTGTGTAATTAAAAATTAAGTCAAATGAAATTGTACTATGAATCGAATCTTTATATAATATAATCGCCAACGAATAACATCTAACATATACTCCATCAATTTTATACGGTTCAAGTTATTTGGCTTTTTTAATTAGTTATTAGTAATATATATGAGAATTGTTTTTTTTTAAATATTTTTATTAATATATATGACATGTTGATTGTAAAGTATTTATTATACAATTTGTAAATATTTTAGTTGTAACAGTTACCCATTTTATGACTCATTTTATGAAGGGTAGATAGTCAAACATTCACGAAATAATAAGGATTAAAAAAATAGGGAAGTACTGGAAGTGTCAATTTAAATAATTATGGGTACATATTTTAAAATTTGAAAAAAGATGTAGGAATTAATTTTAACTGTATGCTGTTTATGGATTGAACTAATCTAAGATCCAAATTGCTCTATGGTATTCTGTTTTAATTATATATAAAGATAAAGATTGGTTATAATTTATTTATTCAAAACCATTTGTTTATTTTACTAGACCTCAAACTCGTGTATACACACCGGATCCGTTGAATGCTATTTATTTTACAATTTTACAAGTTGTGTGTATCACTAAAATCTAACTAATGAAGTTTTAAATGAAATTAGGTAAGGTAATTGTTATATAAAGCATATCAACGTTGGAAACTTCAATAAAAATCAAATGTACTAATTCGAGCAAGTATGGACTTCTTTTAGTTATTTTTCATCCTATAACTAATTAGGTTTAAAGTTTTTGGTTTTTATATATGACCTGGTCATCATATATTGCGAAAATCATCATAATGAAATTATGTGTATATTGAGAAATTGATATTCCGAAAGGGGAATGATTAGGTGATCTAAAAGTGTAGGCCTAAATATAAACCTAAAAATATGATTGGTAGATGTGAACAATTGATTGAATGATATTAGAAAAAATAAATAATTCAACCAATGAAAAAATAGACATGTTTTTAGGTCTGTATAATTAGTTGTATATAGCGTTATTCACTGCAAAATGACATTGCATTATTGTAAGAAAAAAAAGGTTGGGTTGATATTCAGTAATCTAGGTAACTACATAATTAAAGGATTTAATTGATATATTAAAATTAAATAAGAATGATAATATCATATAGGTGTTTCCAATATATAATTTAAGATAAGATTGTATCATGTATATAAAATTCAAATGTGAATTAAACAACTAACTTGGTAAAATTTAACAATTGATCACTTACTAAAACACCCCCAAATATAATTATATTTTTTTTAGTCTCAAAACTCGGTAAATAATCAAGAAATAACATATTAAATGCGTTGTGCAAGTGCGAAATCAATTTGGACTTAAAATAAAATTTTCACAAAAATGATGAATTCCCTTTGTTAGTATGCGATAGCGTAAGGGTTATGCGATCCTGGTAAACCAAAGTACGATTGCGTAACCCCTACACAATCGTGTACTAATCCTAAATTTGCTAAAAACTCATATTTTAACCCTAACTTCAGACGCCCATAACTTTTAACTCGTTAAGAGTTAAGACTTGAAATTTTGCACACATCTTCACTATGCCAAAATGAAGGTTTCCCTATTTACACATTTTCAAATTCCATAATAACGAAGAATTCGGACGTGTCACCAATGTATGGTCTTTTTGGACTGATCGCGCCCTAGCTGTCGGTCGGGTCTAACCCCGGTCGTTGCACCAGCCGTCGAGGCGCGGATCGGGAAATTTTTAATATTTATAGAGAAGGGCCCCTAAGTTTTACTATGGCTAAGGTTAGTCAGCGGCAATTAATGACTCGGGGTCGTTCTTAAGATCAACCGTATTGTGAAACAAGGTTGTCAGGACGATCGATTCGATTTAGCAAGGATTTTAAACAATAGTTTTGATTTGGGATTTTACTTAGGTCCTAATTTAAACTAAATAAGCAGCAAAATAAAATAATAGGTGATAATCAGTATGGAGAGGAATATTTGTTGTGGTTTCGTTAGCCTTTTTGGAGGGATGATATTTAATTTGAATTTTGAAAACGTATCCTAAATATTTGTGTTCTTCTTGCCTTAGAATACTTGTGGTGTAAGCACTCACACCCTACTGTCTGATTTCTCAGACAGTATGTCATTGAGTACTAGATTATCATGATTCTGATCAGATCAGACTGCTCTGCCCCCAACACTGTTTGTGAAGACCAGTGACCCTTCTTGGAGTAAACTCATGGGTGCATGAATAAGCAACAAACCAATATTTAATCTCTGATTGTTCTTAACCCCACAAAGTAGTCTAATTTAAACAGAGCATTTAAGACCTAATTTTAGGAAAGTGTCTGTTAACATTTCATCAACGGCATATTAGAAACCAAAGCTGGTGTTTGACCCAGTGTGCTTAGAATGTATACACCGACAGCCATCCCATAGCTTTCATGCATTTAGCACTTATACTAGTTAATAGGACGTTTTACAACATTCCATGCCTTGCACACTAATGCACTTAGAGTGTATACATCGACGATCGTTCCATAGCTTCCATGCGCTTGTACTACACCAGAGGTGGTTCCAGTACTATACGAGGTACTAGGTCATTTTACGGTATTCCACGTGTAGCACATATTCAGGTCACTCTGGACTCTATTAACTACGTTTGTATTAAAGTCTACCCATCTATGATATAAACCAACCCTCACTTTATATTACCCAATAAATCCCTGATTAATTCACGTTGTAACATTCATTAGGTTGTTTACAGTATCTCCAAAGCTTCAAAATCAGACCATGCATAGATAACACATATAATTAATTGCTCTCTAAACAAAGTTCACGACTCCTTGTCTTTCATAGTTTTAACCACATTTATTGAAGGAAAGGCGATAGTTTCTCTTACATTGGTAAGAGAAACTATGTCGCCTTATCTCTTTACATTGGTTATGGAAGTGTTGACTTTAATGATTCGGAAGAAGGTGGATGATTCGAGTTTGTTTAAGTATCATGCTAACTGTGGTGAGCTTGATCTTGTTAACCTTTGTTTTGCTGATGACTTATTCTTATTTGCTCATGGGGATTTGAATTCGGTTAAGGTATTACAATCTGCCCTTAATGAATTCAAACAGGTTTCGGGGTTGATTCCTAGCATTCCAAAGAGTAATGCTTTCTTCTGTAATGTGCCTATGCATGTGTGGCAGAGTATTCTTAGTATTATGCCTTTTGAGGAGGGTGTTTTACGTGTTAGATATCTTGGTGTTCCCTTAATTTCTACAAGACTTCTTAAAACGGATTGTAGAGTTTTGGTGGAAAAGGTTCATAATAGAATTGGTAATTTGAAGAATAAGTCCCTGTCCTTGGTTGGTCGTGTTCAACTTATTACTTCTATTCTTTCATCTCTTCATGGATATTGGGCGTCTATGTTTATCCTTCCTCAATCGATAATTTCTGAGTTAGAGAAGCTTATGAGGGATTTTCTTTGGTGCCAAGGGCCTATGAAGACCGGTAAAGCAAAGGTGTCGTGGGAGGATCTATGTGTGCCCAAGCAAGAGGGTGGGTTGGGGATTCGTCGGCTGAAAGACTGGAATATTTCTTTTATGACTTCTCATATTTGGAGTATCATTTTCAGGAAGAGTTCTATTTGGGTCTGATGGATTTATGCTTATAAGTTGCGTAGTCGCAGCTTTTGGGATGTTGCTCCCCAGAATAGCATGAGTTGGGGTTGGAGGAGCTTGCTCCATATTCGAGATTTGATTCATCCTCATTGTTGGTATCAGCTTGGTGATGGGCAAACTGCATCGGTGTGGTATGACATGTGGTGTGACCAGTGTCCTATTGCTCGTATTTTTTCTTGTCATAGGGATATTATGCGTCAGGGTTTCTCGATTTCTGATTTAGTTGCTAACCTGATTGAGGGTTCCTCTTGGAGATGTCCATCTTCTTAGATTCAGAGGTATCCTTTTTTATCTCAGATTGCGGTCCCTAACTTGTCTTCTCAACCTGATAAGTTAGTTTGGCATGATGGGGTTGGGAAATTCTCTAACTTTCAGGTTGGTGAAGTTTGGAATGCCATTAGATCGAGAAATTCTATAGTTGGATGGGCTTCTATTGTCTGGTTTCCTCATTGTATTCCTCGACATTCCTTTCATTTGTGGTTGGTTTTTAAAGGCAGGCTGAAGACTCAAGACCATCTGAGGCAATGGGATGTTGGCCCTTCGGTCAACTTAAACCTGCTTCGGTGCTTCCTATGTGGATCTTGCCATGATTCACATTCTTATCTGTTCTTTGAGTGTCCTTTTTCTTCGTAGGTGTGGTTCAGAGTTATTAGTCATGCTGGTTTGCAGGTGGTGTCGGACAAGCTAGAAGATTTGATCCCTTTCTTCATGCAGGCTATGGTGTTGAAGAATATTGATCATGTGGTTTCTCGTCTTATTTTGGCTGCTTCAACTTATTTTATTTGGCAAGAGCGTAATTTTCATCTTTTTGCCAAAGGCAGGAGAACATCTTTGGAGCTTGCTGATGTTATTATTTCGACTATTAGATTGAAGATGGTTTCCCTCACATTTAAACTTCTCTTCGGGCGACTCGTGCTATGGAGAGATGGAAGATTCCGAAGCGGGTGTGTTCCTCTTCTGATTGATCTTTCGGATGCAGCTACAATGGATTATAGCTTGGCGTTTTGTGTAGACTGTTTTGGTTGGTCTAGGTTGTGCTTATGCAGGTTGTCATACACATGGCCTGTCATGTGTATGCACTTAATCATTTTATAGGTTAAGTGTTGTAATCTTTCTTGTATCTGTAACACTTTTTATCATTTATAATATTTGCCGGGGGTAACCCCTTTACCCCAAAAAAAGAAAGGTGATAGTTTCGAAAACTGTTGTTTATAATCATAGATGAAAAGTTAAACAGAACATGGGTTTTCAATTACATTAACACCATCCCCCCTACATCACAACAAACATACAAGCTAACTACTCACTAATCATGGTAATGAATCCTAAATCTAGCATAATAACAATAGCATGCATTATAATAGATAAGGAAAGAGACAACTGTAATAAATGCGTAGTCTGAATATATGCTTAAAGATTACAACGAGCAGAGCCTCGAATATTACAAAAGCACCCTCCAAGTATCTTCAACAAATATTACACAAGAGCCCCTCCGTTAGTCCCGTTAAATATTAGCGAGAAACTAACTACCAACTAGCTAACTAACCTAGAGTGAGAAACAAGTGAGAGAAACTAAATGTGTGTGTATATTGTGTGTGTTGGAGGTGGTGAGAAATGAGGAGGTGAGAGCCTCTACTTATAGGCTAAGAGGACCAATTTCTTCCTCCTTTGGACTTGACACCCAAGCCTTGCAATTTACACTGAAATTCCACCCCTAGGTATGAAATTCGGCACCAAAAAGGGGGTATACGGCACCAAAAAGGGGGTATTCAACACCTTCGGGGTAGTATTTAACACCAAAAAGGGGGTATACCACCCTTAAGGGGGTATACGGCCTAAAGAGAGGCGTATATGGCCCTATAAGGGGCATATACGGCCTCTTTGGGGGGGGGGGGGTATACGACCCCTGCAGGGGTGGTATGCTCTGGTCTGTTGTCTTGTGTTATCATAAGTGTAACAACCGCCAATTTAGGACTTTGGATTAGTGCCTAACTACTTGTAATTTCATATATTTAGTTTTGTATTAATCTATATATACGAGACTTTTGTGAAATTACCTACACGCGTACATGATTCGTTTAAATCGTACGCTTACCAAACGGACGAGATCCTATAAAAAATTTAGATTGGACGTTGGTGACAAAAACTTTTAAATAATTTGGAATTAACCAAACAAACATTATTTGCTTTAATATATTGTGAAAATATATTACACGTATCTAGTATCGTTTAAAAACACTCCGAACGCGACGAGAGCACACGAAACGCGCCTAACAACGGGAAGTAATTCAAGTTATATTTTTATAACTCATTATTAAGTATTATGGTAAAATACTTCGGCTAAAAATATTTCGGATACACTTTAACATATAACGCGAAACAACATTTAAACAACTACGGGATTTAACCGACAACGAACCGTGATATAAAATTCAGAAACACAAACCCGCGAGCCGAGACCCAAATGGGTCGGCTCAGACCCGCGGACCCAAACCAAACCGACCCATGACCCACCCCTTTTAAAACCCTTTGTTTCTTTCTTTTCTCATTTACACCAAACACACATACATACACTCTCTTCTCTCCTTCTCACTCTCAAATTGCAGCCCCAAACCACCCCAAAAACGTCACCCAAAAACTCATCATCTTGCGGAGTTGATTCAAGGAGAAACGATCACCATCTCGAGCTCTCCATCTTCATCTTCTCCATTTTCAATTTCGTGGTAGGTACTTCAAAACTCTTTTAAATTACTTAGGAAGCTTTTGTTTACATGCTAGAACGTTTACTCAACAAAGATTTGCCCAAAAATCGACTTGAAAATGCATTTTCATGAAAAAGTGTTCGAACAGCTCGTTCTGCGAACCGAGATCTGTTCGTCCTGCGAGGCAAACCCAATTGCGAACCGAAAATTGAACTCGCGAACCCAACTGCGAACCGAACCCACCTGCGGGTAGGCTTGCGAGTCAACTTGCGAGTTGACCTGCGAGCCGACCTACGAGTTGACTTGCGAGTCGACCTGCGAGTGGACTTGCGAGTTGACCTGCGAGTCGACTTGCGAACCGAACCTTGTGTTGCGAACTGAATTCAGTTCGCAGCCTACTGCCTTGCGAGCCGAACTCGGCTCGCACCGCGAACTCAATTCGCACCACTATTTGAGTCCATAACCCGACTTGACCAATTTTCCGAATTTAAATCCTAGATACGATTTTTAATAAAAAGATATACATAATAATAACACTCTCGGATTATTTTTACAAACCGTCACCAACGAGCCATACTTGTTTTCAAAATACAAACGGTTTACTAAACAAACACTTGGACACGTCCTAGTTGAGTGGACAACTAGCATGGGTGATCTTTTAAGACACCAACCCGTTTACTTGTTTACTTACAACCTGGTGCGTTACGGACGCCAGAAGGTTGCAGGATTCTGAGAATCGATACACAGACTTACAACCGCTTTACCTGGTTGATTACACATACGTATTTACTGGACTCAGGTGAGTCTCATAGCCCCACTTTTACTGTTTTACTGTTTTACTTATGGGGTGAGATACATTGCTTATTTTTATGAACACGATTACTGAATTACATGTTTACCAAATGGAATTGCATGAGTTTTCTCACCATTTATTTGGGGAAGCCTCCTCATCATATATCGTTAGTTATGTACTTAAGCGCGAACACTAGTTAATGGATCCATTAGGGAAATGACCCTCCCCGCCCGGGGTAGTAGCGCTACCACGAACCGTTCTGTATAAACGGGCGACTATTATTCGTTACTGATGCTTGCTCAATTTCGAGCATGTCACGGGAGCAAATTTATTATTTACGGGTTAAGCTTCGATTATGAGCCTCATGGCAATGGTATAATTTACTTACTTTACATTGCGAGATTGCAAATAACTGATTTACGCCTGCGGGCATTATTAATGAAATCTTGTGTTCAAACACTTACATTATTTACAAACCTGTGAGATTCACCAACATTCGTGTTGACCTTTTTAGCCTTGTATCTCAGGTACACATACGGAGTAGGATTCCCTCAGGACCTAGCTAGAGTCGCATGATTTCTACTTTGCATTTAACGGAGATTCTTAGCATTATCTTTTGTACTTATCATGATTATGTAATAGAATCTCCCGCTTTATACGTGGACTCTAGGGAACTTCATTTTGTAACCGGAAACACTATGTTTCAAACATTTTATGTATGGAAATGTAACTATTTACAAAAGTTGCATATAGATGTCGTTTGCTTTACTTTTATGCTGTGATATTTGATTAGTAGCACCCCAAATCTTGCTTCCGCTAAACTGTGATTTTGGGGGTGTTACAGATTGGTATCAGAGCCTAAGGTTATAGCAAACTAGGTTGCATTTAGTGGGCCTAGACTATGACCGTTAGGCAGTATTTCCTCATTAGGTATGACTGGTTCGGGAATTACATCATACGACAACATAGCCTGATCAACTATGTACAATTAAGGAAAGATGATGTGAAACCTGAAAGGGGTTATATTGAACAGGAATACACTAGTTGACTCTGACCACGAGAGAAATAGAACCGATACTTGGTTGTGCTAGACACACTAGGCTATGTTATATGCTATATATATATATATATATATAAGTTGGCCTCATTCTTTCTAACGCTTTGTCTCAGAATGGCAAACACACCACCAAGTTCATCACGCTCGTATCCGCATGGAACACGAAACCCAAGGGTGGCTAGGAGGGACGCCCGTTCACCTCGAACCAGCCCATATCCTATTCACCTCACTCTACCGGACTTAGCCGCTAGGGTGTACCATCACGACCAACGACTCCATGAAATGGATATCGAGCTCCAAGAAACTCGCGAGAACTGGAGACTCACAGCAATGGAGTGAATCGAGTAAGTCTCCGAAGATCAGGATCACACTGTTACCACCATGAACACTCTTCAGAATCAGGTGGGAGACACAGTTGAAACCATGGAGGTTGTCCACAACCAAGTGATTGGCAACCGAAACAAAATCTCTGTCCTGCAATCAAGACTCCATCAGTGCGAGACACGTCAAAGGGAAACCGAGGACGCCCTCCGAACGGCCAACAGACTCGCAGAATCTGTGGACCACCTCAACGCACTGCTGCCACAGCTCAATCTACGCCGGAATTAGCTTAGGCTGAATCTGTATCCTATTATGCTTTCGTAGGACCTATGTAATTTGACCGGATGAAACAATTCCCGACATCTTTTGTATTTACTATATTATGTAACCCTCTAGAACTCATGCCTTGTATCTAATCTAATTATCTAATGAAATATGGGAATATGGTTATCACGTCACTCTGTTCTCGTATATTCCATCATATACACATGAGATATATCATAAATTCGTACAAATCTCTTATTTTCCCTTTTCTTGTTCTCCTTGTTCAGCATCATGCCTCCCCGACGCCAGGTCACCCTCAGCGAAACGGAAATAGCGGATCTAATTGCCCGCAGTGTGGCCCAAGCCTTGGCTACCCAAACACCTATTCCTAGTAGCGAAGATACAGCTACCAATGGGCCTCAACCCAAACCCTGCTCTTACAAAGACTTTCAGAACTGCAAACCCTTGAGCTTTGCAGGTACCGAAGGAGCAATCGGTCTAGTAGGCTGGATCGAGAAAATCGAATCTGTATTCCTTATTTGCAACTGCACAGAAGGAGACAAGGTCAAGTTCTCCGCCAGTACATTTTCTGACACCGTCCTCACCTGGTGGAACACCTATGCCCAGACTGTGGGTATTGCAAATGCTTACAAACTCTCATGGGATGAGTTAAAGCAGCTGTTGAGGGGCGAGTATTGCCCCAGAGATGAACTGAAGCAGCTGGAAGTAGAGTTCTGGAACCACAAAATGCAGGGTGATGACATCACGGGTTATACCAACCGTTTTCACCAACTGGCACTTCTGTGCCCATCCATGGTCGATCTCGAGTATAAGAGGATCGAGAAATACATAGATGGACTCCCCGACAAACTTCAAGACCTGGTGACTTCATCCAAATCGGGTGCTATTCAGAGCGCCATTCGTATGGCTCACGAACTAACGGCCAACTCTGTCCGTCGTGGCACAACTTCAACCCCAACAACAAACAACAAGCGTAAGTGGGAAGGAAGCCCCAATTCCTCCAACCAAACCTTCAACAAAAAGCCTGAGTCTGTTAAGGCTTATTCCTCGGGATCTACTGAGAGGAAAGGGTACGTCGGGAACAAACCTTACTGTTCCAAATGCAACCGCCATCATGACGGTTCCTGCCCTTGTACTAATTGCAAAAAGTTCGGGCACTTGGCCAAGGATTGCCGAGCCAACACCCCTACCCCCAACCCTAATACGCGGAAGACTTGCTTTGGGTGCGGAAATCCAGGGCATTTCAAGAGTGACTGCCCCAAGCTGAAAAACAACAACAACAAGAACAACAACAACGCTCGAGGAAGAGCTTATGTGCTGAAATCAGGGGAAGCCCGTCAAGACCCTAATGTGGTCACGGGTACGTTCCTTCTCAACAATTTAACTGCTACTGTCCTATTTGATACTGGTGCTGATAAAAGCTTTATGTCTGATAAATTCTATCCACTACTTGACACTACACCTATAGCCTTAGATTCTAAGTACACAGTAGAATTGGCAAACGGAAAACTTATTGAGGCCAACAGTGTGATACCTAATTGCACTTTAAATCTAGCTAATGAGCTCTTCTCCATTGATTTGATACCCATGGAGATCGGCAGCTTTGACATCATCGTCGGTATGGATTGGTTATCCAAGCACCGAGCCGAAATAGTTTGTTTTGAGAAAATCGTCCGAATCCCTCTCGTCACCGGTGGAACCTTAGTCATACAAGGGGAGACCGGCGGGACAAGCCTAAACATCATTTCTTGCATGAAAACCCGAAAATACTTGCGAAAAGGGTACCAAACGATCCTCGCACATGTTATGGAGAAAAAGTCGGAGGAGAAGCGACTGGAGGATGTGCCAATTGTTCGGGACTTCCCAGAAGTCTTCCCTGAAGACTTGCCTGGCCTTCCACCACCGAGACAAGTCGAATTTTCTATTGATCTTGTGCCCGGTGCAACCTCGGTGGCACGAGCACCTTACCGACTAGCCCCATCCAAGCTTCAGGAGTTGTCTACTCAGTTACAGGAACTCCTGGATAAGGGATTCATTCGACCAAGTTCCTCACCTTGGGGAGCTCCGGTCTTATTCGTGAAAAAGAAAGACGGTTCTTTCCGCATGTGCATCAACTATCGTGAACTTAACAAGTTAACTGTCAAAAACCGTTACCCACTTCCTCGCATTGATGACCTGTTTGACCAATTTCAGGGGTCGAGTTTTTATTCTAAGATCGACCTCCGGTCGGGTTATCATCAACTTCGAGTTCGAGACTCCGACGTCCCAAAAACAGCTTTCAAAACCCGCTATGGACATTACGAATTTCAAGTAATGCCTTTTGGCTTAACCAACGCACCAGCTGTATTCATGGACCTTATGAATCGGGTTTGTAAACCCTATCTAGATAAGTTTGTCATCGTGTTCATTGACGACATCTTGATCTACTCGCGCAACGAAACCGAACATGGCCAACACCTGAAAACCATCTTGGAATTACTCAGACACGAGGAGTTATACGCCAAGTTCTCCAAGTGTGAGTTCTGGATGCGAACAGTACAATTCCTAGGGCATGTCGTTGACAGTCAAGGGATACGTGTTGATCCAGCCAAGATTGAGGCCATTAAGTGCTGGGAAGCACCAACCACACCAACCGAGGTACGACAATTCTTAGGTCTCGCCGGATACTATTGACGATTCATGGAGAATTTCTCCAAAATAGCCTTACCCTTAACCTCACTGACTCAGAAAGATAAGAAATTCGATTGGACCGACAAACAAGAGTCAGCCTTCCAATTACTGAAACACAAACTCTGCAGTGCGCCAATCTTGTCCCTACCCGAAGGCACCGATGACTTCGTGGTTTACTGCGACTCCTCACACCAAGGACTTGGGTGCGTGTTAATACAACGGGAGAAAGTCATTGCCTATGCCTCACGACAACTGAAGGTTCATGAGAAAAACTATACGACACACGACCTGGAATTAGGCGCCGTGGTTTTTGCGCTAAAAATCTGGAGACATTACCTTTACGGTACGAAAAGTACCATCTTTACCGATCACAAAAGCCTCCAACACATATTCGATCAAAAGGATCTAAACATGAGGCAACGTCGTTGGGTCGAGTTACTTAATGACTACGACTGCGAAATCAAATACCATCCAGGCAAGGCGAACGTAGTCGCCGATGCCTTGAGCCGAAAAGAGCGAGTGAGTACCCTTCGGGTCTGAGCCCACAGTATTACCATCCGCAGCGATCTCGTCACCCAGGTTCTTGCCGCTTAACTCGAAGCACCTAAACCTGAAAATGTCATCGATGAAGCCCTGCGAGGCATGGATAAACAATTTGAAATCAAACCTGATGGAACTCGGTACTTCTCTAACCGGGTATGGGTACCAAAATTCAGAAACTTACGAGTTTTGGTGATGACTGAAGCTCACAAATCTCAATATTCTATACATCCTGGTTCTGAAAAGATGTATCACGACATCAAAGGATTGTATTGGTGGCCTAACGTGAAAGCTGACATCGCCATGTACGTCAGTAAATGCCTAACTTGTTCCAAGGTCAAGGCCGAGCACCAAAGACCCTCAGGATTGCTCCAACAACCTGAAATCCCTCAATGGAAATGGGAGCAACTTTCAATGGATTTTATTACCAAACTACCGAAAACTTCGAACGGTCGCGATACAATTTGGGTGATTGTAGATCGTCTCACGAAATCTGCCAATTTCCTAGCCATCAAGGAAACTGACAAGATGGAGCGTTTGACTCGCATCTACATCAAAGAAATTGTTTCACGACACGGTGTACCTATCTCGATCATCTCGGATAGGGACAGTCGTTTTACTTCTAACTTTTGGCAATCACTACAAAAATCTCTCGGTACTCGTTTGGATATGAGTACTGCTTATCATCCGCAAACTGACAGCCAAAGCGAATGAACTATTCAAACACTGGAGGACATGCTACGCGCCTGCGTAGTTGACTTCGGTAAAAACTGGGAAGATCACTTGCCTTTGTGCGAATTCTCCTACAACAACAGTTACCATACTAGCATCAAGGCCGCACCGTTTGAGGCACTCTACAGACGTAAGTGCCGATCACCTATCTGCTGGACTGAGGTGGGGGATACCCAGCTCACTGGTCCAGAAATCATTCACGAAACCACCGAGAAAATTGTTAGTATCCAAAACCGACTAAAGGCCGCACGTGATCGTCAGAAAAGTTACGCTGACGTGAGACGCAAACATCTTGAGTTCCAGGTTGGGGACAAGTTACTCCTTAAGGTGGCACCATGGAAAGGTGTTATTCGATTCGGAAAACGAGGAAAACTGAACCCTAGGTACATTGGACCATTTGAAATTCTCGAGAGGATTGGTCCAGTGGCGTATCGACTACAGCTACCTACCGAACTTAGTAGCGTACATCCTACCTTTCACATTTCTAACCTAAAGAAATGTCTGTCTGACGAGACACTGATTGTACCACTCGACGAAATACAAATTGATGATAAACTTCACTTTGTCGAGGAACCCGCGGAAATAATGGACCGTGAGGTCAAGCGTTTAAAACAGAGTCGTATTCCCATTGTCAAGGTCAGGTGGAATTCGAGGTGCGGTCCTGAATTCACTTGGGAACGGGAAGACCAAATGCGACTGAAATATCCACACTTGTTCACAGACTCTACTCATACGACTTGAGCTCAATTTCGGGACGAAATTCTCCTAACAATGGGAGAATGTAACAACCGCCAATTTAGGACTTTGGATTAGTGCCTAACTACTTGTAATTTCATGTATTTAGTTTTTTATTAATCTAAATATACGAGACTTTTGTGAAATTACCTACACGCGTACGTGATTCGTTTAAATCGTACGCTTACCAAACGGAAGAGATCCTATAAAAAATTTAGATTGGACATTGGTGACAAAAACTTTTAAATAATTTGGAATTAACCAAACAAACATTATTTGCTTTAATATATTGTGAAAATATATTACACGTATCTAGTATCGTTTAAAAACACTCCGAACGCGACGAGAGCACACGAAACGCGCCTAACAACGGGAAGTAATTCAAGTTATATTTTTATAACTCATTATTAAGTATTATGGTAAAATACTTCGGCTAAAAATATTTCGGATACACTTTAACATATAACGTGAAACAACATTTAAACAACCACGGGATTTAACCGACAACGAACCGTGATATAAAATTCGGAAACACAAACCAGCGAGCCAAGACCCAAATGGGTCGGCTCAGACCCGCGGACCCAAACCAAACCGACCCATGACCCACCCCTTTTAAAACCCTTTGTTTCCTTCTTTTCTCATTTACACCAAACACACATACATACACTCTCTTCTCTCCTTCTCACTCTCAAAATGCAGCCCCAAACCACCCCAAAAACGTCACCCAAAAACTCATCATCTTGCGGAGTTGATTCAAGGAGAAACGATCACCATCTCGAGCTCTCCATCTTCATCTTCTCCATTTTCGATTTCGTGGTAAGGTACTTCAAAACTCTTTTAAATTACTTAGGAAGCTTTTGTTTACATGCTAGAACGTTTACTCAACAAAGATTTGCCCAAAAATCGACTTGAAAATGCATTTTCATGAAAAAGTGTTCGAACAGCTCGTTCTGCGAACCGAGATCTGTTCGTCCTGCGAGGCGAACCCAATTGCGAACCGAAAATTGAACTCGCGAACCCAACTGCGAACCGAACCCACCTGCGGGTAGGCTTGCGAGTCGACTTGCGAGTTGACCTGCGAGCCGACCTGCGATTTGACTTGCGAGTCGACCTGCGAGTGGACTTGCGAGTTGACCTGCGAGTTGAACTGGGAGTCTACTTGCGAACCGAACCTTGTGTTGCGAACTGAATTCAGTTTGCAGCCTACTGCCTTGCGAGCCGAACTCGGCTCGCACCGCGAACTCAATTCGCACCACTATTTCAGTCCATAACCCGACTTGACCAATTTTCCGAATTTAAATCCTAGATACGATTTTTAATAAAACGATATACATAATAATAACACTCTCGGATTATTTTTACAAACCGTCACCAACGAGCCGTACTTGTTTTCAAAATACAAACGGTTTACTAAACAAACACTTGGACACGTCCTAGTTGAGTGGACAACTAGCATGGGTGATCTTTTAAGACACCAACCCGTTTACTTGTTTACTTACAACCTGGTGCGTTACGGACGCCAAAAGGTTGCAGGATTCTGAGAATCGATACACAGACTTACAACCGCTTTACCTGGTTGATTACACATACGTATTTACTGGACTCAGGTGAGTCTCATAGCCCCACTTTTACTGTTTTACTTATGGGGTGAGATACATTGCTTATTTTTATGAACACGATTACTGAATTACATGTTTACCAAACGGAATTGCATGAGTTTTCTCACCATTTATTTGGGGAAGCCTCCTCATCATATATCGTTAGTTATGTACTTAAGCGCGAACACTAGTTAATGGATCCATTAGGGAAATGACCCTCCCCGCCCTGGGTAGTAGCGCTACCACGAACCGTTCTGTATAAACGGGCGACTATTATTCGTTACTGATGCTTGCTCAATTTCGAGCATGTCACGGGAGCAAATTTATTATTTACGGGTTAAGCTTCGATTATGAGCCTCATGGCAATGGTATAATTTACTTACTTTACATTGCGAGATTGCAAATAACTGATTTACGCCTGCGGGCATTATTAATGAAATCTTGTGTTCAAACACTTACATTATTTACAAACCTGTGAGATTCACCAACATTCGTGTTGACCTTTTTAGCCTTGTATCTCAGGTACACATACGGAGTAGGATTCCCTCAGGACCTAGCTAGAGTCGCATGATTTCTACTTTGCATTTAACGGAGATTCTTAGCATTATCTTTTGTACTTATCATGATTATGTAATAGAATCTCCCGCTTTATACGCGGACTCTAGGGAACTTCATTTTGTAACCGGAAATACTATGTTTCAAACATTTTATGTATGGAAATGTAACTATTTACAAAAGTTGCATATAGATGTCGTTTGCTTTACTTTTGTGCAGTGATATTTGATTAGTAGCACCCCAAATCTTGCTTCCGCTAAACTGTGATTTTGGGGGTGTTACAATAAGTCTTGGTCACTTAGTCGTAGTTCGTTTGGCCTTAACTTCTTCATTCTAGGTCCATTTTCAGCACTCTTTATGCCCATGTTTAATTACCTGAAGATCACAATGAGATAAATTAAGAACAGTTTCGAGGTAATGTATTTAATGAGTACATAGAAAGTGATTGTATCGTTTATGCTCTTTTTTATTCGTTATTTGGTCATTTTAATTGATTTTTACGCAACTCCTTAATTTTAGCCTTGATGATGATTTGTAATAAAAAGGCATCGATATTGAGTGTTTTCGTCATGTTTGGGGCTAAAAAGATGGGAATTATGTACGTAAAAACGTGAATTTTTACGGTGCATCAAATATCCCACACTTAGACATTGATTGTTCTCAAGCAACACTTCAATTATCCTTACTAAAAAAATGTTTTTAGGCCTGATTTTTTTCGAATTAAGATATTTTAAGAACAACCATTTCTTCACAAAAATAACTTGTTTCAGAAACTAGAGATAAACAAGATATTTGTTCCAGAAATAAGAAATAATCATCTTTGGGCATGCTTCTTATTCTCGTGATCTTTAGCATGCACATGACTAGGCAATCTTACCAGGTGGTCACTCAATTCACTCAAAAGTGTATCAGGTTTCCTATTATTCTAAAGAAATGAAATCGCTCAATAGCCAGTCATGCAACATTCATCGTCATAGGCTTGATCGAGAATAAAATCTCCACCACTTAGGTGAGGACGGTACTAATTATCCCAAGACATTCATCGGGTTTTAGTGTGAAATGATGGATAAAGGGGTATGGATAGTGGATATTTTTAAGGTTGAAGGGTTTTGCTTATCTCAGGACTTTCTAAGCTTATGAAAAATATTTATTTAGGTATACGGAGACAAGAACGAGGATAAAAGGGAATCTTAAGTAGCTATATTGACTTCTATCTTCAACGAGATTTGATGTTTTGGGGAGCAGTAATATTTGATTGATAGCGGAGTGCTTTTAGCTTTATTTGAAGTAACACATCTTTTTGTTCCTTTGGAACTTCTCTGCCACAAAATTTCTAAGGTATTTTGATTTTTTTTCTTTCTAATTTTATTTTATTTTTCACGCTCTTTAGAGATCCTTGTTTGGCTCATATTTTTCCTTTTGGTACGGCTCCGATTTTCCAAGTGCCAATTTTTCACACTTTAAGATTTCTTGATATTATATTTGAACTTTAGGAACTCACAAGAGAGACAATCTTTTGGGGAAACGCGGGAGAGTAAAATGTGGAATTTAATAAATAGCATTTTTCATAACCTTAAAAGTTCATGAGATAAGTTTTGGGAATTTTTGGAGAGAGTGGGTTGTAAGATGTGGGTTTTGACAAAAGAAATTGGTTATGGCGCAACAGGGTTTATCAAGCGGATCATCGATACTAAAAATGAGTATCGGCGGGGTTAGGCTTGAAGAGATATGAGAAAATGGGTTTATTTCCTAGGGTATGTCAAGGTCATCTAATTACACCTTTACCGCGTACAATAGTCACCAACATGGTCTCGATAGGCATACCAGAGCAAGTTCTAATTCAGAATTACATGCATCGGCACACACAACAAATGAATAGTGAAGCATTTAAAATGAATGTTTTATATAGGCCCAAAATACCTCACTGCAATTAATATGAGTTGTATGTGCTCAGTCATGTGCTACTCGTAAGATTATCATTTCTTAATTTGAGAAAATTTTACCTTATTTACTCTATTTTCCAAAATAACTTACTCATATTAAAAATGGTTCCTCTTAAAGATATCAACATTAAAAAATAGCAGAGTTAACTGAATGAGTAACGTATCTACTGTCTAAGTTAAGCTCAAACTTTTCTTTGTTTTATGCTAAAATTTTAAAAAATTTGATCAATTATTGAAGTGAGGAACATTTCCTGAGTTGCTATTTGGACATAAAAATCTATCAGGTATTCTATACCGTTATCCCACACTTAGAGGAACATTGTCCCTTCTCTTTAGTGGAGTTTTTACTGGACGTAGAATCCCACACTTAGAGTTTAAACATGTAAGAAAATGTTTCTCAAGTGTTTGTTTTGGGATGAAATCCCACACTCAGTGATAAGCTTAGGATATGGTATAGATTACTTTTTATTAATTTAACAGTACTAAGTAAAGCAGAAAGATAAAAACGGAGAAATGATGAAGAAACTTTCCAGATAGCTAAAACTGAAAGTCTGAATTTATGACAAAAGAACTTGAAGTCTTCATGTTGTGGCATTTCTGTGAGAATTATCCATCTTTTAGGGGCATGCTTTTAAATATGGACTTCATAATCACCACATCTTATTGCACGACTTGCCTCCAGAGAAGCGCTTCTTTTAGAGTTGAGAGCTCGACTTTCCTTCCTTATGGATTAGTGGGTGGTGGAACTTCCAGGGCCAATGGTGCTGGAACTTCCAGGGCCAATGGTGCTGGAACTTCCAGGGCCAATGGTGCTGGATGGTGGAACCTTGGAATAGAATCTTAAGAAATGGAGAGTGATGACCTGAGTGATGTTTGGGATCCTTTCCACATGGAGAGGGAAACTCTCAAAGTGTTTTTCAACAACCCTTTGTAACTGGAGTAAATCCAAGGTGATATCATCGACTGAATTTGAGATGATTCCATTGGGATCAAAGATGAGGATCCCATTGGTTTTAACAATCTCACGCTCAAGACGTTCTTGCCTCAGCGAATCCATGAAACCAAAGAAGCGCAGATGTATGTCCTCGTGGTCTGCTGTGCTGGGGTTTCTACCCTGGTGAAGCTATTTTTGAGGATCGGAGTTCGTGAGGTTGGAATTTTGAAAGAATTTCATGATTCTGTAGTAAACCTCACGTAGACCATCATGAAATAGCTGTCCGTGTTCTTTCGAGGGAACTGTGTCAAAGATTTCCATAAGTCATTCTGTGATAAAGTTCACGGTGTTGATTATCGTACCTTCTGTCATAAAAGATGGGATGTAACATGTCCTTTCGTCGAAACTCACGTACTCAAGCTTTTCGATAATCTTGTGGGTGTGGTGTTCAATGGTGCTGTGGATGTAAAACCTATGAGGTGAGGTGTTATCAATGTGGTTGTTATCGGATATAGAGTCCATCAATCCCTTGAGATCATTCATCATCTGAATATCTACTTCTTCATCAGGATTCCCAGAAGCAGTCTAAATTGTATATGTAAGAGTGTAACAATCCAATTTGCTGGTTTGAATATGAAAATGCCGACTTGATTAGCACTTCATATACCTTGCCATGTATGATTCTCCGATCCTGGAAGGACTCTAGCTTGTCTGCACAGGGTTCGTCATTGTCATGATGTTCTTGCAGGAGCTGAGTTGCGAGATCCTCGGCGAAGGCATGGATGCGGTTTTGCAGAAATTGGGGACTCCGAGAGTTATTAGTTCTATAAACCGTATACTCAGCATCAATTTCTTCGATCAATTCTATCTGTCGCGGAGTATACTCATTTGTTTAGTCTCTGATAATTGCCATTATCATCCGAAAGTCATCCTCAAATCTTTCGATATCACTGATCATCTCTTCATGAGTAGAGACAACTTGAATTTGGATAATCTCGAGAGGTGGGTCAGGAATGGCAGGAGAAGCGTGGAAGTGGATGGAGCGGGTATCTATCAATATGTCCATAAAAACGACGCCATCCTCGTCACTGTCTACTGCTGGAGTGTCTACATCCTGAGAATCAGGAAACTCTATAGCATCGAATGGTGGCCAGGTTTTGTTGGTGATTTGTGATACCCACTGAGAACAGTCCATCTTAATGTCTCTTTCCTCCCGAGTGTCAAAATCGCAGCTGGATGGATGTTCCTCCTATTTTATACTTAGTACAAGACAGAGCCTTGAGTAGTCTGGATTCTTTATAAGTTGTGATCATCTTCTGGAGCCTATCTCTTAGCTCTGGAGGTTGCTTTGACATATTAATGGTTTTTTCAATGTTTAGCAAAGAGTGAAGTTGGGATGAAATGAGAGGCTTAGTAGGATCAACCAAAGATGCTATGAGTTTTTTCATGGAAAATTCAAACTCAGCATCGTGGGAGAAATCAATCAATGGTTTTTCTTCTGAATCATTATCTGACACAGTGATGGATTTTCAGTGTATTCGAGTTGCATGATTTCCTGTGCTGGAAAATGAGAATCAGGGAAGTATTCTTGAGGTGGTGTGGATTGATATTCGTCCTCCTCCTCTTCTTCTATTTCTTTCTCTTCTTCCATTTCCTCTTCCGTATTGGCTTCTGAGTCCGAGTCTTCCATCTCTTCTGATTCATCTGTTTCAGAGATGAGACAGGTTTGATCATCGGGTACATATGTGCCTAAATCTTCTCGAATACATCATCGTCGGATGTAATTCTGTTAGTCGATATTGTGTATATCTCAGCATGCTCTAGATGAGAATTATCAGCCTGGTCAACTTGGAAGGATATAGTCTCTCCATGTGCTAGAAGGCTAATAGTCTGCGAGTATACATCAATGATAGCGCGATCATTGTTCATGAAAGGCATGCTTAGGATGATTGGTATATTGATGTTTTCCTGTATATCCATCACTACAATGTCAATGGGGAAAAAGAATTTATCAACCTTAACTATTATGTTCTCAGCTATTCCTCGTGGATATCGAATTGATTGATCGGCTAGTTGCACGCTCATCTTTGTTGGCTTAAGTTCTCCTAATTCTTATATGACATATAGAGAGTAAGGCATGAGGTTGATGTTGGCTCTAAGATTCGCCAAGGAGCGGATCATGCCTGACCGATAGATAGAACAGGGCAAGGTAAAACGACCAGTCTCTCCTAATTTTTCGAGTAAGGTACTTTGTATGATGGCTGAACATTCCGCGTTCAGAGGGATTTTAGATACGTTAGGTATCTTATCTTTGGTGGAAATCATTCGTCTTATGTAATTGGTACCGGAATGTATTCTAGACACGGCGTCTAAAAATTTTGAATCGAGTTTGAAAGAGTTGACCTTGTACTTTTGCTTTAGATGATTAGAAAATGGGATTTTCACCTCTCTTTTTGGAGTGGGTATGGTTGTGGTCTCAATTGTCTTTGGGATAGGAGATTCTTCCTTCACCGGAGAGGGGGTAGTAGCTTAGCTCGGTGCCACTTGTGGGTTTTTAGAGGTTACTTGTTTGGCTTCTTCTATGTGTGGGTTGTGAATAGTATTGCTTGGAAGGGTTCCTTGGCATCTAGTGTCAAGACGCTGAGCCAACTGACTGATTTGGTTCTCAAGGCTCTTAAGAACCGAGAGTTGGTTTCTGATGAACAAGTCAGTTTGGTCTTGCCTTGCAGTTGTTTCTGATTGAACAGTTTTTGACCCTCGATAAATTTTGTGAGATTATCATCCTGACTAGTAATGAGCACAATGGTCTTTGTGGCATCACTAGGTGGCTGGCATCTAGTGAAGTTAATGATAAGGGTTGGTTATTGTTACACCTGGTCAAAAAGTCAATTTTCGCGCCAAATTTAAACTTCAAATAATGGTATTTTTATATGCAAACAAATCACATTTGAATGAACGCTGGATAAAACGTCCGAACTTCGGTGACAAAATTTCATAACTAATATTTTATTAGTTGCAATAAACATTATACATTGGAGGAAAAATATTAAACATTCAAAAATGTAAGTCGTTAAAATTTAAAACGCATTCTGGTAATCTAAAACCGCGCGAAAATAATCTATTAAATTTTAGTTTCAAAATAGTATTCTTATAAAATACTTAACTCGAAAACATCTCAAATTAATATAAACGAATTTTAGAATTTAAAATACTATTTTAAATTACGATCGGCTACAAAAACACAGGCATTTTGTACTGTGGCTGGAGACCATAGTCCCCTAAGATGGGGATCTGAGTTTTGACAAAAACCCAAATCCCCACCTCATTTCACCATCTTTTTCTTCTTTTTCATCTATCTTTCTCTCTAACACTAACAACAACAACTACAACCAACAATAACAATAACAATAACAATAATCAACAACAACATCATCATCATCACCATCATTTTCGGAATCATCATCAACAAGAGCAACAACAAACATCCATCACCATCATCTTCATCTTCTTCATCTTCAAGATCACCATCATCATCCTCAAACCCTCGATCTTCAAATCGTAAGGAATTACACGCTCTTCTTTGTTATTTCTTGTTAAAAACACTTAATATATCATGTATTAACATTATAACAACAAGATTTGGCCTAAAAATGGGCTAGATTGCGTTTTTGGGTGAAAACCCGTCGAACAGACGGAAGTGTCACCCACAGACCAGCAGCTCAGCGCCACTTACCTAAGTGACGCATGTAAGTGTCGCATATAGTGACGCATCTTAGTGTCGCATGGAAGTGTCGCATTTAGTGATGCAAATAGTGACGCCTTTGAGTGTTGCCTTAAGTGACGCCTCTTAGTGACGCCCTAGCAAGTGACGCTACCCTCTCTAGTGTCGCCTATAGAGACACTTGCCTAGTGTCGCCTAAAACAGAAAATACACATTTTTCACTAAGTGTCGAAACTCAAATTTTACCGCCTAATATTACTCCAAAATGAAATTTCGGAGCATTTTCACTAAAGCAATATAGTAGAAATAAAAATTTTCCAAGCTAACTTGGCAGCTTAATCCCAACCAGGGGCTCTGCCCCTTGGACCCCACCAGGGGTTGCCACCCCTTGGACCCCGCTACCAGGGGCGCTGCCCCTGGACTGCCGTACACAGTTTTCAAACCTGAGCGATGAACGAATATTTGCACAACTCGCATAGACAAATTGATTTGTCTCTTACTTATATAACCTCACGTGTTTAGGACACTAGGAGGTTACCATCCGAATGACACGCGTATCTTAGGATCGCTGACAACTTACAGGTGAGTTCATAGCCCCACTCTTTCAACTGTTTTACTGTTTTCGGGGTGAGACGCATGCTCAATTATGATTTTCGAATTATAATAATAAACCTTTATAACTCACACTTAATCATATTACAGTTATGTGATACAAATGTGTAATACTTAGAAATTACATCCATCATAATGCTATTGAACAAAACCACTGCTTAACCTAGTTAGGTTATGATTATACTTTGGTCATATCATCGCGGGACAATATCATGGAATACATTAGAACTAGTTAGTTCTACCCACATTGGACAACATCTAGATTTTTACAGGATTAGTTTTCCTTTTAGGAACTGAGACTGCCAATACACTCCAGGATCTTTAGAATGGAATTGTACTTAAACAAACGTTAATCACGAACCTCAATATACTTGCTAGGCTGAGGCTAGGAGTATACGTTAGTATAGATTCCTTATACTAATGCAAAACAACTAGGTGATGATTAATCATACCTAGGCTTATTGCAACACAAGACATAGTTAAGTACTGTATATGTATACTTAGCTACAATAAATCAATTTCATGTGCTACGTGATACCCTATCTGAGGTATTTGTTAATTCAACTTATATATATATATATATATATACATATATATACATGCTTGTACTTCATCGCGAGCACTTGGTGTCATCTACAATTTAGTTATGTATATAGGTATACATACACGCATACAAACACAATCAAATTAGTCGGGCATGTCATAGTATTGCCGGCTCTCATTTACACTAGTCGGACATGTTGTAGTACTGTCGGCTCTCAATTACTCAAGTCGGATATGTCATCGTACTGTCGGCTCAATTACTCATGTCGGACATGTCGTTGTACTGTCGACTCAATTTCTCAAGTCGGGCATGTCGTAGTACTGCCAGCTCAATTACATACTTTGCTTGCGAGCAATTCGGTCGATGCCAGATGGGCACAAAATGATGCCACGGTAAAGTGGGCACAAAATGATGCCACAGTATTGCAGTGGGCACAAGTACGATATCGCGGTAAAGCGATATACTCGATGGATGGGCGAGCTTATGCTCGTGATCTACACACATATACGGATGGGCGAGCTTATGCTCGTGATCTGTAGAATTAATGGATCGGTGAACTTTCGCGTGAGGCCGTCAATTCAGTATTTGACTAAATACTCAATCATAGTCCGTGGGACTACAATTATGTTGCTGGATGTAACATGCTATGCCAAGTGGCACATCAATTATTACACAACATCATATGATGTGGTCATACAATTACCCGATAGTCCTTAGGCATGTATTGCCTCACATTGATAGATTACTTAATACCTGATAGGTATCCAGGCATGGAATGCCTCAAATGTTTATGTACTTAGGTACACATCACGGTCACTTAGGTATGAGATACTTTGTAGGATGTATACACATTGGTGTTACAACTTCAATACAATACATATCAAAATCGTAGATTTTGAACTACATTTCAAAACATATAAGGTTTATTCTTTATGTTTCAACTAACAATCCTATGCACTCACCAGCTTTATAGCTGACTCATTTTAGCATGTGTTCTCAGGTGCCCAACAGGATTAGGGTTGCTACAAGATATGCTAGCTCGAGTCGCATGTTTTCAAACAACTGGATTTCTCTGCATAACTTTTGTATTACAAATTATGTATTGAAAATATTTTGTGAAATCGCAACTTGTATACACTTTTATTTTCGGAATGTATAATTATTTTCAAACGTCTCATTTAGAGTTGTTCATTATTTACCTTTGTGCTTGAGATATTTGATTTGGTAACACCCAACCCGACCACTTCCGCAACTTGAAATTCGAGGGTGTTACAGTTATAAGTGATTTGTGGTTGTTGTGGGTAGGTTTGGTATCTAGGTTGGTATTTGGGTTGAAAGGTTGGTTGGGTGTTTCACGAAGGGTATTGAGTGCCTCGATTCCTAGGTGGAGAAGTTCGAGCGAAACCACGTGAATTTTGTGGTCCAGCTGGGAATTGTGCGTAGTAGACCGTGTCATCAGCTGGATCTTCATATTCAACTTGATATTCTTCCATGGGAAGGTAAGCATCTGGCAAGCCTGAACTTGGTGGATCTGCTGCGGTTGTTTCTTCAGCTCTCCTAACTGTTTCATCAATGACTCAATCTGCTCACTTAAGGATTTGATTGTTTCGGGTTGAATTTGGTTATAGGAGGATATCGGTAATGATGAGGATTGCTAATCTTTCTTCTAGTCATGATGGTGCATCGTCATATTCTCGATCAGGTTCCAAGCTTCTTCGTCCGTAAGTTGCATGAAGTTGCTTTGAGCGGCGGCGTCAAGGGTAATGCGATGGTTTAGAACAAGACTGTCGTAAAACATGCATAACTGGGCAATGTTTTCGAATTGGTGGTTTGGACAATTCTTTTGAAGGCTCTTGAATCGTTCCCATGCCATGTAGATAGATTCATCATAAGCTTGGTGGAAGTTTGTGATGTCATTCTTGAACTTGATTTGTTTAGACGGAGGAAAATACTTGGTTAGGAATTTGGTAGCCATATCCGTCCATGAGGTGACTTATCCGGTCTCAATTCCCTCAAACCATGTTTGGGCATGAACAGCGAGAGAATAGGGGAACAAGTATAGACGGACTATATCCTGCTCAACCCCGTTCTGCTTGTAAGAGGTTAAAAGGCAAATGTTTACCCGGTAAATATATTCCCAAAAGCATTTCAGTACAATGGATGTGAGTGATTCTCACACCTCATCCCTTTACATCAACGAAAAGACTACATAAAAAGGACACAACCACTAAGCAATATTTGACTTAACATAAATTAAACAAAGAACCACACTACTTAACCCTTACTATCCATTTTTCTATCATGAAGACTCATGTAATCAGCAATCTCACTATCCACAGGATCCAGAATGTCATCTTCATCATCCTCACCCGTAACATAGGAAGTAGGAACATCAGTACTATAAACTTCATTCCAACGAGAAGACAAGTTGGAGGTATTGTTAGTGCTATCATCAGTAGAAGTCACCTTCTTCCCACGATCTTCCTTCTTATTAGCCATCTGATCACTTGAAGAAACCGTACTATCCAATTTAGAATCTAATTTATTCAAAGCCTCAAAGGAGTTAGATGTTTTAGTCGTACCAACCTCCTTTTTCTTCTTAGGAACAAACACCTGTTTTTGTTTTTGTTTTTTTTTTGGGTAAAGGGGAGTAAACCCTGGAAAATATTATAAAATAATGAAAAGCGTTACAATTATAAAGATGTGAAAACCACAAAACTTAGCCTAAAATAAGACTAAGACATACACATGACATGTCATGTGTATGACATTCAGCAAAGCACAACCTCTAATAACAAAGCAAAACATGCAAACAGAAACTAGAAACCAAGCAATCAGCCATTGTTGACTCATGGGAAACATCAGCTCAGCTTAAGAAAAACATAACCTCCTGGGAAGCTTACACCTCTCCATAGTTCGGAGAGTTCTAAACGAAGGCTTGAAAGTGAATGACACCATCTTTAACCTAATTGTGTGAATAATAACATCAGTCACCTCAATCCTCAATTGAAGATCGAGTACCTCTAGAGAAAAGTCGAAAATTCTGTTCTTGCCAAATAAAATAAACCGTAGCTGCCAAGACCAAACGGGACACTACATAATCAATGTTTTTCACAGCGAAATCAGAAAAGAAAAACGGCTTTAGTTCTTCAAAGTTATCCAAAACAATCTGCATATCAGCAAAACTAGAAACTCTGAACCAAACCTGTGAAGAAAAAGAACACTCAAAAAATAAGTGAGCATTTGAATCAGGGCATGATCTACAAAGATGGCACCGAAGCAGGTTTAAGTCGACCGAAGGGCCGACATCCCATTGCCGTATCTTCAGCTTCCTTTTTAAAACAAGTCAAAGGTAGAAAGCATGGCGTGGAATACAGTGAGAAAACCAGACCACACGAGCCCACTCCACCACTATACCCCTTGGCCGAATAGAATCCCAAACAGCAGCAACCGAAAAATCAGAAAAATCACCTTCAAATTCCGCCACATTAGTTTATCCAGATCCAAAGTAAGGGAAGGAACATCTATTTGAGAAAGAAATGGATACTTCTGGAGCCAAAAAATTGGCCATATCCAAGAAGCACCCTCCATAAGATCAGCAACACTATCCGTAGTCGTGAAGCCAGGACGAGTAATATCACGATTACTTGTGAAAACCCGAGCAATAGGACAATGAATGTTCCAAGTATCATACCAAACTGAAGCAGACCTACCATCACCAATTTTATACCAACAAAAAGGCCGGATGAGATCTCTAATTTCCAGTAATTTCCTCCAACCCCAACTCATGCCACCTTGAGGGGAAATATCCCAGAAACTGCGATCACCCAGCTTATAAGCATACACCCATCGGACCCAAATAGAATCCTTTTTGGATATAATACTCCAAAGATGCATGGTCATAAGAGAAATATTCCAATAAGAAAGGCGCTTAATACCCAAGCCACTGCACCTTCCCATTTAGGAAGACAAATATCATCCCAAGCCACCTTAGCCTTTCCCGCCTTCATAGGACCTTGACACCATAAAAAACCTCTGATAATCTTTTCAATATCATTAAGAACAGAAGCAGGAAGAATAAACATCGAAGCCCAATAACCCTGCAAAGAAGTTAACACCGAAGAAATAAGTTGAATTCGACCAGCAAAGGACAAAGACTTATTCTTCCAATTATTAACTCTATTAATCAGAGGTTTACAATCCGTCTTTACCAATCTTGTGGCAATTAAAGGAACACCAAGATATCTAACTGGAAGAGCTCCTTCTTCAAACGGCATCGAAGCAAGAATGCATTGGCGAACATGCTCAGGAATATTACAAAAAAACCGTACTCTTTGGAATACTAGGGACCAAACCAGAAAAAGTTTTAAACTCATTAAGGGCCAATTGGAGAACTTGGACCGAACTCAAATCTCCATGTGAAAAAAAAATAGGTCATCCGCAAAACAGAGGTTGACCAAATACAACTTATCACAATGAGTATGATATTTAAAAGAATTAGATTCATCAACCCTCATGCGAATAATAAGCGTTAAGACTTTGATAACAAGCGTTAAGACTTCGATAAAAGGATTGATTGCTGATTTGTTGCTTGAGGCTTACGAATAGGGATTGTGGGTCTTGGTGCGTATTATTCCAGATTCTAGAAGTGGCATTTTAGATTTTTGTTGCTCATGAAGAGGGGTAAGGGAGAGACGGATAAGAAGAATACACAAAAGTCTCAAACTTTTGTTGTTAATTCGAAATTGATTGGTGATAAACCAGTTCTTAATTCGATTCTTAAGAATAAATTGGGTTCTAGAGAAACCAAATCTGATCAGTTCCCATTGTTCCAAGGAGATGAGCCATATCAGAATGTTGCCCCCTTAACTGAAGGTAATGAAACTATAATGAATGAAGGTCTAGCGTATAATCAGGTTGGGGTTTCCGAACCCTCTAAAATCCCCGATTTACATAATTTGGATGGTGATAGTGGTAAGCAAGCAAGTGTTGATGATTTCTCGTATACTAATGTTGGTGATCAGGTTATGGGTTCTAAACTCCCTGATTTGGATGGCCAAAGAGATGAGGATAGTGTTGTCAATCAGGTTGGGGTTGATACACCCTTTAAATTCCCTGATGTATTTTCGGATAAATTTACAAGAGGTATTGATCGTCTTGAAGCTGTTACCCAAGTGGTCCAAGATGCTGGCCAAAATCAGAATTCAGAGGCTTCGAAAGTAGCTACTACTGGTGGTGTTTCATTTGCTAATATAGTTGCTAAGGCTGCTACTTCATCGAAGGTCCATTTTCGTAATGTTGAATCTTGTGTTCCGGTTGATTCTGATTTTGATGTGGAAATCCCATTATCATCGGTGGAAGAAGTTACTAACAGATTACATAATTCTCTGTATGGTTACTTTATTGGTAAATGGCTTGCTTATCCAGTTGTAGAGAATTATGTTTGGAATGCATGGGGAAAGATTGGTATTCAGAAAATTATGATGAACACCAATGGTTTCTTCTTTTTCAAATTTGCATCTCTAAAAGGTGTTGAAGATGTGTTAGAGAATGGGCCATGGATGATTCGAGGAGTTCCCATTATTCTGAATAAGTGGAACCCTTCAATAAGTTTAGCGAAAGAGGACTTGTCTAAAGTCCCGGTGTGGATTAAGATTCATGATGTCCCCATAACGGCTTTCACTGCGGATGGATTGAGTAGGATTGCTACAAAATTGGGTAATCTCATGATGCTAGATACGTATACTAGTAATATGTGCTTGGAGTCGTGAGGAAGAAGTAGTTATGCTAGGGCGATGATTGAAATTCAAGCTGATATGGAGTTAAAGGAACATGTTACTGTGGGTGTTCCTAATTTATATGGGGCTGGTTATACCCGGGAAACAGTTCGTATTGAATATGAATGGAAACCCCCAAGGTGTGATACGTGTAAGATTTTTGGTCATATGTGTACAACTTGTCCCAAGGCTGTTAAAGTGAATTCAAAGGTTAATGTACAAGATGTGGATGATGGTTTTCATGTGCCAAAGAAAGTGCAAAATGTGGCTAGAAGTACGAAAGGTGTTCCTATAAACAAACTAAAGCCAAAGTTTGAGTATCGCCCGGTTAGACGGAATAATAATAAAGGGGGTTCTACTATACCGATCGTGGCAACTTTAAATATATTCTCGGCTTTGGAAAAGGAAGATGAGGAGATTCGAGTGGATGTAATGGGGTCTAAAGGTGGGAACCAGAAACAAATGGGAAAGGGGTTGTTATAGAAGAGGATGATGAGGAAGTGGAAGATGTGTATGATGAAACAACTACTTTTATGGATTCACAACCTTTTCCTAAAAAGACCAGCTCGACTTCTATATTTATTTCTGAGGGGGCAAGCACTCCCGGAGTGAATGTTTCCAATGTTTAGCATTGCCTCTTGGAATATTAGGGGTTTGAACCATACCCCTAAACAGAAAGAGGTTCGTCAAGTGATTTATGATAACCACTTGAATATTTGTGCAATTTTGGAATCGCATGTTGATGTTTCTAGTTTACAAGGAGTTTGCCAATCGGTGTTTCATAATTGGACCTGGACTTCTAATAGGACTCTTTGTAATAAAGGGTCTCGTATTATTTTGGGATGGAACCCGGATGTCATGGATGTTATGGTTATTGATATGTCCAATCAGGTTATGCATGTTCAAGTTCGTATTAAAATGACTAATAAAGACCTGTTTTGCTCCTTTATTTATGCTGATAATTTCTATACTCGTCGAAGAGAGCTGTGGCATAGTCTTGGAAAACATAAGCAATTCGTGCAGGGTAATCCTTGGGTTCTTCTTGGGGACTTTAATGTTGCCCTTAATCTAGAGGATACCCTCCATGGTGCTCAATTTAGTATTACCATGCGGGAATTTAAAGAATGTGTGGAGGATATTGAAGTTATGGATGTTAACAGTACCGGTTTACATTTTACTTGGAATCAGAAACCGAAAGGGGGTGGTGGGGTTATGAAGAAGATTGATAGAGTTATGGGTTATGTGAAATTTGTGGATGAATTTCCGGGTTCATTTGCGGTCTTTCAACCTTACCGAATTTCAGATCACTCTCCTTGTGTTTTGAAGCTTCCATTGGTCATCAAGCATAGACCTAAGCCTTTTAAGTTCTCGAATTTCCTGGTCCATAAAGAGGGATTTAAGGATGTGGTCTCTATAGCATGGTCAAATCAGATTGCTGGCCATAACATGTTTAAGGTGGTGAAGAAGCTGAAATTGCTTAAATATCTGTTGCGTAAGCTTCTTTATGAGCAAGGCAATCTTCATCTTCGTGTTCAAAAGCTTCGTAAGGAACTTGATGAAGATCAGATTGCTCTTGATCGGGACCCTACTAATCTGATGTTGCAAGAAGAAGAGGCCGTTTATATAAATGCTTATCAGAATGCGGTCCTTGATTAAGAGAGGTTTCTCAAACAGAAAGCGAAAGTTGATTCGTTAAAACTTGGTGACACTAACTCATCTTATTTTCATAATGTGGTTAAAGGGAGATGCCATAGATCACATATTGAAATGATCATGGATACTAGGGGGGTTGTTTTTGATGGTAATGATGTTCCGAATGTTTTTGTTAGCCATTATGAGAATTTTTTAGGTGTAGAGGGTTGTGCATCTCTACTCCCGGATTTGGGGCTGTTTTCGAAACATTTGGAAGGATGGAAATCTGATTACATGGTGAGACCTATTGCAAATGAATAGATCAAATCAGCCTTATTCTCGATTGGTGATAATCAAGCCCCGGGTCCGGATGGGTTTTCTTCATCTTTCTTTAAGCATGCGTGGGATATTGTGGGCAATGATGTTTGTTTAGCTGTTAGGGACTTCTTTAATAATGGCAAACTTCTCCGTGAAATAAATCATACGATTAATGCCCTCGTGCCAAAGATTACAACTCATTCACGGGTCAATGATTATCGGCCAATTTCTTGTTGTAATGTTATTTATAAGTGCATCAACAAGCTTATTGCTAATCGTATTCAAGAAGGGTTGGGTGATGTGGTTAGTATAAATCAATCGGCTTTTGTTCCTGGTAGGAAGATTTATGATAATATTCTTCTTACTCAAGAACTTATGCATAATTACCATTGTTCTCGTGGTCCTCCTAGATGTGCCTTCAAAGTTGATATTCAAAAGGCATATGACACCGTGGATTGGAAATTTCTTGAAATTATTCTTGGAGAGTTCGGGTTTCACCCGAAATTGGTTAATTGGATAATGGCCTGTATTTTAAGTACATCGTTTTCTATTAGTATCAATGGATACTTTCATGGTTATTTTAAAGGGAAAAGGGGCCTTAGACAAGGGGATCCAATGTCCCCTTATGTTTTCACACTGGTGATGGAAGTTCTAACGCTGATTTTGCAACGAAAGGTGCGCGAAGAGGAGCTCTTTTCTTTCCACCATCGTTGTGAGAAGCAACATATAGTTAATCTTTGTTTTGCGGATGATCTTTTCTTATTTGCGCATGGGGATTCCAATTCAGAACGTGTCCTTATGGATGGTTTGGATGACTTTAAGAATATGTCGGGACTAGTTCCAAGTATTCCAAAAAGTACGGATTTCTTTTGTTATGTTGGGGCTATTGTTAAACGTTCTATTTTGGATTCTATGCCTTTTGAGGAGGGAGAGTTGCCTGTGAAATACCTTGGAGTCCCTCTTATCTTTAAAAAGTTATCATATAGGGAGTGCAAGGTGTTAGTGGAAAAGGTAAAGAATAGAATATGTGATTGGAAGAATAAGTATCTTTCGTTTGCGGGAAGGGTACAACTTATTTTATATGTGTTGTCTTCGTTACATATATTATGGGCCTCGGTATTTATTCTCCCGAACCGTATAATTCAAGATATTGAGCAGCTCATGAGGGATTTTTTGTGGTGTCGAGGTGATTTGAAGAGGGGGGAAAGCCAAAGTTTCTTGGGAGTCAGTTTGCATTCCCAAATCAGAAGGCGTGCTTGGTATTAGGAGATTGGAGACTTTAAATATTGCATTTATGACATCGCATGTTTGTAGTATCATTAACATAGGGAATCCCTATGGGTTAAGTGGATACATTCATACAAGTTGAAGGATAGAAGCTTTTGGGATGTTAAAGGTCGTGGGAGTATGAGTTGGGGATGAAGAAAACTTATTCAGATCCAGGATATTATTTGGCCTTTTATATGGTCCCAATTAGGGAATGGTTTGTTGACACATGTTTGGTTTGATAGATGGTGTAACGTTAGCCCTTTGAGTAGTTTCATTTCGGCTAGGCGGATTACCAAGGCGGGTTCTCTATAAAGGATAAGGTTGCTGATTTGGTTTATGATGGAGGTTGGAAGTGGCCAAATGCGTGGTATGATTTATTTCCAACCCTAAATCAGCTCCATATTCCAGTGCTCCAGACAAGTCAGAATGATAAGTTTACGTGGACTGATCGGAACGGGAATCACAAGGAGTTTTCTGTTACTTGTGTGTGGGATACTATTCGTGATCATAATGTTGATGTTCCTTGGGCTTCTATTGTTTGGTTTTCTTAATGTATCCCAAGACATGCATTTCATATGTGGCTTGCCATGAGAAGGAAGTTGAAGACTCAAGACACTTTTAAGCAATGGGATGTTGGTCCTGCTACCAACTTAAACCTGCTTAGGTGTCCTTTATGTTCGTTGGTTCTGAACTCTCATAAGCATCTCTTCTTTGAATGTTCATTTTCTTTAAAGGTATGGTCCTTGGTTAAGCATTTGGCGGGTATGCAAGCCATTTCTGCTCGCTGGGATGATATTATTGATTATATTCAGCCTATTGCTCGATCAAGGAGTGCTAGAAACATTGTGGGGCGTGTTATGCTTGCTGCTACTTCTTATTTCATTTGGCAAGAGAGGAACAATCGGCTTTTTACAAAGAATTCTATATCGGTTGCTCAAGTTCGTGATACCATCATTTCTAATGTTCGTCTGAAGTTACTTTCATTCAGGTTTAAGAAGATGACTCATGTTTTGAAAGTGATGGAGGCTTGGAATCTGCCCTCCTCGTGTATTCTTAATGGATAGAAGAGAAGATCTGTTGATTAGTTGCTCGTTCATTCTATATTGGTTGTATTATTTGTTTATTTTATGAGCTTGGTATTATTAATGTATATGGCATGTCATATACATAGGGTTTGCTTTGTTAGCTGGTGTCTCTTTGAGTTGGTTGGGGCTTTGCCTTGTTATGTAGTGTTTTTGCCTATATAATGGGCTGTGGTGTGAGACTCACTCACACCCTTTGTACTTAAACGTTTATTTGGAGTAATATATTCACCGGGTGAAAACCCTTTACTCAAAAAAAAAACAAGAGTAAAAAGATAGGGAGATAAAGGATCCTCTTGTCTTAACCCTCGCTTGCCCTTAAAGAAACCATGAGTGCTTCCATTGATACTTATGGAAAAAGTTGTATTAGAAACACAAGTCATGATCAAGTAATCATAGCTGGATGAAAACCAAACCCACATAAAGCAGTTCTAAGAAAGTCCCAATCAACCGTATCATAAAGCCTTCTGGATATCAATTTTAAAAGCACATCGAGCAGCTCCATGATTCACGTGATAACCATGCATGAGTTCCTAAGTAAGAAGAATATTATCCGAAATATTTCTACCCGGAATGAAAGCCGACTGATTATCACTCACAACATCAGCCAATCCATTCTTGATACGATTAGTGATCAACTTGCTAATACAATTGTATAGAACATTACATAACGAAATAGGCTTGAAATCATTAATCTTAGAAGGAGTATGAACCTTTGGGATAAGGGCAATAACGGTATGATTAATTTCTTTTAAGATCTGCCCATTAGCAAAGAAATCCCGAACCTCTACGAAAACATCATCACCAACAATTTCCCAAGATTTTTTTAAAAAAGCAGCCGAATATCCATCAGGACCTGGCAACTTACAAACTCCAATAGAAAACATAGCCCTTTTAACTTCCTCCTTGGTAACAGGAACAATCATTCCCATAGCATTGGTTCTTGGGAGTTTACGGGTAAACAAGATCATGTCTATCAAAGGCTGGACATCTCCAGTGCTCCCCAAAAACTGTTGATAATGTGCCACAAATGCCAAAGGAACCACATCACCCTCATGGAGAGACTGTTGCATATCATACACACGATCAATACTATTTCTACTAACTTTCTCCTTTACCACATTATGAAAATATTTAGAGTTACTATCCCCCTCATGAAGCCACTCAATCTTAGCTTTTTGTTTTAAAAAACGTTCTTCATCTAAGACTGCAGCATTAAAAGCCCTAAGATAGAGGCTCTCCTCCTCACGAAGATCGACTGATTCCAGATTTGCATCCAAAGCTTTTTGAATTTCATCTAATTCAAATCGAAGACTGACAACTTTCTTATGAATATTACCCTGATTCCTCATCAAAGTTGAAAGAGGTTTTTTGAGCCTCTTCAATTTTTGCGTGATTGGTTACATATAATGACCCTCAATATTTTCCAGCCAAGCCTCCTTAACCAAACCTTTAAACTCAGGTTTATGAACCAAAAGATTAAAAAGCCTAAAGTTTCTGATGCGAGATTGCTGAATCTTGGGGAATATAAGAACAGCCGGAGAATGATCAGAAATCCTATAAGGTTGAAATATAGCAAGAGCACCTGGATAAACATTCAAAAATTCACCATTACACATAATTTGATCAATTTTAGGAAGAATACCAGAATCCGAATTAGGGCATTGATTCCATGTGAAATGAAGACCCATACCCTTAACATCAATAATACCAATATCCTCAACACATTCTCTGAATTCCCGCATAGAAATGGTTCGTCTAGACGAACCAGAAGAAGAATCCTCAAGGTTTAGAATGGCATTAAAATCACCCAATAAAGTCCATGGAGTACCACTAACCAATCTTTTATGCATTCGAAGATTATCCCATAACTCCCTTCGACAAGAATAAGAGTTACTTGCATAGACAAAAGAACAATAAAAAAGAGAAGTAGTAGTACGATCCCGAATCTGACAATGCATAACCTGATCAGTAAAAGCGACTACCATCAAATCCACTTGGTCAGAGTTCCAACCAATAATAATACGAGATCCAGAAGTACTCCTAGACGAATTTGAAGTCCAATTCCATCGATTAAAAACTCTAGAACATATACGATCAAGATTAGATAGTTGAACATGGGACTCTAAAATAGCACAAACACTTAACCTATTTTCGTTAACCACCTGTTGAACCTCATTTTGTTTTGGGGCACGCTTCAAACCCCTAATATTCCATGAGGCAATACTAACCATTGGAACTTGGAACATCGGGAGTGCTTGCCCCCTCAGAAGTAACAGGTTGTGTTGGAAGGCTCATATAATTTGAAGTCTCGTCATAAGCCGTCTCAACATCAGAATCAGAATTAACTATGTCATCATCAACATATTTATCCCTTCCCATATCATTTTCCTTTTGTGGCTTTTATCCTTTCGGATCTTCCTCCTGGTCCGCATCATTTAGGACATCAAATCGATTTTCTAAAGAGATCTGTTGAGTCTTCCTCTGAGCAGGTTTATTTTGACTAATTTGCTTAGCCTTCTGAGATGGGTCATTACCCGGATTTTTTACCTTATAGATAACCTTTGGTTTCTGTTTCTGCATATTAAACCCCTCATTTATCTTAATACCCTGTCGAGGTCCTTTCATAGTTTTCTTCGGAGCAATAAACTCTGACGTGCTTGCTTTTCCAGTATCATCCTTAATGACATTCTTGGGACATTCAACATCCTTACGTCCAAAAAATTTACATGTAGTGCATCTAGGCGGACGCCATTCATATTCCACCCTAACCATATAAATATTCTTACCTGTTCCATCTAACTTTGGAATAGCAACTGAAACAGACTCGCGAAGCTCCTCCAGAGAATTTACCTCAACCATAGCTCAAGCAAAATTGGGTCGTCCCCAAGACTCAGTACACATAGTACTAGTATAAGAATCAAGCATAAGAGGCGTACCAACTTTAGTAGCAATACCACTAAGACCAATTTCATTAAAAGCCAATAAAGGAACATTATGAAATTTTACCCACACTTGAACAGTATTAGGGTCCTCCTTGGCTAAATCAATATCCGAAGATCATTTTTTCAACATAATTGGAACCAGTCTTACCATCCAAGGACCCCCTTCCAAAACATGATTCATCCCATGTTCTGTAGAAAACTTAAAGAAAAAGAATCCACTAGTATTCATCATAACTTTTTCGATTCCAAATTTTCTCCAAACATTAATAACATAATACTGGACCACAGGAAACGCCAATCTCTTCCCAATAAAATATCCATACAACGTATTAGAGTACTTTTTGCTTGCCTCAACAATAGTAGCCATAGGAATTTCAACATTAAAATCACTACCACTAGAAAAGCTAGATGTAAAGTACGAAAATTAACCTTCTGATCAACAGCACGATCTGCAACTTGAGCATATGATATAGGTCTATTCAGTTGTAAATTAATTCCCGATTCCTGGACAGGGACCGTAGCAGCAACCGACCTATCTATAACACGAGAACTGAAAGCATTACCTTCCACATTAGTAGGAAACTGATCAGGGATTTTACCAAAATCCGTAGATTGAACCTGATTAGGAATTACTCTATCCTTGATTACAATAGTTTGGTTAGAACCACTTGAAGCTAACCTTGCATTAACAAAATCATAAGTTGAAGTACAAGTAACTGGTTTAGGAATAGAAACAGGAACCATATGAATTGGAGGAATCTCCACCCGCTCGTTGACCAAACGGGTACCTAAATCAACCTTATGACTATGCAAATTAGCTCTAAGATCATCACCATGAGCATAACTCGGATACCCTAGAGGTTGGTCAGGGATTTTAGAAGACATAAAAGTCCGAACCTGATCACCACGAAAAACATCATCAACATGCAACTTGAACGAATAATCCAGATGTGAAGTATCTCAAGAGATGCGAGTGCCGCTGCTATGGTTGTTTAACGAAGTGTCACTCAGTAACGTAGTGTCACTGCCTGCATGATCAGCAACACCAACATTGATGGAAATAGGGTTTTTAAATACAGTATGACCATGTAAACCAATGTCGCTACCTGCATGATTATCCTTCCCTGGAGCCGCGATGGAACTAGGGTTTAGATGGTCACTAGTCTTGTCAATTCCGTCCATCATTTCAGCATACATCCCACCATGATTATCACCAAGATCACTTATATTCATCGGCTTACCATCCCCTATGACCTTCGAATCGCCATGAACACCATCTACACCCATCGATGATTTACCTGACGGCTTCTTAACCCCATCAATATTAATCTTTGTCGTGTCGAAAGTAGAAACAAAATCAGAATCAGACGATGAACTAGAACTCCCATGATCGTCACGTCGTATCTTTGTGTCGCTCAAAACCTTCGAATCATTCTTCTTCTTTTTCTTATCGCCGCTCCCTCCCATCTCACAAACCCTAATCGCAAGCACGATTATTTACCAGAAATATATTAGATGCTCAATCGATCATAACAAAACAAATTAGCAGATTAGAATTCGTAGACCATGGCCAATTTGGAAGAAATCAATGAAGAAACCCTAAGTTGCCAAATCGCCTAGAGAGAGAAGAGGGTGTTAACAAACACCTGTTTAGAAAGTGCAACAGCCACTTTCTTTGTATTACCAAACACAAGGCCACAGAACGGTTTTCTAGGAGCTTGAAACCCTTCTGAGTCTTTCTTATTCTTAACCTCAAACCCTTTACCAACATTCACATCACCTTGTTTTTCTGAGGCAACAGGATCATGCTTTGGAAATTGATCTTCCGCATGCCCAAAAACCTTACATGCATTACATCGAGGGGGTTTCCATTCATATTCTACTTGAACCGTATGTAAAGAGTACCCTGTGCCTTCCACAAATGGAACATAAATTACCACCTTATCCTTAGGGACCCGATCAGCCTTAATATCAATCAAGGCACGAGCAAAATCCAACCAGCCCCATGAGTTTAAACACATAGAGCTGGTATATGCGTCAAGCATTAGAGGAATACCCAGTGTGGTAGCAACAACACTCAAACCATCCTTAGTAAATGCAACTATCGGAACTCCATGAAGCTTAACCCAAATCGGAACTGAAACTAGATCATCTTTAAGTAAATTAGCTGTAGATGACATCTTCTTTAAAACAATTGGAATTTTCCGAAGAAACCATGGTCCATTTTCCAAAACCCCATCCATACCTGTCGCAGAGTTAAATTTAAAAAAGAAAAAACCTTGGGCATTCATCATAGTTTTAATGATACCATATTTCTTCCAAGCATTCATAACATAGTTCTCCACAACCGGAAAGGCAACTCGCTTACCAAGAAAATACCCATACAAAGTATTCTCAAATCTAGCATTAGCTTTCAATACTGAAGACATTGGAATCTGAACATCAGCATTGTCAGAACCAGGTTGAGTTTTAAGCAAACGAAAGTTAACCTTTTGTATAGTTGCTTCATTCACAATACTAGCATCAGTAGTGGTCTGCTATTTACTTGCTTCTTCAGAAACAACACTAGCATATGACTGTTTCTGTGGTGTAGTATCACAAAACCTAGACTCATGCTCATCCCCACTATAAGTCGACGGAACAGGAAGTCCATCAGTTTCAACTGACTTTCCATCAACCATTCTAAGCGATTTAGAACCAAGGCTGACTTTTGGTGCATTATATATCCCCTCTCTCAATACCCCCATCATAGAATATCAACTACACTTTATGAACCTCAAACCAACATATGATTAAACCACAAAGAGTCTAGCAATCCTCAAACCTGCAATTCCAAATACCAAACACTCAAACTATCCAATTGACGACCAAATAATCTGCACAATAATCGTCCAATCGAAGCACAAATCAATCTGATCAGAACTATGCAAACCAATCCAATCGGCCCAACACCACAATCAAACCAAATACAAAATACACTCGTGTAGCCCAAGAAATTAATAATCCGATCAACGCATAATGAAGCACACACAAACAAACAATATCCGAAAAAGAATTAAGTCGGCAATAAAATTAATAATCAATATATCTGGCCGAATACTTTAGGGTAGGCACCAAGTAACAATTAAATGGAAACAAATCAGCTTATTCCAATAAAATATGAAAACGGCAATGGCAATCAGATGTATTAATTTAATCTATTAACTTCTTTGCGATTGAAAACATTAAAACGATTGAAGAATAACCGACCCACTATGCGATTTTGAAAACCTTAATACGATTGAAAAAATAACCGACCCACTAACTCATATAATAATGAGTTTAATGACTTCGATGATGTCTCCAAACGAATGAAAAGAAATCTTGGGGTTTAAAAATTGCCTAGGATTAGAGAGAAAACAAGGTTCTGCTTGTAATATTAGGAAATCTGAATGAATTTGTCGATATGGGCATTAGGGTCATCACGGGGTAAACCGTGGAATTGACAGTTGTCTTTGATGAGTTTTTTTGTTTTTTTTTTTTTGTCTTTGATGAGTTGAACGATGTGGTGTTTAAGTTCGAAAGATGCACCTTCGATCACCGGATAACTGATGGGTCCTCCTCCTCCTTCGATAGACGGTTTGGTGTGGTCTGCGAGAGTAATTCGAGCGGCCATTTATAAAAAGCGAGAGCGTCTTTCTTTGCGGATTGTTCGGACAATCAACTCAGGATCGGGTATGAAGATGAGTGGTTTGGTTCTAGACGATCTGGTCGAGTGTCGTTGTATGTTGTAAGAAGGAATTTTTGATTGGAACAAGGAAAAAGAAACTACGGGTATTTACAGGTGGTACTAAATAGAACATTTTGTAAGGACGCCCATGAGTCTTATGATTGATTCCCCGGCAGTGGCGTCAAAAACTTAATCACTCCCCAGCGGTCGGTTGGGTTTAACCCCGGTTGGTGCACCAGCCATCGAGGTGCGGATTGGGAAAGTATTAATATTTATCGAGCAGGGGACCTAATTTTTTTTTGGGTAAAAAGAAAAATTTTACCCAGTAAATATATTTCCAAAAGCATTTAAGTACAATGGATGTGAGTGAGTCCCACACCTCAGCCCGTTACATAGGCGATAAAGACTACATAACAAGGACACAACCACTACTCAAAATTTGTCTCAAAATAGAAATCAAATATAAACCACAATTGACTCAACAAAAATCAACCAAAGAATATCATCTTCGTCATCCTCATCAGTTGTATAGGTAGTTTTAGCATCATTACCATAATCATCTTTCCAACGAGAATACAAGCTGGAATTATTTTCAGTGCTAGCCCCTGTAGATGCCACTTTCTTCCCACGATCTTCCTTTCGGTTGCCCACCTTCTCACTTAAAGAAGTAGTACTATCCACATTTGAATCAACCTTATTAAGAGCTTCAGGGGACCTAATTTTACTATGGCTAAGGTTAGTCAGTGGCAAGTAATAACTCAGGATCATTCTTAAGATCAACCGTATTGTGAAACAAGCCTGTCGGGACGATCGATTCGATTTAGCAAGGGTTTTAAACAAGACTTTTGATTTGGGTTTTTACTTAGGTCCCAATTTAAACTAAATAAGCAGCAAAAAAAAATAATAGGTGATAATCATTATGGAGAGGAGTGTTTGTTGTGGTTTCGTTAGCCTTTTTAGAGGGATGATGTTTTATTTGAATTTTGAATGTGTTTATTCTAATTAATTGTGTTCTACTTGCCTTAGAATACTTGCGGTGTAAGCACTAGCACCCTACTGTTTGATTTCTCAGACATTATGTCACTTAGTACTAGGTTATCATGATTCTGATCAGATCAGTCTGCTCTGCCCCCAACACTGTATGTGAAGAAAAGTGACCCTTCTTGGACTTAACTCCTGGGTGCATGAATAAGGCAACAAACTAATATTTAATTTTTTGATCATTCTTAAACCCACAAAGTAATCTAATTTAACAGAGCATTTAAGACCTAATTTCGGGAAAGTGTCTGTTAACATTTCATCGATGGCATATTAGAATCCAAAGCTGGTGTTTAACCCACTGTGCTCAGAATGTATACACTGATGGCTGTTCCATAGCTTTCATGCATTTAGCACTTATACTAGGTAATAGGATGTTTTACGGCATTCCATGCCTTGCACATTAATGCACTAAGAGTGTATACACCGACGATCGTTCCATAGCTTCTATGCATTTGTACTACACCAGAGGTGGTTCAAGCACTATACGAGGTACTAGGCCATTTAACCGTATTACATGCATAGCACATATTCAGCTCACTCCGGACTCTATTAACTACGTTTGTATTAAAGCCTACCCGTCTATGATATAAACCATCCCTCACTTTATATTACCCAATAAATCCCTGATTAATTCACGTTGTAATATACATTAGGGTTTTTTACAGTATTTCCAAAGCTTGAAAATCAGACCATGCATAGATAGCACAGATAATTAATTACTCCCAGAACAAGGTTCATGACTCCTTGTCTTTCAGAGTTTTAACCACGTTTATTGGAGGAAAGGTGATAGTTTCGGAAACAGGTTATAATCATAGATGAAAAATTAAACAGGAACACGGGTTTTGAATTAAATTAACATCATCCCCCACTATAACAGCTAACTACATTACAACATACACACAAGATAACTACTCACTAATCATGGTAATGAATCATAAATCTAGCATAATAACAATAGCATGCATTATAATTGATAAGGAAAGAGATAACCGTAATAAATGTGTAGTCTGAATGTAAGATGGAAGATTACAATGAACAGAGCCTCAAATATTACAAAAGCATCCTTAAAGTATCTTCAACAAATATTACACAAGAGCCCCTCCATTAGTCCTGTTAAATATTAACGTGAAACTAACTTCTAACTAACTAACCTAGAGTGAGAAACTAGTGAGAGAAACTAAACGTGTGTGTAAATTGTGTGTGTTGGAGGTGATGAGAAATGAGGAGGTGACAGCCTCTACTTATAGGCTAAGAGGACCAACTCTTCCTCCTTTGAACTTGACACCCAAGCCTTGCAATTTGCACTGAAATACCACCTCTAGGTATGAAATTCGGCACCAAAAAGGAGGTATACGGCACCAAAAAGGAGGTCTACGGCACCAAAAAGGGGGTATTCAACACCTTCGGGGTAGTATTTAACACCAAAAAGGGGGTATACCACCCTAGGGGGGTATACAACCCAAAGAGGGGCATATACGGCCCTATAGGGGCCGTATACGGCCTCTTTGGAGGGGTATACGGCCGTTGCAGGGGTGGTATGCCCTTATCCGTTGTCTTGTGTGTTGGATCGTAAGTCTTGGTCGCTAGTCGTAGTTCGTTTGGCCCTAACTTCTTCATTCTTGGTCCATTTTCAACGTTCTTTATGCCCACATTTTCATAATCACCTAAAGATCACAATGTGATAAATTAAGAACAACTTTGAGGTAATGTGCTTAAATGAGTACATAGAATGTGAATGTATCATTTATGCTCTATTTTATACGTTATTTGGTCATATTAATTGTTTTTTAACGCAACGCCTTAATTTTAGCCTTGATGATGACTTGTATAAAAAAGGCATTGATATTGAGTGTTTTCATTATGTTTGGGGCCAAAAAGATGAGAATTATGTACGTAAAAACGTGACTTTTTACGTTACATCATGGACCAATTTAGGAGACAACTCATTTTGCAAACCATATGCAATTAGACCTGGACTTTTTACCTACACCAAAAACAACCCAATTTAAGTTTAAAACGTGAGACAAATGACCCATACCACAAATCCAACTCGTTTTAGCCAATGACCCATTATTCGACCCATTTTGACACTTATATCCATTTGGAAAACCCAAATGATCCAAAAACATTTTAACCATTTAGATTCCACTTTCGACTACACTTTTGACTACATATATTATCAAATGCCACAAAGATTAACTCTTAACACTTTAATCACATTTTCTTCCAATTTACTCAATAACTTCATAACTTCTTGATTATCACCAAAATTATGACAATTTACGTAATTGCCAATTCCATTAACTTCCAAAATGCATAACAATAATAAATCCACATTTCCACTTTCCTCTTTGACTCACCAAAGTCAAAAGAACTATAATTCCAATATCAAAAGCTTCATGTTTGACAAACTACGTAACTCTATTATGTGTTATTTTGGGCGAATTACATAAGCGATAATCACAATGATAATTCGAAAGAGAGTAGAGCTTTTCTAACCATATAGCAAGCTCCAATCCACGCTACCTTCATGTGAGTACAATCCACTCATGGTAACCAATTGGTTCAACCGAACCATACACCTACAACATAAAACAACTAAAGGGTTAATCAAATAAGTTTAGTGCGCATACAGGCTATTAAATGAATAATCCGCACAAAACAACACTTAGCAAACATTATCAACACATATTTGCTTAGACAAATAACTACTGAGCAATTGTAGAGATTACTCTGAACACTATGCAGATCCATGATCAATAGAAACAACCACGCAAGGCACCATACCACATCAATATGCATACCAAGTTCAAGAAACAAGCACGAAAGGCACCATACCACATCGATATGCATACCAAGCTCAACAACTCTGTGCTAACCGCAGTTAGCTAAACTCTGATCAACAACAATTTTTTTTTTTTAGGTAAAAGGGGAGTTACCCCGGAAAACATTTTATATCAAAGATGAAACGTTACAATACAAGTGGAAAACCACAAAAGCTTCGACTAGAAAGACTAAGCATATATACTTGACAAGCCAAGTATATAACTACCTCTAAACAACCAAACAAATTCCTGACAAACATAACCAAATAAGATACACCAAGCAATTAACCACTGCAAACGCATCAAACAGACAAAATCAGCCCTCACTCATAAGGGACCTTGGAATCTTCCAAATCTCCATAGCCTTCAACACATCAGCCGAAGACTTGAATGAAAAAGAAAATATTCTGAGATGAACCACCTCTATAATAGAAGCCACCAGTTGATCTTTGGATCATTTTTGGTTCTTATATAAATGGAGATTACGCTCATACCAAATGATGTAAGAAGTAGCCCCAAGGAGAAGTTTAAAAATGATGCTTCGAATAGATCTCCTAGCAGCAACTGGGTTAACCCACTGAACACAATCTAATAAACGAACAACTTGAAGAGAAGAACCAGCAAACCGTAAAACCTCCAATCAAACCCGAGAAGAAAAATTAGACTCAAAAAACAAATGAGAGTGAGAGTCAGGTTGGGAATTACACAATGGACAGTGAAGCAGGTTTAAGTCGGTAACAGGACCGACATCCCATTGCTTCAGTCTATCTTGAGTCTTCAACTTTCCTCCAATAGCCAACCAAAGATGAATAGAGTGCCAAGGAATACAATGAGGAAACCAAACAATCGAAGACCAATCAACTTTCTCAGCCCTTGGTCTAATTGAGTCCCATACATAGCTAATACTAAAATCAAGCAACTCACCTCCAATCATGCGCCAATACAACTTTTCTGGAGTATTAGTCAGAATCGGATTAGGAAGCTGGGATAGAATAGGAAATCTCGAGATCCAAGATATAGGCCAATTCCAAGAGTTATTAACAATAACATCCGCAATCGTATCCATAATCTGAAATTCTCTCGTAATGTAATAACGAGAAAGAAAACTATGACAGATTACATACTGAGTGCCAAGTGTCAAACCACACTGGTATAGAAGTGCCATTAGCTATACAATACCAGAAATGACTTTTCACTAAGTCCCGCATCATAAGAATCTTACGCCAACACCAACTCATAGCACCTCTAATCAGGACTTCCCAAAAACTTCTACCTCTCATCTTATACCAATAAATCCAATGAACCCACATCGAGTCCTTATAAGTTAGAAGATTCCAAATGTGCTTAGTCATAAGAGTTTTATTCCAAACATCAAGTCTCCTAATACCAAGGCGACCTTCATCCTTGGGAAGACACACAACTTTCCACGAAACCTTAGCTTTACCTTTTTTCATGTCTCCTTGACACCAGAGAAACCCTCTAATCAGACCTTCAATTTGTTTTATAATACTAGCTGGAAGAATGAGAAGAGTATCCCAATAGCCTTGTAGAGAAGAAAGAACCGAAGCAACCAACTGAAGTCTTCCTGCTAGAGAAAACCACTTATTCTTCCAATTCCCGATTCGATTACGAACTTTCTCAACCAAAGGATTGAAATCACGTGCTAATAACCTGGAAGAGATAAGTGGAACACCCAAATAATGAACCGGAAGGGTCCCTTCAACAAACGGCATATCATTGAGAATGTCATGCCTCAAGGAATCAGGCATATTACAAAAAAATGCAGTAATCTTAGGAAGACTAGGAGCTAAACCCGAAACTCCAGTAAACTCATTAAGAGCATCAGAAATCACCTGAACAAAACAGACATTACCCTTGCAAAAAAGAAACAGGTCATCTGCAAAACAGATATTAACAATATGTTGATGATCACAATAAGTATGATAGTCAAATCCAATCGTATTAGCAACCCGTCATCGGATTAGAAAAGTCAACACCTCCATAACCAATGTAAACAGATACGGCGACATCGGGTCACCTTGGCGAAGACCCCGACCTCCTTTAAAGAAACCATAAGTTTGCCCATGAAGACAAACAGGATATGACACGATTGAAACACAAGTCATAATCAGATTAACCATATGAGAATTAAAACCAAAACCATGCAATATATTTCTCAAAAATGCCCAATCCACAGTGTCATACGCCTTTTGAATATCTACTTTAAAAGCACACCTTGGGACACCTTTAGAAATATGGTATGACCTTATTAATTCCTGAGTTAGAAGGATATTATCCGAGATAGACCGACCATGAACAAATGCTGATTGATTCTTACTTACCAAACCTCCCAGCCCATCTTTAATCCGATTAGTAATAACCTTACTAATGCTTTTGTACAAAACATTGCACAGAGAAATAGGTCGGAAATCAGTAATGCTAGATGGAGTTGTTACCTTAGGGATTAACACAATAGAAGTATGATTAATTTCCTTTAGTAAACAACAATTAGAAAAGAAATCTCGCACTGCCAAAAAGACATCCTCACCCAAAATATTCCAAGCCTTTTTATAACAAGCTGTAGAGAAACCACCGGGACCCGGGGACTTATTATCCCCTATAGAAAACATAGCCATCTTAACCTCTTCCCTTGTGAGATCTTGGACCATAGCATTAGCCATCCCAATAGGAAGCTTTCTTTGGAACAACTCCTCACCATTCAACGGCTCAATACTATCCTGTTGTCCTAGAAAGTGTCGGAAGTGATCCACAAAGGCAAGAGGAACCTGATCTCCTTCATGAAGAGAACTATGTGAATCGAGCACAACATTAACACGGTTTCGACTAACCTTTTCTTTCACCACATTATGGAGGTACTTAGTATTACCATCCCCTTCTTGAAGCCATTAAATTTTCAATTTCTGTTTTAAGTAACGCTCCTCATCAAGAATAGCTTGCTTATAAGCCATAAGATAATGGCAAGCTTCCTCCCTTAAACCAATCGAATTAGGATGCAAATCAAGATCCTTTTGAACTTTATCTAACTCATAACCAAGTTTAGATACCTTATCATGTAAATTATCATGATTCCACATAAGTTTCCGAAGGGGTTTTTTTAGAATTTTCAGTTTACTAGTAATTCAAAACATAATAAAACCATCTATCGGCTTCTTCCAAATTTCCTCAACAATCTTTAAAAAAATCAGCCTTGAATGTTAAAAAATTAAAGAATTTGAAAGGTTTAGGAATCCTTCCAATAGACGAAGGCAACTTCAACACCGCAGGGGCATGATCAGAATTATGATAACATTGAAAAACTGCAACTAAACCAGGCCATAAGGAAGACATTTCCACATTACCCATAACCCTATCGATCTTATACGAACTTGACTAATAGGCCATGAAATCATAATCAGATTTAGGATTTCATATTGTTAAAGTTATTTTCTTGCTCAAATCGTCCAAGGTTATTTTGCTTGTGGCACAATCTTAGATTAATTAATTTTGTTAAAAAAAATTTTTGCTTGGCTCCCACTCTGCTGCAATTCGGTTGAGGGTTTGTTAAACCTTATTTTGATTTTCTTGGGTAGCAAGCGTTTGGATTTTCTGGGCGTTATTAATCTGTGTTCTCTGGTGTTCTTGTGACTGGTTAAACAAATGACATGGGTTGAAACTGCGTATTCTTATCTTCGGTGGTTGATAATGGTAGGGCGAATCAGGCTCATCATTCGGTGGTTGATAATATTCCTATCAGGAAAGTGCATTTTCATTTTCTTGAAACAGGTCAGCCTAGTGTTGAAACTGCGGATGTTCAGATTCCTTTATCATCTGTAAGGGAGGCTAATTCTAGATTTGAGAACACTTTGTTTGGCTATTTTCTTGGCAAGCGCATTGCATTTCCCGTTGTTGAGAATTATGTTTCTAATACTTGGAAGAAATATGGTCTTACAAAAGCTATGATGAATGCTGCTGGTTTCTTTTTCTTTAAGTTTAACTCCGCTAATGGTAGAGACCAAGTGTTGGAGAATGGTCCGTGGTTTATCAGGAACATTCCCATTGTGTTAAAAAAGTGGTCTTCTAATACCTCTCTACTGAAAGAAGACTTGACATCGGTTCCAATATGGGTTAAGTTGCATAATATACCGATCGCAGCCTTCACTTCCGATGGATTGAGTGCTATAGGTTCTAAGTTAGGCACTCCTATTATGCTTGATTCATACACTAGCACTATGTGTATGAATATATGGGGTAGATTGGATTTTGCTCGAGCTTTAATTGATGTTAAGGCTGATCAGGAATTTAAGGATACTTTAGTGCTTGCTATTCCTAGTGAGGATCGTAGTAGTTCTTCTTTGCATAAGGTCAGAATTGAGTATCAATGGAAACCTCCACACTGTGGCTATTGTTCTGTTTTTGGACATGATGACCAATGTCCGAAGCGGGTTTATGAGAGTTTGAAAAGACATGTTGCTGATAAGGTGGGGGATGAGGGTAAGAGTCAGGAAGATAATCAAGGGTTTTGATTCCCAAAGAAGCCTGTCCGTGGTGTGTGTATTGGAAATCCAAAGAGAGTGACTGTTGCTAAATCTGAACCAATCTATGTTCCTAAGAAGAAAGTTGTGGGAGCTTCTACATCCACATTTAATTCTTTTGATGCTCTTAAACAGGTAGACTCTAATATGGATAGGAATCCTCCTATAGGTAAGGAGGGGGTCAAATTGGCTGATCGTGGGAAGAAAGTGGCATCTTCTTGTGAGCAGTTTGGTAATACAAAGCAAGATCATGGGAAGAAGGTGACTTCTGATGAGAGTAATATGGATAATAATAATAACTTGTTTTCTTGTTGGAAGGACACTTATGGAACTCATAATTCTGATGACTTCATGGCTGGTGAGGCTACCGAAGATGATGAAGATGTTTTCCTTGATCCTGCTGATAATGAGATGGCTGATTACATGAGCCTTCATGATAGGAAAATGGATAAAAAGAAATGAGTCTTGTGGTTCTTTTCTATTTGATGTTTGTTGAGTCAAGTATGGTGTTTGTTTGATTTGTGTTCAGTCATATAGTGTGTAGTGGTTGTGTCCCTGTTATGTAGTCTTTTGCCTATGTAACGGGCCGAGGTGTGGGACTCACTCACACCCTTTGTACTTCAACACTTTTGGGAATATATTTGCCGGGTAAAATTTTACACTTTACCCAAAAAAAATGACATGGGAGGGAGCGGAAACAAGAAAAAAAAGAAGAAAGAGTCGAGTGATTCAAAGGTTAAAGGTGAAGGTACTCATCATAGTTATGGTTTGTCATCTGATTCTGACTCTGTATCTACGTTTAATACGGATAAAATCAATATTGATGGCATACGAAAGCCGATTGGTAAACCATCAGTTGAGGCTGGTGGCCATCGTGATAAGTCGTGTGATGTTGGTGGTGTCCAAGGTCAAACGCATGCAAACCCTAGGTTGCTGTACGGAAACCCTAATGTGCTAGAGAAAGGTGGTGAAATTTCTTACCCTACGTCGGGGGCTGCCGCTGTAGCTGATGACCATGATGGTCCGAAGAATGAGGAAGTGTATGCTAGGGGTTTTAGTGATCAGGTTCAGGTCTCTGACTTTGGTAAATCCCTGATTTGCAAAACATAAACAAGAAGATTGGAGTTGATCAAACTGATTTATTCTGGGATGCTTCCTTGAAAATGGCAGATGATGGGAATTATGAAACTGATATGAATGATGATAATCTGACTGCTAATATTGATGACAGAGGCAATCAGTTTTTGAATGTGGAAAAACATGGTGGTTTGGAGAATCAGGTTGGGTTAAATGACACTCATAAAATCCCTGATACTCTAAGAAAAGATAATGGAAATATTGCTAAAATAAGGGGGATTGATCGATTAGAGGCTGCTACTGTTATTGTCTCTCAACTGACTCAAAATCAGGTTTTTAAAGGCTCAAGTAACAGGAACTAGTGTCAAAAGAAAGGTTCAATTTAGTGCACTAAAATTTGGATTCTGGTAATGATAAGGATGTTGATGTTGATATTCCATTGGCAATGGTTATGGAAGCTAGTAACAAATACAATAACACTTTGTATGGTTATTTTGTGGGTAAACGCTTACCATTTCCTTTTGTTCAAAACTATGTGATGAAGTTTTATTATTCCTATTACGTTGCGTTTGTGGTTTTAATTCTTGTTGTGTGGTATTGATTATGTTTGTTCTTTGGGAAAGGTGGATCCGTAGGGCTTTTTGCTCATTATGAAACGGGGTAAGGGATCTACAGACAATAAAAATCCCCAAAAGCACCAAACTGTTGAGGTTAATGCTAGCTTACTTGGGGGAGGAAAACCTGTTTTGAAATCGATATTAAGAGAGAAGTTGGGAACGAAGGATGATAGCTTTTTGAAACAAGATTCAAAATCTGCTATGGATAAAGTGTCGAGCAGCCATACATCTCAAGCTCTGGGATCTGATTCTAATGTGTTTAGTGTTGTGAATATGGATACTTAGGTTGGGGTTCAAGAACCCTCTAAAATCCCTGATCTACACACTCCTGCTGGTAATAGTGCACTCCCTTTTTCTGATCAAAGTAAGCCGATTAGTGTTGATGACCTTGGTTACCATAGTATTTATGATCAGGTTATTCATAAAATACCTAATCTAGAAGTCCAAAGTGATGGTGTTAATGTTGAATCTCAGGTTAGGGTTGAGAAACCCTTTAAAATCCCTGAAATTTACACGGATGCTTTCACAAGAGGTATTGATCATCTTGAAGTTGTTACCGAAGTGGTCCAAGAAGCTGGCCAAAATCAGAATTCTAATGCTCCAAAAGCAGTTAGTTCTGGTGGTGTTTCTTTTGCTAATATAGTTGCAAAGGAACCTACTTCTACAAAGGTCCATTTTCGTAATGTTGAGTCAAATGTTCCGGTTGATTCTGATTTTGATGTGGAAATTCCGTTGTCATCAGTGGAAGAAGTTACTAATAGACTACACAATTCTCTTTATGGATATTTCATTGGTAAAAGACTTTCTTTTCCAGTTGTTGAGAATTATGTGTTTAATGCTTGGTGAAAGTTTGGTATTCAGAAGATTATGATGAACGCGAATGGTTTTTTCTTTTTCAAATTTTCATCCATGAAAGGTGTTGAAGATGTATTAGAGAATGGTCCATGGATTATTAGGGGGGTTCTTATTAACCTTAATAAGTGGACTCCTTCTATCAGTCTAACTAAAGAGGACTTGACTAAAGTGCCGGTTTGGGTTAAGATGCATGATGTTCCAATAACGGCATTTACAGCAGATGGGTTGAGTGATTGCTACAAAACTGGGTGCTCCTATGATGTTAGGTACTTATACGACTAATATGTGTTTGGATTCGTGGGGAAGAAGCAGTTATGCTAGGGCAATGATTGAAGTTCAAGCTGATCGGGAGCTTAAGGAGCATGTTACATTCAGTGTTCCTAATCTTTATGGGGCTGGTTATACACGGGAAACTGTCCGTATTGAATATGAATGGAAGCCTCCTAGGTATGATACTTGTATGATTTTTGAGCATACATGTGCAACCTGTCCCAAGGCTATTAAAGTGGCTTCAACAGGTAATGAAAGAGAAGCAAATGATGGGTTTCGTGAGCCAAAGAAAACGCAAAAGGGGGCTGGAAATTCCAAAGGTGTTACCTTGTCTAAGCCGAAACCAAAATTTGAGTATCGGCCGATTAGACGGATTAATGATAAAGGGGGTTCTTCTATTGCTAATGTGGTAACTTCTAATGCTTTTTCGGCTTTAGAAGAGGAAGCGGACAAGGTTAGGGTGGATGCAATGGGGTCTAATGTGGGGAATCATAAACCAAATGGGAAGGGACTACTTATAGATGAGGATGATGATGAAGTGGAAGTTGTTTATGATGAAACGACCAGTTTTATGGATGTCCAATTTAATCCTCAACAGCGTAGCTTGACTGATGTTTCTATTTCTGAGGGGGCAAGGTCTCCCGGATTAAATATTTCCAATGTTTAGCATTGCTTCGTGGAATATTAGGGGTTTGAACCGCACCTCTAAACAAACAGAGGTTCGTTAGGTGATTAATGAAAATAACTTGAATGTTTGTGCAATTTTAGAATCTCATGTTGATGTGTCTAGTTTACAAGGGATATGTCAAAAGGTGTTTCGTAATTGGTCTTGGACTTCTAATGGGAACCTTTGGTCTAAAGGTTCCCGTATTATTTTGGGTTGAAACCCAGATGTTGTGGATATTATGGTTTTAGATATGTCTAATCAGGTGCATGTACAAGCTCGTATAAAGATGACTAATAAAGACTTAATTTGCTCTTTTGTGTATGCTGATCATTTATATAGTGGCGGAGAGAATTATGGCAAAGTCTGGGTAAGCATAAACTTTTTGTGTGAGGTAACCCTTGGGTTATTCTTGGGGACTTTAATGCAACTCTTAATATTGAGGATCATCTTCATGGTGCTCAAATTAATATTTCCATGCGGGAATTTAAAGAATGTGTGGAGCATATTGAAGTTATGGATGTTAATTGTACTGGTTTACATTTTACTTGGAATCAAAAACCCCAAGGGGGTGGTGGTGTTATGAAGAAGATTGATAGAGTAATGGGTAATGTGAAGTTTGTTGATGAATTTCCAGGTTCATTTGCGGTATTTCACCCTTACCGAGTATCTGATCATTCTCCGTGTGTATTGAGACTTCCAATGAGAATTATGAAGAAACCTAAGCCTTTCAAGTTCTCTAATTTTCTGGTTCATAAAGAGGGCTTTAAAGATGTGGTTTGTAGAGCATAGTTGAATCAGATCAATGGTCATAACATGTTTAAGGTGGTGAAAAAACTCAAATTGCTTAAAACTCCATTGCGTAAACTTTTATTTGAGCAAGGCAATCTGCATTCTCGTGTTCTCAAACTTCGTAAAGAGCTTGAAGAAGCTCAGATTGCTCTTGATAGAAACCTCAATAATATGATCTTGCAGGAAGATGCGGCTGCATATTTAAATAAAATGCGGTTCTTGATGAGGAGCGGTTTCTTAAACAGAAAGCTAAAGCTGATTGGTTGAAGCTTGGAGACACGAATTCATCTTACTTTCATAATGTGGTTAAAGGGAAACATAACCGATCACGTATTGAGATGATCGCGGATAATAATGGGGTTGTTTTTGAGGGTAATGATGTCCCGAATGTTTTTGTTAGTCATTATGAGAAGTTTTTGGGTGTTGAGGGCTGCTCGTCATTGATCCTGGATATAGGGCTATTCTCTAAACGTTTGGATGGGGGAAAATCAGCTTATATGGTTAGACATATTAATAATGAGGAAATACGGTTGGCACTTTTTCCATTGGTGATAATCAAGCTCCGGGTCTGGATGGTTTTTCTTCGTGTTTCTTTAAGAATGTGTGGGATGTTGTGGGCAATGATGTTTGTTTGGCCGTTCGGGACTTATTTCTTAATGGGAAACTTCTGCAAGAAATAAATCATACGATTATTGCCCTTATGCCAAAGGTTACAACTCCATCTCGAATAAATGATTATCGGCCTATCTCGTGTTGTAATGTTATTTATAAGTGCATTAGCAAGCGGATTGCTAATCGTATTCAAGAAGGTTTGGTGGATGTGGTTAGTATAAATCAATTGGCTTTTGTTCTGGGTAGGAAAATTACCGATAATATTCTTCTTACTCAAGAACTTATGCATAACTACCATCGGTCTTGTGGTCCTCCTAGATGTGCTTTTAAGGTCGACATTCAAAAGGCATATGACACTGTTGATTGGAATTTTCTTAATACTATTCTTGGAGGATTTGGGTTTCACCCAAAAATGGTGTCTTGGATAATGGCGTGTGTTACTAGTACTTCTTTTTCTATTAGCATCAACGGAGTTCTACATGGGTATTTTGAAGGAAAACGGGGTCTTTGACAAGGGGATCCTATGTCTCCTTATCTTTTCACTCTGGTTATGGAAGTTTTAACTTAGATTTTGCAGCGTAAGGCTCGTGAAGATGAGAAATTTTCTTTCCACAGATATTGTGAGAAGCAACGAATTGTTAATCTCTGTTTTGCATATGATCTTTTCTTGTTTGCTCGTGGGGATATCCATTCAGCTCATGTCATCATGGATGGTTTGGAGGAGTTTAAGAACATGTCGGGGTTGGTTCCTAGTATTCCTAAAAGTACAGCTTTCTTTTGTAATGTTGTGCTTTCTGTTAAACATTCTATTTTGGAGTCTATGCCGTTTGAGGAAGGGAAGCTGCCGGTTAAATATCTTGATGTTCCTCTTATATCAACAAAGTTATCATATAGGGATTGTGAGGTGTTGGTGGAAAAAGTAAAGATTCGAATCTGTAATTGGAAGAATAAGTGTCTTTCATTTGCGGGAAGGGTTCAGCTTATTCAATCGGTTCTTTTTTCTTTGCATGTTTATTGGGCCTCGGTATTCGTCCTCCCTGATCGTATTATTCAAGATATTAAGCAGCTCATGCGGGGCTTTCTCTGGTGTCAAGGTGATATGAAGAGGGGGAAGGCTAAAGTTGCTTGGGGATCGGTTTGTCTTCCAAAATCTGAAGGGGGTCTTGGTATTAGAAGTTTGAACACTTTTAATATTGCACTTATTTCATCTCATATTTGGAGTATCATAAATCATAGAGAATCTCTTTGGGTCAACTGGATTCATTCATATAAGTTGAAGGGTAGAAGTTTTTGGGATGTTAAAGCGCGGGGGGCTATGAGCTGGGGATGGAGAAAGCTTCTTCAAATACGTGATGTTATTCGGCCATTTATATGGTCCCAAATAGGTAATGGTTTGTTGACTAATATTTGGTTTGACAGGTGGTGTAATTTCAGTCCTCTTAGTAATTTCATTTCGGCTAGGCGAATGACTAATGCTGGATTTTCTATTAAAGATAAGCTCGCTGATTTAGTTTATGAAGGAACTTGGAAATGGCCGGATGAGTGGTATGGTTTATATCCCATTCTAAATCAGATCCTTTGTCTAGTTCTTCATACAAATCGGAATGATAAATTTCTATGTAGTGATTGGAGTAGGAATTGAAAAGCGTTTTTCAGTTAGCCTTGTGTGGGATACTATTCGTGACCATAATGTTGAGGTTCCATGGACTCATATCGTGTGGTTCCCTCATTGTATCCCTAGACATGCTTTTCATATTTGGCTTTTCATGAGAAGGAAGTTGAAGACACAAGACACTCTTAAGCAATGGGATGTTGGTCCTTCGACCAACTTAAACCTGCTTAGATGTCCCTTGTGTAAGCTGGTCCCGGATTCTCATAATCATCTTTTCTTTGAATGTTTTTTTTCTCTTCAGGTTTAGGCTTCGGTTAAACACTTGGCGGGTATGCAAGATGTCTCAGCTAGCTGGGATGACATTGTTGACTATATTCAGCCTATTTCTCGATCAAGGAAAGCTAGAAGCATTGTTGGCCGTCTTCTAATTGCTGCTACTTCTTATTTCATTTGGCAAGAGAGGAATTGTCGGCTTTTTCAAAGGAATTGTAGATCTTCTGCTCAAGTTCACGATACCATCATATCTAATGTTCGGCTAAAGTTACTCTCATTCAGGTTTAAGAAGACATCTCATCTGTTGAGGATGATGGATGTTTGGAATCTGCCTTCGTCATGTGTTATCAATGGATAGAAGAGTTTTTTTGTTGATTAGCTGCTTGTTTATTCTATATTGGATGTATTATTTGTTTATTTATGAGCTATGTTTTATTTATGTATATGGCATGTCATATACATAGATTATAGCTGATGATAGCTAGTTATCCTTTTGAGGTTGGTAGGGGCTGTGTCTGTTATATTTATATAGTGTTTTTGCCTATGTAACGGGCTGAGGTGTGGGATTTCACTCACACCATTTGTACTTCAATGTTATTTTTGGAGTAATATATTCACCGGGTGAAAACCCTTTACCCAAAAAAAAAACTATGTGATGAATGTATGGAGGAAGTTTGGGATTGAAAAAATTATGATGAACTCAAAGGGGTTCTTTTTCTTTAAGTTTGCTTCGGAGCAAGGTATGAATGAGGCTCTTGAAGGAGGACCATGGATGATTCAGTTGGTTCCAATAATATTGATAAAGTGGTCAATGGATGATAATCTAGCTAAGGAGGACCCGACTAAGGTACCTGTTTGGATTAAATTGCATAATGTACCTCTCCTTGCTTTTAATGAGGTCGGATTGAGTGGTATTGATACTAAAGTGGGAAAACCTTTAATGCTAGATTCTTACACTAGTACCATGTGTATGGAATCTTGGGGTAGACCTAGCTTCGCTCGTGCAATGGTTGAAGTAGATGCGTAGACAGAATTAAAGGAGAATGTGTCGGTGGGTATTCCAAAACTTGATGGTTCTGGGAAAAATATATATATGGTTAGGGTTGAGTATGAACGGAGGCCACCGAGATGTAGTACATGTAAAACGTTTAGGCATAAGGATGTGGAGTGTCCTAAGAATATGAATGCGATTGAAGGAACAAGTGGGGCAAAATCTTATTTTGTGGTACCTCGGCAATCAGCAAAACAGGCTGGGAAATCTTTTATGCTTCCCAAACCGAAACCTAAGATGGTTTATAGAGCTAAAACCTCTACTCCCACTCAAAAACCTAATCGATCTGATCCGATTGTGTTGAATAATGCATTTGGTGTCCTTATGGATGAATCTAATGAGAAGGGTCAATATTCTACGGTTGATCAGGTGAAAAATAAGGAAACTCAGTACAATAGAGGTAAAGAGCAGCTTGTTAGCAGCTTGTTGATGACTCTGATGATGAGGTTGAAAATGTGTATGATGAAACGGCTAAGTTCATTGCTTCTAAGAGTACGTTAGAAGTTAATTCTGAGGGGGCAAGCACTCCCGGTTTCAATGGTGATAATGTTTAGTCTTGCTTCTTGGAATATTCGGGGGTTGAACCGCACCCCAAAGCAAAAGGAGGTTTGGCAAGTGATGATTGAGAATAAGCTAAGTGTATGTGGTATCCTTGAATCCCATGTTAACGTTTCTAAGTTACAAGGCATATGTAAGAAAGTCTTTCGTAGCTGGGAATGGACTTCTAATGGTCACCTTTGTACTAAAGGTTCTCGTATTATTTTGGGATGGAATCCGGATGTTGTTGATGTTATGGTTATTAGTTCTACTGATCAGGTTATGCACACGCAAAATATGGTTAAGGAGGAGCAGAAGGCTTTCTTTTGTTCTTTTATTTTAGCGGAGAATGGCTATATTCGTCGTAGGAAATTATGGCAAAATCTTGGTATGCATAAATTGTTTGCTAGAGGTAAACCATGGATTCTGCTTGGAGACTTTAATGTAGCTCTTAATATTGAGGATCATTTGTGTGGTGCTAAGTTGAATACAGCTATGAGTGACTTTAAGGATTGTGTGGAAGAATTAGAAGTTATGGATACTAATAGCACGGGTATTCATTTTACTTGGACGTAGAAACCGAGAGGTAAGGGTGGTACTATGAAGAAGATTGATCGTGTGATGAGTAATGTGGATTTCAATGAATCTTTTCCTAGTTCATATGCTGTTTTTCATCCATATAGAATTTTGGACCATTCTCCGTGTGTTCTAAAAATTCCAAAAACGCAAACCAAGAAGAATGGGCCGTTTTGATTCTCAAATTTTCTGGTTTATAAGGAGGGGTTCTTGGATTTGGTAAGGAGTATGTGGGCAAGAGATGTAGATGGTCATAACATGTTTCGAGTGGTTAAACGACTCAAACATCTTAAAAAACCACTTCGGAAGTTGTTATATCCTCAAGGAAATTTGCATGATCGTGTTGATAAGTTGCGGAAGGAGCTTGATGAGGTTCAAATTGCCCTAGATAAGGATCCATCTAATCTGTCTCTTAGGGAGGAAGAATCATGTTATCTTAATGCTTTCCAAGAGGCGGTTTTGGATGAAGAAAGATTTTTAAAACAAAAGGAAAAAGTTGAATGGCTAAGGGTAGGTGATTCTAATTCTGCATATTTCCATAGTTCGGTTAAAAGTCAAAAGCAAAGCAGTAGAATTTCTAGAATCACGGATCAAATGGGGGCTTCTTTAGAAGGAGAAGATGTTTCTAAGGTGTTTGTTGATCATTATAAGAACTTTTTGGGTGTGGAAGGTAATACAACTCAGATTCCAAATGCTTCATTGTTCTCAAGACGATTGGATCCCCATGTTGCTGATTTTATGGTCCGAGGAGTCATGAATGAGGAAGTCAAAACTGCTATGTTCTCTATTGGCAATGATAAATCTCCGGGACCAGATGGGTATACATCCACATTCTTCAAAAAAGCATGGGAGGTTGTAGTTAATGATGTGTGTAATGCTGTCCGGGATTTCTTTAGTAATGGGAGATTGCTTCAAGAGATTAATCATACGATCATTGCATTGGTGCCAAAAGTTCCAATGCCTGCACGTGTTAATGATTATCACCCCATTTCTTGTTGCAATGTTATCTATAAATGCATAAGTAAGCTGATCTCTAATCGTATTAAAGATGGTTTGGATAGTATTGTTAGTATTAATCAATCAGCTTTTGTGTTGGGGAGAAGGATTTCTGATAATATTCTTCTAACACAAGAACTTATGCATAACTATCATCGTGATCGTGGTCCCCCAAGGTGCGCGTTTAAGGTTGATATTCAAAAGGCATATGATACGGTTGATTGGAAGTTCTTGAGAGCTGTTCTTGTGGGTTTCGGATTTCACCCTTATATGGTTACTTGGATCATTTCATGTGTTACTACTACATCTTTTTCTATTAATATTAATGGTAACCTACATGGTTATTTTAAGGGTAAACGAGGCCTTAGGCAAGGGGATCCTTTATCCCCTTATCTGTTCATGCTAGTAATGGAGGTGCTTACTCTTATTTTTCAGAAGAGAGTCGAAGAGGCTTTGGATTTCTGCTACCATAAAGGATGTGTTGAGCAAAAAATTGTTAATGTATGCTTTGCTGATGATATGTTTTTATTTGCTCGTGGGGATGTTAATTCTTCTAATCTACTAATGGAAGGCTTAAATGAGTTCAAAGTTATGTCGGGGCTGAATCCTAGTATTCCTAAGAGTACGGCATACTTTTGTAATGTTCTACCTCATGTTAAGCATTCTATATTGTCCTTTATGCCATTCGAGGAAGGAAAGCTTCCGGTGAAATATTTAGGGGTTCCACTTATTTCATCAAAATTATTATACCAGGATTGTAAGGGTCTTGTGGAGAAGGTTAAAAACAGAATTGGGGATTGGAAGAAGGTCTTATCATTTACTGGGCATCTTCAATTAGTTCTTTTCAGTCCTTTCTTCTATGAATGTGTATTAGGCTTCGTTTTTCATTCTTCCTAGCCGTATTATTGCTGAAATTGAACAGTTAATGCGGGGGTTCCTATGGTGTCAAGGAGATATGAGGAGAGGTAAAGCTAAAGTTGCTTGGGAGTCTTTGTGCCTACCGAAAGCTGAAGGGGGTTTAGGTATAAGACGATTGGAAACATTTAATATCGCTCTTATGGTTTCACATATTTGGAGTATTATTACCCATAGAGAGTCTTTATGGGTTAAATGGATTCATTCGTATAAATTGAAGGGTAGAAGTTTTTGGGTTGTTCCTTTGTGTGCTGGTGTTAGTTGGGGATGGCGGAAATTACTACAAATCCGTGATATTGTACGGTCATTTATATGGTCACGTGTAGGAGATGGTAAGTTGATTAATGCTTGGTTCGATAATTGGTGTTCAATCAGCCCTCTGATAACCCAGTTATCTTTGCGACATATTACACGTGCGGGGTTTTCTCTTAATGATAAGCTATTTGATGTAATTGATGATGGAGTTTGGAGGTGGCCTTCAGACTGGTATACTCGGTTTCCTACACTTAGTATGGTTACATGCCCTATCTTAACTACGGATGTGCATGATACATTTGTATGGTGTGACCATATGGGGGTGAATAGGGATTTTGCAGTCTCTAATGTGTGGGATACTATTCGGGAGAGAGCGGATGAGGTTGCTTGGACAAATGTTGTTTGGTTCCCGGATTGTATCCCCAGACATGCCTTTCATTTATGGCTTGTCATGAGACGGAAGCTAAAGACTCAGGACACTCTTAAGCAATGGGATGTTGGTGAATCAACCAACTTAAACCTGCTTAGATGTTCTTTATGCAAGGTCCAACCGGATACCCATAACCACCTTTTCTTTGAATGTTTTTTCTCTTCACAGGTTTGGTCTTCGGTTAAAGACATGGATAGCATGAAGCATGTCTCAAGTAGATGGGATGATATCATTGCATACATTCAGCTTATTTCTTGTGCTAGGAAGGCTAGGAGTATTATTGGGGGTGTGCTTCTTGCTTTTGTCTCGTACTTCATTTGGCAAGAACGGAATAATCGCTTGTTCGGAAAAGGAATTAGATCTGACCAACAAATTCGTGAAGTAATCATTAATACGATGCAGCTCAAGTTACTTACATTCAGATTTAAAAAGTCTACTTAGGTGACAAGATTGTTGGATGCTTGGAGGATTCCTCGATCATCTATTGATTAATGGTAGGAGTGTAGATCTTATTAGTTGCTCGTTTATTTTGTATTGGCTGTTTTTTATGTTCATAGCTACAGGCTTCTTGTTTGCTAAATGTATATGGCCTGTCATATACATTTAGTAGTTTTGCTGTTAGTTGGTTCTTTCGAGGTTGATGTGGAACTCATTCACATCGTTTTGTACTTAATTTTTATATAATGAAATTCACCGGGGTAAACCCCTTTACCCAAAAAAAAAAAAAAAAACCCTATCGATCTTTCTGAAAATACCATCATTACTCTTAGGCTTTTGGTTTCATGTAAAATGGAAACCAGAGCAATTTACATCCAACATATTGATGTCTTCCACACATTCTTTAAATTCACGCATAGTAATAGAATAACACGAGGAGCCAACAGAAGAATCCTCTAGGTTAAGAGGAGCATTAAAATCACCCGTAAGCACCCATGGTCTCCCATTAATAAACTGGTTATGCATGCGTAAGTTATGCCACAATTCCCTACGATCAACATGAGAATTTCCCGCATAAATAAAAGAACAAAAGAAGATCCTTTGCACTGCAAGAACCCTTATTTGACAGTGAATGACTAGGTTTGATGAATCAATATGCAACAAATCAACCACTTCAGGGTCCCATCCAAGAATAATCCTCGTACCAACAATACAATGATTTACATTCGACGTCCAATTCCAATGAGAAAATATGTTCAAGCAAATAGGATTAAGCTTAGAAGCGAGAATATGAGATTCCAGAATTGCACAAACACTTAAGTTAGTATCACGAACCACTTGTTGAACCTCACTTTGTTTAGGTACTTGGTTCACGACCCTAATATTCCAGGCTGCTAAGCTAGTCATTAGAAACATGCACTTCAGGAGTGCTTGGCCCCTCAGAAGAGAATGATTTCTTCGGATCACCCACGAAATCCACCATCTCATTAAAACTACCTTCCACATCACTTACATCATCCCCATCACCAGCTATAGATTTTCCCCTATCCTTCACTTCATTAGTCTCCTTAGGAACTTCCGAACCAAAATCAGATCGGTCACAAGCTTCCGCATCAGAACTTAAAGCATCAAATCGATTACCTACAGGAACCTGCTGCACATTAGATCTCTGACCATTAGACTTAGATGATTGTCCCTGATCTTTTGGCCGATAGACAAACTTGGGCTTCGGATTATGAATAACAAACCCATCCTTTGCTTTAACTTACTTTACTCGAACAACCTGCTTGGGAACAACAGACTCTTCATTATTTACTTTCTGACCCTTCATTTGCACAACCTGTTTTGGACACTCGAAATCTTTGTGTCCAAAAATTTTGCATTGACTACATCGCGGAGGTTTCCATTCATACTCAACACGGACCGTGTACAAAGTCTTACCATTTCCTTCCACCTTTGGGATAGCCACTACAACGGACTCCTTTAAAGGATTTTCCGAATAAATCTCTACCATGGCTCAAGCAAAGTTAGGTCGACCCCATGATTTCAAGCACATAGTGCTCGTATATGAACCCAGTAATAAAGGCTTACCAACCTTTGTTGCAATAGCACTTAGACCCACCTCATTTAAAGCAAGCAATGGAACATTGTGTAGTTTAACCCAAACCGGAACCTTAGAAAGATCTTCTTTCGCCAAGTCATCATTTGACGACCATTTTCTCAGAATAATTGGGACCAATCGAATCATCCAAGGACCACCCTCAAGAACCTGATTCATACCATGCTCAAAGTTGAACTTAAAGAAAAAGAATCCATTGGCATGCATCATCACCCGTTCAATGCCATGTTTCCTCCATACATTCATAACATAGTTTTGGACAATAGGAAATGCAAGTCTTTTGCCTATAAGATATCCATATAAGGTGAATGCATATTTTTTGCTAGCCTCTTTAACAGTTTCCAAAGGTATTTGTAAATCAGCATCAACACTAGAATGAGGATCCAAGTTTAAAGTACATAATTGGACCTTACGTTTGGAAGATTGGTCAACGATCTGGTCATAGGATTTAGAACCATTAGATGGACGATAATCAACAGGAATCGGAACAGCAACGGTAGCTACCTCTAGCCTATCCAAACCACGCCCTCCAAACAGTAATCTATCTTTTATATTCACGGATTTAGCAACACCACCCGTTTTAACATTCTGCCCATCTACGAGATCATCATCACTAATGTCAGTTTCATACGCCATGTCCGGGTTATCATCTACTTTATCAAGCGACTCACCAAGGATTTTAGTAGGTTCTTGAACCTTAACCTGGGAAGCAACATCGTCATACTTCACTTCCATCGAAGTAACATCAACATGGTCAACTACAACTGGCTTTTTTGTTGCAGCACCCACTCGATCCAAAGAGTCACCATGAACATCATATTCCAATTGCAAAGAACCACTTCCATCAGTCTGCGTGTAATAGCTGGTTTTCAATGGAATATTTCAAACCGGATCATAGTTTGTCCCTATAGAATTAGGAATAGCCGCCACAATAGGGTTTTGAGAAACCCTATATCTAGACGAAGTATCATCTTTAATGCTAGTCTGCATATGATTAGGATTACGCATCCTCTCTAGTCCAGCACCAATAGCATCAATATCAGAAGCATTACCCTGTTTATAATTAACCTGCGAATCCAGATTGGTACCCAAGATTTGCGAACTAATGTTGACAGCCCTAGCTACATCGTCTTTCTTCATAGTAGGGTTTAAAACCCTAGCCACATTTGTCACCTTTCTGCAAACTAGGTTTTACACCCACATGTGAACGTAACAAACCAGCCGTACGTCCATCATCATTCATTTTAGACATCTGATCAGAAGCAGTAACCGGATTAGGGGTGAAACCGGAAACCGGATTAGGGTTTAATCCAGTAACCGGAAAACCAGCAGCCGGAAAACCATCATGACCAATTAAAGATTGCGTAGACTGCACAGAATCTGACTCAAAAGAAGAAGCATTACTACCACGATCACCATCACTTATAGCTCCTCCATCCTTTGAACTAGAAACCCTAGATTCCTTCTTTTTCTTTTTCTTGCTTGCCGAACCTGCCATCTCTCTAGAAAATGAAAAAACAAAGCCCCGAAAAAACCACCAGAACGAAGCTATTACATAAATAAAACACGATGAAACCAGAAATCAAAACAGAATTTGCGTAGAATTAACAGAATGATCAATCGATTAAAGCTCCATGAAAAAACCCTAATCGCCTTTTTAGAGAGAGAAAGCCAGCCTTTTTACTAGTTCTATTAACAACAAATCTCTACCAAGGTTCATTGCACATAAACCACGTAGTCATCATATATCTCCACATATCAACAAGTTCTATAAACACTAATCATGTTACACGTATTCAACATAATATGCCAAAGCCACAACACGAATAATCAACAAAATATAGAATCCACAATACACATCAATAATTGGAAACAACATAAAATAGTAGCAATAATCCACTTGATTGTGTAAACCTCTTGCTCGGAAGCAATCTAGAATTACACAATCATACCTATTTAACCCCCATATCACTCACCTTTGCTTTTTAGGCAATTACGCAATTAACACTTGATTGTGAATCCCACGTCTTTGATCACCTAATATATAACACATCAATATAATAATACATTTAGCAACTAATAATCATCATAATTAATTAATTAATTATAATCATCAACCCATCACCCATTGGGTTGACCAAGTTTGACATCTAGTCAAGCTAAACATAGCCTTACTTTTCATAATCATAATCACTTCTAGAGCTTAATTACTTAATCACAATTTTAATTGTGATCAAAACATTATATAAACATAACCACTACACTTTTAATCCACCATTTGAGCTAGTTTACACTAGCTAACACAATTCAATACAATTCATCAATTATCATAACCACTTTTAGAGTTATCCACCATTTGTAAAATTGTCGTATATAAATAAATAATTTACCATCCTAAATGTATGTATGTACCTAATATAGGACAAAAATAAATAATTTGACTACAAATTAAATTGTAAGCTGTTACTCAAAGAATCTTACTTTAAATCATAATCAAAACATAATATTTATAACATAATAGCACTTCTAATCACTCCTCAATTAATTTACATAGATTTATATGAACTTTAACATAACTCATGAAAAATTATTATGAACACCTCATGTGATTCTTCCCTTTCTAGCTTAAGTTGATGTTACTAACAATCAATACAATATTCACTAACTTCAAATAAGCATAATTTAACCCTAATTTTGTTTAATAAACACTAATCACATAAACCTTCCCAAAACCCATTTTCTAGTTTAAAAACTTAGACGAACATGCTTACTTGAGGCTAGTGAGAATTAAAAGATGATGAATTAGAAGTTGTAGAGCTTCAATTTGATGTGAAAATCGTTTGTTCTTCTCTTTTCTTGGCTTCTCACGTTCGTTCCCCTTCTTCCTATTCTCTGGAACTTTTTAGAATGAAGGTAAATGGATACATATGTGTGTGTGTGTGGTTATAGATATGTATGTATAATTTTATTCCCCGTAATTATTATTATCTGGAACATAAAAACCGATCACAATTATTATTATTCTATACCATTTAAAATAATAATAACTTAAAATAATTATTAAAATAATACATTGAGAATTTTGGGGTGTTACAACTCTCCCCCACTTACTTCATTTATGTCCTTACGAATGTCTCTTGTATCTGCTCAATTTTAAAAATTTCTCTACTTATGCGGAAGCATTCGCTCACATTAGAATACTTTATATAATCAATTAGTTCACAACATGAACGTATACCGTTCACGTTTGTTTACATAATTTCTCAATCTCATATTAAATTTTCAACATCAGTACTACATTATTTTATAACATATTAAATCCTTCTCTAACTAATCTTATCAACAACTTAGCCTACCTAGACACAAGGTAGACGTATCACATTTATTCATTTTGGTAGTGTTTAAATTAACTAATATCAGTACTCACCACGAGTCTGTAGATTTTAATTCGACTTTTGTAAAACAACACACAACTTAATGTACCAAACTATTGTTTCCGTTGTCTAGAATACAAGCTGCATCCACTAACGATTTATCAACGGACACTTTGAAGAAATCCTTTGGGAGTGGTCTGTTATGAATCATCACTTTTCCATTTGACAAGTAGACAGTACCCAAAGCAATGATGTTGATCCTTTTTAGGTGCCACAATTTACACTTGAATAACTAAAGAAAATGATAACGATTATTATGTATATATATATGTATGTATGCATCAGAATTATATTAAACTGAACGAAGAATGTATGAACATTTTGGAATATATATATACATACCTGTGGTGGTGTTGGCTTTGCTGGAGACAGATTCTTTTGCCTCTGTTGTGAATCAGGCGACCTGTTTGACTCGTCAGCAGATTTAACAACCAGTTCCTATATAAAACTCGGTAAATAAGTCATGTATGTAAAATTAATAAATCATAGTGAGAAATATTAAAATCAAACTAATTCAAATATGTTAATACTTACACTTGTTTGTGTTGGCATTTCCACAGTTGCGAGTCCATTAGACTTGTGAAAGCTGGAATCCTTCTCACATCCAACATCACTTAACGCCACTCCGCCATCCTGAACAGTATTGGAAGCGTTAGGATTAACGTCCACTGTTGGAGACACCTGCAATAAAAATTATACATTTGTTAGCAATATATTGTAAACTAATGTATAAAATGTTAGCATAATTAATACAACAAATGTCTTTCCTCTCATGCTGGTACAGCAGTTGACAATGAATTTAGTTGATCCTCTTGTAACGCATCATAAGTTTGGTAACCATTGCATGTGTTTCAAGCACTTGCGCTGACAAAGACTTTATTATTGTGTCTTTGTCTTGACGTGCGCATCTCTTAGCAGCAAGCTCTGCTTCAAGTAACTTGACTTTCTCATTATTGCAAGCATTTCTGTTTCGAGCAGGAACATTAAAAAACTTTTTGACAGTCACTCCGCTTCCCACTCCTCGTGCATACCCCGACTTTTTGGGTCCAAATACCTTTGTCAAGGCATCAGTCCCATCATCAACCTTTAAGGTTCCGGCTTTGATCTGTGCCTCAGTGTCTTTCTGCATTACAGATTAATTTCCAATAGGCAGTAATTTGCAAACACAATAATATATATGAAAGATATATGTATGGACCTAATTAATATAATGACCAAATCCTGGTAATTCTCGGTGCTCGTATACTGTACGAAAGCACCCCATTTCGGGGCTTTGACAATTGCACTATACTTGAATGGGACTTCAGTTAATTTTGAAGGTGTATCTTTGTTGGGCAGTATGTATTTTTCCCTCAACTTCCTTCTGAAATTCCTTAGATGGGCACCAAGACGATTCATTATTGACATTCTGTATGTGTCTTCAACATCAAAATATCGCTGCAAAATCAATTAAAAATCAATTGCAGACTTTTGCTCAAATCTGATGACAGACTACAAAACGGCATAATGTATTCTCAAATAGACACATAAATAATACACAAATCTGATTAACAGCAATTTGTTGTTTTATCATTAACAAATTAAATATAATTGCATAATGTAGTCTCACTATTTTTTAATATAATAAAGGAATTAATTTAAAAGGGATCAGTTGTTAAAACTTTCCTTGATTTTTTCCCAAAGTTAAGTTCTTGCTTCTGCATCGACCTTCTTCCAGGAAAGAATCTTCAAGCCTATTTGCTCACGAACAATGTCTCCTAGAAAACTTGCAAACACTGCTCTATTATCACATGTTAGCCTATCCATAGTATCGAAGGTTATCTTTAGCTTTAATGCACCCGGTTTGCTGTATTGGTTGCAAAACTTGGATAACCTTGTAATGCCCCTCAGCGGAACCATTTTGATTGCATTTGAATTCTCGTTTCCATCGTCAGCCTGTTCATCATCAAAATCATCGTACTGCTCTGATTCATATCCTTGATCTTCTTCCTCGTAGCCATTACTATGGTAAATAGTAACATTATTGTCGGCTTCAATATCCCATGATCCTTTAGTTCTTTAGGAGAGAGTTGTAAATTAAAAGATTTAAATTTTTTGTTAATGGTTGATTTTAATCGGCAGAAAAGTGTAAAAATAGAATAATGATTGTGTTTGTACTAGTTTGGAGGCATTAACTGTAATTATCGAATTTTAAGGAATGTAAATGGCCACGTCTAATTTAAATTTTTCGACTAATTTTGGCTCTAAGTATAAATTTTAAAATATTCTGCAAATATTTGGCTCCCAAAAAAAAAAGAAGTCCAGCGGTGTTTTATATATATATTAATTGTATGGAAAAAAAAAGTAAAACTCATCTATTAGATTAGTGGTATAAGTGGTGGAAGGTGTTGGGTTGGTCTCATGTTCAAGTCTTGCACCCTACTTTTTTTTTTTTGTTAAGTGATCATGTTATATTTTAATGGAAGAGTGCTAAGTGTTATTAACATCTCTCAACCAATAACAATCATTGTAAAATAGTATGAATAAATATTATGAATAAGGTTTGGCCTATTATTTATGAGTTTTTTTAAGGATGAGTACATTATTTCAAATGACGATTAACTAACCCGAATTCGAAGCTTATTTAGCCACCCGAATTTGAATAACCCGAGTTTTAGTATTTACATTTTGATCCATCAGTTTTGATTAATTAGTTTTAATTAACCATTAACCAGGTGTGTTAATAATTTTATTTAAAACCAACAACAATGAAAAACCGAAATACACGCGAACAAATACACATATATGAAACGTCGTTAACTTGTATATACGTATATATAGTACCCGCAAAAAACTTAAGATAAATGTATCCAACAAACAAACATCCTTAACTAACTATACCTAAACATCCCAAATTTCTACAAACCAAAGGTAACAAGCATCCCACAAACAAGCATTACATCTAAACAGCCATTCATGGCTTTGCAACAAAGCATTCATTTAACTCTGCTGGGATGCATGGTGGTGTGTACCACATAACAAGAACCTCGGGAATTCCCTTCGGCTTAAGTTTTCATGATCAGACAAGATCCTTCTAACCTTGTTAATAGTTTGCCTCACCTTCCAACGACCTCCTGACCTTGTGTATTCGTCATTCAACAGTGTCCTTGCTTCTTCCATCCTTCCTTGACCTTCTGCCATCAGCAGCATACCAAAGACAAATGTAGCATCGGTTTGTCCCAAACACGATGCCCGTTGCATCATCTCCTTTCCAGCAACCTCATCACCCGCATAAAACATCCTCATCTGATCAAAATAATAAAGAAAAAACATAAATATGTATGTAATTAAGTACCTCATCACCTACATATATAAAACATCTATGTCTGATCAACACAATACAGAAACATAAATATGTACGTAACAGAGCACCATGAAAGAATTCAATTGAATGGAAAATAAATTGCACCATTCCATCTCTAAACAACATGTGTGTTTCCTTTCTCCCTCAAAAGTGCTAGCACTTCACTTCTCTGTATCAAGAACGGAATGGAAAAGATGGAATCAACTTCCATCCTTTGATACACCTCATCCGACCCACCGGCTCTATTAAAGGTTTTGCAACAGTAATGTAGGTAAAACAAACGCATTATAAATCCCTCAAAAATGGTAATCTCTTAAATACTGTTCATTCACAAAATTCAATCTAAGACCTAATAAATGTGCTACGGTTCATTAAAATAACACTAAATTTATCGCTTAAATAGGCAAATGCAGTATTATTTAAGTCGAATCGATAGTGTTTACTAGGGTTAGTAGACTTACAGAGTCTTGAACTTAAAAACGTCAGTCGCCCTTGAAGCCCCCCAAAAACGCCAATATGGTAACGATGACTTCATCCGGAAGTTCAGAAAGCGATAATCCTTGTTGCGTAGTCGGTCGGCGTCCTTTTGGAAGTTGGAATTCCATGATTATGATCTTGCTTGAAGATTTAGTGATGCTCTGTTTCAAAGGGATTGGAAGTTTGTACGCCGAGAACTGAAGCGTTAAGTTGGGTGGTGAACTGTAATCATCACACGCCTCCATTCTGGTCTTTTAGTCAATTACGGAAATGCCCTTATAAATAAAATGCTTCTTATTGGATTAGTAAGGGTATTTATGTCAATAATACCTTTAATGTATATATTCAAACGTTTACAAATATGGTAACAAGATAAATTATTTTTATAGTTGATACATAATTTAACAATTATGAATTAATTATATCCTAAATTGTATTATTCAGAAAAATGATGATTTAATTATATCCTAAGTTTGTAATTGGCTTATGTGACATGGACGACGGCGTTTGAAGCAACTACTATATTTAAACTTAGGATAAGTTGTATTATTCAAAAAATGACGAATTAATTATATCCTAAGTTTGTAATTGGCTTATGTGACATGGACGACGGCGTTTGAAGAGAACTACTATATTCAAACTTAGGATAAGTTATATTATTCAGAAAAATGACGATTTAATTATATCCTAAGTTTGTAATTGGCGTATGTGACATGGACGATGGCGTTTTAAGCGAACTACTATTCAAACTTAGGATAAGTTGTATTATTCAGAAAAATGACGAATTAATTATATCCTAAGTTTGTAATTGGCGTATGTGACATGGACGACGGCGTTTGAAGCGAACTACTATATTCAAACTTAGGCTAAGTTGTATTATTCAGAAAAATGACGAATTAATTATATCCTAAGTTTGTAATTGGCGTATGTGACATAGACGACGGCGTTTGAAGCGAACTACTATATTCAAACTTAGGATAAGTTGTATTATTCCGAAAAATGACGAATTAATTATATCCTAAGTTTGTAATTGGCGTATGTGACATGGACGATGGCGTTTGAAGCGAACTACTATATTCAAACTTAGGATAAGTTGTATTATTCAGAAAAATGATGATTTAATTATATCTTAAGTTTATATAAGTTGTATTATATCCTAAGTTTATATAAGTTAATTATATATATATATATATATATATATATATATAATTAACTTTTAAACTTAGGATACAATACAACTTATCATAAGTTTAATATATATATATATATATATATATATATATATATATATATATATATATGCGTATCATTATTTAAATATAATATAAGGCTAATGTAACTAGAAGGGGAAAAAAATGCTACAGCCTAAATTCGAACATGGGATTAATTTGTAGCCGCAATATTGTTTTCCACAACCCAAGGAAACCACTCAGGCACGTACTATTTTTGTATATTTTTTTATAACGTATTCATTTTAAATTGTATGTAGGTTACTTTATATAATTCCCCTAATTTACTTAATTAAGCGGCTCTTTTAATTTTCAAACCCTAATTATTTACAAAACACGTCGTACACCACTAATCAAAGATTCAATGAACAAACCGGATGAACACACTTTATAGAGATGGAGTAACAACATTTATTGATTACGCATTAGACAACTTGAAGAAGATGACTAACATCGACCCACAAGGTAATAAACAACATGTTGAAATCCCCTGTCCATGTACCAAATGTTTAAACCATGTAGTGCGTAAAGTGGAGGAAGTGCATTTCCATTTATTATGTCATGGCGTTGATCTAAACTACACAAAGTGGACTAAACATGGAGACAAGGATGAGCCACGATTAAGTGTCGTGGAACATCACAATGGTACAACATATTTTGTTGACACACAGCCGACGGATTTTGAATCAGAGAAGGCCCAGAAACAGTGGATGTGGTTAATGCTGCAAAAGATAATTTTGATGATGAGGATCCGGAAGACCATGCCAAGTTTCTAGAACTACTATCAGATGCAGAGAAACCACTTTAAAAAGGATGTCCTGACTTCACAAAGTTGTCAGCAATTTTTCAACTACTCAACTTGAAGAGTAAGTATGGCTGTTCTGATAAGTTCTTTACTGAATTACTAGTTTTGTTTAAAAAGATGCTACCTGATGGTAAGAACTGCCGGAAAAAACTTATATGGCAAAAAAATTGATGAAATTGATGGGGTCAGGATACAAAAAAATAGATGTATGTATAAACAATTGCCTTCTTTACTGGAAGGAGGATGAGCAATCGACTGTGTGTCGAACTTGTGGGACATCAAGATGGAAGCTGGATAAGAAGACGAATAAAGTGTACGATAAAACTCCAGGAAAGGTAATGTGGTATTTTCCAATAATACCAAGAATGCAACGTCTCTTTAGGATACACAGTATTTCAGAAGATTTAAGATGGCATGCGACAAGGAGGAAAACAGAAGGTGTGTTACGCCACCCTGCAGATTCGCAGGCATGGCGTACCATAGATACAGAATTTCCCGAAATTGCTAAGGATCCAAGAAATCTAAGCCTAGGAATATCGGCAGATGGGGTTGACGTCAACAGAGGAAATAGGCATCACAGTGTATGGCCAGTTTTAGCTGTCATTTACAACCTTCCTCCATGGTTGTGTATGAAAAGAAAGTTTATAATGCTCTCTGTGTTGATACCTGGATACCCGGGAAATGATATCGATGTTTTTTTAGAACCGTTGGTTGATGATCTGCAAACCTTATTCGAGACAGGGGTCGATACATATGATGCTTCCACAAAACAAGTCTTTAATCTACGTACGGTTGTGTTATGGACAATAAATGATTCCCCTGCACTTGGTACTTTATGTGGCTGTCCAACCAGTGGATACAAAGGTTGTGTAGTATGTAGGAAAGATACATATTGTGTTAGACTTCCTGCGTCATCCAAGCAGAGTTATGTGGGTCACAGAAGATATCTACCATACAACCACCCGTTCAGAAAGCAAAAGAAGGCGTTTAATGGAGAACAAGAATTCCGCTCATCTCCAATTCCAATGACTGGGGAAGAAATATACAACGAGGTCAAACATATTGAAAATAAGTGGGGAAAACAACCAATCAATAAGGCATCAAAAAACCAGAAGACAGTTGCGAGAGGCGTAGGTAGGAAGATCCAAAAGCACAACAGGAAAAGAGGAAAAGAAGATGGTAGCTCAAGCCAAGTAAATGAACAAGATGGTGCGTACTGGAAGAAATTCAACATTTGGTATCGAAAGCTTAAGTATTGTAGGTATAATGAAGTTCAACATTGTATTGATTTCATGCATATAGACTAGAATGTTGGTGAGAGTCTAGTCGGAACTTTGCTAAATGTTCCAGGAAAGACGAAAGATGGAGAGAATGCTCGATTGGATCTGAAAGAGTTGGGGATAGATAAACCAGAGTTGTTTGCTAGGAAAGACGGAGACAAAACAGTACTATCTCCAGCAGGTTACACATTAACGAATGAAGAAAAAGACATCTTTTGTGAAGCGTTATACAACATCAGGGTACCGCAAGTCTATTGTTCAAATTTCTCATGTTTAGTCAGCCTAAAAGATAGGAAGCTCGTCGGGCTTAAATCACATGACTATCACATGCTAATGCAAGAGTTTTTGCCCATTGCAATACAGTCAATCATGCACCAACCCACACGATATGCTATCATCAAGTTTTGCTTTTTTTTAAAATCGATATGTAGCAAAGAAATCGTACTAGATGAACTAGATAAGATGCAAGAAGAACTTTGTGTCACACTATGCCTACTAGAAAAGTTCTTTCCTCCCTCATTTTTTGATATTATGGTCCATTTGACTGTGCACCTAATTAGGGAGGTAAAATTATGTGGTCCAGTATGCTTTCGTTGGATGTATCCCTTCGAACGTTGTATGAAGGTTATTAAAGGACATGTGCGAAACAGAAATAAACCAGAGGGATGCATTGCTGAGACTTTTGTAGAAGAAACAATAGAGATTTTCGGAGAATATAAAAAGTCCATGAAAACTATTGGTATCCCACCTGATAAACATGAAATTGATGAAAAAAATGAGGACGGAAAGCCACTGTCGGCCGGCAAATCAAGTGAAGTTTCTGCAGAACTCCTTCGGAAAGCACATTTGTATGTAATACAGAATACAGATGAAATTGTACCATATATCGAGTAAGTATTACTAACACATGTCTCTATTTCATTTCTTAAACTATTGCAACAAACATAACCAAACACCTTGTTTCAGGAGACACAAGTAGTTTTTGGAAACAGAAAACCTGGGCAAGCGAAAAGCATTGCTGGAGAATGAGCACAGTATATCTTTTGTTACCTGGTTACGCGAAGAGGTAATTAATTATCTTTTGTAACTAGTTGTTTGTTGTTCCTTCAATTTGCAGCTCATATATATACTTGTAATGATATTTAGGTTGAGAGAGAATTAGCGATCTCCAAAGAAAGTGTATCAGAAACCAAAAGGTGGATTTCATTTGGACCACGCACCACCATAGTGAAATACAATGCATATAACATCAATGGGTATACATTTCGTACTAAATGTAGTGATGGCAGCGTTTACCAAAACAGTGGGGTTAGTGTTGTGACAGAAGATATGCACATATCCAAAGGAGCAGCAACCACAAGACACAAATTGTATTATGGGGTTTTGCAAGAGATATGGGTACTAGATTACCGTTTCAGTTAACTCCCTCTTTTCAAATGTGATTGGGTTAACCATCAGGCTGGTGTGGTCAAACGCGATACTACGGTTGGTTATACATTGGTTGACATGAATAATTTAGGCCACAAGGTTGAGCCGTTCATATTAGCCTCACAAGCACAACAAGTGTTTTATGTGAAAGCCCAGTTAAATAAAAAGTTTTCTATTATCTTCAACACACCTCCTAAGAATTACAGAGATACATATGATGAAATCTATGAGGAATTTAGTACCGTCATTCACCCACACAATGATAACATTTTGCCACGTGTGGATGCACGTGACTTGGGTAAGGAATCAAGAGATGATTACTATCGAACCAACTAGTGGCATTTGGTCACAGTGTTTAAGTGTGTGACCATATAGTGGCATTTGGTCACAGTGTTCAAGTGTATGACCATATAGTGACCATATGTACTTGTTTTTGGCTACACTGAAATTATGTGTGAAAAACTCGACTACATGGTTTAGTCACATAAACAATTACTTCATGTGACCATATAGTGGCATTTGGTCACACTGTTCAAATGTGTGACCATATAGTGACCATTTGTACCTGTTTTTGGCTACACTGAAATTATGTGTGACAAACTCGACTTCATGATTTAGTCACATTAACAATTACCTCATGTGACCATATAGTGGCATTTGGTCACACTGTTCAAGTGTGTGACCATATAGTGGCATTTGGTCACAGTGTTCAAGTGTGTGACCATATAGTGACCATATGTACCTGTTTTTGGCTACACTGAAATTATGTGTGACAAACTCGACTACATGGTTTAGTCACATAAAAAATTACTTCATGTGACCATATAGTGGCATTTGGTCTCACTGTTCAAATGTGTGACCATATAGTGACCACTTGTACCTGTTTTTGGCTACACTGAAATTATGTGTGACAAACTCGACTTCGTGATTTAGTCACATAAACAATTACTTCATGTGACCATATAGTGGCATTTGGTTACACTGTTCAAGTGTGTGACCATATAGTGGCATTTGGTCACAGTGTTCAAGTGTGTGACCATATAGTGACTATATGTACTTGTTTTTGGCTACATTGAAATTATGTGTGACAAACTCGACTTCATGATTTAGTCACATAAACAATTACTTCATGTGACCATATAGTGACATTTGGTCACACTGTTCAAGTGTGTGGCGCAGTTTTTGTCACACTTTATGTGTCTAACGTGACTAATGCTTCAAACTTACTCTTCATTGGTCACGCATTCCAAATCATGTGTGACTAAATAATCAGCAAAAAAACATCAGTTCCCTTTAGCCACATAAATGTATGAAGGTGTGGCAAATACATTTCAGAATGGTCACACGATTGGAGTGTATGTGTGACTAATAATGACGAGAATTTTATTTTGGCATCTTTAGTCACATAATTTTTTTAAGGTGTGACGATTTGATTTCGAGCATGTGTGACCAAAGCCCATTTTTGGCGTAGTGTATCTTTATTCACATAAGTACAAAATGTGCATTCTATTTTATCAACTTGCACACAAATAGTGTGCATTTAACTTAATCAACATACAAACAGTGTGCACAAATAGTGTGCATTAAATGATTATTTATAATCACATACAAATAAATCTGAAAAAATGCGAAATACTCATATGGATGTTGTTATCAAAACTTTTAAATAAGGTATTATTGTTAGAAATAATAATTATTTAACTTGGATAAAAATAGAAACATATTTTGTTATATTTAAAATGTGTTCTACTTAGTTGAGACCACGCGAAACAAGTTACTAAATTTTAATTCCAAAATAGTATTTTTATAAAATACTTCAACTCGAAAACATTTCGAAAGAATGTTAATAAATTTTAGAATTTAAAATAACACATTTTGTACACTGAAAACTATCCGTCAAACCAAAGTGAAACAAAGATATAATTTTATATCTCACCAAAAGTATTTTTATAAAATACTTCGACTGAAAATATATTCGAATATCTATTTAGAAAATTATCATTTGAAAACATTATTCTACTTTACGATCGGGTACGCGAACACGGGTACCACAACTCAATTATTGGAGCCGGTTATATACCGACTCCAATAATTCACAAACACACACACGAACATATCTCCATCTCTCTCGGCTCTCTCATTTCTTCCTCTCGGTTCATCATCTTCACCAACAAACAACAACAACCTCAAACAATAACAATAACAACAAGATCAGCAGCAAGAAGCAACATCATCATCATCATCATCTAGCTTCATACTCTTCACCCATCTCCATTTTCGGTCTCAATTTTTATTACGTAAGAACGCTCACCATATTACCTTAATTTCGAGTTTATAATACTTATATTATCATATACTAGTGTTTTATATGTGAAAATTTGGTTAAAAATGAAGTTAAAACTGGTTTGGGAATGAACTGCACGAACAGACCTGAAAACCCACATAGCCGATCGGCTATGTACTTTTCGCCGATAGGCTGAAAATAGCAGATAGGATAAAAGTAGTCGATAGGCTGAAATTAGCCAATAGGCTGAAAGTAGCCGATAGGCTGAAATTAGCCGATTGGCTGAAACTTAAAAGTTAAGAAACAATAACCGATCACGTATTTTAGTTCAAATTTGTTACAGAGGTACGATTCAATGAACACAAAATTTATACTTACGGATAAATATTTACACAACAAACGAAATCAATATAATTATATTTGTACGAAACAAATATGAATGTATTTTGAAATTATGATTTCAAACCGTCACCAACGGACCGTACACGATTTACAAACTTCAAACACAAACACAAATTGAACACACGGGACATAATCAAATCGGATGAACACTAATATGAATGGTTTATGTAAACATCCATTTACTTACATATAATCTCTTACGTTTAGGACTTTAGAAGGTTACGGATTAATTATTACTTCCGCTTAGGAACGCTAGCACCCACAGGTGAGTCTCACGGCCCCATTTTACTGTTTTACTATTTTAAACTCGAGGGAGATATAACACAAATTGTTTTCGTGACCACAGTTATTTGGTTAGTTAATTTGGTTATTAACTAAGTTAATTAAATTCGGTTATAATATTCGGTTATCATTGTTGGTATTGATTTTTGTTCGGTTATTGTATGAGTGTTTTAAATCGGGTTAGGCCTCGAACCATGGCTTAATGCAATATCAGTGTTGGTTTAATCATTGTACGGAAACCTTAATTGGTTTAGTCATTGTCGGTAACCTTAATTTGTTAATCATTGTTCGGTTATAAATCGTCGGATATTACTGTGATTCACATCATGTTTTATGATAAACCTGTAAGATTCACCAGCTTTATAGTTGACCTTTTAGTGTTGTATTCTCAGGTGATCAACTACAGTAGGGTGGCCCGTAGGAAATGCTAGCTAGTACAAGTTGTATGCATCTTTAAACATATGAAGATTTTATATCATTATCTTTTGTTAATCGGTCATGTATTAAAATCTTTAGAATCATTATACGAACTCTATTATGTTGTAAAACTTATGACCTAAACTATGTATTGCTTTTGTAAAATGTATAAACGTCTCATGTAGAGTCGTTTGCTTGTACTTTGGTGCTTTGATTATTGATTAGTCACACCCAAAATCGTCGCTTCCGCAAATCATGAAATCGGGGGTGTGACAGATTGGTATCAGAGCCTAAGGTTATAGCGAACTAGGTTGCATTTAGTGGGCCTAGACTATAGCCGTTAGGCAGTATTCCTCATTAGGTATAACCGGTTCAGGAATTACATCATACGAGTTTAATTTAACATAGCCTAGCTAACTATGTACAATTAAATAAAGATGATGTGAAGTCTGAAAGGGGTTATGTCGAACAGGAATGCACTAGTTGACTCTGACGATGAGAGAATCGGGACTCATATTTGTTTTGTGCTAGACACAACTATGCAGATATATATGTATATATGGTATATACATACATGATTATGCTATTATATATATTGTATATATATACATGAATAGGCCTCGGACACGGAATATATTTTAGGCTGTTATATATAGTATATATATGATAGGGCCTTGGATAATCTTTAAAATACTCGGTATATATATAAATATATTGTATATATATACATAGGTCATGGATATTCGGAAATATACTTAATATATATGCTATTATACCTTGGATACTCGGTAACATACTCACTGTTTGGATACATCATAGGACTTATCGGTCGTAAGTTGATCGAATAAGGAAAAATAGTACCGGGATGTGCCCTAGCTTTAGAGGGTCATCTCTTCGAGACAGACTTACCCTGGTAAGGTTAGAAAATCTTGTCATTCACTCATCGTCATGCTTAATGTTCGGAATCGGTATTCCTCTAAGGATTGAAATCTTTTCCTATCATTCCTAACAAATTCCCTCGAACTGAAATGACAAAACCCACAACGGATGAGCTTGCGTCGGATAACGAACAAATTCTAAATATTTGTCCGGATGTGATATTCCCGGAACTTTTGTAAACTTTAACTCTTGTAATCTTTTGGACATGCTTGTTAAATGATTAAAATCCTATTATATTCTATTTCTCTCATTTGACGCATCATGCATCAATTCACTGTTCAGTATTCATACAATTGTGACAATCACTTTCTTCGATTCAAAAATCTGACATGTCCCTTGTCTTTATTGAAGGAACATGCCTCCGAGACGACAATCCTTCACTCCTGCTGAACTTGAACAGCTAATCACTTAGCGAGTAGCTGAAGCTCTGGCCGCTCGACAAACACCTCTCAACAGTAGGTCAGGCCCAAACCCGGAAAGCGATGAAACTCCGAACAACACCCCACAAACCAAACCCTGCTCCTACAAAGACTTCCTCAACTGCAAACCCTTGAACTTCAAGGGCATGGAAGGAGCCATCGGCCTACTGCAGTGGATTGAGAAGATGGAATCCGTCTTCCGCATCTACAACTGCCCAGATGACTGTAAGGTCAAGTACTCTATCTGCACACTGATGGAAGGTGCACTTACTTGTTGGAACACTCATGCCCAGACTGTGGGTATTGACGTTGCTTACAAACTACCCTGGGAGGATCTGAAAAAGATGATGACTGAAGAGTACTGCCTTAGGGAGGAAATACAACAGCTGGAAACAGAGTTTTGGAATCACTCTATCAACGGCAACGACATAGCTGGGTACACTACTCGCTTCCACCAACTAGCCCTCTTGTGTCCAACTATGGACAATCCTGAGTACAAAAGGGTGGAGAGGTACATCTGGGGACAACGCCTCTGGATCTGAAAACAAGAAGGAGTACAATGGAACCAAACCCTTCTCCTCAAAGTGTAAACGCCACCATGACGGGCCTTGTGGCACCCCCTGTGACAAGTGCTAGCGTTATGGTCATCTTGCTAAAGATTGTCGAGTAAAAGCTTGTTACGAGTGTGGCACCATAGGACACTACCGAAATTACTGTCCTAAGCTGAAAAATAACAACACTGCTAAAGGAAGGTTCTTTGTGTTGAATGCTAGGAACACTCATCCAGACCCTCATACAGGTACATACCTCGTCACGTAACAAAAATCAATTCTGTATTACATACTTCATAAATTTCAACATGCTGCGTAACGTCTGTCCTATTTCTTAGACGTTACATAATTCGGTAATAACTTCGGTATGCATAATATGATTATATTAGTCGGTATTTATATGCGGTTATTTAATTAGGATTATTATATTCGGATAATATATAATTCGGGTATCACTTTGGTGATATAAATCGGGTATCACTTCGGTGATATAATTCGGGTATCACTTCGGTGATATAATCTGTTTTAGGTATCGGAAATCTATATTTGGTGATATAAGCACGAAGCACGTGAGTCAAGCGAAAACAATTCAAATTATAATTTTATAACTCATTAATTAGTGTTTTGATAAAACATTTCAGTTAAAATGTTTTGGATAAATATATATGTACTTGAACACGAAATACGAAACGACATTTAAACAATCGCGAAATGTAACATGAAAATCTGAACAATGAATTCACGAGACCGAGATCCAAATGGGTTAGCCCAAACCCGCGAATCCAAGCCCCAACCCGACCCATAACCCACTTTCTTTTAAACCCCTCTTTTCTTCCACTTCATCTACAAACAAACACACACACAATTACATCCCCTAAACCCTCTCTTTTCTTTCCCTCTTCTTCTTCCACCGAAACAGCAGCAAAAGCAACGTCACCATCGCCAAAAATCGTTCATCATCATCAACAAGGGAAAGCACGAGGACCGCCATCATCTTCTACCTCACCTTCATCATCTCCATTTTCGATTCTTGGTATGAAACGCCTTAAAACTCAATGTAGTTACTTGTGAAGCTTTTATTTACATGCTAGAATGTTACTCAACAAAGATTTGCCCAAAAATCGACTTAAAATGCGTTTTTATGAAAAAGTGTTCGAACAGCTCGTTCTGCGAACCGAGATCCGTTCGTCCTGCGAGGCGAGCCCAATTGCGAACCGAAGATTGAACTCGCGAACCCAACGACGAACCGAACCCACCTGCAAGTTGACCTGCGAGTCGACCTGCGAGTTGACTTGCGAGTCGACCTGCGAGTTGATTTGCGAGTCGACTTGCGAACCGAACCTTGTGTTGCGAACTGAGTTCAGTTCGCAGCTTACTGCCTTGCGAGCCGAACTCGGCTCGCACCGCGAACTCAATTCGCACCACTATTTCAGTCCATAACCCGACTTGACAAATTATCCGAATTTAAATTCTAGATACGATCTTTAATAAAACAATATACATAATAATACCACTCTCGGACTATTTTTACAAACCGTCACCAACGGGCCGTACTTGTTTTCAAAATACAAACGGTTTACTAAACAAACGCTTGGACACGTCCTAGTTGAGTGGACAGCTAGCATGGGTGATCTTTTAAGACACCAACTCGTTTACTAGTTTACTTACAACCTTGTGCGTTGCGAACGCCAGAAGGTTGCAGGATTCCGAGAAACGATACACATACTTACAACCGCTTTACCTGGTTGATTACGCATACGCACTTACTGGACTCAGGTGGGTCTCATAGCCCCATTTTTACTGTTTTACTGTTTTACTTACGGGGTGAGATACATAGCTTATTTTACGAACTCGAGTACTGATTTACATGTTTACCAAACGGAATTGCATGAGTTTTCTCACCAATTATTTGGGGAAGCCTCCTCATCATATATCGTTAGTTATGTACTTAAGCGCGAACACTAGTTAATGGATCCATTAGGGAAATGACCCTCCCCGCCCGGGGTAGTAGCGATACCACGAACCGATCTGTATAAACGGGCGACTATTATTCGTTACTGATGCTTGCTCAATTTCCGAGCATGTCACGGGAGCAAATTTATTATTTACGGGTTAAGCTTCGATTATGAGCCTCATGGCAATGGTATAACTTACTTACTTTTTATTGCAAGTATTGCAAATAACTGATTTACGCCTGCGGGCCCTATTAATGAAATCTCGTGTTCAAACTCTTACATTATTTACAAACCTGTGAGATTCACCAACATTCGTGTTGACCTTTTTAGCTTTGTATCTCAGGTACACATACGGAGTAGGATTCCCCCAGGACCTAGCTAGAGTCGCATGATTTCTACACTGCATTTAACGGAGATTCTTAGCATTATCTTTTGTATTTATTATGATTATGTAATAGAATCTCCCGCCCTTTTTACGCGGACTCTAGGGAACTTCATTTTGTAACCGGGAACGTTATGTTCCAAACATTTTATGTATGGAAATGTAATTATTTTACAAACGTTGCATATAGATGTCGTTGCTTAACTTTTGTGCTGTGATATTTGATTAGTAGCACCCCAAAACTTGCTTCCGCTAAACTATGATTTTGGGGGTGTTACAGATTGGTATCAGAGCCTAAGGTTATAGCGAACTAGGTTGCATTTAGTGGGCCTAGACTATGACCATTAGGCAGTATTTCCTTATTAGGTATGACTGGTTCGGGAATTGCATCATACGACGTTAATTTAACATAGCCTGATCAACTATGTACAATTAAGGAAAAGATGATGTGGAACCTGAAAGGGGTTATATTGAACAGGAATACACTAGTTAACTCTGACCATGAGAGGAACGTGACCGAATACTACTTGCTGCGTTGTTAGATTATTATAGGTACTGTGTATATAAGTGAATAGGCTTCACGCCTATACTAACTCCTCGACTGTAAGAAGCACAATATGACCTACGACCATGGAAATGGGAGAAACCAACATCTAGTTAGAACGACTCACTAATTCGATAGCAAAAATCTAACACCCACCGACAACAGTAGTGACACCCACAGTATTGACACGCCCATGCGTTTATAGCAACGGCGACCCAACCAATCCCACGAAATCTCTCCAAATATCTTAGAATAAAGCTACTAGTGCTAGCCAGGACTATAACCACTGAGGTATTCTTTGTCTTCTTTGCGCTTTATAGGATCTCTCCAGCAATAGGCCAAGCGCAGCTATGGAAGAATACCCGTCTGACTCGGACCAGATTCAGGAAGAACAAGTACAATACACCTACCTCGACGGAGAATATGCACCAGTAGAGGAATTCGGGATCGAGGAGGACGAGAATCAAAACTTTGGAATAATCGACGTAGAGGCTTACGAACGGGTCATGGAGCAGACAATTGAACTAAATAATCGTACGTGGGAGCTAAAGTACAAGTGTCAGGACTATGAGAAGGAGCTGAGGATCATGAAGAGGTCCGTCGCTCGAAAGGTTAAGGACAAATTACACCACTGGAAGAGGGTGGCCGCAAACTTCACTAGGAAGACGAAGAAGTGGGTCAAACGACTGGGAGGAAGGCAGGTGGAAGAAGATACACTTTACCGTGCACCGCCACGTTACCAAGACCTGCTCGCCGAACGTTATTACCCACGCGACATGTACCTGGAATGAAGTTCCAAGTGATCAGAATGCCTACTTAGGACTAGCTAGATAGCAACTATAACCATTTTGCCAAATCTGCGTAAAGCAGGGTTGTAGGAGCCACAAAACGTATTGAATACTTATGACTAGATGACTGTATCATTACATTCTGTAAAATGTTATGGCATCCGTTCGGGTGTAGTACTGCCCGACAAATTTTGTAAACGAACAATCGGATGGAATGACTACGAATCAACTAGATTCTTAGATTTATTATCTGTGCAAAATCCTTTGACATGTACAACATTAAGACACCCTGACCTCAATAGGTATACAGAATCCCTGCCCCGCCCAGCATAAGGTTTTTGGGAATCGCGTGAATATTAACGAACTCTTGATACCCTCTTAAACTTCAAAGCTCGAGGATCTTCAAACTCATGACCTGAAGAGCCCTTGACCTTCTCGCTCCACAGTACGACCATCACTTAGTACTACTACAGATTGCCTCACTATTCACACCCGGGTGACACACCACAACCTCTTACAACGATATACTACTACTAGGATTCTAACATTCTGCCCTTCTTCGCCCTACTACGGTAGACCCAGAACACTAATGTATCTAAGAGTACATTCGTGGACTCCCCGAGAGCATCCCGGAAAATGTCGTCTCCCCCCCCCCCCCCCCCAAACCCACAGACGTCCAGTGAGCTAACCGGATGGCACGCGTACTCCCAGTTATGATCGTACGCCGCAAATCACTAACCCCTACCCTTTAGATCGAATTCGGCAGAAGCCGCGACTACTAAGACCTATGCTCCAAGACCAAAGAACAACAACAACCATGCCCCGGGGCAGAGCTTATACCCTTAATGCCGGGGGACAATCATCGAGACCCAAATCTAGAAACAATTATGGCTCACAAACTAGTCAACCTGATTTCCCTATATTATATGACTGATAAATCCAGCTGACTACTTAACGATCCACCGTTATAGAATCATAGGCATGACCTAGGATAAGCTGACAGATGTAAAAATTCGGTACATCCGGAACGTAACCAACAGACTTTTCCAATATATCTCACACTGGTTGGGGCCGGGACCCACTGGACTGCCATCATTATGTGTCGTCTGTCCAAAAACTGCACCACAGGTCGTCTGTTCGGAGGAAATCATTTGTTCTTTTATTGTTTTCACTAAATTACAGCTTATGATCGCGACCCCATAATTGCTATTATACCATACATGATGCCAACGTCAAAACTTTATGTTGATAACCCCCCCCCCCCCATTTCGTAGGAAATGACAGATTACTCCGCTGGTGGCCACATGTCCGATGATGACCAACACGGTGAGGACCGGACCATGTTCCCTTACCTACTTACTCTCGAAGGCGACATCGAGCCAGTGAGTGAAGAACCGTTGGAAGAAACGGCACACCCGACAGGACTCCGAGACTTTCCATCTCAGACCATAGTCGCAGAAGTTACCCAACTAACCCGAGCAGACTCCCTTTCAAACCCTACTACCGATAACCATATCACAACCACTACCTTCACCACTCCTCCTACGGTTACCGCTCCGATCATTGTCAATGTAAACACTGACCACTCTAAGCATACTGATGAAACGATAAAGGCATTACACAACCAACTAACTATTGTCCAGGAGGAAATCACGGGTCTACGCCTACTCACCCACGAGCAAGGACTGCGTCTGCGAACCTTAGAATTCTATTGGGAACAATTAAGATACTTGTGCCCAACGCTGGGAGATATGCTCCAGTTAGTTTCTGACTCATTATCACAAAAAGGCCAAGCTAGCGTCCCTATGGAAAAGGACACCGAAGCCCAACTGGTAACCCTCAAAAAGAACCCGGGAGAAAGCTCCAACACAGACCTTACTCAGCCCCGGACTAAAAGGGCAAGGATAACTCAAACCCCCACTACCGAATCTAAGGGGAAAGCTTATAAGGGAAATCTACCCTACTGCTCCCGATGCAAACATCATCATAAGGGACAATGCCTCCCTCCTTGCGGCAGATGCAACGCGTATGGACACCAGGTCCAGAATTGCAAATTCCCCCGAAAGGACACAAGCTCGGAGACAATGGGGTTGTGCTTCAAGTGTGGAAATGCGGGACATAAAAAGATGAATTGTCCATTACCAACTACTACAGATGGCATCCCTGAGGCCAAGCATGACACGAACGCTACCACAGGTACGTTATACCTCCAGAAATAATTCCATCTCCGACATTACAGACTATCATCACTATTACGAATGCGGTATAAATCACTAGTTACTATGGACTACTAGTACAAATTGTAACTATACCCCACTGATTTCCCGACCGACCCCGTTCATAGGACGTGACAGTTTGCACACGTTAGTACCTCTCTCTCTCTTTCGCCTATTCTAACAAGGGGAGGGGAGGAAGGGAACCGGAGACTTTTATGACAACACTAAGGATACTTCAACACTTTCTTAGGAAATGTACGTACTACTTCCTCGAATAGATTCCAGATATACCGTGCCATATAACGCGAAATGACATTTAAGAAACTACGGGATTTAACCGACAACGACCTGTGAACGTGTAACTACAACTAGGCAAACTAGGAATTGAGCCTTATTTGATCGTTAGCTGCCTTGTTAATGACAGAACAGAACTTTGGTAAAGAATTGGTCCGATGACTTATCGACTGCAGCTATCTCCTAAACTTAGTAGCGTACATCCTACTTTTCCCCATTTCTAACTTAAAGAAATGCCTGTCTGATGAAACACTAACCTTACCGCTCGACGAAACACAAATTGATGACGATCCTCATTCTGTCGAGGAACCTATGGAAACCATAAAACCGAGAGGTCACGGAACTGAAATGAAGTCGTATTCCCATTACTAAAGTCAGGTTGAATTTGAGGCGTGATCCTGGATTCACCTGGGAACAAGAAAACCAAAGGAGACTGAGATACTCACATTGGTTCATAAACTATACTCCTACTGACACCACGACTACAAGCTAATTTCGGGATGAAATTATTCTAACAAGGGGAGAATGTAACACCCGCCAATTTAGGACTACAATTAGTATCGAAACTACTTGAAAATTTCGGGTATTTAGTTTTATAATACCCTAAATAAAGGTAACAATTATGGTGTGAATACGGGCACGCTTACGTGATCTAATTTAAATCGTACACTTATGAATCGAACAATGTCCGACATTAATAAATAGACGTTGGTGACAAAACTTTATAACAAGGTGGACTTATCCAAAGTAACGTGATTTTTCAAAATATATTGCGAGAATATATTTCAAGTATTTCTCATTGATAAAAACACCCTGTACACGACAAACAAGCACGAAGCACGTGAGTCAAGCGAAAACAATTCAAATTATAATTTTATAACTCATTAATTAGTGTTTTGATAAAAAAAATTCAGTTAAAATGTTTTGGATAAATATATATGTACTTGAACACGAAATACGAAACGACATTTAAACAATCGCGAAATGTAACATGAAAATCTGAACAATGAATTCACGAGACCGAGATCCAAATGGGTTAGCCCAAACCCGCGAATCCAAGCCCCAACCCGACCCATAACCCACTTTCTTTTAAACCCCTCTTTTCTTCCACTTCATCTACAAACAAACACACACACAATTACATCCCCTAAACCCTCTCTTTTCTTTCCCTCTTCTTCTTCCACCGAAACAGCAGCAAAAGCAACGTCACCATCGCCAAAAATCGTTCATCATCATCAACAAGGGAAAGCACGAGGACCGCCATCATCTTCTACCTCACCTTCATCATCTCCATTTTCGATTCTTGGTATGAAACGCCTTAAAACTCAATGTAGTTACTTGTGAAGCTTTTATTTACATGCTAGAATGTTACTCAACAAAGATTTGCCCAAAAATCGACTTAAAAATGCGTTTTTATGAAAAAGTGTTCGAACAGCTCGTTCTGCGAACCGAGATCCGTTCGTCCTGCGAGGCGAGCCTAATTGCGAACCGAAGATTGAACTCGCGAACCCAACGACGAACCGAACCCACCTGCGAGTTGACCTGCGAGTCAACCTGCGAGTTGACTTGCGAGTCGACCTGCGAGTTGACTTGCGAGTCGATTTGCGATATGACTTGCGAGTCGACCTGCGAGTTGATTTGCGAGTCAACTTGCGAACCGAACCTTGTGTTGCGAACTGAGTTCAGTTCGCAGCCTACTGCCTTGCGAGCCGAACTCGGCTCACACCGCGAACTCAATTCGCACCACTATTTCAGTCCATAACCCGACTTGACAAATTATCCGAATTTAAATTCTAGATACGATCTTTAATAAAACAATATATATAATAATACCACTCTCGGACTATTTTTACAAACCGTCACCAACGGGCCGTACTTGTTTTCAAAATACAAACGGTTTACTAAACAAACGCTTGGACACGTCCTAGTTGAGTGGACAGCTAGCATGGGTGATCTTTTAAGACACCAACTCGTTTACTAGTTTACTTACAACCTTGTGCGTTGCGAACGCCAGAAGGTTGCAGGATTCCGAGAAACGATACACATACTTACAACCGCTTTACCTGGTTGATTACGCATACGCACTTACTGGACTCAGGTGGGTCTCATAGCCCCATTTTTACTGTTTTACTGTTTTACTTACGGGGTGAGATACATAGCTTATTTTATGAACTCGAGTACTGATTTACATGTTTACCAAACGGAATTGCATGAGTTTTCTCACCAATTATTTGGGGAAGCCTCCTCATCATATATCGTTAGTTATGTACTTAAGCGCGAACACTAGTTAATGGATCCATTAGGGAAATGACCCTCCCCGCCCGGGGTAGTAGCGATACCACGAACCGATCTGTATAAACGGGCGACTATTATTCGTTACTGATGCTTGCTCAATTTCCGAGCATGTCACGGGAGCAAATTTATTATTTACGGGTTAAGCTTCGATTATGAGCCTCATGGCAATGGTATAACTTACTTACTTTTTATTGCAAGTATTGCAAATAACTGATTTACGCCTGCGGGCCCTATTAATGAAATCTCGTGTTCAAACTCTTACATTATTTACAAACCTGTGAGATTCACCAACATTCGTGTTGACCTTTTTAGCTTTGTATCTCAGGTACACATACGGAGTAGGATTCCCCCAGGACCTAGCTAGAGTCGCATGATTTCTACACTGCATTTAACGGAGATTCTTAGCATTATCTTTTGTATTTATTATGATTATGTAATAGAATCTCCCGCCCTTTTTACGCGGACTCTAGGGAACTTCATTTTGTAACCGGGAACGTTATGTTCCAAACATTTTATGTATGGAAATGTAATTATTTTACAAACGTTGCATATAGATGTCGTTGCTTAACTTTTGTGCTGTGATATTTGATTAGTAGCACCCCAAAACTTGCTTCCGCTAAACTATGATTTTGGGGGTGTTACAGTTATACCTAAAAGTAAGTTCCAATGTGTTTTAGAAGTTGTGTCGCATTCGTGTTTGATGTTATACAAGTTTAACACCTTGTGTGAAAGTTTAGTTGTAACACTGTCACTCGTGACCCTAGGGTAAGGGCGAAGCCCGTTAATGACGGGGGTCCGGGGGCAGCGCCCCTGGTAGCGGGGTTCCAAGGGGCAGCAGCCCCTGGCGGGGTCCAAGGGGCAGAGCCCCTGGCTGGGGTCGAGTGATAAAAATTTTTACACGCATCTAAGATTTGAATTTGGGTAAAATCAAGTGATAAAATTTCAGGTCTCGACCCTTAGTGAAAATCTGGGTTCTGTTTCATGCGACACTTATAGCGTCACTAGAGGGCTTAGGCGTCACTTAGGAAGTGACGCATGAAAAGGCAGAATCTGAGTGAGGGCGTCACTAACGGAAGTGACGCATACTGAGGCGTCATTAAGGTAGCTTGGGCGACACTTAGGAAGTGTCACATAAAATTGGAAATTCTGAGTTTAGGGCGTCACTTAGGTAAGTGACGCATAAGGTAGCGTCACTCCATTAGTGTCGGGTATGAGTGTCGGTTAAGGCTTCTAGGCGTCACTAAACAAGTGACGGAGGTAAGTGTCGGGAAAAAGGGGTTTTATGCGGCACTTATGCAAGTGACGCATGATTAGGGCTTTTAGCGACACTCAATGCGTCACTTAAGTGACGCATGAAGTGACGCTATACTGCACCTTCGTTGCGACACTTAAAGCTGTTAACGAATTTTTGAGCCAAAAACGAGTTTTCGGGTTTCCGTTTGGTCTGATCCTTTTACCCAACCCTTATAAGGACATTCTAAGCTTAAAGAAACAACTAAAACTTAAAAACACTTAAAATCGAGAGGTTTCGAGTTTTCGTCGGAAACTTACAAGTTAATGAATCAAGATTCCGGAAAGGTAGGAGTGTAGATCGTGACGCGGTGGTTCTTTTCTTCCAAACGAGCTAAACGATTTAATGAAGCTTGGTGGTGTGTTTTAGTGATTTTTGGTGTAGGTGGTGTGGATGGTTTTTGAGAGAAAAATGGGAGGGAGAGAGGAATGAAATGAAAAGAAAATGGGAAATGAGGGGAGGGGCTTTTTGGGGCAGATTTTGGGGAGGGGAGGGGGAGAGTTTCTCCCAACTTTTTAATCCCCGTGGTTGCGCTTCGTCCGGTGTTCGTTTCCCCGATCGTTTAAAACGTTAATTAATTATCTTGTACGTTTAATTATAAGTTCTAAAAATACAATTTTTTATTTAATAATTTTGTTGAAGGATTTTACCCAATACTTAATGACTTGAATGGTTTCGTTTGTCTGTGTGTTAAATGTATAAATCGTGTAGACGTTTATTATACGATACAAAATGTAATTGAAATATTATCAAATAATATTTTGGATATAGTAGCGTTATTAATTAATGTTATACTATTTAATAATAATATTCACCAACGTCCGTATTTACCTGAACCGAATTACATTCGATTTGAAACTTGTACGATTTAATCAAATCGCATATTGGTATATATTCAACAATATATATATCGGTACATTAATTAGCCTAACACAGAACTAATTACATGTATTAATAGAGAATTGGGCACTAATTTCTAGTCCTAATTTGACGGGTGTTACAATCATCATCATCATCATCATCATCATCATCATCATCATCATCTATCTTCATCATCATCTTCATCCATCTCCATTTTCGGTCTCAATTTTTATTACGTAAGAACACTCACCATATTACTTTAATTTCGCGTTTATAATACTTATATTATCATATACTAGTGTTTTATATGTGAGAATTTGGTTAAAAATGAAGTTAAAAATTGGTTTGGGAATGAACAACACGAAGAGACCTGAAAACCCACATAGCCAATCATAGGCTGAAAGTAGCCGATAGGCTGAAAGTAGCTGATAGGCTGAAATTAGCCGATTGGCTGAAACTTAAAAGTTAAGAAACAATAACCGATCACGTAAATTCTCTCTAGCCTTGGGGCGATTTTGGTCCCCCAAACCCTAGTTCGTTTATCACCAATCCTTGACTTCTGCTCAAAAATCTTCATTTGTTGTTACTGATTGCTTCATTCCTTAAATAAATCGCAAGGTTTAATCATTGTTTTGAAAGGTTTTGGGCGGCTGTTCGAGTTTGGTTGATATTCGTTATAGGGTTTGGCCAATTCGCTTCCATATTGGTGATTTCTTGGTTTTGCTTGCTTAATTTCGATTTAATCCTCCTAATCTGGCTATAATCTTCAATTCGATTGATGTTTTAATCTGTCTCTTTGATTTTTCATTGATTCGGTTGAATATCTTTTCGGATTTAGGGTTTCCTGGCCGTTTTTGGAGTTCCATTGAATCGACAATTAAGGTTTATTTGAAATCGTCATTTCCTTGTATGAATAGATTGTAACCTGCTATTATGCTTAATCGTTATATTTTTTCTCATATTGTGAAATTTCGAAGTTAGATTTTAAATCTGTTCGTGATTATCTATATGTTTTGATCTACTGTTCACACGAATTGATTGGTTGATTTGATCTGGTTTCGGGTTTCTATAAGTGGTATTAGGTTTTGTAAGCGGTAATAGGTTTTCTGCCTTCTGTTTGAGGAAGACGACTGGAGTTGTGTACGGTCTGCAGGTTTGTGATTCTGATTTAGCACGTTTAGGGTCTTCTTGTTGTTCAGACATGCTATCAGGCTAGTGTTTTTTCTGGTTGGTTAAGGGTTCGTGGGTTATCCTTGTGCTGCTCGACACTCTTTTTTCTACTGTTCGATCTATGCACTTTAATTTGATTGCAGGTTTGAGTGTCTTGTGGTTTGAATTTTGATGGGGTTTTGGGAGAACTCGTGGGGGGTGTGGAGTTGATCTTTGTATGTTTCAATGGAGCGTTTGTGTTGATAGTTTGTTTCATTATGATGTGATTCTTATCAATCTCCATTGATGGTTCTTTTTTTGACGTGGAGGATGATGTGGCTTGGGTATGTATGGGTTCAGGTTGGGTTCATGCTATGTTTAAGTCGAATGGATATTTTGTGGCTGATATTAGCTACTTGGGGAGGTCCTGGACCTTTTGCCATCTTTTGTTGGTAGGGCAGGTACTTTCTTGTCGGAGGGTTGTATTGATGTTCCTGGACCTTTTGCCATCGTCATGTTGGTAGGGCAGGTTGGCAATATGACTTTAGATGTGTTTGCTGCTATTGCAGCTTGGAAGTTGGTGGAGTACTCATGGGTCTTTTTAAATGATTTAATATGAAGATATAGTCATTAACTATGGATATGGTTTTTAATGTGTATTGTGGCTGATTTTAGCCATTTGGAGTGTGCCTGGACCTTTTTCCATCTATATGTTGGTAGGGCAGGTTCATTCTTGTCGACGGATTGTATTGGTTATGTCCTACACCTTTCATATTGGTAGGGCAGGTTGGCAATATAACGCTAGATGTGTTTGCTGTTGTTGAATCTTTGAAGTTGGTGTTGCGTTTGCAGGTCACTTACTGAAGATAATTGGAAGACTAAGGCGTCTCACTATAGATGTGGTTATTTAAACTTGGTTATTTACATTTATTGTTTTTTAAATGTAATAGGTTATTACTTTGTTAGCGGTGTGTTTGTTTGCGTTTAGTAGTAGATTTGCTTTGTTATAGGTTAGTGAGTAGTGGTTATGTCCTTGTTATGTAGTATTTATTGCCTATGTAACGGGTTGAGGTGTGGGATTCACTCACATCCATTGTACTTCAACGCTTTTAGGAATATATTTACCGGGTAAAATTTTACCCTTTACCCAAAAAAATAACCGATCACGTATTTTAGTTCGAATTAGTTACAGAGGTACGATTCAATGAACACAAAAGTAATACTTACGGATAAATATTTACACAATAAACGAAATCAATATAATTATATTTGTACCAAACAAATATGAATGTATTTTTGAAATTATGATTTCAAACCGTCACCAACGGACCGTACACGATTTACAAACTTCAAACACAAACACAAATTGAACACACGGGACATAATCAAATCGGATGAACACTAATATGGATGGTTTATGTAAACATCCATTTACTTACATATAATCTCTTACGTTTAGGACTTTAGGAGGTTACGGATTGAATATTACTTCCGCTTAGGAACGCTAGCACCCACAGGTGAGTCTCACGGTCCCATTTTACTGTTTTACTATTTTAAACTCGAGGGAGATACAACACAAATTGTTTTCATGATCACAGTTATTCGGTTAGTTAATTTGGTTATTAACTCAGCTAATTAAATTCAGTTATAATATTCGGTTATCATTGTTGGTATTGATTTTTGTTCGGTTATTGCATGAGTGTTTTAATTCGGTAAAGTCCTCATCATTGCATGGTTCGTTAACTTAATAAGGCACGATTACTAAAGGATAGATCTATCATGGGAGTGACGCCCCCGTCCGGGTTGCTAGCTACAACCACGTCCAAACGGGCATTTTAGTAATTGTTATGGGTGTTGACACCGTTCGGGAGGCACAAATCGGGTTAGGCCTCGAACCATGGCTTAATGCAATATCAGTGTTGGTTTAATCATTGTATGGAAACCTTAATTGGTTTAATCATTGTCGGTAACCTTAATTGGTTAATCATTGTTTGGTTATAAATCGTCGGATATTACTGTGATTCACATCATGTTTTATGATAAACCTGTGAGATTTACCAGCTTTATAGCTGACCTTTTAGTGTTGTATTTTTAGGTGATCAGCTACAGTAGGGTGGCCCGCAGGATATGCTAGCTAGTACGAGTCGCATGCATCTATAAACATAAGAAGATTTTATAGCATTATCTTTTGTTAATCGGTCATGTATTAAAATCTTTAGAATCATTATGCGAACTCAATTATGTTGTAAAACTTATGAACTAAACTATGTATTGCTTTTATAAAATGTATAAATGTCTCATGTAGAGTCGTTTGCTTGTACTTTGGTGCTTTGATTATTGATTAGTCACACCCAAAATCGTCGCTTCTGCAAATCATGAAATCGGGGGTGTGACAGGTACTCGCCTGGATATGAGTACCGCCTATCACCCACAAACCGACGGCCAAAGCGAGCACACAATTCAAACACTGGAAGAAATGCTACGAGTCTGCTTAGTTGATTTCATTGCAAACTGGGAACATCACTTACCGTTGTGTGAATTCTCATACAACAACAGCTATCATACCAGCATTGGAGTTGTACCCTTCGAAGCACTGTACGGTCCTAAGTGCCGCTCACCTATCTGTTGGACCGAAGTGGGAGACAGCCAACTCACTGGTCCTGAAATCATTCATGAAACCACTGAAAAGATCGTTGGTATTCAAAACCGGCTGAAAGCTGCATGTGATCGTCAGAAGAGTTACGTTGATGTGAGACGCAAGCATCTGGAGTTCTAGGTTGGGGATCGAGTATTGCTCAAAATATTACCTTGGAAAGGTGTCATCCGTTTTGGAAAACGTGGTAAACTTATTCCTAGATACACTGGACCTTTTGACATCCTCGAGAGGGTTGGCCCAGTGGCATATCGATTGCAGCTACCAGCCGAGCTCAGTAGCGTGCATCCTACCTTCCACGTTTCAAATCTTAAGAAATGTCTGTTTGATGAGACACTCATAATTCCTCTCGATGAGATTCATATCGATGATAAGCTTCATTTTGTCGAGGAACCCGTAGAAATCATGGACCGTGAGGTCAAACAACTCAAACAAAATCGTATTCCCATCATTAAAGTCTGGTGGAATTCGCGGTGTGGTCCGTAATTCATTTGGAAACGGGAAGACCAAATGCGACTCAAGTATCCACAGTTGTTCACTGATTCTACACCAACCACAATGATGGCACCCAAAAGCGTCGGTGTCGTTGGAGATGACTATTCGGGCGCCAACAGGGGTTTTAAAATTTATATATAGCGGGGTTTAAATTATATGTACTACCTACTCTGGTTAGTAAGCAGTAAGTATAATCTAAGATCGTTCTATGAATCAAAACGTGTGGGTGACTAAAGCTGGTGCTTTCGGTAGGGAAGTATTCAGGATGGAACAAAGTAGGTAGGTTTGGGGGTTTTTAAACTAAAGACAAATAATTAAAGTGCAGGAAAGTAAATTGCAGGAAAGTAAATTGCAGGAAATTAAAGTACAGGAAAGCAGATAAAGATAAATATGTGATTGCTGAGATTTAATAATTAATGTTTCGGAATGACAGACTAAATAGGGACAATACTTAATATAATAAATAAACTATTAGGTGTAAACTCTAGAACCCTACCAACTAATTTTCCCATTGGCATGTCACTAAGAACTAGGTTAATCGGAGCAATAAGCAAACTCCCAATACTTATCTAGTTGAAAGATTAACAACCTATCTTGGTTTTATACCGAGGTGCAAGAATCATCAGCGTATTGTCTCATAGGTTCGGCCGTTCTTAACCCCTAAGGTAGTTTACTACTCTATTAGCATGCAGATAAATAGCTTTTTATGTTTAGACCGTCGATTTTGTAAGACTTAGTGTTTTAAGGATTCTAGGTCGCTAAGACTTTACTCTTATTTCTAAGCCTTGTTGTTAATTATTAAAGCTCTGGTTACTTCGACTTATGACTTAAGCCTCTCCTTTTCAAACAGTTATACATTCCTGGATTATTCGCAGTTTATTAAAACGTGTTTCAAATGCAGACCATGTCTTTCAGTAATAAACAGTGTACTTTACATGGTAATTCCACGGCTTCTTACATCCAACATGCGGTCAAGAGTAATTGATAGTGAGAATGACACTCTAAACTAACTAAATGTAAAGCAGTGCATAAATGTAAACCTAATATATACAACGAGTGGTTTCACTATGTCTTACTTATTGCATGTCATGGGCACAGATAACTACTTACCATAATAAAGGTTGATCAGGTCCTAATTACTAGGTTGCAGTCACGTGGATAACCAGAAAGGGTACTCCATAGATTAAACTTAAGTTCATAAAGTCCTAAAAATACAAGGGTTACTAATTCCTATTTTATCTGAACGTGCTTTACGGACATTACTTTATAGTGCGTTGACTTTCGTAGGATACACCAGTTAGTTATGAAGTTGTATTATCCTTTCGGAAGTCCAACTGTTAAACCAGAGCTGATTCTAGTGATATGACTACCTTCGGTCATTTATCGACTTCCATACGTTTGTACTCCGCTTGAAATCTTTTCCAATACTATATCCAATAAACAGTTGAATAGGGGCCGTCATATCACTTTACGATTATCGTGCACTAATTATATAATGTCATCCCTACTTATAATTATCTACATCATCAACAATCACAATAATAAACTACTCGCAATTCATGGCAACAAGTAAATCACATACCAAGTAATGATGCATATTGAAAATATGAAATAAAACAAGTATGATAAAAGTTTAGATACCACCCAGAAATAAATGCGTAGTTGCGTATTATTATGATTGACAACTCTTTCGCATGTACAAAGATTGATCTCCAAATCCCTAGCATTCGTTCTAGCCTCTATGTTAATCCGTAGATTAATTACAATAATCCTAGAATTAGAAAAACCATAAAATACAAGAGAATTTCCAGAGTGAGAAAGTGAAATTTTGTAATTTCCAAGAGTGTGTGTTTCAAATGAACCTAAGTTGCCTATTTATACTTGAAGATGGGTGCATGTTAGCCCTCCTAGGCTCAAGTTAGCATGCATTTGGGGGGTGGTCCTTTCCCGGAAAGTGGTAGCACATGTACCCTAAAGACGCAGAAAGTGGTAGCACGTGTACCAAAGGTGTAGCACATGTACAAGGAGAGTACGGGCAAGGATGAAAAAGAGACCGGGGGACGGCCGGAAGCCGGACGGCGGTGCTAGGCTGCCAGCCAGCTGCGGCTGGTTGCCAGCCGGCGGCGGCTGGTTGTCAGCCGGCGGCTGCTGGCGGCCGCCCGCCCCGGTTCGCCGTCTTTTGATCGTTTCTTGTTTCGTGCGTATCTTCTTCGTTATGCGTATGTTTTCATCAATTCTTTTTGCGTTGGATTCATTTTTCAAAAGCGAAGATTTTGACGAAAAGAAATCCCTGAGATGTGTCTTTGATCTTTAGATGTCTTGTACGAATCGTTTGAATCTTTCAGCGCACGCAGAATCTTTATTCTTCGTCTGGTTTTGCTGATTCTTCTTCTGTTAGATTCGTAATTTGAAAACGAAGATCTTGGATAAGAGAAATCTCAGTGATGGGTACTTTATCTCTAAATCTTGTTTCGGATGCCTTGAATCTTCAACTGTGTGTGGAATCTTCGTCTTTCATCCGTTTTTAGTGATTTTTCTCATGCTTCCGTGTTTTCACCTTCTTGGCATAATATCACTTATTTAAGTGATAATTGAGCTTGTATGTCAAGTATTAGTCTTAAATAAGAAAGATATCGGTAGTAAAAATATGACTTTTTACGCGATATCACACGACTCAGAGCTGAATTTCGGGACGAAACTCTCTTAACAAGAATGTGACACCCGTCAAAATTAGGACTAGTTATTAGTTCCTAATCATCTAGTAATATATGTAATTAGTGCTATGTATTAGGCTAATCGTGTGTATCAATATGTATAATGTTATATATATATATATATATTACAGAATGGGATCCTGTAAAAACAAGGAGATAAAAAAAACAGTTAAAACACATCTCCACCCTCCATCTAATCTAACTTATATATATATAAAAAAGGGGTGGAGATAAAAAAAACGGTGAAAACACTTTTTCCTTCACAATTTTTTTAAGGTGTGATTTTATTTATTTATTTATTTTTGAAGTAAACCAAAAAAATTAAGGTTCACACAAAAAAATATTTTTTGTAAAAAAAAATAAAATAAAGTCAAATTCGAAAACCCAAACAAAAAAAATTAAGGTTCACAATTAAAAAACATAAAAACTTTCGGTGAACCCAAAACAAAAAAATAAGATTCACAATAAAAAAAGTTAAAAACTTGTTTTCAATCTTAAAAAAATTAAGGTTCACAGTTGAAAAAAAAATGTTCACAATTAAAAAAGTTAAAAACTTTCCGTAAACCAAAAAAAATTAAGGTTCACAATTGAAAAAGTAAAAAACTTTTCGTGAACCAAAAAAAATTAAGGTTCACAAATGAAAAAGTAAAAAAACTTTCCATGAACTCAAAAAATAATAAAGATTCACAGTTGAAAAAAAAAGTTCACAATTGAAATTTTTTAAAACTTTCCGTAAACCTAAAAAAAATTAAGGTTCACAGCTGAAAAAAATTAAGATTCACGAAAACTTGATTATTTATGAATGCTTAGCATACTATACTTGCAAACTGTCGATTTTATGAATGTTTTCATATTATACTCGATAACTTGATTATATATGAACTATAGGAAATCTTGAATATTTACTTATGAACTATACTTATGAATGTTTTCATACTATACTTGCAAACTACTTATTTATGAAATGATTTTCATACGCTTTTTGAGAACATGATAACGAATCATGGTAAGGACCCTAGTTAACACGTGTTGTAGTGCATAAAAGGTCTCATGACTAAAAGCTATAACCATTAACTAGGTGACTCTAGCCACTGAATATACGGATAGTACTATTGCCTTGACAATCCTCCCACTTACTCGGAGCGTATATTTACATGTCACAATTTAGGGGGCAAAAACGCTACTTATTTGGTCGTGGTTTGGTTATAGAACTAAAGTTGTACTTTAACTTGTAAGGTCTAACTAACCTTCGGAGGATCACGTCTATGTTTTCCTATGAATTATGTATTGAAATGTTTTCTTAAGAAATATGTATTGGATACGGGATACTTACTTTCCCATAAACATTTATACGGGATACTTACTTTCCCACAAACATTTACACGGGATACTTACTTTCCCACAATCATTTATACGGGATACTTACTTTCCTACAAATACTATATGGGATACTTACTTTCCTACAAACGTCTATATTGGATATTTACTTTCCTACAAATATTTATATTGGGTACTTACTTTCCAACAAAACATTTATATTGGACACTTACCTTCCAACAAACATTTATATTTGAATACATACTTTTCATACAATTAACTATACAGGAATGTGTTCCTACGATCTATACACTAGTATGATTTTTCTAAACGAATACGAACGAACGTGTTTACATCACGATAACGAAACCTTAGATCACCTGTGGGCTTTTCAAACGATATTTTTAGATTACCTTAAATAGCTTTCTAAACGAAACTTTTGGATGAATTCCAACCACACGAAACTTAATTGACTTGAATGTCAACAAATACGAAAACTATACTCGATTATGATTGATCTCTTTTTTACTTGTATGTCAACTATTTACGAACAGAACTTGACTTGTATGTAGCAAAGTTTAACAAATCGCGTCACGTTTATGTACAAATCGCGTCGCGATATCAGACTCATCGCGTTAAGTAGGCGACCTTCATCGTCCCCAGACCTGAAACTCTCAGTTTAAACCCACCAGCTCCAATTATACTCAAAAACAACATGAAACCAGATTGATGATCACCACTAACAAAAAAACTATCATGTAACCAACATCTTTCCAAACCCAATTTTGTATTAAAATTACCAATTCCTTAGAATCTTCACAAACCTAATTCCTAGATTAAGTTTCATAAAGATTCATGTTCATACCTTGATTAATGATTGAAGAAACTTGAATTGAATCATTGGAAGTTGTAATTGAAGTTAGAAATTTTAGGTTTTAATGTTTTCTTCCTGCGACTTTTGTTCGTTTCTTGTTTCTATTTTCTGGAATATTTTGGAACAAATGGGGTGGAAGTCAGCGCCTATACATGTATATGTATGAATGATTTAGACCCCTTTAATACCCATTGTCCGGAACTTAAAAATCATTCGCGATTTCAACTATTTTATTTTTCTTATGATAATATCAATTTAAAACAATCAATTATTCATTCGTCACAATAATACTTTTAGATTTTAGGGTGTTACAATATGTCAAATTTCATTTTGTAGTTTAATAAAATTGACATGTCATCGCAAACCTCCAGATCTTACATGTGTGACTGACATGTCCAAGGTTCAAATCCGTACTTTGGCACATGTGGGTGAATTCTGGACATGTGATTTTCCGATGTTGATGCTCGTTGAAGGTGAAGTTGTTTCCAAAATGGGCATTAGAGATACTTTTCAATATGATATGGGCATCAGAGATAGTTTTCAATAAAAAAAATTTTGTGCAAAATTACTAACTCTACCCAAAAATCATTGATCAGTTTTGACAATACGAAGTCTTTCCTTTTAAATTTTTACCTTAAATATTTTTGTTTGTATTATATGATACTTGATGTAAAATATGTGAATGGATTGAGATATAAATGTATTTTCATTGTTATAATTTTCATCAAGTATTATATAATACAAACAAAATTATTTATAGTTAAAGTTGAAAAAGACTAACTTCAGAAAGTCTCGACGGATTAAGTATTTTATTAGTATAAAGTTAAATAACCAAATCCTCGAGTATGGTTTTTGCTCAAATAGTGGAGGGGTGCAAAATGAACCTAACCCAAAAGCTATATTTGTCAAGTAAATATCCAATTAAATAATAATTAATTATAAAAATAAAAATTAATAAAAAAAGAAGAAAATATATAAATAGTCATAGATGACCGCCTTACAAATTCCTTTCAATCCTTTTCGAGCTTCCCCAGTCTTTCCTCCTTCTCTCTTCCTTCACCGTCTGCCTCTCATTCATTCATTCATTCATATACCTTTCACACACTTCCACACACACACACTCCAGAACCCTCTTCTCCAAGGTACTTTTTCTTTTTATTTTATTTTATATCCCCTGTTTTTTTCACCCACTCTGTTTTTTCTTTCCTCATAGTTTAATGTAGGTTTTTCTTTTGATTTATATGTATTCCTTCAAAGGGGTTGCTCTAATCCCGTTTTACTGATTTGGGTTTCTGTACAACAGGTTATAGATTGAAGCTTGCAAGTTTAATTTCAAAGAGAATATGGTAAGCTATTGAAAAATTAAATACACAGGTTTTCTGTTTTCAAGTGATAAAAGGTTGAAGCTTTTTATGTATCTTTATTGTTTAATTGGTTATTTATCATTTTCCCATTTTATCTTGGTTTGTGAGTAGGTGAGTCCAATTGGTAAAATGGAGCATCAAGAATTTGGTCCGCCATGGTTGATACCAATGCTAAAAGCTGATTACTTTATTACTTGTCGATTCCATGGGGATGCTAATAAAAGTGAATGCAATCTGTACTGTTTGGATTGTTGTGGCAACTCTTTATGCTCTTACTGTTTGACCCATCACAAAGATCATCGTGTTGTTCAGGTAAATTTATTTCATGCCCATTAAGTATTTGATGAAATGCTTCAGTGAATGATATAGTGTGTTTATGACTCAGTGTGAATGTGTAATGTGTTATGGTTTTGATTGTTTGTTGTGCTTTATCAGATAAGGCGATCTTCGTACCATAACGTGGTTAGGGTGAATGAAATTCAAAGGTTTTTGGACATTTCATGTGTGCAAACCTACATTATCAATAGTGCAAAAATTGTGTTCTTGAATGAAAGACCACAACCTAGGCCTGGTAAAGGAGTTACCAACCATTGTGAGATTTGTGGCCGGAGCCTTGTTGATGCTTTTCGCTTTTGTTCACTTGGTTGTAAGGTATTGAACCATTTCCCTGTTTGTACATTTTTGTGTTTCATGATATCGTCTATTATTGTTGTTATTACATTATCTGTTCATTGCATATTAAGAGGGTCAATAGATGATTGGTTTTGGAGTAGTTGCAACAAAAATGAAATTGAACAATGGTCATTTCACATGTAGATTCCTAGATAATCAAAAATTTCAGGATACTTGAATAGCCGGTTATTTTATTATCACATCTTCCACCAGTATAAATCCATTCCAGCATTCTCATTTGCAAAATGTTTAGTTGCGGTTGATTATCTAACTGTGGCTACTTTTTATACTAAACATCATGTAGCTAATTACTACGTAATGTTTGGTCTATCAAATCTAAAATCTGCTTACATCCACGACGGCATTTGGCTAGTCTAGGTGTTACAAATGAGTAACTTGATGGTTATGTTATTGTTAAGCTTGGTGGTATAAAACGCGGTGATCGGGAGTTGAGCTTCACACAAAGGATGAAACAAGGACGTGATGCGTATGAACTAGATGAGCCGGTGACACCCAAGAAGGTGCGAAGATCAAATTTGTTTAACCAGCTTATCGACACACCAATGTTTAATTACAATCATTATGGACGCAATGGTTACTCCGACATGTCATGCTCGTCTGACGAGACCACAAACAATATGTCTCCGGGGACCCCACCGATATTCAACCACCGGAACTCCAGCAGGAGAAAGGGCATTCCTCGTCGGGCACCATTTTAAGAGGAAAGGGAAAGCAAGGGTAATATGGTAATTTAACTTCCATATCGTATCCATATAATGCCTGGAAGTCATGAATATGGGTTCTGATCCTGCTCTACAAAAAGGTGAATATAGATAAGGACATATAGTATAGTTGTAAAAAGATGATATATACTGAATTTTACTAGTTAGAATAAGATTTTGTGTTACTTTTTTGTACATTATATATTTTTTTTAATTTTATTTTGTTAGGAAAAGGAAAAAGATGAAAGTTAGATTGTATATGAAATGTACATGAAAGTAGATACTTGAAACATATATGTACAATATTATGAAAGTGTTTATGTGCCATAACAAGTACAGTAGTTGGTTTTATGAAGCCAAAGTTTAATAGTAAACCAATCTTGTGATTGATGGTTATTGTTGCTGAAACTCATGGGAAGTATGTGTGAAAGTATATGTGTGTATGTGTAAGTAATTGGTGAAAGTACAAGTGGTTGAAGCATGATGTACAAGAGTTGTCAATTTATAAAGTGGATGATGAAGAAGAGGCGTGAAGGATCTGAAGTACTTTGTGGCAAATTATATAAAGGGAATGAATAGATTAGAAAATGAAAGGTTTGTTGTTTAGTGTTGATACATGTCACTTTCTAAAACTCCCATGGTAAGTTTGGTTCAATGTTTGTCATTTTGGTTTCATTAGAAATGGAAATTTCATTTTTTGGTACTTACTGTTTTGGTCTCTAAAGATTGTTTTAGTTCTTGATGTGTCTAGCCATTTCTCGACAAGCTTGATGTGCGGTTTGTAGCTTTTATGCCACCCCTAGAATCGGTTTTTCGTCAATGACCTAATTTGTTGGCCATGCTCTTCACGGAATTGATGAAGTAGGGAGTTTGTAATTACAAGCGAGTGTTTGGTACATATTTTTGCTTCTAATCATATCTATCTTGTTTTTATTCACAGTTATTTATGTTAGGGTTGACAATTTTCGACACGATCTGAAAAACGATACGAAATCAACTCGAAAATAAGATGCGTCGAGGTTTTTTGAGTCGTACACCCGCCAACCTACTTTTTTGGGACCATATTTGGTCACCCAATGAATTTTGGGTTGACCCGATAATCCGAATAAATTATGCATGCATTTATAATTTTAAAAGCCTTTATTTTTAATTTTAAATTAAAGTGTTTAACGATGTTTTTAGTATTTGATTTTGATGAATATCATAGGTACTATGATTTTCGGTAGTTTTATAAACAATTTTATGTTTATTAATGATGAATTATAAATTTAGAAATTGACTCGTATGACCTATTTGATTCGAAATTGACCCGTTAACTAAAAATGATTTGTAAACATGTTGATATCATTTTATAACCTAAGTCGGGTTGTGTTGAGTTGGAATACTCAAACCGATTAGAACATTAGGTTGAGTTTAGACTACTTCTGTATCGTCAGATACCCCGAGCTGACAACCTGACCCAACTCAAATTGGCACCCTAATAGAAGAAAGTCAAATGAGAAACATATGCTCTGAGCTGAAGGAAATTTTAGGAAAATTTTTTATTTATGATGCCCATATCTTTATCTAACTAATATTAAATAATTATTTAATACTGTTGCTCCGTATTATATATCTATATATATTAAACAAAGATTTTTCCTAGCTAATTAGTTATGCCACATCATCAAATTTATTTTTTAAAAAGGCTACTTAATTACGCCACATGATTAACTTAGTTTGTTCTTAAATTTTTCCTAATTCCCTAGTTATGCCACATCATCAAATTTTCTCTTATAAAAAACTATATAATTATGCCACACTATAAAATTAGTTTTTCCTTAAAAGTCTTTAAAATTTCAAACACACTCATCTTATAAGTTTCAAGATTTTTTAAATTCCCAACAAAGTACATTCTATTTTGTGAGCAGTCGTAATTCAATTTTATTATACTTTATTGTAATAGCGTTTTAAATTCTTACTAACATTTAATTTAATGATTTTTTCCTACATAAAAAATAAATTCATTTTCTTACTAATATCTTATACATTGAACTTATCTACTATTATCATCATCAGCTGTCATAATATCATACTATTTATTATTCGTAGCGTGAAACTTAATAAACAGATATTTTTTACTTATGTGTCGTCTTCTTACTTGTGGGTTACAAATCACATTACCTGGTATTGATCTATCGTTATGCTATGAAGCCACATATTATATAATGACATGTCTATATTTAGTTACGCCTAAATTACTCTTCAAATTTTAGAGATATCACATGGCTTTTCATTTTAAATAATTTTATTATTATTATAAATCACTTTTAATAAGGATTAATAATAGTTTAATTCTCACATTTTTATTTTTTTTTCGTTTTAAGCCTTCTAACTTTTGTTTATAAATGTTTAAACACCTTAACTTATAAGTTGATCAAAATTGAATAATTTAAGTTTATTTTGAGTAGATATGTTTTGCATTGATTACACAAGAGTCAAGTGCACCATTTATCTCATTGTCATTGTCTCATTGATTCTATTTCATTAATAATCAAATTTCATTCATCATCAACTATATATACACATTTCACGAGTTAAACTTATTGGTAGATTGAAATGTTGAGTTGAGACAACAATATTAGAAACTATTACATATATGCTACTTATATTAAAGTAGTATAACATTTGTAATTGTAATATTTTATGTTAGCATATGTGAATATGTTGTATTTGTTTCTCATGTTTTTACTCACAAAAACTTTGAAGTTTTTATTCGCATATTTTTAGGTTGTTGTATACTATTTTTCTATTTTGAATGACATATATATATTTTTCAATTACAATATTGATATTCATAAAAAATCAATAATATATAATGTGTGACACCCCGCAAATTTAAACGCAATTATAAACAATAAACACTTGCATTATTAGGCTAATTCCCTACTTGAGTGAATTTACAACTACTTTTAGAGGTAAGTCTAGCAAAGCCCGGCTAGTTAATACGCGTAGTATTTAACGTTTCGTAATTTATTGTAATTACGTACCAAACATTTGGAACAAACTCGATAGATATACATACAACCGTTGGTGAACGAAATTATTTAATAACATTATTATTTACTAAATATTATGCCGATAATATTTAACACGTATTTTGTAACGTATAATACTTACAGTACGCGACAAAAACGCGCAATTCGCGCCCAACGAATGAAATAGTTACAAGTTATATTTTTATAACTCAAAACAAAGTATTTTGATAAAATACTTCGATTGAAAATATTGAGAATTGTATCGAAAACGAAAACGCATTCAAATAACGTTACGCGACTAATTATACGTTTAAACGAACGGGTAAACATACACCATATGAAACGTAACTTTGGGGAACAAGATTTAACACACCCATACCCATGGGACCCACCCAAATCTGCAGAAAATGCAGCCCAAGTATGGGCTCCCATACTTGTTGATTTCTTTTACATACATACTACACACCATACCTTCCATTTCCACTTCCATGCTCCACTTTTCTCTCATTTCTCTCTCTAACCTTCTCTCCTCTCTCTAGAAATGACCAGACGTCAGTCACCACACCACCCTCACTCCACCACAAGTCCACCATATCACCATCATAGTGCCGCCACGATCCGCCACGCCGGAATTCAAGAAAACGCATAAAAACGAGCATTCGACTTCTTTCTTCCTTCTCCTCTTCATTTCTTTGTAAGGAACTCTTTATTCATCATTAATTATACTTCGAACATATATATTTACATGTTAGTATTTACTGAACTATAAAATATCCAAAATATAAAACGAAACGCGTTTTAAAACTCGAAATATATAATTTTGTTTCCTGTCCAGATTTCTGTTCTAATTTCAACGAATTATTTAAAAATCATTTCTCCATGAAATGATGCGTTTCTTAATCCTAGAATGTATGACAAGAAGTTATCTTTCCAACAAAATTAGTCTCGTGACTTTTTGACTCCGTTTGCTACTCGAAAACATTTTTCTCCGGTGACATAGGTTTACTGTTCCGGAAGACAGGAATTTTCAGTAACTTCTCAGGACTATATCTCGAGTTCTAGACCTCAAAAACGTGTGAGACCACTTGAAAAATCTTGGTAAATTTGTTATATACAAAAAGTCCTTCTTTGGCTCATTCCAGAAATGCACCCATTTCTCCAGAAAATTAGATTAATGAGAAGTGGTCTAATCTCGGATTAAACTGAACCCTGACACTTAGTGAATTTTTATAAAATATCAAAAGACCTCCAAAATTCATAAACAAATTACAGGAAGTACATAACATATGTGAGAACATCTTGTAAAAATTTTAGAACGATTTGATAAGGTTTACTATTTTATATAAAAATCACAAGGAATCCGTGAATCACACGCACGCATGAACAGTAACTTTGACTTTTGTTGACTTACGCATGAACAGTAACTTTGACTTTTGTTGACTCACGCATGAACAGTAACTTTGACTTGTTGACTCACGCATCAACAGTAACTTTGACTTTTGTTGACTCACGCATGAACAGTAACTTTGACTTTCATTAACTTCGGCTAAAACATACACTTTCGGAAAAATAAACGTAAACTTAATTATACTCTCGCATACCCTTTTATAAGTGTACAAAACAATGAAACACTTAATAATAATACTTGAAATTATTATTACAAAAACTCACCAACGTTCTGTATACAATTTTAAAACACGAACAAACAACTAAACCATTTGGACATATCTAGTTGAGAGAACACTAGCATGGATGGTCAACTAAGACATCCACTTACTCATACTTATAAATTTCATACGTTTAGGGCGTTAGGAGATTTTGGATTAGACTTGGACTTTAGGCTTTGCTAGCTCTCGCACTATTACTTAACTCAACAGGTGAGTTCACAGCCCCTACTTTTACTATTTTAACTGCTTTTGAACAGGGGTGGAAAACATAGTCAAACGTTTGAAATACATGATTGTATACTGATTTACTCGAACAATTAGAGTACATTGAACTGTTAAACTGTTACACAAACTGACGTTTATGAATAAACGTTTTCATACTACAAACACTTTAAACGTATTAAACTTGTTTTGGAAACGCTGGAGAACGACCAGCAACGCTTCTACGAAATTGACTAGGTAACTAATGGGTCCTTCTGACATGGACCAGATCCTACTGACATGGATCAAGGGACACTGACACTCCCTACTATTTGAACCCTACTGACATGGGTACTAGATCCTTCTGACATGGATCCGTTATACTTGTAGAACAGGGGACACTGACACTCCCCACTAGGTGAACCCTACTGACATGGGTACTCGATCCTACTGACATGGATCCGTTAACAACTATTAGGATACTGACATTCCTACGAACAACCATTAGGATACTTACATTCCTACAGATACTAATAGGATACCGCTTTCCTACGAAACTTAAACTAGGTTTTGGGTAACATCCCACGTAACTACATCTTTGGGCTACATCTCACTAAACGTACACATTGGATAACACTCCACGAAACTTTATTGGATCGTGATGACGATAACGAATTGTGAACGCTTTGAAACAACCAACTATCATTGTAAACATAAAACCAGTGAATTCACTCAACCTCGTTGTTGACTTTTACTATGTTTTTCAGGGAATTAGCTGCATGAAAGACGACCTACACACATGGAACATAGGCGACCCATGAAGGAATAGGATGCCTACTTTTGACAACTGGATTTCTTTTGTATAACTAAAGTGATTTTAGTGATATTTACGAAATCTACTTTTGTAAACTTAATACTTTTAACTTGTACGATTCGAGGAATCGTAAACTTTGTAACTAATACTTTGGCATCTTAATATATTTGTTCTGTTGTAATCATATGCTCTGATACGTATGCATGTACTGTATATTGTGGCACTCCCCATACTTAACTAAATGCTTCCGCTAAATTAAATTAACAAATTTTGGGGGTGTTACAGATTGGTATCAGAGCCATTGGTTATAGCGAACTAGATTTCTTAGGTGACTTAGAGACCTTAGAGACCTAGACTATAGCCTTGGCTAGAATGCACATGCATACACACATTTGCATACGTCTAACTATCGATACGACACGTCGACACGCGCGATCCATCTATTGGACCATACCACATCAGATTTCGTTCGTTGACACTCTAATCTCATGTGAACCTGATCGTATTAAGTGGTTGATGAAAAGAAGTATGTATTTAGCATCATATAATGACGCCTGGCCAACGTGATTATATCATACTAAGTACATATGGGCGTTTCATAGTCACAAGATACGTGATGGGGATCTTGTTAATCATTTTTAGTGTTCTATAACTAAATACATGTGAAACATTATTCTTCACACCCTTTTCATTGGCATTGACTTCTGCATTTTTATCACAGAACGTCATCATGCCACCTAAACGAAGAAATACTCGAAACAGTCGCCGAGCGCCTACACCTCCTTTCGTCGAAACTACCGAACAGATCATCGAACGACGTGTGGCTGAAGCAATTGCCCAGTATGAGGCAAGCCGCAATCGTGATAATGTGGTGCACAACAGTGGAACCACTCCCGTCAACAGCGAAACTCCTGCGATTACCCAACAGGGGTGTTCTTACAAAACTTTCCAGGCCTGCAAACCGAGCACCTTCACCGGGACTGAAGGGGCCATCGGCCTAGTCCACTGGATCGAGAAGATGGAATCGGTCCTCGACATCAGCGACTGCACTACCAACAACGTGGTGAAATATGCCACCTGTACTCTAGCTGACAAAGCGTTAACCTGGTGGAACGCTCAGGTCCAGATTATTGGACGCTCAGCCGCTTACTCCATGAACTGGGAGACTCTGAAACAGATGATGATGGAGGAGTCTTGCTCTCCCAACGAGATCCAGAAACTCGAGACTGAACTCTGGAACATTCAGATGATCGGCGCTGACATTACCGGTTACACAACTAGGTTCCAGGAACTTGCACGCCTAGTACCCCACATGGTAACCCCCGAGAAGGAACGCATCAAGCGATACCTTAAGGGCTTGGCCCCACAAATCAGAGGCATGGTGATGTCCTCCAAACCAGCTACCTTTAGGAGCGCAGTTGTCCTGGCTCAGAGCTTGACCGATGATGCGGTCCTGATTGGAAATTTGAAAGCTGCTACTGGGAAAGGTGAACCCCTCCGAATCGAAGCTGGTGATTCAGGAAACAATAAACGCAAATGGAACAACGAGGGTAATGACCGTCAAGGTCAACAGAACAGGAACGGGGGAAACACCCGAGCCTACGCTGCAATCGCCAACACTGAAACGAAACCTTATCTTGGCAAGAGGCCCAAGTGTGGAAAGTGCGGAAAGCACCACGAGATAGATTGCTTCTTCTGTGACAACTGCAACCGATTTGGACACAGAACCCAGGCATGCAGAACCCATCCCACGAACAATGAGCAACGAAATAATGGGTGTTTCAGGTGTGGTGAACCAGGACACTACCGAAACCAGTGCCCACAACTCAACAACGCCAACAACAATTAGAACAACAACAACACCGTTGTTCCACCAGCTCGCGGATGTGCTTATGTCATAGGGGCAAGGGATGCACAACCAGATCCCTACGCTAACATTGGTACGTTTTAACAAACTATTACGCTTAAACGTTACACTATTTGAATGTCGATTCAAACCTAACACTTGGTAAACATTGACTATGTTACAAACGCACTACTTATCCAACTATATCGCGAGTATACTAAACCATTAGAAATTGGCAACTTAGAGCACCACGCAAATTATTATTATTATTATTAACGACACGACTTTTCGGAAAAACATACGCAACGGGCGTTCCGACTTGGTTTAAATCTCGGGATGAGTTTCTCTAACATGGGGAGAATGTGACACCCCTCAAATTTAAACGCAATTATAAACAATAAACACTTGCATTATTAGGCTAATTCTCTACTTGAGTGAATTCACAACTACTTTTAGAGGTAAGTCTAGCAAAGCCCGGCTAGTTAATACGCGTAGTATTTAACGTTTCGTAATTTATTGTAATTACGTACCAAACATTTGGAACAAACTTGATAGATATACATACAACTGTTGGTGAACAAAATTATTTAATAACATTATTATTTACTAAATATTATGCCGATAATATTTAACACGTATTTTGTAACGTATAATACTTACAGTACGCGACAAAAATGCGCAATTCGCGCCTAACGAATGAAATAGTTACAAGTTATATTTTTATAACTCAAAACAAAGTATTTTGATAAAATACTTTGATTGAAAATATTGAGAATTGTATCGAAAACGAAAACGCATTCAAATAACGTTACGCGACTAATTATACGTTTAAACGAACGGGTAAACAGACACCATATGAAACGTAACTTTGGGGAACAAGATTTAACACACCCATACCCATGGGACCCACCCAAATCTGCAGAAAATGCAGCCCAAGTATGGGCTCCCATACTTGTTGATTTCTTTTACATACATACTACACACCATACCTTCCATTTCCACTTCCATGCTCCAATTTTCTCTCATTTCTCTCTCTAACCTTCTCTCCTCTCTCTAGAAACGACCAGAGGTCAGTCACCACACCACCCTCACTCCACCACAAGTCCACCATAGCACCACCATAGTGCCGCCACGATCCGCCACGCCGGAATTCAAGAAAACGCATAAAAACGAGCATTCGACTTCTTTCTTCCTTCTCCTCTTCATTTCTTTGTAAGGAACTCTTTATTCTTCATTAATTATACTTCGAACATATATATTTACATGTTAGTATTTAATGAACTATAAAATGTCCAAAATATAAAACGAAACGCGTTTTAAAACTCGAAATATATAATTTTGTTTCCTGTCCAGATCTCTGTTCTAACTTCAATGAATTATTTAAAAATCATTTCTCCATGAAATGATGCGTTTCTTAGACCTAGAATGTAGTACAAGAATTTATCTTTCCAAAAAAATTAGTCTCGTGACATTTTGACTCCGTTTGCTACTCGAAAACATTTTTCTCCGGTGACATAGGTTTACTGTTCCGGAAGATAGGAATTTTCAGTAACTTCTCGGGACTATATCTTGAGTTCTAGACCTCAAAAACGTGTGAGACCACTTGCAAAATCTTGGTAAATTTGTTATCTACAAAAAGTCCTTCTTTGGCTCATTCCAGAAATGCACCCATTTCTCCAGAAAATTAGATTAATGAGAAGTGGTCTAATCTCGGATTAAACTGAACCCTGACACTTAGTGAATTTTTATAAAATATCAAACGACCTCAAAATTTCATAAAAAAATTACAGAAAGTACATAACATAGGTGGGAACATCATGTAAAAATTTTAGAACGATTTGATAAGGTTTACTATTTTATATAAAAATCACAAGGAATCCGTGAATCACACGCACGCATGAACAGTAACTTTGACTTTTGTTGACTCACGCATGAACAGTAACTTTGACTTTTGTTGACTCACGCATGAACAGTAACTTTGACTTGTTGACTCACGCATCAACAGTAACTTTGACTTTTGTTGACTCACCCATGAACAGTAACTTTGACTTTCATTAACTTCGGCTAAAACATACACTTTCGGAAAAATAAACGTAAACTTAATTATACTCTCGCATACCCTTTTATAAGTGTACAAAAAAATGAAACACTTAATAATAATACTTGAAATTATTATTACAAAAATTCACCAACGTTCTGTATACAATTTTAAAACACGAACAAATAACTAAACCATTTGGACATATCTAGTTGAGAGAACACTAGCATGGATGGTCAACTAAGACATCCACTTACTCATACTTATAAATTTCATACGTTTAGGGCGTTAGGAGATTTCGGATTAGACTTGGACTTTAGGCTTTGCTAGCTCTCGCACTATTACTTAACTCAACAGGTGAGTTCACAGCCCCTACTTTTACTGTTTTAACTGCTTTTGAACAGGGGTGGAAAACATAGTCAAACGTTTGAAATACATGATTGTATACTGATTTACTCGAACAATTAGAGTACATTGAACTGTTAAACTGTTACACAAACTGGCGTTTATGAATAAACGTTTTCATACTACTGTGAGAGTCCACGGATCAGGATACGCAAATTAGAACTTGTGTGTATTTGTGCGGAATTCAAATATACACAATCACAATTGTAATAAAGAAGAATGAGATGAAAGAATCAACAAGAAAATATTGATTATATTTTCATATACAAGAAGTCAGAAGTACAAGTAAATGTCTCTCAAAATCACATCAAAAAGCTCTCTCAAAATGACTTCAACTACATCTATTTATAGACAAATTCTACGACAATTCTAAGTGTAATCCGTGAATAGCTTATTCACGGAATTACACCGTCCGTGAATACAAGTCATTCATGGAAGGCTTACTATCGAAACCAATACAATCACGGACCTTATTATTCACGGATATATCTATTGTCGAACCATTCTCATTCACGGATGCAAAGACTTAGACTAATCCTTATCTTTCACGGACACAACTATTGTTGAATAGGCATTGTCGAATAAGCATTGTCGGATAGACATTCACACAAGGCATTCACGGATAGAAAAATATTCACGGATTAAACACTTAGTCAAAATTAAGTATTAATCAACTTTTGTCTATACAAACTCCCCCTTTGATAATACTTGATTCTTTTCTTCAAATCTTCAAGCATATCCAGGAAGATTGCATCCAGCAAAAATACCTTTTGAACAACACACTTCTACAACCCGTTGAAATTTCAATGCCATCTTTTCGTCATCATATGCATCATCATACACAATTGGATTCTCGAGCAAGACTTCAAGATCATCTTTTGACAGATTAATTAAGCTCAGAGGATCAAATACATATACAATCGACTCTCTATTCCACATCACTTCTCCATTCAAGTCTCTGTCATAACAGGCAATTTCTGCTTCTCCGGTTGATCCGTTATATCTCCAATGACTCACAAACTTAGAAAAATTTACAGGCAATTTCTCAAGTGGAATCTTCGTCATGCATTTAACTCGAGGATATGTCAAAGTAACTTTTGGTTGATTAGAAATCGGATCGATATCAAAATAATCAACGGTCCTTAATGGGAAAGTTTCCTTAACCCATGTGAATTTCCCATTATTACTTTCTCTTGATAACGTATCAGCCATCCAATTTATCAAACCATGTCTTGAACGATTAATTATATCCACAGAAGCTAAATGGTTGATTTCACACTTAGGTAATTTTTCTAAGGCTTTGAACGTTGAGTGAAAATATTGAAGTCCATCAGTTCTCTTAATAATGAATACTTTGTTGTCATTATCATATTTCCATCTGATAATTCTACCAACGCATTCATATCTTGGTATCTTAAAGAACTTACGAACTGTAATCACTGGACTTGGTTGTTTGGGAAACCACCAAGAGACTTTTTGCTCAGGCTCTTTATCATCATCAGAGTCTTTCCATAACCCTTCTTGTGAACACATATCTGACTGAATATTCTCCGGATGAAGTTCATCTTCAGAATCTTCCCAGTCTTTAACATGAACATAATCAAAATCAGGTTCAAATCCCGGAGGATATTCTGGATCGAAATCTTCAAAATCATAATCGCCATCATTGCAAAGTTCAACAAATGGTATTAAATCTTCAATGATCACATTCAAAGGAGTTGGACAAAGCACCTCTTCATCTTCAATGCTATCCAATAATTCCTCCTGTTCAAAAGTATGAGATGATTCTCCAAGCTCAAACACTCTAGACTCATGTATTGCATTAATTGGATCAACTTCTAATGGTTCGGATGCTTGAAATACAACCAATGCTTGTGAGAAATTTGGTTGATCAATATCATTTTCAGCATCATCAGCATTTTCAGTCATATCATCACCATTATTACCATCATCACCATTATTACCATCATCATCACCATGATCACCATCATCATTACCATCATCACTATCATTACCATCATCATCACCATGATCACCATCATCATTACCATCATCACTATCATCACCATCATCATCACCATTATCATCATGTACATCATTATTATCATTAACATCATTCTCCCCCTGATCAACCAACATTTCTTTCAAAAGAAACACATCAAGTTCCAATTCTTCGATGCGATCATTCTGAGACAAGATTTGCTGTTGTTGTTCCTTGAGAAGAGTATCTTGAGAATTTATTCTTTGTAGAGCATTTAATAAATCCATTTGAAGCTTTTCAACAAGAGTCATCAATGGTTTGACAGCACGTTGTAAAGATGCATCAAGGTTAGCCATGCTAACACTTGGTCCAGGTAAAGACGAAGATGTTCCAGCTGCAACAGAAGCAGCAACAGGTATAGTAGAAGGTGCTGGAATAGAGACAGAAATACCATGTGATGTCTCAACAGGCATAGATGTAGAAGCAATATCAGCAGATGAACTGGGTTCAGAAATTCTGCGTCTTTGAGATGGCCGAACATCAGGTATATATTCAGGATCTTGCGCTTCTTCACGTTGACGTCTCAAATCTTGTCGTTCCTTTTCAATATTTTCAGCAATAAGTCTTTGAGGAACTAAAGATTCTTCAACAGATTGTAGACGAAAAGATTGATCCTCTTCAGAACTAGAAGATTCTACTTCTTCATGATCAATTAAAGGCATCTCCTGCTCCCCCTCAGATGATTCACTATCAGTAGTCGAATCAGCAGGTTGTACAATCTGTGGTAATGCAAATTGTGGCGGTTGGAAATCAGCATCAATAATATGTCCAAATAAATCAACAGTAGGCGGCACTGGTTTGCCCCTATATCCATTACAATCTGCAAACACTCTTTTGGGAATAGGAGTGTAATGTAGAATGCTTCCATGATAAGTAATCCCGTTGACATGATTATCAAAGATGTGCTGAAGAAACCTAGGATACATGAAGAATCCATCATCATTAATATTGCCAGCCAGATTCTCAAAAATGTATCTCGAGAAGTTAAATGGAATATTTAAAACAAGAGCTGTCATAATCCCTGCAAGCTGATAACTCATCGAATCAAAACCAGCTTTCCTTGGAGAAATGCATCCAATTAGCATATGTGCTAAAAATTTCCAATGTGGACAGAAGTGATTCTTCAAGATTTGAACATCATGAGGTCCTTTAGTACACCCCATTTGATGAAGACACTGATCAATGACATTTCGAGGAATATCATTTGATGCATTCAAGGTATCTCCAAATTGGAGAGTATGACGAATCAGCTCTTCAGTCAGCAACAATGGTTTTCCATCAACCATAGATGTAATACATGGAGGATTGACATCTGTTTGATATTGAGCTGAAGTCCAGAAGTCTATCATGTGATCTTCATAAAGATTTGGAACAGATACAGTCAAGGCATATGATATGCGAGATCGTAAAAGAAACCGTATCATAGGGAAAAACTTCCTATTTTCAGGTTTATCCGGTTGCTCCAAAAGATATGCAGTTGCATTATGTCGTTTTTCAAACACGACTGCTCGACGTTGAACCTCAGGTTGAATAGCAGCGATAGGATCTAAATCTGCCATTTAGAAATAAAAACTGCACCAAGAGTTTATTAGTCACACAAACTCAACAGAAAGTTTATTTAAAAATTTTCCAACACTAAGAAAAATTTTCAAATTTTCAAGTATCCGACAATAACACAATGAGTACTATTCATGCGACAATGATTAATCTTATGCGACAATATGACTTAGTGATGTACTATTCATACGACAATCATATATTTATCCGTGAATCATATTGTCCGTGAATAAAATTCATGCGACAATTCAAAATTAAAATAATTTTTCAAAGATTTTGTCCGTAATTCATATTGTCGTAACACTATTCATCCGTGAATAATATTGTCGAATTACTATTCATCCGTGAATAAGTACTGTTTATACGACAATATGATTGTCGTAGTCAAATAGTCAAACAAGTCAATAAAGTCAAACATATGAATTAATCACGGAGTACTGTTTATCCGAGAATTCAATATTCACGGATAGCCATTACACTGTTCATCCGACAATACTGTATTGTCGGATGGTCCGACAATTCGAATTGTCGGACGATTTTATTGAACAGTATCAAGTGTTATTTGAAGTGATCGATTAAGCATGAAATCCTTAACAAAAATGAAAGAAATTTATACCAGTCGATGCGGAATACAAAAACGAGAAAGTCTGTCGAATTGGTTTTTAATGAAACCAAGTAATCAGGAAGAAATCGAAGAAAATGTAATTGTCGGAATATTGTAATTGTCGGAGTAAGAATCACGGAAAAGGAAAAGTGTAAGTTTTTCAAATTTTGAAATTACTTATACTATTTCAATTTATCCGTGAATACAAAATACTTCCGTGAATACATATATCTTTATCCGTGAATAAAGATATATATTCATCCGACAATTTAAAATTTATAGATAAAACATTTATATCAAGTTAAACTAACTTTGGATAAAATTTTGTAACCTATTTGAAAATGAAAAATGAAAAATGAAAATTTAATAAACTAAATATGTACAAAAATAAAATCTTTTTGTTAGAGTAATTTTCGTGACTTGGGATCATATTGGGATAAATGAATGTATTTAATTTGTATTTTTAGAAATGAAAGTCTATTTTGATTGCTAATATTTTTGACCAATTTAAATTTACATAGCATTAATAAAGCATACTTTCTAAAAATCATTTTATATATATGATTTTTGGTATGTGTTATACACTTAAACATTTTGGTATCTAAAATATCCTTTTCTTTTATTATTATTATGCATATCATTTTATATAACCAAAATAAAAATATACTTTCAAATTCATAATATATTAATATTTTCATATAGAGAGTGAAAATATGATGATATCTTTAGAAGTACATACATATGTTGGAATGACTTTTAGTCACATATGTCATACTTCGGGTTGGACTAATAAACTGTATCACAGGTCTATACATCGTATAACAAAGTGATAGAGTTTATTATGATAGATATTTATATCTTTATCAATATTTGTATGTCCGTTTATAAAAAAAATATACCGACTAAGGTCTGTACACCGTACAACAAATAGTCAATACATTTTTCCCAGATATCATAATATAAAGACCCTAAATCATGAATCATAATATATTAATCCTTCAAAATTTAAGACTTTTATTATCTTTTTGATAACTTTATTGTCATATACTAATATTTTGAAAGATATAGAATAATATGCAAAAATATTTAGACATTTCTTAGACTAGATATGATAGACCCACAAATGCCTACCAATAAATCATATTTAAAATTACATTTAGTAGAAAATTTGATTTAAAAATGCTATATAAACCTATTAGCATATCAAAAATAGTACATAACATTCCTTTTTCAGATTTATATGTAAATACAATTCCCAATGTACTATCATTTCCCAACTTTTACACAAAAATCTCCCCCTAATATTTATTTTTCATATGTTTTTGTATTTTTGTTTAAAGAAAAAATAAAAACGTAAACAATAAAGAAAATGCAAAAATATCCAAAGTTTATTTAATTTGATCTAAATGCTTCATTCCGAGCATCAAGATTAATTCTTCAAAACGAGGTTTAGAAAATGCTTTTGTAAACAGATCAGCGCGTTGTTTCAAAGTATCAATATGGACTAAGTTAATCAAGTGTTTCTCATAGCAATCCCGTATAAAATGAAAACGAATTTCGATGTGTTTCGTTTTAGAATGCTGTACGGGATTACGTATGATACTTATGGCAACAGTATTATCTATATGCAAAGGAGTTTGGTTTAGAAGAAACCCATAATCTCTAAGTTGTTGTTGAATCCAAAGGATTTGGGAACAACAACTTGCAGCAGAGATATATTCTGCCTCTGCAGTAGAGGTAGAAACTGTATCCTGTTTCTTACACTGCCATGTCACAAGACGTTCTCCTAGAAATTGACATCCACCCGATGTGGATTTGAAGTCAATACCACATCCACCATAGTCTGAATCAGAATATGCAGAAAGAGAAAAGTCATCATCATGTGAATACCAAATGCCTAAATTAGGCTTTCCTTTCAAGTATCGAAAAATACGTTGAACGGCCTTCAGATGAGAAACTTTAGGATTTGCCTGATATCTTGAACAAATGGAAACAGCAAACATAATATCTGGACGCGAAGCTGTCAAATACATAAGAGACCCAATCATGGACCGATATTCCTTTTCATCGGTTGATTGATCATCAAGAGCAGGGCCAATCTTTTCAACAAGATCAATAGGTGTAGAAATGGATTTGACATCTGTCATCAGAAACTTCTTTAAAATTTTAGTAACATACTTAGTTTGATGTATGAAAATGCCTGAATCAAGTTGCTGGACTTGCAACCCAAGGAAGAATGCCATTTCACCCATTGAACTCATTTCAAATTTTGATTTCATAATCTGCTCGAACTCTCTGCATAAGCTTTCATTTGTCGACCCAAATATGATGTCATCTACATACACTTGAACAAGCAACAAATTCCCTTTTACTTTTCTGATGAAAAGAGTACTGTCAATTTGACCTCTAGAAAACCCATTTGCAAGGAGATGTTGAGATAAAGTTTCATACCAAGCTCTAGGAGCTTGATGTAAACCATACAAAGCTTTATCCAACCGATATACATAATCTGGGAATTTAGAGTCTTCAAAACCCGGAGGTTATTTGACAAACACTTCTTCATGCACTTTCCCATATAAAAATGCGCACTTGACGTCCAATTGATATACTTTAAATCTCATGAAGGAAGCATAAGCTAGAAAGATTCGAATTGATTCAAGTCTAGCAACCGGTGCAAACACTTCATCATAATCTAAACCTTCGATCTGAGTAAAACCTTGAACGACTAATCATGCCTTGTTACGAACCACGATTCCTCGATCATCTTTCTTATTACGAAAAACCCATCGAGTGCCAATCGGATGCACATCTTTAGGTGGTTTCACTAAAGTCCAAACTTGCAATTTCACAAACTGTTGTAATTCTTCTTGCATTGCTTGAACCCAAGAAGATTCAGTCAAAGCAATTTGAACATTTTTTGGTTCAATTTGTGATAAAAAACAAGAAGAAGAATCAGATTTAAGTTGCTGCCGAGTCTTAATTCCTTCTGACACATCTCCAATCACATTCTTTAGAGGATGTCGATACTTAGAATTAATTCGCAATGTAGGAACCGAATCTACATGCAAATTATTTCCTAAGTTAGAATCTTCAGGATTACTAACTACTTCATCACTAGAGTCATCAAGAATTGGTTCTTCTAGTTCAGTAGAAGGTTCCTGAAAATTATCAGTATCGTCAGCATTGGAAGTTGTTTCTTCTTCAACAGTTGTCAAAGGTGAAGAAATCTCATGAGCAATTAAGTCATCAGAAGATCGTGGTGGAGTAAGATGAGAAGTAGAAACTGGTGGAGCTAAAGTAATAATGGGTTCAACAGGAACAGATGTAACTGGAATAACAAAGTCATCCAAATCGGTAGCAGAAAAAGAAGACACGTCATGCTGAAAAGTAGCAAGGGAATTAAAGAATGTGTCGTAATCGAATAACCATTTTGGACCTATGCCATTAGAAGACGGAGAATGCCGAAGAAATTCAACTTCATAGCATTCCTCTATTCGATGTGATGCTGTGTTATAAACTCTCTTGTTGTGAGAATTTGCAGAATAACCCAAGAAAAATCCAGATTCAGATTTTTCAGCAAACTTAGGAATGCGATCCTTAGTCTTCAACAACAAACACGGACATCCAAAAGGTTCCAAAAAATGAATATTCGGTTTCCGATTATTCAGTAATTCATAGCTTGTTTTCTGCTTATCTTTGACCACAAGAACTCTATTTAATACGAAACAAGCCGTATTAACTGCTTCTGCCCAAAAAGTTGTTGGCAACTTTGCATCTGAGAGCATTGTTCTTGCAGCTTCGATCAAAGTTATGTTCTTCCTTTCAGCAACTCCATTTTGTTGTGGAGTTCGAGGTGCACTAAATTGTTGAGTAATTCCATGCTGAAGACAAAACATTTCCATTAAGTAGTTCTTGAATTCTGTACCATTATCACTTCTCAAAATTTTCACTTTCAGAGAAAACAAAGTTTCTAATCTCAGAATTAGATACTTAATTTTCTCAGCAGCCTCATCTTTTGTACTAAGGAAGTAAACCCATGAAAATCTGGAATAATCATCAGTGATTACTAAGCAATAGGATTTACCCCCAATACTCCGAATACTTACGGGTCCAAACAAATCCATATGGAGAAGTTCCAAAGGAATGTTAATCGAATTCATCAATTTAGGTTTATGAGACTTCTTAGTTTGTTTTCCCTTTTTATAGGAAATACAGTGATCATTTAGTGAAAAGGTTTGTTTAGGAACCCCAATCACTAAATCATTCTTAACTAAGAAGTTCATTTTCCTAAAGTTAATGTGACCCATTCTTCTGTGCCACAAAATTGATTCCTTTTCTGTAGCCTTTGACAATAAGCAGGTATGCTCTGTAGATCGAGTAATGGTACGCATGTCTAAGACATACATATTCTTTACCCTTGGAGCTCGCATAAGAATCCACTCTTGAGGTACCACAAACCCTGGCTTAAGAATTAAGCACTCTTCATCGTTAAACCAAGTTGACAGTTTCTTGTCACAAACTTGGGAAACACTAAGTAGATTATGTTGAAGTTGTTCAACATAATTTACTTTGTCAAAACTGATTTCCCCGTTTGAAACTGTTCCCTCACCAGAAATCATGCCACCTTTGTCTCCGGCAAATGCAACAAATCCTCCGTCTTTAACTTTAACATCCTCAAGCAGAGAGAGATTCCCTGTCATATGTCTTGAACAGCCACTATCGATGTACCATATGTTATCAATAGCTCGGGAAAACTATAAGACATTTGATCAAAAACGGATTAGTTGCTAATGGAGACCCATGCCTTTGAGGCTATGGGTCTTCCAGTAATGACATCCATGATGAAAACGTCAATTTGTTTCAAGTTCTTTTTGAAATTCCTTTTGATTGACGCATCATGAGATTTTGTTTTCTTCTTTGAAGAAACAGAAGATGTTACTTTCGGTTTTGATGATTTTTCGTGGATAGTTTTTAAATCATCTTTGATTTCAGAATGTTTAGCTTGCTTCGAATTATCTCTTGAACGTTTTTTAGCAAGCTTGTGACACTCATTGATAAGATGTCCACGAACACTACAATAGAAACATTTTCTTGTTTCATATTGTTTCCGAGAAGTAACTCTTTTATCAGAAACATGAAGTGAAGTCTTACTTGTAGAAGCCTCACATTTAGAATGTGATTTTCTACTTGTAGACACTTCACTTTTAGAAACAAAGTGAGAAGAAGAAAGTTTAGCTTTTGATGAAGAAGTTGATGATTGTGATTTTTGTGGTGAAGAAGATTGTTTCAAAATCTTTTTAACTTGTGTTGGTGTGTCACAAGCTTTCGATTTTTCTTTTAAATTTTTCAAAACACAATCTTTAATCTTGTCACTACATTCACAATCATGCTTCTTCATTATGGAAGCATCAACTTTGGATTCATTAGTTGGTGAAGCATCAACTTTGGAATCATCGGTTTTAAAAGATGATTCTAGAGTCTCACTTGAAGACACCTTTTGATGTGTGTCTTTCAAATCAACCTTTCCTTTTCCATAAGCAAACTCAACATTTGCTTCATTTTTAACTGGCAATGCAGAATAGGTAGTTAGTGGAGGAACAAAATGATATTCAACTTTTGAATCTTTTGTTTTTGAATCATTTTGATATCCAATACCAGATTTAGATTTAGTATCTAAACGTTGGTTATTGATTATCTCATCAAAAACAACAGCAGATGTTGAAACATTTAGCAATTTTCTTTCAAGATCTAAAAGCATAGAATCAGCATCAGATTTTTCCTTTTTTAATAAATCCATTTCAACCAAATAACTATTAATAATGGATTGCTGATTGAAGATTTTTGCTTTTAAATCATGTGTTTCAACATTTGTTGACTCAAAACGTTTATTTAAAAGATCATTATTTTCAACCAATTCCTTGTTCTGTATTTTTAACTTTTCATTGTCAGTTAAAAGTTTAGCATTTTGAGTTTGATACATGCTGATTTGATTATTCAAATCAGTGCAATTTAAGCAAATTTGATCAGCAAAGGAAGAATCGACCTCAGGAACATTCACCATAAATGCTTGATTATGGGAATACTCATCCACGTGTGCGCTCCAATCATAAAACTCATCAGAAGTAGAAATGAGTGCAGAAGATGTGGAAGTAGCAGATGTTTCCTTTGTTTGAGGTTGAGCAGATGAAGAATATGTTTTGGAAGTTGATGGCTTGGTAAAACCAGAGGTAGGAGCTTTATTCTTCTCACATTCTCTTGCAAAGTGACCAAGGTTTTGACAATTGTAACAACGAACTCTTGATTTGTCAAAACCTGGTTTACCTCCTAGTTTATTTTTACCAGTTCTTTGTAAAAACTTTTTAACCCGCCTGGTAAGCATAGCCATATTCCATTGCAAATCCATCTCTTCTAGGTCATCTGGATGCATTTGATCATAATCCTCTTCAACTAACTCAACATTTCCAACTCTTCCAGAAATAAAAGCTTCGTATGAAGACAAGAATGCAGTAACAACATTTGCATGGTCTTCAGTCACTCTTGAAACTTGTGGATTAGAATTCTGTTGATGACTTGAAGTTGGAGAATTTCCAGAACCATAAAAACCAAAACCTGAATAACCACCAGATGTGGTTCCACTTGGATTTCCACCAGAATAAGTTTCAGAACCTGAATATAATGCAGTTGTATCAGAAGATTTGGTAGTACCAAATTGAGTAAACTGCATCATTTTTCCTGTCTCCTTTTTCTGGAGAGACACATCATACACCTGAAGCTTATTGATTAAATCCTCAAAAGCATATTCCCCTAATGACTCATCTTCCATTAAGATATTTGCTTTGATATCCCATCGAGAAGGCAAAGCTTCAATCAATTTTTCATTGATTTCAAGACGCTCAAGAATCATTCCATGTCTTTTTAACTCACTGATAAGCTGTGAGTACCTAACGATCAAATCGTTAAAAGACTCATTGGGAATACAAGTGAAAACATCCCATTGTTTCTTTAGTAAATCACGTTTGCTCTTTTTCAATTTATCATTACCAGCAAACCGTTTTTCCATTGCTTTGTACAATTCAAAAGCAGTAGATAAATCTTTCCACCCTGCTAAAACATCACTTGGAAGACTCATTGAAATGATGGATTTAGCCTTCTTATCACGATCATGTTCTTTTCGTTCTTCCGAATTCATCATCTTTAATGATTTAGGTGGAGGATTATCTCGATAAATGCCTTCTGCTCTTGGATGTATATATTGTTCCAATATTGGAATCATCAAATCAGGATCATACAAAGCAATAAATGATTCAAAACGATATCTCCAGTCATCGTAATCATTTTGACAAAGAAACTTGGGTGGTTTTGTAGTTGTTCCAGTCTCTTGATCATTCTTCATCATCGTTTGCCAATTAACATGAGCCATCTTTCCAAGATAAAATCCGTGAATCACCCTAAAAATTCGCTAATCTTTCTTTGTGAATACACTGTCCGTGAATACTAACCAGATACTAATATCCGTGAATATTATTATCCGAGAATACTGATGTCCGTGAATAAGAATATACGTTAATACAATTATTCGTGAATACAATATCCGATAATACTGTATCCGTGAATAAGAGTATTTGTTAATACAATTATCCGTGAATATTAAAAACAGTTAATAAAATTTTTGAAAATGTTAATCCGTGAATGTAATACCACTGTTTATGCGACAATAGTATAATCACGGATACTGTTTATGCGACAATAAGAATATTCACGGAGTATATATATATTCACGGAACTTTGATTTCACGGAAAGTGTTAATTCACGGAAAACAATTTCCAGAATTTTCAAAGTGATACAGATTCTTCAAAACAGGCTTGTTTTTGATGAAACTTGTTACAATGAGCTCGGAATTTGATTTCCGACACTCAGAAACAATCAATTTTAACTTTGATCGTTAAAGTTTCAATCATGCAGAGAATACGTGAACTTTTGGTATGTCTTTTGATCAATTCTTCATCATAGAGATACTATGAATGAATTCAGAAGAGATTCTATATCAGAAAGCACTTGTTAACACCTTCAGATTGATTTTGACGCTGTCTCAAAAGATTGTAATACTACACATCACGTAACTTCTTCAAATCTTCATGTTCACACTTTTAAATCACAAGAATGTTCTAATTTCTTATCCTTTGGCTCTGATACCACTTGTGAGAGTCCACGGATCAGGATACGCAAATTAGAACTTGTGTGTATTTGTGCGGAATTCAAATATACACAATCACAATTGTAATAAAGAAGAATGAGATGAAAGAATCAACAAGAAAATATTGATTATATTTTCATATACAAGAAGTCAGAAGTACAAGTAAATGTCTCTCAAAATCACATCAAAAAGCTCTCTCAAAATGACTTCAACTACATCTATTTATAGACAAATTCTACGACAATTCTAAGTGTAATCCGTGAATAGCTTATTCACGGAATTACACCGTCCGTGAATACAAGTCATTCACGGAAGGCTTACTGTCGAAACCAATACAATCACGGACCTTATTATTCACGGATACATCTATTGTCGAACCATTCTCATTCACGGATGCAAAGACTTAGACTAATCCTTATCTTTCACGGACACAACTATTGTTGAATAGGCATTGTCGAATAAGCATTGTCGGATAGACATTCACACAAGGCATTCACGGATAGAAAAATATTCACGGATTAAACACTTAGTCAAAATTAAGTATTAATCAACTTTTGTCTCTACAACTACAAACACTTTAAACGTATTAAACTTGTTTTGGAAACGCTGGAGAACGACCAGCAACGCTTCTACGAAATTGACTAGGTAACTAATGGGTCCTTCTGACATGGACCAGATCCTACTGACATGGATCAAGGGACACTGACACTCCCTACTATTTGAACCCTACTGACATGGGTACTAGATCCTTCTGACATGGATCCGTTATACTTGTAGAACAGGGGACACTGACACTCCCCACTAGGTGAACCCTACTGACATGGGTACTCGATCCTACTGACATGGATCCGTTAACAACTATTAGGATACTGACATTCTACGAACAACCATTAGGATACTTACATTACTACAGATACTAATAGGATACCGCTTTCCTACGAAACTTAAACTAGGTTTTGGGTAACATCCCACGTAACTACATCTTTGGGCTACATCTCACTAAACGTACACATTGGATAACACTCCACGAAACTTTATTGGATCGTGATGACGATAACGAATTGTGAACGCTTTGAAACAACCAACTATCATTGTAAACATAAAACCTGTGAATTCACTCAACCTCGTTGTTGACTTTTACTATGTTTTTCAGGGAATTAGCTGCATGAAAGACGACCTACACACATGGAACATAGGCGACCCATGAATGAATAGGATGCCTACTTTTGACAACTGGATTTCTTTTGTATAACTAAAGTGATTTTAGTGATATTTACGAAATCTACTTTTGTAAACTTAATACTTTTAACTTGTACGATTCGAGGAATCGTAAACTTTGTAACTAATACTTTGGCATCTTAATATATTTGTTCTGTTGTAATCATATGCTCTGATACGTATGCATGTACTGTATATTGTGGCACTCCCCATACTTAACTAAATGCTTCCACTAAATTAAATTAACAAATTTTGGGGGTGTTACATAATGGTTTTGCATATATTACTGTATGATCACGGGTTCAAAGACCTATAATTTTTTACGAATAAATGTAATACTTATTAATTATTTATCTTTTTACAGTTTATTTTGCTGTATTTGGATCCATATATTAATTTCAACAACTAATTATAATAGTTTCATTACTTTATTATATAGTTTGGTTTATGTTATTATTTATTTTCAATTCTCAATGACAATTGCACCTCTTAAGTTGACAACACTAATTCATTGAACTTCTATAAATAAACATATAATTGTATTCTTTAACGACCGTGCATCGCACGGGCTAAAAACCTAGTTAGTTATATATCTGTGTATATACTAAGTGAATATTAATAGTTGCTCCATATTTTGCCACGTAGGCAAAACTGACACGTAGCAATGTCTCCCAATTTTCAATAATAAATAAATTAAGTTTTAGATAAAATTTTAATAATCATTAAATCGATGAATGAAACAATTAGCATCAAGTTTGGATACCATTATAATAATTAAAAATATTACAATTCCTAAACTTAACGGAGTTACATTAAAATTTAATTATTCAACAAATTATATAGGAATCGCATTAATTTGATTTTGGGGGAGTCTTTGACTAAAATTTTTGGAACAAATACGAAGTATAAAACTTTTATTTATTTATTTAACAAACAAATAAAAGTTAATTAGATTTTGTTTGGTGTATGATAATTAGAATCATAATTGCATTTGGAGAATAGGGTAATCAACTAATCAACGAATTTACCTTCTTTATTATTAATTGAATATTTAACGAGGATAGTACATTCACATTTTATATACAAAAATTTACAACAAATTACCGTCATTGCACAGGTTTAAGGCTAGTTATATATATAAATAGGAATAATTAAGAGGGCACCTGCGAAATACTCGTAGTTTTTTCTAAGCTTTGCCATACAGGACAAAAGACTAGGTTGTTCAACTGAAACCGAAATGACAGTTGTCCGCTAAAAACTACAGTATATCGACCCACAAAGACAACCCCAAGTATTATTATTATTATTATTATTATTATTATTATTATTATTATTATTATTATTATATTATTTAAATAAAATATTAATCGTAATCGTCAAAGAGGTGCTCAATTATTTTATTATTATATTATACTTTCCTTCTTTGCATTCTATGAAAGCTACATTTCACTACGTCATGTGTGATGTTATAGCCAAATAAGTCGACCAATTTTACTTCTTTGTTAAGAAATAATATCCAATCTTTATAATTAAAATCATGAATGAATTTACGTAAAATAAACCTGGATAATGATATATGTCACAATCTAGCAAACCGTGCTACATTTTCTTACAATAGAGGCAAAGTTTCAATTGAGAATCACGTAAATGTGCTTTATAAGTGTAACAGTAAGGTACTTATCAACCGATTTAAAGATTCTTTGGATGATATTATTAGTGAGAATCAATCGGCCTTTGTTCCTGGGCGGTCCATTTCAGATAATATTTTTTTAACTCAGGAATTAATGAGGGGATATCACCTTGATAGAGGGGCTCCAAGATGTGCTTTCAAAGTTGATATTCAAAAGGCATACGATACGGTTAATTGGACGTTTGTAAGGCACATTTTACATGGGTTTGGATTCCATCCTCATATGATTAATCTGATTATGACTTGTATTACTTCGGTAACATTTTCTATTAACATTCAAGGCCAAACTCATGGGTTTTTTAAAGGTGGAAAGGGGCTTCGTCAAGGAGATCCTATATCTCCATATTTGTTCACGTTAGTTATGGAGATTCTGACTTTATTAATCAGGAAACGGGTTAATGATTCAGAGGCTTGATTAGGGGCTTTCTTTGGTGTCAAGGGGATATGAAACGTGGTAAAGCTAAGGTTTCGTGGAAGGTAGTTTGCCTTCCTAAATATGAAGGTGGCCTTGGTATTAAAAGACTAGATATTTGGAACAGGGCCCTTATGACTAAGCACATATGAAATCTTCTAACCCATAAGTATAACGCCCCTCTTTCTAATACAACAATATTATATTATTTTAATAGGAAGCGTATATTACACAATACATTTCATTACTTTATATTAAATAATGTACATAAACAGTTTACGTATTCAGATCACACCAAATTAAAACTGTTTAACAAATACTTAAAACGGGGTATTATATTTTACAAAACAAGGTTTATACAAAACCATATCAGAGTCGCAAATCGTCAAACTTTCCCTGCCGAAGCATCCACTTCCTGAATACCCACATAGTAAACAAAATCTGCAGGAAGTAATATGAGGGATTAGCACGAAGCTAAGTGAATAGATTTATCACACACGATTCAACTTAGCTTAACCATGAGTTTACACCAATTAATCGTAAACACACATATTTCAATGAGGATCGGTGGCTCTTGGGATATCATAATACCCGGGGATTCCCAAAGAACACTTAACGTCAATCTGTATGGCCAATACAGAATAGACCGATAACTATTGGTTATTAAACTCATACACAGGTTTCAAACACAACAAATGAATCAAAACCTGTGTAATTCACATAATAACTAAAAGTCCAACTACACGTTGACCTCAATAATCTGATACACATATATTCACATATCACGTAGATTCATAGTCAATAATCAAGACTAAACAGTCTAACACATATCTACGTTTACTAGTTGCAACCAAACAGTTACAACTAAATCAAATGGTGAGTTCTAAATCCACTCACCGATACCTCTGACGTCTCCACACTCAGGATTCTTATATCACTGAGTCTTAGGTTGATCTGAAACAGAAATTCAAATATAAGTTAGAAATTCATTCCATAATCATTATCAGAGCATATTTATTAAATCAGGAAATCCCTGAAGTCTAGTCAAACAAAAGTTCATTCAAAATGAAATCAGAAAATCCCGAAATGACGTTTAAAAACTAAAAAATGCCATTTTCGAGCCCTAGATGACCCCGAATGGCCAAAAACTGCCTAGACTCTTAAAATAGAGCCGGGATCATTAGGTCGTTTCCGAGTGACCATGCGAATTTCAATCCAATCCGAGTTAGTGAAATTGTCATCTGTCCGTTACCCCGAAAAGACTTTCATTTTCAAAATTTGCGAAACAAAAATCTTAAAAATCTCGGTTCGCAGTAATCTGGGTTCGCAGGTCAACTCGGTTCGCAGAAAACTCGGTTCGCTTCGCAGTTTTGGTCGTTTCGCACATTTCGGTTCGCAAACCATCTCGGTTCGCTTCGCAAGAACTCGGTTCGCTTCGCAAGAACTCAACTCGCTTCGCAGCGACTCGGTTCGCAGAGACTCGGTTCGCAGAATCTCATCTCGCTTCGCAACATGAACTCAGTTCGCAGGACGAACTGAGAACGGCGAATTTCGCTGTTCTTACGAATTTTTCGAATTAAAACTCACCAAAACTTCAAAAAACTCAATTCTATGGTTTCTAATACTTCCGTAACATCAAATAGCAACATAACAAGCTTTAATTTGATTCAATCATTCAAAACCCATTTCCTATAAATCAAAATTAACTCACTTTTGAGAATGAAAATGAAGGTGATATGATGAAGATGATGATGATGTTGCTGTTCGAAATCGAAATCACAGAGCAATTTTGTTATCAACTTTGATTTGGTTTCATGATTTTGAGAGGTTTTCCAAAGTGAAAAGGAAATGAAATTTTAAGAACATATATGGTATTAAGGTCGGCTCACAACCGACTTTGATACCCAATTGCTTTAATTTAATTTTTTATACTCGTCCTAATTCTATTGTCTGGAACCTAAAATTATTTGTGAGAATATTAATTTTATTTTACCGTTATCTGTAATAATTTAAAACAACTAATAGTTTACTATCCACAATAAGTTCTGGAACTTATTTATCTAAGTTTCACAATATAATAATAATATCAAGTAATTCCTAAAACAATTTAAATAATCAAATTAAATTAAGAAATTACCTGGAGAGGATGTTACAATAAGCAATCTATGTGGGTTCGGTGGATTCATTGTCACAAGCTTAGAGGTAGAAGTTTTTGGGATATCACGGCTAAAGGTGATTTGAGTTGGTGTTGGCAGAAGATCCTTCAATTACGTGATACTGTGAGGAAGTATTTCTGGTTTCGGATCGGTAATGGCACTTCTATATCGGCATGGTTTGATACTTGGCACTCCTTATGTCCGTTGCCTAAATTTATTTCTCGATATTCTCTCACTAGAGATTTTCAGATCACGGACTCAATTGCTGATGTAGTTGATGGAAATTCTTGGAATTGGCCTTCTTCTTGGATTTCGAGGTACCCAATCTTAAATCAGCTTCCTGATCCGATTCTGGGTGATGATTCAGACAAACTATTCTAGAGATCTTTAGAGGGTGATTTAGTTGAATTTAAAATCAGACATGTCTGGGAATCCATTCGGCCAAGGGTTGATTTGGTAGATTGGGTATCTATTGTTTGATTTCCTTTTTGTATTCCTCATCATGCTATTCATCTTTGGTTGGTCTTAGGTGGCAAGCTAAAGACTCAAGATCGATTGAAGCAATGGGATGTTGGTTCTTATACTAACTTAAACCTGCTTTGATGCGTTTTCTGTAACTCCCAACCGGATTCCCACTCTCACTTGTTTTTTGAGTGTTCCTTCTCAGGTTTGGTTAGAGGTTTTATAGTTTGCTGGTTATAATTTTCAATCTACATGCCTGGTGGATTGCGTGGATGGATTAAACCATGTTCCTCTCGGAGATTTTGTAGAATCGTCATCTTCAAGCTTCTTCTTGGTGCTACATCTTACTTCCTTTGGAATGAGCGTAATTTGCGTTTATTTCAGAAGAAAAGGCGTACAAAAGGTCAGGTGGTGACTTCTATCTTGGAAGTTATTAGATACAGGCTTTATTCTTACAGATTTGAGCCCTCTATATGGGTTACTAAAGTGATGGAGATTTGGAAGCTTCCAAAGTCTCTTATTACCATGGGCTGATTTTCTTCAATTTGATGAGTTTACAGTGGATCATTGCCTGGTCTGTCTTTTGTCTGTTTTGATATAATTCTCTGGTTATTTTATGGGAAATTAAAAAAATTCCCAATTTTTTTGAAGTGTATATGGTTTTGCCCCCCCGAATTTTTTTTTGACTAAATTTGCTTTTGCGATTCAGTTTATGCGATTTGCGACCCCGAGCACCACTAAAGCCACGAGCCGAGCATTTGCGAGATCGCAAATCGCAAAAGCAAATTTTGCGATTTACCTCCGCCCATTTAAATTTGTGATCCGTAGACACTGACCCGTTGTCGAGCAAAATAAGCAATCGCAAATCGCAAATCCTTGTTTTGTGATTTGCGATTTACCCTTGCCCGAAAAAAATTTGCGATTTCGCATTTTTTTTCATTTTTTTTAATATATATACCTTATTTTTTATGGATGTACATTTATTTATGTATATATTAACAAATTTATATACATATAAACATACAAATTATATCATATTAACAATTTTATAAACATACTTTTTATATCATACTTTTTTTTATAAACATACTTTTTATATACAAATTATTGTCCATATATCATATTAACAAATTTATATAAATATAAACATAATTTTTATATGTATATATTGTAATAAGATTTTTATATATCAAATTATTGTCCATATATCATATTAACAAATTTATATAAATAAAAACATACTTTTTATATACATATTTTGATATACATTTTTTTATCATAAATACACATTAAATATACACATTATTTGTTTTATCTATTTTTTCGGATAACTGGATATTTGGATGTGATTTTCTGTGATTTGCGGGATTTAAGATTTTGGATAAGATTTTATGTGATCTTCGTTATCCTTTGCCCATTTATAAATACTGTGACTTCCAGCAGGATCACATTGTCAATTTTTTAATGAATTCTTAGAAAATACGAAATTAAATTTATAAAATGGTTCAATCAGGTCACTTTTGGCAATTTCGATCTCCAAATGAAGAATCATTTACTGAAGAACTATATGCTGAGTTGTTTTCAATTGCATTTCGTCACGGTGGACATTTTCAGGGCGCACAAAGAATGTACACGCAAGGTTTGTTGACGTTTATTGATTGCGTTGATGTCGATGAATTTGACACCAAATTTCTGGATTACGCTTTGTCAGAGCTAGGTTATTGGGCTCCAGAGAGGTGGCTTTGTTACTTTAAAGAGCATGATAAAGACCTAGATGATGGTTTACAATTGATAACTGATGATGTCGACCAACTGAAGCAGATTAGTGACTACGCAAAAATACATAGAGAAATTGAGGTGTATGTTACACGTAATGATTTGTCACATCCCTCAAATTCTGAGACAATGATGCCAGTAGCAATTTCTAAGATTATGATAGGTGCTTCAAGTGCAAGACGGTTATTCGATTAGTGATAAGTCAAATCTTGCAATTCGTATGTATGTTTCAATCAATTGGATGGTTGCCAAATTATGTAATTTGTTAATCGTTATGTTCCTTATGTAGTATCCATTTACTTGGCAAGTGCATTAATCCTTTTGTAATGAGATGTTTTACCATTGTGTTAGACAAGTAAAAGTGAACATCTTCCAAATATATTGACCTAAATTAACCACGATAATTAAAAGTCCCTAGTAAAAAACAGGAATAGCATTGCAAATCAGTACATCACATAGGTTTAGTCCTTATAAAAAACTTAAGGGTGACTCAAATGAACACTTGGATAACTCTAAATCGGTTGAGACAGCGTTGCTGCTTCCTCCTCGAAATGGCTTTTTGTTGATTTTGTGCACATTTGCTGCAAGGAAAAATTTCACCATGATATTAATAATACAGTGTAATATCTTAGTTTTTATATTCATATCGGTAAGAACTTACCTTTTGCGATCTTGATTTGGATTTTGATTTGGACATTGAGTTGGATCTTGTTGTGGTTGTTGATGGGATTTGCTCATCTGTTCTATCGTAAGGAGCCATACAAGTAATTCGACTATAGCCGTGTTCCTTGCAACGACTACATTGTTTTGTATATTTTCCTTTCTCCTCTCCTTTAAAAAGAATACGTGCACGCCCAGGTGGACGACCTGATTGTCGCTTCACAAGTATCGGCGGTAAGCAAATTTGTAGATTACATGGACCGACCCATTCTGAAGGATGAGGCAAAGGATTTATAGCCTCACTGTAGGCCGCTCGATATGTTTCGGTGGTGAAATACCTCTCTGCATAGCAGGTCACGCTGTCTATTTTAAAGTAGCGGGTCACTGCGTCTGCAAGGTAAACCAGACAATTGCCATTGCATGCAAGTGCATGTTCTTGCGTCCAAGTTAACTGTCCCATTCTTGTTCCCATCAAGCACCTCACATATCATATTTGTGGATGGCTTGACCTTCCAGCGTAGCGACTTGCCAACCCTCTTACTGATTTTGTGCTCCGCATATGGTGTCATAGGTGTTGTAACACCCGCGACAGTGTTTTGATGATTGAAATACCATTGTTGTATTGAAGATCTAAAAAACTCCAAAAGCATTGTGACTGGGAGTTTCCTTGCATGCTTGGTCATGGCGTTAATGGACTCCGCACTGTTAGTTGTGAGGTAAGCATATTGTGTCTTTATTGAATGGTTCATTGGCCATCTTTGTTTCCCCACGTCCGTAAGAACCTTAGCTGAAGCTGGTAAGTGTCTGTCAATGGCACCATAATGGTGATCGAAATCTGACTTACGGTATGCCTTACACATTTTCCAATAATGTCATTCGAAGTGCTTGACTTTTGAAGATTTGCTTTTCAAGTTTCCTAACAGATGACGACAACACAGGGCATGAAATGCATCTGGGAACACAGCAGAGATGTCGGATGCAATAGCTGGAGCCCTATCAGAGATGAATGTTAGGTTGTCAATCCCACCAGCAGATTCTATGGCGTCACGTAAGTTCCCTAAGAACCACGTCCAAATGTCGGACGTCTCTCCCGCCCCAATTCCATAGGCTAGCGGCAAGATGTCGTTATTAGCGTCCATCGCCACGGCAATCAAGTTGGTACCCAAGTAACCCCCCTTCAAATGGACACCATCAACGATGATAATTGGGCGTGTATGGTTGACAAAAGAACGTATCTACAAGGTCATATTAAAAATTATATAAAATATATATGAATGTACGTATACGAACATAAGATGTAAACCTTGGATCATAACTTACAGCTGCACCAATGGACATGTAGCACATTACAAATTTATTGTCTTCGTCTGTACGGAGATTTGTAGTGCTCCCCGGGTTATGTAGCTTTAGGTTGTGGAGGTAAATAGGAAGTTTTGTAAACGATTCAGCTGGAGTACCTCGCAACAACTCTAACGCATTACATTTTGCCCTCCATGATTGGTTGTATGTAAGGCTGATTTTAAAGCGTTCCGTCATATCAAGTTTGATCTCCTTACCTCTGTATACATGTCCTTCCAAAGTCATCGCCTCTTTTAAGATGTTACCGAGCTTTTTCTTGCTCGCAGAACGACTGTTGACCAAGATTTGAGTACGAGAACAAGTGTGAGCATCACGTAACTTCCTAACCTGGAAGTTGTTACAATCTTTGATGCACGTTGCACTTATCTTCCAATCACAATTAGGAAATATACATTTTGGTGTGTACCTTTTCTTGTCTGACTTCTTCATCTTAATCTGAAAACCTTCTTCGAGGCACTTAGTATGCAACTGTAGAAGAAATTCATCTTTAGTTTCAAATGTTTGGCCCTCTCGGATCCGGCAAGATGCCTCATACATGGTAACTGGTCGTTGTTTAACTTCTTCTTCTTCGTTTCCTAGTGGCGAAGGCATATTCCAGAATATATCCTTTTCTACTGGTTTTTGTGGTATTGGTATGTCGTATGTATCTCTTGGATCAGGCTCATCCTCATCATCAGTAACAATGTGATTACAAAATGGATGGTCAGGATTCTTAGGTGGATTGACATTTTCTTCATCATAATGATCAAAATCATGAGGATGTGGATCCGGGTCCTCCACATAGTATTCTGAGTTAGTGTGATCATATTGAACATCCTGATGATATTTATAAGCATGTTGGGGTTCTTCATCTACCTTAAAAGATGTGTGTTGGGTCTGATGTGTTGGATATGCGTGATTTGATGTGTTGTGAGGAGCAGCATGATAATGAAATTGATATTGTGGTTGAAAAGGATATGGGAAATTTTGAAATGGTTGTTGAGATGACTGATATTGGTGTTGATGATTGTATTCATTGGTGTGTAGTTGTTGAAAACCGGAACTACTACTGCTAGGTTGATTGCTACCCTTACCCGATACATTTTGGACAATATCAACTATGCAAACTTCTATCGGAACGTTGTTTATTGCATGGCACAAAAAATCTCCAAAATCATCAGCATCATCATTTATAATCACATACCGATCTACCTTATATTTTAGACATACTCGTGTATCAAGAGGTAGACCAATTTTCTTTAAAACATTTTTCAACAAAACTTTGGCTGTCATTGGCTTTTCCGGTGCCACCGGAAGTTTCAATGGCACCCTATTACATTCTATTGGCAAGTACATCGGCATGTTGTTAATGTATTCAAAACGGCCTCCATAACAAATATAAATTTTGAACTTCTCCATAGTCAAAGTAAATAAAAACACGATGGATCAAAAGGTGTACCTTTTAACTTTTTGGAGCGTCCGTCTGAATGTTGTTCAAGGACGAATGGATAATAATTTGTTTGGTTAAGTTGAGATAAAAACAACTGTTATGATACGTATTTAAAGGAAAAATTTAGTAAAGCTACAGTTATCTGAAACAATCAAGAAAATCTAAAGAAATGTCAGGTAACCCTCAAAACGTTATCCACAATGGATAAGTGACAACGGAAAAATCTAAAGTAGTGTCAGAAAATCTAAGCGAGAATCTTATCTATAATGGATAAGCTGGGGCGCTAGTCGCAAATCGCACGTCGCAAATCACAAGTCGGTAGTCGCAAATTGCAAATCAATCATTTGGAATAGCATTGGAAATTTCATACAACACAACATTCTTATCACAATTTTAAATTTATGGATAAGATTTCCCGTGATTTTATGGATTTTCCGTGACTTGCCACAATCTTTATTAGACTTAGAAATTTAAGACAGCACATCACAACAATTTTACTCAACGGAAATGATAAAAGATCGCTGAAGCATTAACATACCCACTGAAATTAAAAAGACAATACACTAGAATTTTAATCCTACACATAACACAAATCAATAATGTACCAATCAATTGGATAAGGAACAGTTCGATCATATACTAACATGGCGAAACATTTTAATATACTACATAAACAAGGTATCCAATATAATACATAAACCATCGTATCAACATAAGACCGACTAATAAAATCTCAATCATGCTGGTAGAGGTGGTGGTGGTGGGGGAGGCTCCCAATCATAACATGCCCTGAAGAAGGTATCCATCATCCGCTTCCTATATTCCCGAGCGAACCACTATCTATCTCCACCAACCATCGTATCTTGTCTGTTGACATGCGTCTCCATATTTCTACACACCCATACTCCACAATCCCCTAAATCCCCAACCTGCTGAGACACATCATCTAACATGTCTAATATAAACTCCGTAGTATCTTGCAGTTCCCTTTTCCTCTGGGCATGCCTCCAATACTCAATGGCGTCCAAAAATCTAACTATGTTACGAGCCAATTCTTCTACAATACGATTACGCTCCTTATCCTGGCAGTGGCCCAACATGCTATCGTATCCAATCACAGCCCAATCTCGAAGATCCAACACAATTAGTATCCAATGACTTTTGTTCGGAACTAGGACCGAAAATAGTATCTGTAAATGTTCAAAAAATATTAGTCAAATGTACACATTAATTGACGTATATATACCAACACTTATTTATATACATATATATATATATATATAAATAAGTATACATTTATACATATTACTTACCATAAAAATTATATATATATATATATATATATATATATATAATATTTTGGCAAAAGATATATGACTGGAAATGACAAAATAGATTTTAAAATTTTTTTGGAAATGTCCTTTCTATAAAACGGACAAACCATTTAATATTTTTAGCTTTTCAAGTCATCAAACTTTCAACAATATTCCTCAATTAACAACACTTATTTATCAAGAAACATAACGGAAAGTTAAAAGCAAACATTACTTACCAAATCAATCACCCACCACGGAGGAAATGGTACACGAGTCCCGTCTGTGAATCCTTCAAGAACTTATAATTTTTCATTTTCTTCTGCTTCATGTGCTCCCTGTAGTTTGCAAAACACTGTATGAGCCCGATAAAACCTACAGGCATAATCGTCCAGCTCAACCGCTTATCAAGCTGCGTTGGGCGTGTGTAGGTCCTGTATCTCCACCACAATAGTAGGCTCGCCCAACTGTCAATATGCTGAAGAAAAAAAATATAATAGAACAAATTATTGAATACAATATAATTTGTATAATAGAACAAATTATAATATAACGTTATCAAATATAAGCAAAATATCTCAACTTACACTGTTATCTATGTATCCTTCGTCGATGGTTCCATACAACCGCCCCCAAAATTCTTTATCGAGATACATAGACGTCCTGCCTTGTCGAACAAACATACACCGCACAGTGCCACCAGACATATATAAATCCCGAATAGTGGATGGACCGTCGATAGTCCCTGGTGGAGCAGGGGGTGGAGTCGTCAAATAACCAGTCTCGTCCACACATATCGAGACCATGTCCATCAATGTGTCCTCGGGTAGCTCATCCTCATCATCATCCGCATTCCTCCTTCTTGCCCTACGCTTCACCCTTTTGATGCGCTTAACAGACACATCTTCCTCAACAACCCGATCCACAACCCGATCAACCACCGGCTCAACCGCTGGCTCAACCACGGGGACCACCGACTCAACCACCGACTCCACCACCGGCTCCACCACCGGCTCAACCACGGGCTCAACCACCGGCTCCACCACCGGCTCAACCACCGGCTCCACCACCGGCTCAACCACCGGCTCCACCACCGGCTCCCAAGTCAATAGGTGGTTCATCATACACCTGCACAGGTCTGCTGGCAAACATTTTAAAATATGTTGGTGAAAGATATATATACATACATTTACATACACATATACAAAAATAAAATACACACACCTTTTAAAATACGTGGGTGTAAGATACGGTGAGAGTACGGCTGGCCCACATCGTCATTCTCTCATACTGCGATGCAACATAAAGGGACCCGAGAGCTTCCTAGCAGTGGTGAGTGACGTGTCTGATACATAACCATCATGGAAACCATCCTGGTCATCACCGTCAAACTGAAAAGTCAAAAAATAACGAGTTAGAAACAATTGTACGATAACTTCACATAGTATAATAATTGTAAATTAACAATAAATACCTCATTCGTCTCATTCATCCCAACTTGCTTCAATAACTTTTGTATAATCACGTGTTGCTCATCGGCCCGCTTGTCTTGCGCATCAACCCACTTAACCAGGGTTTTAATAAGCGTAGCCTGAGCATCCACCCTTTCGCGTAAGGAGCACCACTCCGCCTCGGACGTCAACTGATAGGTCTGATGCACATCTGTACCGGGACCATCACCAAACGTGTCAGCATCATGAGATGGAGTGGGATCTGATGGCTCGCCATCCACCTCTTGACTCTTCCGTGCCTTCTTAAATGGCCTCTCAGCAACTAGCTGCTCGTCAAAGTACTTCCAACTATCAATCAACCATTGGCACTTCTTCTCATGTTTATTCGGCTTCAAAGTTATTTTCGGAAGATACTCTGGTGTAGTATCCTTCTGCATAAAACGAGTCATCAATTTTTCATCAAACTAATTTTATAATAGCTAACATATATATATATATATATACATATACATACATACATACATACATACATATACACATACACATACATACCGAATCAACATACACATACATATAAATAAAAATATATATATCCATTTACTTATACATATATATATATATATATGTATATACATGACTATATATATACATATGTATACAAAAATAATTTTTTTAAAAAAAATGGAAATGTCCTTTTTGTAAAACGGATATACCAGCTAATAATTTAGCTTATCAAATGACCAACAATTCATCAACATCAACCAATGCAAAACACTATACTTATGTCCACAGACACATACACATAAACATACACATAAACATAAAATCGCTTACCGCAATCCGTAAAAAATGACCGAATTCTTTAAATTCAATAACCTTCCTTTTTCGCTCCCAGTAGATCCCATGTGGTATTTGATCTCGCTTAGGCCTAGTAGCAATTGTCTCTACCTGATGATGAAAAGCTTCCCAAATCCAAACCGTGTAGACAATAAGCAAACGACAAACAAGCATTTAAATGTTTTAATATATTATAAATTAAATAAACAATAGTATGAAATAAATCTAACATTAATAATTAAGATGCTGCTACCTTACACGCCCAGCCGAAACCACTCAACGTGTACTGCATCCGTCTTGAGTCAGCCGAGTCTCCAAACCCTTATCCAGCTGCTCATAAGTTCTCGCCCAAATAATATTACCCCAAGGGTACCGGTCAAAAACATCAAAATGCTCAACTATATGCTCAATGTTATGCACACCCTGCTTTCCTAAAAACCCTTTATATATCAACATAAGCATACACACGCGCACACAATCCTCATCGCTCAATTTCCTCAGCCCACTAAACAAACCTTTATCGTGAAACTTATTAGAAAGGTCTAACACCCGTACCCTGCGTTTCTGAATTTCCGGGAACAAACGCGCTCTAAATGCCGGTGTGCTCCGTCGAACCTCCTTGGGCATATGATCCGCTATGTTTTCATTGGGCCCGAACCGTAAACCTGTCACCAGAAAAAACTCCCTGCGTTCGAATCGTATAAAATGGTCATCCGTATCCGCCACCCTAAACCACAACTCACCCGCCTCCGCGCGAGGGTGCTTTAACCCTGGACGCTCCTTTCGTAGAAACTGCAGTATATGATGCACAAAACCAGGGTCATTTTCCGGAGCCTTCACATCCAACCAATGCCCAAAACAGTGGTCTCTAAATATATTTTCTTGATCGCTAGATAAGTGCAACTTGATATGCCCATTAACCGTGAGTTGACTTTTCAAAGTCAGCCTTCCATTAAAAATGTCATACACATTGATCAATCAACCCATACAAGTGTCGTTAATAAAAGCGATAAATAACAAACAATTGAGCTATAACTCTACCAACTATAATCGACATTAAATAAATTAATTATATACATGTTCATTTCAAGTGGTTATACTAATCAAATGCATTTATCCTAACCATAGCCGACCCAATCCCCAACCCATTAGATTAAACAAAAACAAGTGGTTATACTAATCAATTAAACGGATTCATTTTTAACATGTATCATTAAAATCTTAAATGCATAATTATACATATTATACATGTTAGAGATATAATTAAACTTCACAATGATCTTTTTGTATAAAAGCATGACATAACCTCTAATCATAATAACTAAACTCTTTAATTATAATTATCTATACTACTTTATAAAATGTTTGGCCCCTAAGTCTTAATCTCTTAATGTAACACCCCCAAATTTAATGACTCGCGGAAGCATACTTTGGGTGTTACTAATCAATAATCAAAGCACACAGATATATAGCAAACGACTCAATATGCGTCGTTTTAACAAAATATATTAATATTAAATGGTTTACAACAGTTTAAACTCATACATAGCTCGTGTTCGTAATATGAGAGATTTAAGTACATAATTAGTTATACAAAATCTAATAATGCAATGAAATCTCTGAAGTTTGCATGAAGACTCGAGCTAAGATGCATCCTGATGGGCAGTCCAAATCTACTGCTGAGTACCTGTGATACATGCTAAAATGGGTCAGCTAATGCTGGTGAGCTCACAGGTTTGAGTATCAAATAATATTCTATGAACCGCAAGATTTAAGTATTGATTTGCATCCAGCAAATAAAGTTATAGATAATGTATACAACCATGAGTGCATAGTCTGAGCTTAACTCGAGGGTCGGGTCCCATATAGAGAATTCCGAGCGAGGTGCCTCCACGAGTGCCTAATCCACACTCGTCTTCCCAAATATTAGTACGTCCGTTTACCCGGTTAGTGCTTGCTAACCCGGACGAGGAGGGTCAATCCTATATGGTACCATATACTAATATTCACGCAACTTTCGTATTACCAGACTATACTGACGAAGGACTTTGGTTTGATTAGTTAAAAACAACTCATGTAGTATATGGAAATATGTACTCGCGTTCATGTGTTAAAAACAGAGCAATGTATCACACCCCTAGTAAAACAGTAAAAAGAGGGGCCATGAGACTCACCTGAGCCTGGAGAGTTTATCTAAATAAACTGAGATTGATTAGCCAAGAATCGAAGTCCAAAGACTTGTAACCTGAGGGTGTCCACGACACGCGATGGTTATAAACATATGAAGGCATCTCATAAGACTACCTTGTAGTTGTTTGTCCAACTAGAATGTCCAAATGATTACAATTTGGTTGATTGTTTAAGTGTTCGAAAATGTGTACGGCCCGTTGGTGATTGTTGGTAATAATAATATTATCATTATTCTTGAAAAACGTGTTCCAAAGTGTTTTAGAAGTCATGTCGCATTCGTGTTTGATGTTATACAAGTTTAACACTTTGTGTGAAAGTCTAGATGTAACACCGTTACTCGTGAACCTAGGGCAAGGGCGAAGCCCGTTAATGACGGGGGTCCGAGGGCAGCGCCCCTGGTAGCGGGGTCCAAGGGGCGGCAGCCCCTGGCGGGGTCCAAGGGGCAGAGCCCCTGGCTGGGGTCGAGCTTGGAAAATTTTTATTTCTACTATATTGCTTTGGTGAAAAACGCATCTGGACTTGAATTTGGGTGAAATGGGGCGTCAAATTTGGGTCTCAAAACTTAGTGTAAAATTTGTTTAAAACCTTCTGTTTTATGCGTCACTTATAGCGTCACTTAGAGGCTTGGGCGACACTTGGGAAGTGTCGCTAAAAATAGTAAATCTGAGCATGTGCGTCACTTAAGGGAAGTGACGCATGGTAGGGCGTCTCTTAAGGGAAGTGTCGCTATAAGTGTCGGGTATGGGTCTAGGCGTCACTTAGGAAGTGTCACTATAAGTGTCGGGTATGGGTCTAGGCGTCACTTAGGAAGTGTCGCTAGAAGTGTCGGTTCAAGTTGTTATGCGTCACTAGTCAAGTGACGGTAGGAGTGTCGGGAAAAAGGGGTTTTATGCGGCACTTAGACAAAATTAGGGTTTCATGCGACACTCAATGCGTCACTTAAGTGACGCACGAAGTGACGCATAGCTGCTGCTGTCTATGCGACACTTAAGTCTGATGACGGATTTTTGAGCCAAAAACGAGTTTTTCGGTTTCCGTTTGGCCCGAAACTTTTACCCAACCCATATTTGGACATTTTAAGTTTAAAGAAACAACTACTTGCTAAAAACACTCGAAATCTAAAGGTTTCGGGATTTGTCGGAAACTTACAATTTGTCGGATGAAAATTCCGAAAAGATGGAAGTGTAGATCGTTGCTTCGTGGTTATTTTCTTCCAAACGAGTGTGAAGATTCGAGGTCGTTTGGAGGTGTTATTTTAGGATTTAGTGAGGTGGTGGTGGTGGTTTGTGATTTAGAGAGAAAAGAGAGGAAGAGAGAGAGAAGAGTAAAGTGAAAATGGGGTGGGGAGGTGGTGACCTCACCCCTTTTGGCAGATTTTTCATGGGGCCCACCCCATGTGGGTGTGTCCCAAACTTGTTCCTCGCGTTTGCGCTCCGTGCGGTGTTCGTTTTCCCGATCGTTTAACCGTTTAAATAATTATTTCGCGCGTTATACACCCGTTTTAAGGCACGAATAATCCCCAATATTTTTACTTAAAATATTTCACCAATTACTTTAATAATTGAGTTATAAAGTATAACTTAACATTGTTTGCGCGTTTAACATTCTAATTGCGTAGGCTTTTAATTGTACGATACGAAACATGTATGAATTATCATCAAAATATTATTTTAGATATAATAGCGTTATTAAATAATGTTATCTTATTTAATAATTTTGTTCACCAACGTCCGTATAAAATTGAATCGAATTACATTCGATTTAAATTGCGTACGATTTAACAAATCGCAAAATTGTATATATTCAACAATATAAAATCCGATACATTAATTAGCCTAACACAGAACTAATTACATGTATTAACAGTTGATTAGGCACTAATCACTAGTCCTAATTTGGCGGGTGTTACACTTAATAAGGGACAATACAAATGACTATTTTATCCTTTTAAATACTTTTAATGCGTGTTTAAAATACTAAAAATCAAAATCAATACAATTAATTATATCACACATTAATGGATATTAAAATGTCAGTTACAATTGTTTTAATATGAATATCAGTGAAATTTAAATTTTATTCTCAAGTATATTAAAATGGTCTAAGTTTAATACAATCAAGTTATGATATTTAAATCTTCATACAGATTAACCGATTTAATCATTACCATCTAACCGACTAAATATATTTACTTAAGTTTATAAAAGAATCAATAAATATGACACAAGATGTGTAGGTAATTAAACTTAACAAATAAGGCCTATGTGTCTAAAAAGGATTAGGCCTATGTGTCTAAGGTTTAGAGATTATGGCTTACAAATAAGTGTTGATGCATCTTGGAGTGTCTGTCAGTTGGTCTATCGAGTTGTAATTAGTGTCGTTTGTTAATTAATAGAAATATAGTTTTTGTTAATGCGACACTCGTGTTTTGGTTTAGGCGACACTTGTCTGAGTGACGCATAGTGACACTTGATTAAGTGACGCATAGCGACACTTAGGTAAGTGACGCATTAAGGCGGCCACATGCGACACTTACCCAAGTGACGCATGTCGGCTGTGTTTTTAGTATAAATAGATACCTACGGGTTTTAGGCTAGGGTTGACGAAACCCTAGCACCATTTGTCGAAATAGCATCTCTGTAATCGTTCCAAAATCAATATACAAGCCAATTTCTTTGTTTACTTAGTGAATAACTTTCGTTTCGGTTTGTGTTTATTGTTGATATATGCAATTGATTGATTCCGCCTTTCAATTGTAAGTCAATTGTCATCTAGATCCTAGCAACAAGCACTTTCAACTGGTATCAGAGCCTTGCGGTGATCAAATTGACGTTTTAGAAGCTATTTTGGATTGATTTCGGTTTTTTGATTGTTTCAAGAATTGCGAATTAATCTGGATTTTGAGGTGCAAAGGTGAATATCAGTCAATATTCATCAACATTCACAGGTTTCGTCCATTAGGGTTCAAGAGATTTGAGTTTCGTTTACGAAAATTCGAATTTTTTAGGTTTTTGGAATTTTACAGCCGTTTTGCGACACTCGACCCGTCACTGCAACGCGTCACTTCCTGCGGCACTAGCTAATTCCAAATTAGGGTTATACCGTCACTTGAACGCGTCATTTGAAGCGTCACTTGAGGTCTATACGACACTTCACTTAAGTGTCGTCTACCCTAATCCACCGTCATTAACGTGCGTCACTGTTGCACGTCACTTGACTGTTTAGCGTCACTTCCTTTAGTGACGCCTGTTTGTTTTCTTGCGTCACTTCCTTTAGTGACGCTCTGTTTAATACGTCACTCAAGTACGTCACTTGAGTGCGTCACTTGCTTGGTTGAGCGACACTTACCTTAAGTGTCATCAGTCACTTCACCCGTCACTCGATAGCGTCACTAACCTAGTGACGCTAGTCGTTGCGACACTCCAGTGCGTCACTTACTAAGTGACGCCTTAAGTACTAATATTTTTCAAGTTCTTGTTTCTGAGTACATTTTCAGGTATATCTTCAATGGCAACGGATAAAGAAGATATTAGGGGAATTCGAGAAATGTTAAAACAGGGCAATGATATTGGTTCAAATAATAAACCTCCTCTTTTTACCGCAGATATGGAGTATGCTTATTGGAGGGATAGATTTGAACAGTTTGTGGACTTTCATTGTCCGGAATTGTGGGGTCCATTGAAACAAAGATATGAGGCTCCTGTATCTGAAGGAAACTATCGTGGTGTTCCTCCACCAAAATCTTTCACTGCTATGACACCTCAGGAGAAGAAAGATTATCAACTGGAAAGAAAAGCACATTCAGCCATATGTATGTGTTTGACAAAGGATGTCATGAGACTGTTCAAAACTCATGACATAACCTATGATTTATGGAAAGCGATAGAGACCAGATGTGGAGGAAATGAGAAATATAAGGAGGCAAAACTGGAATTAATTAAGAAACAGTATGATTTGTTTGACTCCTTACCTAATGAGACGACGGCTGGACTGTTTACTCGATACTCACAAATTGTGAGTGAATTGACGGAAGGAGGATATACTCTCACTGCACTGGAGATTAATAAAAAGCTATTGGATGTTTTACCAAGTGCATGGGATGTGAAAGTTCAATTCTTGAAGGAAAATCAAGAATTATCTGGGATGACTTTGGATCAACTCATTGGAGTTCTTCAAGCCCATGCTATGGAATTGAAGAAGAAGGAATGCAAGTCAACTGGATTTGTACAAAATCCTTCTCTGTATGGAAGCCAAGTAAATACGGGTAAGAGTTATGGAGGAATGGCATTTATGTCCGATACGAATTCTTCATCATATTCAGCTGTGGAGACTCATGCGGCATATGTTTCCGGTACTGCTTGCACAAATCAAGGAACCCTACAACCGGTTTCAGCATCACCAGCAATTCAAGAGCAAGCTGCGATTTATACAGCTTTTATTAGCTCATATAAGGATTTGGTTACTCAACCAAATACTACATTGGAGATGACCAAAGAAGACTATGCTCAACTGGATGATGATGATTTGGAGCAGATGGATTTGAACTGGAACATAGCGATGATTTCCAGAAGAGTTCAAAAGTTCTTGCAGCGAACAGGCAGAAAAAGTTTGGAAGGAAATGGGAAGACTGGGTTCGGGTTTGATAAAAGTAAGGTTCGATGCTATAACTGTCAGAACCTTGGTCATTTTGCAAGGGAATGTGAGAAACCTAGGATGCCATCATCAGGCTTTACCAAGCCAGATCCTCCCAAAGCAACTGAGAAAGAGGAAGCAAAATCGTTGGCTGCAGACAATGCCTTGATCGTTTTTGAGCCAACTACCTTTGATTGGAGTGCACAAGCTGAAAAGTTTCAATGTCTAATGGCTCACATCACTCCTGAGGTAACAAATGAACCTATTGAGCCTTTTAACTGTGTTTCGTGTATTAATCTGACTGAATCTCTTGCGGTCTATCAAAAAGACAATCAAAATTTGCGGGACAAGATAGTTAAGCTTAATGAATCTAATAATTTTTTATTAGAAAATGAAAAACTTTATGAACAACATCTTGAAGCTCATAAATTAGATACCGAAACTTTTAAGGCCAAGGTCTTTAGTCAACAAGACGCAATTAAAAGTTATCTAACTGAGATTGAATTGTTGACAAAAGAATTATCTGATTTAAAAGATGAGTTTGAGAATCATAAAAGTAAAATCTTAAGTTCAACCTCCGCAACACAAGTCTTTAATGAGATAGTTAGTAAACAAGGGACTAGCGGTAAAAAGAAGGAAGGCCTTGGTTATAACCAAGTACCACCACCTTCTAATGCTGAATATTGTCCCTCAATTGCTAAACAGGGCCTTGAGGAGATTTCAGTCGATTATACCAAGTTATATGGTATTAAGGCCAAAGAAGTCAAGCTTAACAAACTGACAATGGAGAAAACCAAGAGGCAAGAGTATCCATTGCCTCAGTTTGTTAAAGCTAAGTCTCAAATTCATACTGATGACATTGTTGAGATAGAGGATATTACTGATCAGGAATATCTTGAGTTTAAGAAGGTTGAGGCTAAACCTGAAAAACAGATTTTGAAAGTTGAACCTGTAAACAAGGTTCAAAATAAAAGGGAAAATAAGTTTTTAAATGAGAAACTTCAAAAGTCACCGACAAATGTTTTAAAACATAAGGTGACAAGTGAAAAAGTTCAAGTTAATAAAACTTTAGCCTCACCCTCTAAACCAAGACCAGCACTTTCTAAAACATGTACAACCTGTCCATGTTCTAAAAATGTTGTGTCACATCCTCCAGTACACCCTCCGTCCCTACAATTTCATGAGACTCGTTCTTGTTTCTATTGTAAGAAACAAGGACATTTGATCCGTGATTGTCCCAAACTTTCTCATCAACGGTATGGGAGAGATATGCCTAGGACATCTTTCTATAAAAATTCTTTTTCGAAATCACCTCCTAGGCATCACTCTGACTCTCCCAAGCCGGCAAAGAAAGTTGTTAGTGTTGGACAAAATATTTTGTTAAAACCAAAGTCCAACACTATTTCAAAGCCAAATCCCGAACCATCAAAGGTTTGGAGGTTAAAGGAGTCTATTACTGACTCCAACGTCATCAATGATAACACATCAGATTCAAAATCTGATTTGTTTAAAAATAAAGTTTTATCTGATGTGATTATTGTTGATGACTATGGTCGACCTAAGTCTGTAAAGGCTTGGGTCACCATTTCTCACTAATCTCCTCATATTAATGTGTTGCAGCAGTCTGAACGGATAAAAGATAGCGAATGGTTCATGGATAGTGGCTGCTCGCGACACATGACGGGTGATGTGTCTCTCTTAGTGGATATTAAACCATATGCGGGAGGTCACGTTGCCTTTGCTGGAGATACGGGAGGAACAATTTCAGGGAGAGGTACGCTAACCAATGGAAAGGTTAGCTTTGAAAATGTAAACTATGTGTCCGAGCTTAAGCATAATTTGTTAAGTGTATCACAAGTTTGTGATAAGGATTATACCACATCGTTTACAAAAACCGAGTGTGTCATATTGAAGCCAGGGTACGTTATTCCGGAGGAATGGGTTGTAATGCGTGCTCCAAGAAGAAATGACACATATGTAATGAATATGCGAACTGTGAAGACTACCAGCGAATACACTTGTCTCCTTTCGAAGGCTTCAGAGAAGGAATCACTCCTTTGGCACAGACGTATGGGACACATTCATTTCCGTAAAATGAATTTCCTAGTCAACAACGACTTGGTCTGTGGAGTTCCGAAACAGTCTTTCGCCTTGAAAGATGACTGTGTTTCTTGCCACAAGGGCAAACTCCACAAGAAGTCCCATAAGTCTAAGGTAGTGAATTCCATAAATGCTCCGTTAGAACTACTGCACATGGATCTTTTTGGTCCTGTGTCTACAAAGAGCATAGGTGGTCGTTCTTATTGTTTAGTGGTAACAGATGACTACTCACGCTTTTCGTGGGTCTACTTTCTCGCAACTAAGGATGAGACAGCGGGTATTTTAGTCTATTTGTTGGATAAGTTGGCAAATTTGTGCAACTTAAAAGTGAAGAGGCTGCGGAGCGATAACGGAACCGAATTCAAGAACTCAACTCTTGAGTTATTTTGTGCTTCTCGAGGTATTGAACATCAATTTAGTGCTCCGAGAACACCTCAACAAAATGGAGTTGCTGAACGGAAGAATAGGACAATTATTGAAACCGCTCGCACCATGTTAGCGGATTCCAAATTACCTATTATCTTCTGGGCTGAAGCAGTAAATACTGCTTGCTATGTATTGAATCAGGTTCTTTCAGTTAAAAAGAAGAATAAGACTTGCTATGAGCTTTTCAACAATCGCAAGCCGAATCTGCAGTTTCTGGAACCCTTTGGATGTCCGTGTCTGATTATGATTACTAAAGATCGTGTCCCTAAGTTTGGCGATAAAGCCGTTGAAGGAATTTTTCTCGGATATTCGGTCAACTCTCCAAACAAACGGGTATACAACAAATCAACGAACGAGATCGAGGAACACTTTGAGGTCAAATGCCTACGGTATACGGAACCACCTCAAGGAAAGGGTCCGGATTGGTTCTTTAATTATGGAAATCTTTTCAGCTCTTTTAATGTTCCGGAGGATGATGTCACTGAAGATTTAATCACCATGCTTCATGGACTCGATGTTTTTCAACAAACATCTTCTTCTTCAACATCCAATCCTATACCTGATACAACATCCACTCCTTCACCTACTCCAACACCAGATATGCCTGCCTCAACATCCACTACTTTTCCTGCATCAGTTACTACACCTTCACCACAAATAACCACTATTCCATCTGCTTCAAATCCCGTTAATCCCGAGGATCCTCCGAATGATCCTAATATGCCTCCATTGGAGGATGCAGCAGATATGGAATATTCTCACTTCTTCTCTAATGAAGAAAACGAAGATGCTTCTGCCACTGAAGGGGATCTGAATAACTTGGAATTAAATCTTGTGCCAGATGCTATTCCAGTTACTAGGATACATAGGAATCACCCTGTTGAAAACATCATTGGTGATCCCCTTTCATCTGTTCAAACTAGACGTCAGGCGAAGCAAACTGCTGAAAATACGGATACTTCCGCTAATCAGGTTTTGGGATTTATGGCAACCGTCAACTCTTGCCATCTTTCCCAAACTGAACCGAAGAAAGTAGCGGAGGCCTTGCAAGACCCATCCTGGGTCGAGGCCATGCAAGATGAACTGCAGCAATTTCACAAGCTGCAAGTGTGGACGCTTGTTCCCTTACCCAAAGGTGCCGATCCGAAAGGCACTCGATGGGTATATCGCGTCAAGAAGGATGATAGAGGAGTTGTCACGAGGAACAAAGCAAGACTAGTTGTTCAAGGGTATACTCAAATTGAAGGACTTGATTATGATGAGGTTTTTGCCCCTGTCGCCAGATTGGAGTCCATCCGTATCTTTTTAGCATTTGCATCATTTAAAGGGATTCGCGTCAAGCAACTTGACGTTAAAAGCGCTTTCCTTTATGGTAAAATTGATACGGAAGTTTATGTTCAACAGCCTCCAGGTTTTGAAGATTCGGTGCATCCAAATTATGTCTACAAACTCAATAAGGCATTGTATGGACTTCATCAATCTCCACGCCTATGGTATGACCGGCTGGCTACTCATCTGGTGGACAATGGCTTTACACGAGGCACCATCGACAGTACCCTTTTCACAAAAGGAAAAGGCGATGATTTGTTACTTGTTCAAGTATATGTCGATGATATCATCTTTGGATCGTTGAATGAGGCTCTATGTAAAGAATTTGAAGAGGTCATGAAATCAGCTTTCGAGATGAGTGCAATGGGAGATCTTACCTTTTTCTTAGGTGTGCAAGTTGAGCAGTCATCCAAAGGCATGTATATTCATCAGTCAAAATATGTCCATGACATGTTGACACGATATGATATGCTCACTTGCAAACCTTATGGAACTCCTATTGAACTCAACCATAATCTTGGACTTGCTGAGGATGATGAGGACTGCAAAGAAAAGGATTATCGTTCGATGATAGGTTCTCTTATGTACCTCACTGCCTCAAGACCTGATATCGTTTTTGCTGTCTCCATTTGTTCACGATATCAGGCACGACCAAAGGTTTCTCATATGAAGGCGGTGAAGAGGATTTTTGGTTATCTCAAATATAGACCTACACTTGGTCTATGGTATTCAAATGAGAAGGACTTCACGCTCTCTGCCTACTCCGATTCAGATTATGGTGGCTGCAACATCAATAAGAAGTCTACGACAGGAGGATGTCAGTTTCTTGGAACCCGCTTGGTGTCATGGCAATGCAAAAAGCAGACTACGGTTTCTACTTCCACAGCTGAGGCCGAGTACATTGCTGCTGCAAGCTGCTGCTCTCAAGTTCTTTGGATTCAGCATCAACTGCGCGACTACGGGTTACTCTTAACTTTAACTCCTATTTATATTGATAACACTGCTGCCATATCTATCACACGCAATCCCGTACAACACTCTAAAACCAAACACATAGAAATTAGGTTTCACTTTATACGGGATTGCTATGAGAAACACCTCATTGACCTTGTCCATATTGACACCCTGAAACAAAACGCCGACTTATTCACTAAGGCTTTCTCAAGAGCCCGCTTTGATGAATTAGTCAACATGATCGGTCTTAGGTTCTTTACCACGAAAAAGTAATTTGTGACTTGGATATGTTTAAAATTACTGTTTTATAAAAAAAAAAAAAAAAAAAAAAAAAAATAAATATGCAACTGCCACTCTTTATACTTACTAGTATATAGGAAATGCAAGGTTGCTACATTTTAAAAATAGACGTTAAAGTTGTGTCTGTAAACAACTTGGGATATGATAGTACATCGGGTGACATGCATAAAAATGGAATTTTTAAGGTTTATCTTTGATGTGTCAGTAGATTTATCTGACGTATTAAAAACAGTTTTTATAAACATTATCTTCATCATACGATATATTAGTAGGCATGTTATACAGAACACTTTGAGATGTCCTAAGAAGCTTAATCAATAATTGTCTATTTCATGTGGTACAACATTATTAGATGTATGACAAAAAGTCTTAAATTCTTACTTATACTAGACATGTTTTTTTGTGAAAGATGTTTATATGATTTCATTTGGGGGTATATATTGACAGTCTCCTCTGTTATACGTAAGTATAGACCTGGTTTCTGTTAATATATATTTTAAAATTAAGCAAACACAAGTCAAAGTACTTGAAAAGTCTTTAAAAAAATTAAGATACCTTACAAGGTCGCCAAAAAGGTTTGACCAAGTTTGGTTTTGCTTAAACCTGGATCAAGTTATGTCGCTCTGTTGTACGTAAGTACAGACCTGTCACCGCTGACTTGATTCTTAAAATTGATCTTCTTATATTCTATCTGTAACTCAAAACATGGTCTATGTTTTAAGTTAAGATGTATATCTATGATGGGAACCACAGCGAAATAAACATACCAATAATAATAAAATACCTCTTAGTTGTACGTATAACATGTTTAAGTGGACAAATATACTAATAATCGTTTTGAAATAATTTTTATAAGCAGTGTTTTTAGTATGTCAAATAAATTTAAAAAGGACAAAGATACTGATGATTGAAATAACACTTACTGTTCCTAATAAATGCATGTTATTCCGATATGATCCCTAATCAGACTTTATCAACTCTGTCACCAAAAAGAATGTGTTAATTCTCTAAGTGGTCAATTTAAAGTGAAGAGGTTCCCGTACCTTCTGATCTAATCGGATCGTTATCTTAATACCTACATGTGGTATCAGTTATAAGAATAATTGTTAATTTACATTTTCTTGTATATGTCTTATTTTCTCTAAGTTCGTGTAATTTAGTTATTATCCAAGTTACAGTTACATTTTCAAAGTTAAGTACCGAAATCACAACGCGCAACCATCGAAGAAATCGCACATTTTTCACTTTATGTGAACTGTGCGTCACTTTCATAAGTGACGCTACGAGTGACGCATACGCTATTGCGTCACTCACTCAAGTGACGCAGTCAATGCCGGGATAAGTTACGCTATAAGTGTCGGGTTGAGTGACGCATACAAGGGTCGGTGTATAAATACCCCTTCCCCACGACACTCAACCCCACCACTTTTCAAAAACATATACCGTCACTTCCACTGACACACCGACACTCCCATTGTCTCTGCGTCACTTACACTGTGCGTTCTTTCGTCGATCGATTCGTGCTTTCTACGGCTTGCTAGTGTGTTTTGTTTATACATACTTGTTCTCCTCACTCCTACGATCCATTTGGTATTAACCTTAACCTTTTTCTTTTTTTTAATTTTTCTGTAAATTTCAATTAGGGTTACGGTTAGGGTTTCGCTAAGTAAATCGTTCGATTAAATGCTTATATGTTAGTGTTTTGATGTAATAAAGGGTGTGTATTATTCGTCTCTACCTTGCGCACACCCCAGTTATTTTGTTTTTCAAAACCCCTAAATTTTGAGTTCTGGGTATGAACAGTGCACGATGATCTTCATCGTCGCGACACTTCATGCGTCACTTACCTCAAGTGACGCTACTTGGTAATTTGGTAACCCATACCGTCACTTCTTAATTGACGCTTGATATTGCGTCACTTCTTAAGTGACTCATGTAGTGACGCATATACTTGTTTAACCCGTCACTCCTTCCAGTGACGCCTTTACATGCGTCACTACCCCAAGTGACTGTCTAAGTGACGCTTATGTATATCCGTCACTTATACCGTCACTTCTTAAGTGACTGACTTAGGATACCGTCACTAGTTTAAATGTCGCATGTTCTTCACCCGTCACTTGCTAAGTGTCGTATACTTTAAACCTTCAATTTCAAACGTCACTTACATCAGTGACGCTTGATAGCGTCACTTCCAGTCAGTGACGCTACAAATTGATCTCAATTTCAAACACTGTACATTACGACACTTCCTAAGTGACGTTAGTGGCCATGCGTCACTTACCCTAAGTGACGCCTAAAGTCAAAATTTGTTTTCCAACCTTTCTGTGTTCGGGCTAACTTTCTAACGTCTTTGGTTATTTTTATTTGTCTTTTTAGCTTACAGATGGCCGGGTTACAGGATTATTACCGCCGTACCAACACCCGACATAATATTACGGCATTCCTTGAGTCTACTCATGCGAATTCAGCGCCGTTCAGGCCTATGATCGACTTTCTACGCAGATCACGGATCTTTTATGCGATTACGGCATCGACCCCGGTATATATGAACCAAATAGAGGAATTTTATGATCACGCCGTGATCAGGGTTCAGGGTGATGTTCCCCGCATAGTTTCGAATATGTTTGGGGAGGAAATCGAGATAACCGAAAACTCGATTAGACGGGTTCTTCGTTTTGATGACAACTCCACGATGCCCACCATCTTCCCCACCACGTTTATCTACGGGGGACTTCAACGGATGGGCTATCCGGCTAACCAGCTTTCAGACTTCCGAAAGCAATACCTCTGCAGGGTTTGGAGGTATCTGTGTTATATTATTATCGTTTGCTTATCTCCGAGGAAGGGAGGGTATGATGCGGCAAGTCATCTGACTTTGTCGCTTATGTTAGCTCTAGTATATAATAAGCCGTATAACTTTAGCGGTTATATTTTTGGGAACATGGTAGAAAACATCAGGGCTGGGAAGGATAAATGGCTACAATATCCTCGTTTTGTGCAGCTCCTGCTAAATGACCTGGATCTCGGTATTGCACCAGATCAGAGGTCTCTTTTGGTCCCAACGCCGATGCTGCTGCGAGTCTTTAATGACTGCAAGCTCGCGCCAAAGGGCGAGCCTGTTTTGGCCGATCGTGAACTCTTCGGGCACGTAGTAAACGAAAACTACGTTGCGCCGCACGATCATGAATTTTTGGATAATGTCGTGCCTCCGGTCAACGAGGACGACTTAATTGACGCAAATATTGCTCAAGATCTCGAAGATATTGATCAAGTTCAAGTTGATCGAGTTGAGGCAGAATCTGACGGACGGTGGGGCCCCACTCCTCCTGATTCTGAGGGGTGGACGTGCCACCGCAATCGGCTTTTTGAGGGGATTCAATTGACTAATCCCCAACGCTTCAAGCGTATTTTTGCGCCGGATTTCTTCTGGTCGGGTTTCATGTCCCCGAGGAATCCTGGGCAAGCGTCCCTGCTGGGGTCTTCGCCTTCATATGCAGATTTTACCACATCGAAGACGCCAGCGGGACTTCGGTGGTTATTGAGGAGCCCCACCTCTCAACAACAAACAACCACCCCCAACGTCTGACATGCCGTCTCTTCAGATGGTTTTTAGCTCAGATGGAGCTTTTGGCCAAACGTTTTTGACGATCAGAAGGCTATCATTGAAGCTCAAGCCTCTAAGATCAGGGATTTGGAAGCTAGAGCTGCTACGGTTGGACTCTCTACAGTCTCAAGTGACGTCCTCTGTCTGCTAGGTTGTTAGAGTTGGAATCCGTAACAATTGTTTTCGGGGGGAGGTAGGTCCTAGTGAATTAGAAAACAAATGTAACTCCTTCCCCGGAACCAGAAAAATGTACTTCCATCTTCAACTATCAATGAAAATATTAGTTTAGATTACTTTGTGGGAGGTTCAAGGTCAGGCAAGACCTATTGCGGTTGATTATTCTTATGTAGATCTCACATATCTGCAAAATTTGATGAATGATAACAACTCGCGGCCTGAGGAAGAGGTTATGGATGATCCTGTAGCAGAGGATTATTTTTTTGAGGAAAATGATGAAGTTGAAGTTGAGGGGGAGCAGTTGCACAGCGATGAATGTTATGATGATGCTCCCATAATAGAATCGGATTCGTCTGAAGATGAATCAGAAAAAGAGACAAACGAGCCATCAACTTCTACAACTAAACCGGATATAGTGCTCAAACCGATTATCGAGGTACCGGTTACGTGTAAAAGCTACAAAGTTAGATCTGATTACACGGGATTGATTAAGAGTTGGAAGTTTGATGAGAATCACTCAGTTTTCATGATAAAGAGAAGCGACGGCATTCAGTACTTCAATATGAAGTTTTATAAAATAAGTACTTTGCCGAAGTGTGAGCTTCAAAGATTAGCGCAGATACCCTTGATAAACCGATCACGAGATTCACGAGCAGATTTCTTCCAGGTGATCATACGTCGAGAAATGAATAGTAAAAAGTATAATCTGATAAAGCCGACGTTGGGTATGCGATACAAGTTTAAAAAGAAATTGGATCCGATCACTCGTCAACCTATTGTGAAGATGATCTATCCACCAGCAAAGTGTCTACAGAAGATACCTTTGGAGATCATTCCGATAGATTTTTTGAATAGGTTGGAGTACTGGGAATATGATGATGTTACTGGTGAAGCTATAATTGTTTTTATTCCAGAATCGGAACCAGATACGGATTCGAAGATTGTGAATGTAGAATCGGAGGTTGAAGAGAAAACAGCATGGGATGTTGTTCAACCTAAGAAAAGGTCTACTTGGGGTCTTAAACGAAAGATATTTTGTGTTTTCGATCCGTTGAGCTTGATCAATCTCTCTGAACATGATATGAAAAGATTACATCAGAATAGAATTCAGTTTAAAGAAAGAGATAGAGCTGAAGCGTTTAAATTTCAAAAGATCATTGATATTTGCGTAGCCAACGGAGTACATGCTGGTGGTGTATTTCCTGCTGGTTGGAAATGAAGAATAAACGACTTGAAAGAGTTTGAAGATTTTGAAGACCAAGCTGAAGACACGGGGGAGTTTGTTGATGCATCTTGGAGTGTCTGTCAGTTGGTCTATCGAGTTGTAATTAGTGTCGTTTGTTAATTAATAGAAATATAGTTTTTGTTAATGCGACACTCGTGTTTTGGTTTAGGCGACACTTGTCTGAGTGACGCATAGTGACACTTGATTAAGTGACGCATAGCGACACTTAGGTAAGTGACGCATTAAGAAGTGACGCATGTCGGCTGTGTTTTTAGTATAAATAGATACCTACGGGTTTTAGGCTAGGGTTGACGAAACCCTAGCACCATTTGTCGAAATAGCATCTCTGTAATCGTTCCAAAATCAATATACAAGCCAATTTCTTTGTTTACTTAGTGAATAACTTTCGTTTCAGTTTGTGTTTATTGTTGATATATGCAATTGATTGATTCCGCCTTTCAATTGTAAGTCAATTGTCATCTAGATCCTAGCAACAAGCACTTTCAATAAGTTTAATTTAAGTACTATTCAATGTGTATCATATTTCAAAACATATAGAACTATGTGTCAGGTTTATAGATTATAGTTTAGCAATAAGTTTATTTTAACTGATGTTCATTGTGAATCATTTCAATATATTTTGTCAGTCATATAAATTTGATGTCTATTGTGTATCAATATTTAATTTTATTAACTTGTTATCAAAATTCAATTGATTTGGAGTTATGATTGAAATAGCATTCTAAACCCTAATTATAAAACCCTAGACACAACTTTCATATACAAAAGTCTCATTAAAAAATCAACAAATTAAATTTTATCACATTAACAAACGACACATTATAACTAAATTTTATAACAAACGACACATTCAAACTTAATAAAATAATATGCCAACACTTTAAATTTTATATAAAGACCTAACCATTATAACTAATCATATCGATCATCATTATCACAACAAATACATATAACTTCTTATTTAGGTCACAAAATTAAAATGAATACTATAACGAGTTATCACAACAAATACATATAACGAATTATAACGATCATCATTATCACAACATATACGTACAAAAAATGGTACGATAACTTTAACATGAAAACATATAACGAGTTACAACAATCCATAACATATGTATTATCAAACAAACATTGTATTAACCTACATAGCTTTGTAATATCACACAATCATAGCTTAAAAACAGAACAAATTCTTGAACAATCAAAAATATATGTTGCACACCAAGTGTTCGACGAAATGCCACAATGAAATTTCGGGTTTAAACACACTATATTAAAAAACAAACGGTAACTTTAACAACTATTATACAAAAATAACATAATACCTAAGAATCATCCATCGTTTATCTCGAAACCCGAAGATGTGAGCATCCACCTTCGTTCAAACCGTGGCCGAAACCCTGGGGGACGTGAATCCCGTGGCCTAACACGCGGTGGTATGGTGGTGGTGGTGGTGGTAATCGCGACGGAGGGTGGTACGGTGGTGGTGGTGCGACGGAGGGTGGTACGGTGGTGGTGGTGCGACGGATGTAGGTGATGGATTTTGGTCGTGAGGATGGTTTGGTTCGTGAGGATGGTGGCGGGCCGAGACACAAAAGGGGGACGGGGTGGTGGTGCCAAGAACGATGGTAAACGGGGATCGTAAATCGCAAACCTTGCGATTTACGATCGGGTTGGGTGTTGCGCTCGGGGGGAAGAAGAAAAGGGGGCTAGGGTTTAGTGTGTCGGGTCCCAACGAGGTTATATGTGATATTTGGGTGGTCGCAAATCGCAAATCTAACCTATTAGATTTGCGATCTCGTAAACGGGCAATATAGACACGAGATCACAAAATTATTTTAGCCATTTGCAAATCGCAAAAGGCAAAAGTATCTTTGCGATTTGCGATGGCACGAAGTGAACGGGATCGCAAACAAAGCGACTCGGTACGACCTCACACGGCTCGAGCATAGGTAAATCGCAAAACGCAAATTTGCATTTTGCGATTTGCGATGGCTTTGGTCTCGCTTCGTCTACGCAAACGAATCGGCTCCATGACCGAGTCGCAAATCGCAAACACTGGATCGCAAAAGCAAATTTGCTTTTACGATTTCTGGGGGTATATCCTCAAATTTTTTTCGCGTTGGGCAAAACGATATATACTCGTAAAAAAATGGCATTTTTTTTTAATTTCCCTTATTTAATTGGTAGTCATACACTTGGCATGTCAAGTGTATGTGCTTAGTTTTTCATTTTGTTAGTCTAAGCTTTATGTGGTTGTCCACATACTTGTACTTGTAACGTTATATCTTTATTTATATTATTTACCAGGGTAATACCCTTTTACCAAAAAAAATAATTAAAATTTGTGAGAATTGAAAGAATACATAAATGTTTGTTGCTCTCACTTGTTTCATTAACAAAGGATCATTAGCTTTTGTTGTCATAAGAAGAATGATTGAGTCTTTTTAATTAATTAACTGCTATTGAATAAAATATACGTATTAACGTGCATTTAGACCATTAGGATCAAGGGTGGATCTTTTAACAGAGTACAATGGCCCCCGATGAACAACAATTGTTAGCAGGGGTGGACCCATGTTATAATCAACGCCAGTCAATTTAGCCGACTTAGTGTAAATTTAGTAGAAAAATTATTGATTTTTTAAGAGTATCACCGCTCATATTTAGATGGTGCACTTCATGTTTAGATACACTATCAAATTGAGGGAGCTTCAAAATCTTTGTGACACCGGTGACTAAATTTTCTGGGGTCCTATAATGAGTTCTAATCTGATTGTTAGTGAGTTCTAATGGACTTTTTTTTCTAATATTTGGGCCAGACCTCCAACTCAATATGGATGTGGCCTTCAATCCAAATAATACGCTAAAGTAAAAAAGATGAACCAAAATCTCCATTTATAATCATGATCACATGTATATCTATCTAACTAGTTCAATGACCCGTGATTACACAGGTTTTATATAGAAAAACAAAGTTATAAGTTTATTTTAGAAGAAAAAAAATGTAAAAATATGTGTATCTATAACACACGTTCATACAAATTCTACAAAATGATTTTCTTTTATTGATAGCCAATTTAGTGAATGCTTACAAAGTAAATGCTTTAATCACAAAACCACAACTTATACATACGTAAATTACGTGATTATAAGTTGTGGTAATAAAATTAATTCGTTACCTTAATACAAAATTGAAAGAATCTACAACTTAAACCCTGTATATAATGAATGCTCTCGGTTTATATTAAATTTAGATTTTCATAAGAATTCTTTTTTATATAAATCATGTCTCCACTTATTATTCAGATTCATAAAGCATAAAAGTACATGTAAGCTAACAAATGTATTCATGAGAATCAAGCTTGAGATCAAACGTACAAAGGAAAATTTAAAATTGAATTTTAATACAAAATGAAGCACTCAACCCTATTAATTTTTTTCAGTACCACCGTAATTTTGCTATCATATTTTTCCAAATAAAATGCACAAAATGTGAGAATACACTTTATAACACAAGTTTAATCCATAAAAAGATGCTATTTGTTCTATGGCAATCGGTTAGAGCACAAATATGTATTAACATACAAATAATAGTTCAAGTTATATGATAACTTTGCACTCATTGAGTCAATGAACCTCGGCCCACAGCTAAATTAAGAGTACTTAACAATTTTGCTAGTTCATCAAGCAAAGGATGAGGCTCCATTTCCAACTCTTTGACCCATTCCAAACCAAGCATTGATGCATCTGATCTTCACAATTACCCCTGCTGCTTACATAACTCATAAATATAGATATGTAGATTCGTTATAAAAAGTTTGAGAGTTGGAAAATGGGTCGACCCAACCAACCCAACTTATATTCCATTTCACCTGTTTGTCAAGTAACTTGTGTTGACCTCAAGTCCGTTGAACAATTAAGTATAAGTGACTAAATTCGTTTGTAATGTGGAGTCCAAAAGAAAAGAATAATTGAAAACATTCAAAACTGCATATGATACCACATCTTCTTCATTTGGCGACGCACTGATAGAATGGAAGTCCACGGAAGGGCTGATATCCAGATAATCAGAATGGAATGATCTCCCATTTATATACATTTCATAGCTGCAGATGGTTTCTTGTCTGGCATCTGCGAACTTGTGACAACGCCTACCAAGAAAGTGAAGAAATAAGTATACTACTGAGTTGTTATAAACACCTCAACTTGGAGATGCAAATGCTAAACCATGTTTCTATAAAAGAGACGATTCAGGTTAAGTTATATCTGTATCGAGTTAAATGAGTTAATTAAAAGAATAGCAAAAATCTAAAGAACAACCACAAACTCTCGCTTGATACATACAAATTCTTAAATCGTTTGTTCAAAACTTGATACTATTACTATAAGAAGATAGTTACTGTAATCATACCTGAAGCATTAGAGAATTTTACTGATTAGAGAATGACCTTGTTTACAGGTTGGCCGTACATAATTAAAAGCGAAATCAAGGTGAAATCGGTGCAGTATTTTAACAGCTTCTCAATACTACCAATTCAAAGATGCTTTTACTGTTCTTTATATATTGAATTTGTCAGGAGCATGTGAATAACCACCTATATATAATACGTTAGATGTTTATAACATTTTGTATAAATTCCAGAATATATATGCAGATATGATATCCTTAAATAGCTAATTGGCTTCAAACACATATCATTTGACACTTGGAAAGATGAAAATAGTGAATGAAGTTAATTACATATCATTTGTGAGAATTCCAACTCAATGAGAAATGTCATTTCTCACTTGAGCATTTCATCAAACACCTTGTCTTCATGTCTAGTTCAGCAATACCAAAAGACATCAAACAATTGTTTTACCTAGAATAGTATAATGGATATATGTTTTTAGTGGTGAAAAAAACTGATTTATATAACAGTTATATATAAAGGGCTTAAAAATTCAAATCAGTGAAACCAAAACATGTCTAGGTGAAACTTTATATTGAAATCAAACGGTTCCTTCGTAACTATAACACAACGCAATGAAATCGAAATAGAGAGACGGAGTAACAAACCAACTCATAAACCTGTTACAAAATCACAAAAACTTAACAACAAACAAACTTGCAAAACGTAAATGCATTAAAAGTAAAAACATACCTGATGTATATCCTAAACCCAAATTCCATGACGAAGATGAAAAAACATATCATATGGTGGGTAAGGTAGAAGCTGAAAGAATATTACGAAGGAATTCCTTTGTCTCTCTTACTCTCTTAGTATTTTGAGATAAAAACCCAATTTAAGAATTGAAGGAAAAAATATCTGTGTACAAAATGCAGAAAGCTTAAAAATGCATATAACCAACCTTCAATTAAGCAAGAATCTGGTCAAATGTAAGAACCCTATAAATCGCATATGCACACTGCAACCAGAAAGATTGATAGATCAAAAGAGCTATGGAAATCAAAAGATAAAACATACCTTTTAAAGAGAAATTGATGGAGAAAACATATAAAGATCTTGCTTTGAATCTATGAATGTTTTTGTTTCTTTGTTTCTTCAATGGAAATGAAAGCAAAATATGACAGAATATCAAGAAAAGGAGATGGAGAAAAATGAATTCAGCGGCTATTGATAAGAGTAAACCCAGTAAAAATTAAGCGTGCACACAACTTTCAAGGGTGTGTTAGGGCGGCCTTTTTAATGGATGTAAATGTGCGGGCTTTTCAATTTAAAGCTTTAAAGTGCAACAAAAGCTTCATGCAAACTCACACGAAACCTTAAACCAAAGTTAAATTAAAAAAAAAAAACTCAAAATTATGAGAAAAATCCTTGATTCTCAGCATGTCCACTCAGCATGGTTCTTTTCTCAAATTATGAGAAAAACCCTCTTTTATTAGATAGGAGATATATTTGTATCTATATTCTTCTCTTATTCAAAAGAGCCTTTTTTTTTTTTTTTTTCTGTAGCACCTTCTATTGATTAAAATGTGGTGGCCGTTGTAGTGTTGTTGGCCTACAAAACACAACTAGTACTATACAAGGGCGTTGCCCAGTTTAATAGATGCTATATAAAGTATATACTGTTAGTATAATCTTGTAATAGGCATTTCGTGCAGGGCTAAGTCGCGGGTGTCAAAACGTAAATTGGGTTAAAAGTGACTAGTTTACAAAGTAGGGTTTTTTTTGAGATAGTTTTTATTCCCAGTTGTAATCCAAATAGGTTTCTTGTTGGTCAAGGTTTCGCTCTTTTTAAAGAGCTGACTGTAATTCTTTATTTTGTGTGTATTATCAATAAGAACAAGTTTTTGGGTTAAATCTCTTTGATCTTTGGATCTGCGTGAAAATCAATCTACCATTAAATTGGTATCAGAGCGAGAGGGAGATTAAACAAAAACTAGAATCCGGCAAGGGTAATCAACGGCAATCAAAGAGATGTCGGACTCCGGAACTCAAAACCAGACGGCAATCAAAGACCATAACCCTTCCCTGCAATGCCCGGTATTAACAACAACAAACTATACCGTATGGGCGATGAAGATGAAGGCTATATTCAATGTTTATGGTGTTTGGGAGATGATCGAGCCAGGTACCAATTCCGATGTCAAGAAAAACAACATGGCAATCGCTCTGTTGTATCAATCTCTTCCCGAAGAACAAGTCCTTCAAGTCGGTAATCTCACAAAGGCTAAAGAGATGTGGGACGCAGTGAAGGTTCGACATCAAGGGGCTGAACGTGTGAAGGAGGCAAGACTTCAGACACTAATGTCTGAATTCGAAGGGCTGAAGATGAGAGATTCAGGTACGGTTGATGAGTTTGCTAACACAATCTCGGGTATAGCCTCGAAAACGGCTTCTCTCAGATCGGTGATGGAGGATTCAAAGAAGGTGAAGAAGTTTTTGAATGGATTACCGGATAGATTCATTCATATGGTGGCTTCGCTAGAGCAGGTTATTGATCTCAAGACCATTAGTTTTGATGATGTTGTTGGACGTCTCAAAGCCTTTGAAGAGCGGAGCAGTTTGAAAGAAAAAACTCAGGCCACAAAGCAAGATCAACTTCTCCTAAGTTTTGAAGAATGGGAAGCACGAAAAAAGGAGAAAAGGGGCAATGGTCATGGTAAGGGAGCGACTGAATTCAAAGGGAAAGGAAGAGTCCGTGGGAAAGACGAGGGACGTAGTAAAGGGAAGGAATCTGGGAGTAAATCGAAGAAGGATCGATCAAAGTTAAAGTGTTTTCGTTGTGATGAACTTGGTCATTTTTCTTCTGATTGTCCTACTCGGAAGAAACCTGAAGAAAACTACTTAGCTCAAGAAGAAGAACCCACCCTATACATGATAACTCAAGAAGAAAATTTAATCTATTTGAACGAAGAAAAAGTTGATCCAAGAGTGTATACCGAGAGTTCAATCGACACATGGTTCCTTGACAATGGAGCTAGTAACCACATGATTGGTAATCAAGAATGGTTCTCAAAACTTGATCAAAAGGTACAAGGGAAAGTCAAATTTGGAGACGGGTCGAGAGTAGACATCAAAGGTCGAGGCAGTGTTATCTTGGTGGGTAGATCAGGAAAACAAAGAGTCTTAGAAGACGTATACTTCATACCGTCCCTTAAAAGCAATATTATTAGCCTTGGTCAGATGGATGAGTCCGGGCACAAAATCATCATTGAGAAGGGAATTCTTTGGATGTATGAGTCAGACGGAAAGTTGTTACTAAAGGTACCCCGTTCCTCTAATCGCGTTTATAAAGTTAATCTAAACGTGGCTGCTCCAGTGTGTTTACAGGTAGATTTACAAGATGATGCATGGCTTTGGCATGCTCGATTAGGGCACTTAAATTTTAATGCCCTAAAAATCTTGTCCAAAGGAGCAGTTGGAGTACCAAACGTATCAAAACCATCTAAAGTGTGCAACGTATGCATGGCTGGAAAGCAAGTAAGAGGTCCTTTCCAAAAGGAGGTTTCATACCGTGCTAAAGAACCTTTAGAGCTACTATACGCTGATCTTTGTGGAGCTATCTTACCAAAAACACATGCCGGAAATTAATATATGCTGTTGATTGTTGATGATTATAGTAGATATATGTGGGTGTATTTGGTGAAGACTAAAGATCAAGTTCTGATCGAGTTTTCTAAAGGTGTTGAGAATAAGCTTGGGAAGAAGGTTAAAGCTCTAAAAATTGATAATGGAGGAGAATTTACATCACATGTTTTGGGAAACTATTGCAAAGAAAAGGGCATACACCGAAAATTTACGGCTCCCTACACCCCACAACAAAACGGGGTAGTAGAGAGAAGGAATCAAACCGTCATTGGCACTGTTCGGTGCATTCTTAAAGCAATGAAGGTACCACGAAACTTTTGGGGAGAAGCGGTTCATCATTCAATTTATCTCTAAAATCGATGTCCTTCAAAAGCGTTGGAAAATATGACGCCATTTGAGAAGTTAACGGGAGCCAAGCCTGACTTCAAAAACGTGAAAGTGTTCGGTTGTGTTGGGTATGTTAAATTGTTAACACCAGGTGTGAAGAAACTTGATGATAGAAGTACTTTAATGGTGTATCTCGGTACGAAATCAGGGTGTGGTTCTTATCGAATGTACGATCCAACCAAAGAAAAAGTTCATTATGTTCGTGATGGAGACGTAAAAATCGAAGAAACAGAGGGATATGATTGGTCCAGTTATGCTCAAAGATATGAGTATAGCAGCCTAAATTGGATCGATTTCACTTTTGAAAATGATCCAGCTGTTACACCACTAAACGAAAACGATGAACATGATGTAGGTCAGCCCGAAAATCTTTTTGATGTAGCGGTACAACAGCAGATTGGTACCACCGAAAACCAAGATCAGAACCATGAAAGTCAAGTCTCACAAGCTTCACAAAATACAGCCCAGCCTCGAAGATCCCCTCGTGTTTCAGTCCTGCCAAGGAAATTTAGCGACTACGAGGTGGAGGGTATCCCTAATTTACACAGTGATGATTCCACCTTGTTGCTATCTATCGATGATGAGCCCATAAGTTTTCAAGAAGCGATGAAAGAAAAGCATTGGAGGAAAGCCATGGAGATAGAGATTGCATCAATTGAAAAAAACCACACATGGAAACTTGTTGATCCACCATCCAATGTTAAACCGATAGGTGTGAAGTGGGTTTTTAAAGTAAAAAAGGATGCTAGCGGAAAAATCACAAAGTATAAAGCTAGACTCGTAGCGAAAGGATATGTACAAAAGTTCGGGATTGACTATGAAGAAGTTTTTGCACCCATTGCAAGGTTAGAAACGATTCACTTGTTAATTGCACTGGCAGCCAGTTATGGCTGGGAAATACATCATCTTGATGTAAAATCAGCCTTTCTTCATGGAGAACTAAAGGAGGAGGTTTATGTCAATCAACCCGATGGCTTTATCAAGAAGGGAAAAGAGAGACACATTTACAAGTTGAGCAAAGTACTATACGGTCTCAAGCAAGCACCAAGGGCATGGAATTCAAGACTTGATGCAACAATGAAAGAACTTGGTTTTACTAGGTGCAAACAAGAGCAAGCTGTGTATCGAAAGGAAGTGGATAAACGGTTGCTAATAGTTGGTACCTATGTTGATGATCTTATAGTTACTGGAGCTTCGTTACAAGACATGGTCATGTTCAAAAAACAAATGGAGACAAAGTTTGAAATGACTGACCTAGGTCTTCTACATTACTATCTTGGTATAGAAGTTCATCAAAGTGATAAAGGAATATCGTTGAAACAAACAAGTTATGCAACAAAAGTTTTGAAACAGGCAGGTTTGTGGGATTGCAATGCAACACAGTATCCTATGGATCCAGGGCTGAAATTATCGAAGGAGGATGAAAGTATAGAAACTGATCCAACTGACTACCGAAAGCTTGTCGGATGTTTAAGGTATTTGACACACACCCGAGTTGATTTAAGTTACTCAGTAGGATATGTAAGTCGATTCATGCAAAAGCCAACTGTGATGCACGAACAAGCGGTGAAACAAATCCTAAGGTACCTAAAGGGAAGTCTAGATCTCGGTGTCATATATCCAAGAGGCGGAAGCAGAAAGCTTTTCGGTTTTACCGATAGTAGTCATTCGGTAGACATGGATGATGGAAAAAGTACTACCGGGGTGATTTTCTATTTCGATGATGCACCTATCACGTGGGTTTCACAGAAACAAAATACGGTAGTGTTGTCTTCATGTGAAGCCGAGTTTATGGCAGCCACATCCGGGGCATGTCAAGCGTTGTGGTTAAGGAGCTTATTGTCGGAGGTGACAGGAGAAAAGGAGCAAGTTGTAACTCTCAAAGTTGACAATTTTTCGGCTATAGCGTTAATGAAGAATTCAGTTTTTCATGGTAGAAGCAAGCACATACACACTCGTTATCATTTTATAAGGGAGTGTATTGAAAGTAATCAAGTGAAAGTGGAACACGTGAGTGGAGAATTACAAAGAGCTGATATTCTCACTAAAGCGTTATCGAGACTCAAGTTCATCGAGATGAAAGGACTCGTTGGAATCACAAGATTAGGGGGCTGATTGTTAGTATAATCTTGTAATAGGCATTTCGTGCAGGGCTAAGTCGCGGGTGTCAAAACGTAAATTGGGTTAAAAGTGACTAGTTTACAAAGTAGGGGTTTTTTTGAGATAGTTTTTATTTCCAGTTGTAATCCATATAGGTTTCTTGTTGGTCAAGGTTTCGCTCTTTTTAAAGAGCTGATTGTAATTCTTTATTTTGTGTGTATTATCAATAAGAAGAAGTTTTTGGGTTAAATCTCTTTGATCTTTGGATCTGCGTGAAAATCAATCTACCATTAAATACATAATAGTTGAAGTTATAATTATAAATTTTTAAAAATTTATCCCCATGAGAATCATTTTGAATAATGAGTCTCTCAAATCGACTGATGAACAACTTCTTTGGCTTCACTTTTGATTCTATGTACTCCTCCGATTATAATACTTTATCAAATTTGCGTTTTACATGTTTGCATTCCTCACTGTCACTGTCACTAAAAAACGTATTTTCTCCTAAAATGTCACTGACTACTTTCCTTGGGCAAATCATTCAAATCATTATACAAGTCATTGTTTTCTAGATGTTGCTTCATTTGGAGAAAGAGTTCATTTATAACAACTCGGCTAACAAAACAATAGAAGATAAAAAGTGAGGGAAATTTGTATTTTTTTAATTTTATTTTCTAGTCAACCTTAAATAATTTCGAAGTTACATATTAACATGCGTTTTAATGATTCTTTTGATCCTCTTCATGACAAGACTTCAGGTAAGGTTAAAATCCGTTCATTTCCTTCTTGCTTGACCCGACTAAACCACCTGTATACATTACAAACAAAATTTAAATTACACAAAGAAATTAATGTTGTATATACATCAAATCATTGTTGCTAAGATAAAGAAACTCGAATTTCTTCAGGAGGATCACTTCCATGGAATCCTTAGAAAAACACTTCACTGTCACCATTCTTGATTTCACGTTCTCTGTTGGAAGTATAATGTCAAATGGGCCAAAAGTTCATGGGTCGTATAAGCATTAATGTACATATCAGTTAAGTAAGATTAAAGCCCGTTTCTGGTTTGGGCCGCAGGCCAACAAACCCACACAGAAAGAAACAGAAGGCGGCAGTTAGAAGTTATTAAGGGTTGCATCGGTTCAGTGCAACCAACCCAAAATGATATATATGTTCATACTAAATGATGTATATGTACATGGTGTCGATTAGGATTGTATATATATGTATGTATCTGTAACCAAAAGTTGTAACCCATATTCAGAAAGTAAATATATACGTTTGGGTTCATCCCACTTTTCTTATTCTCCTGGTGTTGATTCTTGTATGATGATTGATAACATGACAGATGATGTTTGATATGTATGAATGATCCTGGAATGTATATGAGTGAGGAATCAAACAATGAATAAATCATGTTGCAATTATCATTCAAAGAATCAACCACAAGAACGAAAGAAAGAAGAAATCAGATTTGATTCAAGTTGAATCAATCAAGTAAGAAAGAAAGAAGGAAGGAGAATACTTGTTCAATTCGTCGATTGAAGTAAGATCAGAGAAAGGAACCAAGGCATCGATTGAAGAAGAACATTAGGAACATCATAACATCAAGAACATTAGGAGCATCGATCAGAAAAGGAAAAGAAAAAGAACGACTTGTTTTTGGTATTCACTGTTTTTGATCTTTTAATCTAAAAAATTAGAATTAGATTTTTAGATAAAAGGGAAAAGAAAAGGGGAAGAAGAAGTAGGAAAGGGCTAGAAAAAGTAAGAAAGGGGGATTTTAAGTAATTATTTTACATTATTTATTGATTAGAAAATCAACCGGATATAATCCCAAATCTATTGAAGAAAGTAAGATAAATTAAGTTTTGTACTTTTTATCTAAAGAAATAACCCTTTCACTTTAGATTAAAATTACAAAATAGCAAGTAAGAAACCGAACCATTGTGGTTTACATAACAAGTAATAAAGTAAGAAAACCGAGGAGTTGCAAAAGACCGGGCAACACCTAAATAGAGTAAGTAAGTACGAAGTAGACAACCATGGCTGACGGATTGTCTAAGTAAGAAAGTAAGACATAAACCTAGTGTTGCTGGAAACCTTAGCATTTCCATGTAAGTAAGAAAAAACTCTAGTGTTTCAAAGTAAGAAAGTAAGAGAAAACCAAGTGTTTTCATAAACCATAGTGTTTCACAGTAAGAGAAACCTTAGTGTTTCAAAGCAAGTAAGACCTTCATGGCAATCAAGACCTTAGTGGCGAATTAAAACCTGTGTGGTACAAACAAGGAAGAAAAGATGACAACTGGAGAAGCATCCACAACAACATGTGACGCAAACAAAGATTGAAAGAAGCAAGCAAGTAGTACCGAAAGTGAAGAACCAAGCATTGAGGAATATGAGAATCCAAGTGAAGAAGAAAGTAAGATGAAGGGCAGTGTTGGAAGTTTTGGCATTTGATATCAGGGGGAATGTGTTGGAAGTATAATGTCAAATGGGCCAAATGTTCATGGGTCGTATAAGTATTAATGTACATATCAGTTAAGTAAGATTAAAGCCCGTTTCTGGTTTAGGCAGCAGGCCAACAAACCCACATAGAAAGAAACAGAAGGTGGCAGTTAGAAGTTATTAAGGGTTGCATCGGTTCAGTGCAACCAACCCAAAATGATATATCTGTTCATACTAAATGATGTATCTGTACATGGTGTTGATTAGGATTGTATATATATGTATGTATCTGTAACCAAAAGTTGTAACCCATATTCAGAAAGTAAATATATACGTTTGGGTTCATCCCACTTTTCTTATTCTCCTGGTGTTGATTCTTGTATGATGATTGATAACATGATGCAAGATGTTTGATATGTATGAACGATCCTGGAATGAATATGTAAGAGTATGCCTGTGTTCTACATTCTCAACCTAAATCATAGCTTTGTATTGATGTTTAAATAAGTAGAGGTATTAATGATTGAATGGATGTGTTGCATGAATATATTAGTTGCAAATCATTATCTGAAAATATAATAAATTGATAATTTGTTAGCAGGCCAACACGGGTTGGGTGAACTTGGACTGATCTAAATCGGGTCAAGAAATCTCCGACTTCAAACAGCAGTGATCTCATGGAATAATAGTGATACTTAAGAATCGAATATCACTAAAAGGAGTATAATGCGTGTTATGTAACAACGACGTATATGTGCTTATAAAGCTAAAATGACACAATCATTTTAGTGAATAAGGATAAGAAGATGCACGAGTGCGGTTAAGGAGGCAACGGGTCAAACCATGTTACTTCAATATGAGATGTAGTATCCTAACTCTTTATGCTTTCATAATGATAATGTTGTAGCTATTGACTTCACTCTAGCATAGATTAGTTACTTCAATATGAGATGTAGTATCCTAACTCTTTATGCTTTCATAATGATAATGTTGTAGCATGTTAAAGGTCATAATTTGGTATCTTCATTCAAACCGTACATAATAGTGAGCAAATCTAGAATTTCAATACTATTACTATTTAACATTTTCATTAGGAATAAGCTATTAACACTTGAGTTGAACTTGGTGCATGTTTGTTTTGTTTTACTTAAAGATGAAAACAAACGGGATGAAGGCATCTACAGTGCAAACATGGAAAAAAGCACAAACATGTACACATAAAAAATAATTGAATGAATTATCAAGGGAAACCAAATTTTAAAAGACAATCACCATTTCATAATGAACACAAAACCAATGTTGTTTTTTACCCAACATTATTCAAGAACACTTCAAAAATCATAACAATATGCTTGTAATTTAGTGGTGGCATTTTTGACCCATTTACTAATGAATGGGCAAAGGGAGCAGGACCCAAATTGTATTTCTAAAGCCTAAAACCGAATATATTTATTATTCTTAAATTAAAACTAAATTATTATAGAGATGATACAGGTTCTGATATTTGATAGTTAACACATTGATTTTGGATAAAAAGGATTTCGACTCAATCTAACCCGTTTCAACCCATACGTAAGATATCGGATTGGACCAACCAACCGCCCATTATTCAGCCTATAAAATTATCGGTAGACACCTATGCAACTTTTTTAATAATAATAATAATAATAATAATAATAATAATAATAATAATAATAATAATAATAATAATAATAATAATAATAATAATAATAATAGTAATAATAGTAATAATAAATATTAACGATAACAATTCGTTCACAAATACTAAATCAACCTTGTAACAATCTGATTAAGTATTTTTGAAAAAAAATGAACACACGTTATGTAATTTTATTTTTCTATAATTATTATATAGAGTTTATTCATACAATAAATATTCAAATAATGTTTAATAACAGTACGGTTCATGTTTATAAGGTTTTATGTAAGCTTGATATCGCGTAAAAAGTCATATTTTTACTAACAATATCTTTCTCATTTAAGACTAATACTTGGCATACAAGCTCAATTATCACTTAAATAAGTGATATATTGCCAAGAAGGTGAAAACACATAAGGACGAGAAAAATCACTAAAAATGGGTGAAAAACGAATATTCTACGCACGATTGAAGATTCAAGGCATCCGAGACAAGATTTGAGACAAAGTACCCATCACTGAGATTTATTTTATCTAAGATCTTCATTTTCAAATTACAAATCTAACAGAAGAAGAATCAACAAAAATGGATGAAGAACGAAGAATCTACGTATACCGAAAGATTCAAATGATTCGCACGAGACATCTAAAGATCAGAGAAATATTTCAGAGATTTCTTTTCATCGAAGTCTTCGTTTTTGAAAAACGAATCCAATGCAAAAAGAATCGACGAAAACGGACGCATAACGAAGAAGATACACGCGAATCAAGAAACAAAGCAAAAGACGGCGAACCGGGGCGGGTGCATGGCAGCCGGCGCCGGCCACCATGCAGCCGGCACCGGCTACAGGGGTGGCGGTGCCGGCTGCACCTCCCCCATCCCTCGTCCGCTTTTTCGTCCTTGCTCGTACTCGCCTGGTACACGTGCTAGACCTTTTCCGCAACTTTAGGGTACATGTGCTAAACCTTTTCACGCTTTAGGGTACATGTGCTAGCCACTTTACCACCTTTAGCTAACATGTGCCCCTAGTTGCTAAAGTGCACCAAAATTCAAGTATAAATAGGTGCCTTTGGTTCATTTATAAGACACGCCATTCACACCACACACCAAAAACCTTACACCATTCTACTCACTCTCCCAACTTTTATTTTCTTTTCTTTTCTCTACTTTCTCTCTCTAAATTTATCTAATTAATTTGGTGAGAGATAAGTAGGAGATTAATTATGTAGTAGTTAGTAGTAGCTAGCTTAGCAATGTAACGCTTTGGAATATTCGGAAGTAATATAAGCATCATTTCGCTCCCAATAATTATGGGTAATATCTATCCTTTTCTTTTATCAATTATTCTATTCGTAATGTTCTTGTTTGATGTTTATGATTTATTAATATTAGAAATGTTTATTGCCATGATTTGCGAGTAGTTGCTTATATGTTTTCCATGATTTAAATAGTTATAATGGGATGATATTAAATATTGTAAAGTAATATGACGGCCCCTATTCGACTATTTCCGGATATAGTACTGAAAATGCTTTATGCGAAGTACAAACGTATGGAAGTCCGGGGACAACCAAAGGTAGTTATATTACGGATCAATATGATAAACGTGTTAAATGAATTTCTATTTGTAAATTAATTAAAATAGAATGATGGCATGTTTGGCAAACCGCTTACGACCAGACTACCCCAACTTATTCCGGTAGGGTAAAACCTATTCATGAGACTGTTTATTCAACAGACCATTCCATGATATGGACATCTCCTACGACCGAGATTGGGGAATAGGACTCGAGGGTAGTCGTTTGCCGATATGTTCAATACATTTGGGAGAACTTCCTGTTGTGACACCCGGCAATTTAGGTTAACTTTTAAAAATTTACCGAAACCCTAAGTATGTGTATTATAATGTGATTTAGGCAAAATACTTGTAAGCAAATGGGTTGGGTTGACTTAGTTGGTAACTTTGACCAACTTTGACTAGGTTTGACCGACTTTGACTAAGTTTGACCATCTTTGACCAACTTCGACTAGGTTGACCAGCTTTGACTAGGTTTGACCAACTTTGACTAAGTTTGACTAGCTTTGACCAATTTTGACTAGGTTTGACCAGCATTGACCTACGGTTTGAGGTTTTTATGAACTAAATAATTTGTAAGCAACACACGATATATAACGAAACAAACTTAATAATAATGTCTAAACGAATTATTATTACAAACTTTCACCAACGGGTCATACTTGTTTTTGATAAACATATTTGAACAAATATACTTGGACATACTAGTTGAGTGAACTAGTCTTAGGTGGACATTAACCCTCCACCTACATTATTGACTTAAGTGGACATTAACCCTCCACTTACATAGATGGTCTTTAAGACATCTACTTACATACAACCTTATACGTTTAGGACGTTAGAAGGTTGCACGTTGGATACACACATTGCTTGCTTATTTGATTATTTGCTCGCTAATTGCTTAACTCATGTGAGTTTCATAGCCCCACTTTTTACTGCTTTTTACTTTGGGGTGAGAATACATGCTCTGTTTTTAAACTATTTTACATATGAACACAAGTAACGAAAACTCTTATACTGATTGCATGAGTAACTAAACCAAACTACGATGGCCCCTAACAAATATCATAGTACGTTAATACTAAGCGCGAACATTATGGATAGATCTATCGGGACCTGACAATCCGCCATCCGGGTTAGTCGCTCTAACCACTATACGGATGCATAATATTTCGTACAGCCGAGTGTACTGGTTATACACTCACTGGGGGTAAACAACTACGGTTAAGCTTCAGACAATGAGCTCATGGCAATAGTATACTATGATTTACCTTGGCATTCGTGCTACGTTGATAACTATGAAATCTTGTGGTTCATACTATGATTTTAACTGCGTAAACCTATGAACTCACCAACTTTATGTTGACCTTTTAGCATGTATTTCTCAGGTTCACAGATGCAGTAGGACTACCCACAGGAAACAAGGCAGTAGGATGCTTTTGGAAAGCATTAGCTTGAGTCGCATCTTTTCACAAACAACAAGAGATTAGATTGCATTACGATATTTTGTATCAACCTCTACGTATTAGAAATCTCTACACTTTTAATGCGAACTCCAATGTTTTGATATAACGTTTGTAATCGTTTTATTTAAGAAATGTAACTATTTTCAGACGTCTCATATAGAGGTTGTTTGCCTTAATCGTGGTGTTATGATATTTGATTGGTCGGCGCCCCCGTGACACCTCATCCTTCCGCTGCCACGTGTCTTGGGGGTGCGACAGATTGGTATCAGAGCCTAAGGTTATAGCGAACTAGGATTGCATTAGTGACCTAGACTATAACCGTTAGGTTAGTATTCTTCATTTGTTATGACTGGTTCAGCAATTGCATCATTTGAATTTAATTTAACATAGCTTGATCAACTATGTACAATTAAAGAAGAATCGATGCAAGACCTGAAATGGTTATAGTGAATAGGAATACATTAGAAGACTTTGACCAAGGTTAGAAATGGGACCAACCTTTATACGTGCTTATGTGCTAGGTTATTATATTTCTATATATAACCTTAACTTTTCGTATGCTAAACTCTTTGGCACTCTACATGGCAACCACACCCACAACTATGTCACATGACATCGAACACGAAACACAAACCTTACTTACTATTGTGGAGACTTCCATGGTACCTGCTCGCCTAACCGCACCAGGCAACAACATAAATTATGAGGACACACCTGAGGAGAATCCACCTAAGGATTCGCCACCCAAACAAGTGACGCCTACTTCACTCTCTTCCTCCCTCTACTTCACGCTCTTTCTCCCTCGCTTATCATAGACCAAATTAATCGTCTGTGTTATACACAACTAGAAGGACTGACCGACCATCACAAACTTGACCTTTCGTTAACTATACTACTACTACTATCGATACTCCACCCAATAGGACCCGTCTTCGTGCAGACGCCGCCGATGCAATTGGTCAACCACAACACCTACACATTGGAAACATTTCCCCAGCACTTTGATGAATTCCAACGATTTACGCATCTTTTCTCTGAACGAATCAAGGATAGGATTCACTACTGGAGGAAGTAGCTACTAACTTAAAGCAAAGGACAAAAAAAAATGTGGAACTATTGAGCATACAAACAATCAACAGAGGATATCTTAATCCATCATGCGCCTCTACGATACAGAGAACATAGCTAGAGTTAGCTCGATGATGACTGGACTGACGACTGTCGGGGAGATGTAACCGTTTTGCTAAGCTCACGTATGATGAAATTACGCCTACCTCTTGTTATATTAAAAACTTCTATCCCGGTGAGTAGATAAGTAACCCCATCACATTTTAATTTAAGACTTTCGTATTCGTCCGGATGTAACAATGCCTGCCATATTTTGTAAACTTCAAATTCTGTAATCTATTAATCTTGCACCCTATTGGTCACTAATAATATTACCTTGTACTGATTAATCAGTGCACAGAGTAAACGCGTCTGCGATAATCTTAGTTCTCATATAAGGATCTCGTTCATTCTTTTATCTCCTTTCGTTTAAGGATTTGCCACTACGAGAATCAATTGAAATTTTTAACACTTTATAATAACAAGAAGTTTTCAATGGATTTCTACCAACCCAAATTTTCAAAGAAATTTCACCGAACATCTACCCAAAAATTTATTTACAACTTCTATATTTCAATTGATAATGTTAGACAGAAGTTTTCCTAACATAGTCAATCAACCAGAAGTTTTCAACGGACATTAAATTCCAAAATATTTTCATCATAGAAATTCTCGGCAAATTTTACATCAGCTCTTTCACAAAATACTTCATAGAAATTTTTCAAAAAGCTTGTAAACTACTTATCTAAACATTTGTACAAAGTCCAAATCTTGACATTCTTAGCAAAGATTTTTTACTGACATTTTATTAGGCGAAAATTTTACGTAAGAACAAACACTTGCTTTTCACTCAGTATTTCTAAAAGACAGATCGCGACGTTAATTTAACCAGAAATGGTATCGGCAGGTTTGGGTTAATACATGAGATAGTTACAACTCTTTTCATATACTGTAGCTTTAGAGGCTAAACTCTCTATTACAAATACACTATTTTGACAAAACACTTTTCTCGTAGGAAATGGCGAGTCCCTCTATAGATAAACACGTGTCTAATTACAACCAACTCTGTGATGAACCCTAACTTTGATATGGGTACATTCCTTTTCAATGACTTAACGTTTTCAACCTCATACGGTACCAATTAAATTAGTCCTTTTACACGATAGCACCCAACCAACGTGGACACTAAGTGTAACTCAGAACTGACCAACTGATTCGAGACAACTGAACAACCCTGGATTCGCATTCTAACAAAACAAACTCTTCCCACATAGACTTTTTAGATTACGATCTATGTCCTCTAAACAATCGATTATGACTTGTACTTTAAAAGACCTACGGGACTTCTAACTAATTATATATTGAAAAGCGTCTCTAATAACTTATATTAGGTGCAACCCAATGACTTACTCACGTCTACACGAACTTATGGCTGGAATGTTTTTCCACCATACTTTTATGAAACTAATTCTTGACCTCGATTAACTACTACTTTGACTTGTGCGTCAACGATACATTCAAAACACAAGACTTAATACCCATTGAAATTGAAATCTTTCTCCCTCATTTCTCTTCTTGACAACATCATTGCCATCGTTTAGCACCTTTGAAATTCGCACCTACAACGTCCATGATGAGGAAATCGTTCGTACACCTCTCTATACTCACATGAACCCACTTACCATACCGTTTTGGTATTAGCTGCTAGACTACGCCGACATGAAAATAGAATAGACACTATGGAGTTAGAACAACGCGAAACCCGTTTAGGCTGGAAGCACCTAGCATAGGGCCGAGTTGCACAGATCTAGGTGGATAGGCAGAATCTTAGTGAAATAATAGAAACTACCTATCTCCAGGTGATGGAGACTAGAGACGAAGTCACTGCCTTGCGATTAAGACTAGGGAGCCGGATAGAATTCGCTTAGGACTAGCAAAGTTTCCACTAAACATGTACAATGTGTGGTAAATAGTTTTCAAACAAATTTTGCCACAAAATGTTTTTACAGAATTTTTAAAATTCATAAATTATTAACGAAGTTATCAAAAATTACGATGACGTTTTTAGGCTAAAGAAAACCATATATATATATCAACAAACACTTGATTTTCACTCGATATTTCTCTATGATCTAACCTTTAATCCCATTTTGAAACTAGTATACCGATTACACCTGAAACATTGCTAAGGAAATTCTAAGATAAGAAGTTGGATTATGGTTTTCCAATAAAGGCATAGGTACGATAGACTAGTACGAAATAAGGTTCTCTTAGTAGTCGGTTTGATAGTAGCAATACTCGATCTTGCAAAATCGGATGAAGTTAATTCATATAGAGACAAACCGAGACGTTAGTGATAGAGGTGACAACGACCAATACGAAACTATTGGAGGATAAAACTAAAGGAGACAATGACATAATTATTACAACCTTATACGATACCGGATTAGTTTAGACCAATACACAATCACACCCCACAAATCTAGGTTCCAAACACATCGTAGAACTTGCACTTTGAACTTAGCAAGAAAATTCTTCCATATACCTCTTGGGATTACGACTTACGTTTTCTGACGACTTTTACATTAGACCATCTTTAGGTCTCTTAACAGTTTACTTATTGGAAATGCGTTTCCAGCAATTTATATTGGATATAATCCAACAAACTGTTCACACTCACACAAACTACAGACCACATAGGAATGTTTTCCTACTATGAACCACAAAGGAATGTTTTCCTACTACGAACCACATAGGAATGTTTTCCTACTGCGAACCACATAGGAATGTTTTCCTACTACGATCCCCATAGGAATGTTTTCCTACTACGATCCCCATAGGAATGTTTTCCTACTACTACGAACTTTATAGCAAATGACCTTACTACGACTGACTATTTAGGAATAATTGTCCTACTAATAGTACATGGAGATAATTCTCCAAACGTATACTAATGGATGTGTTGCATCGCAACAACGAACTTTCCTTTAGTGCACTTAGTTAAACATCAGAATTACTCACATTTTCGCTAGATACCACACAAACTATGACTACGAGCAAATTTCGGGACGAAATTCTCCTAACAGGGGGAGAATGTGACACCCGACAATTTAGGTTAACTTTTAAAAATTTACCGAAACCCTAAGTATGTGTATTTAAATGTGATTTAGGCAAAATACTTGTAAGCAAATGGGTTGGGTTGACTTAGTTGGTAACTTTGACTAACTTTGACTAGGTTTGACTGACTTTGACTAAGTTTGACCATCTTTGACCAACTTCGACTAGGTTGACCAGCTTTGACTAGGTTTGACCAACTTTGACTAAGTTTGACTAGCTTTGACCAATTTTGACTAGGTTTGACCAGCATTGACCTACGGTTTGAGGTTTTTATGAACTAAATAATTTGTAAGCAACACACGATATATAACGAAACAAACTTAATAATAATGTCTAAACGAATTATTATTACAAACTTTCACCAACGGGTCATACTTGTTTTTGATAAACATATTTGAACAAATATACTTGGACATACTAGTTGAGTGAACTAGTCTTAGGTGGACATTAACCCTCCACCTACATTATTGACTTAAGTGGACATTAACCCTCCACTTACATAGATGGTCTTTAAGACATCTACTTACATACAACCTTATACGTTTAGGACGTTAGAAGGTTGCACGTTGGATACACACATTGCTTGCTTATTTGATTATTTGCTCGCTAATTGCTTAACTCATGTGAGTTTCATAGCCCCACTTTTTACTGCTTTTTACTTTGGGGTGAGAATACATGCTCTGTTTTTAAACTATTTTACATATGAACACAAGTAACGAAAACTCTTATACTGATTGCATGAGTAACTAAACCAAACTACGATGGCCCCTAACAAATATCATAGTACGTTAATACTAAGCGCGAACATTATGGATAGATCTATCGGGACCTGACAATCCGCCATCCGGGTTAGTCGCTCTAACCACTATACGGATGCATAATATTTCGTACAGCCGAGTGTACTGGTTATACACTCACCGGGGGTAAACAACTACGGTTAAGCTTCGGACTATGAGCTCATGGCAATAGTATACTATGATTTACCTTGGCATTCGTGCTACGTTGATAACTATGAAATCTTGTGGTTCATACTATGATTTTAACTGCGTAAACCTATGAACTCACCAACTTTATGTTGACCTTTTAGCATGTATTTCTCAGGTTCACAGATGCAGTAGGACTACCCACAGGAAACAAGGCAGTAGGATGCTTTTGGAAAGCATTAGCTTGAGTCGCATCTTTTCACAAACAACAAGAGATTAGATTGCATTACGATATTTTGTATCAACCTCTACGTATTAGAAATCTCTACACTTTTAATGTGAAATCCAATGTTTTGATATAACGTTTTGTAATTGTTTTATTTAAGAAATGTAACTATTTTCAGACGTCTCATATAGAGGTTGTTTGCCTTAATCGTGGTGTTATGATATTTGATTGGACGGCGCCCCCGTGACACCTCATCCTTCCGCTGCTACGTGTCTTGGGGGTGTGACACCTGTGTACTGTAAATGTTTGTATTTATTATCCATGTGACATATCTTCTATTTGATTGCGGAAAACTCTATGTTAGTTAGATGATAGGATCATAAAAATAAGGGTTTAGTGCAGGGAAATGCATCCAACTTGTGCACGAAGTTTATTGTATGTACCAAACTTTTTTTTAGTCTATTGTGTGTATCAATCTTCAACTTTGGTCTATTGTGTGTATCGGGCTGAAGTGACACCCGTTTTTGATGATGTTTCAACGACGTGTCATATGACGTGGCATAATATACGTTTGACACGTTATCAACTTAGTAATCGGATACACACAATAGACCAAAGTTGAAGATTGATACACACAATAGACCAAAAATAAGTTGGGTACATACAATAGACTTCGTGCACAAGTTGGATACATTCCCCTGCACTAATCCCTAAAAACAACTCATTCTAATATAGTTCTAATTTATAAAAAGAAACTTATATGAATGGGAATTATTATACTTTGTTATTATTTAAATATATAACATCAGACCTAATTTATGGAGTACCCTTTCTAGTTATCCACTTGACTATAACTTAGATATTAGGGAGTCATGAACCTTAATTGTGGTAAGTAGTTATCTGTGCGTATTACATGCAATAAGTAAGACATAGTGAAACCACTCATTGTACATATTAGGTTTACATTTCTACACTGCTTTACATGTAGTTAGTTTAGAGTATCACTTTCACTGTCAATTACTCTTGACTGCATGTTGGATGTAAGAAGCCGTGGAACTATTCTATAAAGTTCACTGTTTATTACTGACAGGTATGGTCTGTAAATGAAACACGTTTTAACAAACATCGAATAATCTAGAGATGTATAACTGTTTGAAAAGGAGATTGGGGAATAGGACTCGTGGTGAAACACATTTTACCACTGTTTGGTATCGATTACCACTGTTAGTCATTTTTCAAACACTAATGCGGAATTAGTGATACTCATGGAATGGTCTGTTGAATAAACACTTGATAAAACGTATGATCGTTTAAGCTCTAGACTTTTTAGGTCTAATCTAGGATCAATGATAACAAAGATAATAATATGCAGCGGAATAAGAATGAATCAATGTTATCATAACAAGATTTCAACATATATCATTCGATACAATCAAACCAAGCCCCAATTCTATATGATCAGTATAGAACGTGTTATCTACCTATAACAAGGATTAAAGATATCAAAGATATCTTAACCTTAGGGCTAAAACAAAACTCTAGACGTCTACATCTTTTATGTGCACACCTAAAAACCACGCCTAATATTTCTTTATATAATAGAGATATCTAGGTTTACAAAGAAATCATAATTATACTAGGAAACTAAATAAAATAAAATAATTCATCTTTAGTCCCTCAACTTTCATCTTTTATTTTGTCTCATCAAATTAATAATTCCTTACAAAAGGTATTAACAAGATCTAGGAAAGTAAAGTCCAAGTGACCTAGGATACGTAAATCTACTAGATCTTACATATTTGATTATTTAAACATAACAAGTTAGTAATTACTTACACAATTAGAAGAACGAGAGATAAGCTTTGGTGTTAAGAACGGTCGAACCTATGAGACGATACGCTACTTTATTCATGTACCTCGGTGTTTAACCAAGATAGGTTGCTTATCTTTCAACTAGTTAAGTATTGGAAGTCTAGCGTATTGCTCCGATCAGAATCATGATAACCTAGCTCCTAGTGACATGCCAATGGGAAAATTAATTGGTAGGGTTCTAGTGTTTACACCAAGCTCTGTTTCAAATTCGACCATCTGGAGACGACCCTGATCATCCTTATCACATACTAGTATCAGGTAGTAGTACCTAGTACCAGTAGGTAGTTCGGAAGTTTAGGCCCCGAGCAAAACAAATTTTAAAAAACCCTGATTGCCCGCTCAGCCGTTGCAACAACACCAACGACACTGACGGCTGGGGGCACATTAAGTTTTTGGCGCCGCTGCCAGGGACGGTAGTACGATTTGGAGCCTGTTTAGATAAGTTAGTTTTTAATAGATCCTTTTGACTGGGACTCACTATCCTCATCAGAAGTTACTTTTTGCACGTAGTTTAGCGTAGTTAGGATTACTTTAAGTTAGGTTAGTTCCCTTCTCACCCACAACGTTAATTCTGAAACCTTCTCCCTATGCCATTTATTATGCCATCTATTATGAACCCTTGGGAAATGTTAAATCAATGGGAATGATTAGATCAAATGCAAAGTCTTGTTAATTCAATCCAAAATAGATGTAGCATGTGCGATAATACCCACGTAGATGGAGAATGCTAAAGCCATAGTATGATGTATTCGGATAACCTAGGGCACTTAGATCCTCAACCACTATATCAAAATGACCCCATGACTTTGCAACCACATCCATGCCAACCTTTTCATTCCTAACCATTTAAAATATGCCCACACTCACCTCACCGTGTAAGTATACCACAACTCTATGAGAATCCTGACTTGAGAGATACACCCTTAGCCTATCTCAGCAGTAATGCTTCTTTCTCACCTCCTTCCGAATCACTTGAAGAAATGATTAAAGAACAAGAAGACATACTTAGAAGTTTTACTTATAACATGTCTAAAATCGTTACTGAACTACCAACACAAGCCCAAGAGAGTAGAGAGGAGAGTAGGAATCGAGCTGGAGCCAACTCTAGGATACAGAAAGTTGAGAGATGCACACACACCATATCTATTACACCCGACACAGACTTACATTCTCATGAGTTCGGTTGGAATATCCCTTCAACTCCAACACCAACCCCATCTTCTAAACCTTCACATTCACCTATTCCCGACCTATCAACGCCAAAGATCGACGGAGGGTTTGTTCTAGAAGAACTTTCCGAACCACTACAACTCGAAACTTCCGCCCGGAGTAACGAGGATGATGAAGTAGAAGAAGAGATCGAGATGGAAAGCCCGAATTTGGAGATTTACATAGAAGACTCAGCTTCACATGGACTGAAGGAATACATATCGACTCTAAGTAGTGAGCTCATTCAAACTGATATGGTTGAAAACGTCCCACAACCAGTCGTGGTTGACTATATCTTAAAAGTCCCTTTGATTGATTCACTTCCTGATCTAATAGACTTTACTAGTACCTTATAGGAGACAAACATCCAAGTATTTGATGATAATGTTGCTACGAGATTGGAGACGCTAATGGACATTGTCCCACCTCCATGCCCAGAGTACAACATTATCATCCAATCAAAGGCTTTAGGAAGCAAGGTAAGTTTTGCATCAAGAGCACCCTACAAACCATCTCTCCATTACATAATGATGTACACGTCGTGGAGTGATGAGGACCTCTTTGACTAACCCGAACAACCCAAAACTCAAGAGGTAGAAAAATTCGAGAGCTTTGTTTTACCTTAAGTAAAACAAATCACTCACTTTATCATGCCTCTTCCACTGATTGGACATACCCTGACCATAGTCCACTTTAATCCCCTAGGTATGTACCAATATTACCACTTTTGTCTACTGATGGATGCAAGGGAGCCCCCTAGATTTCCCAAGAAATAGGTTTGGAGTCACGCTAGTGACTCGAACAAAAACAAGCGCTTCTCAGGAGGCAACCCGTGTCTAACATAGGATTATCAGTAGTAGTTAAAGTAGTTTAAGTAGTGAACTAACCCCCATAAGTAGAAATGAAGCCCTGGAATAAATTTTTAAAGTTTCTCAGATTTTTATGATTGTTTTTAACATGACTTGAAATTTAAGTTCTCATATGCATTGAAGTCTTTTGTTAAAGCCTTAAAATCTTCCTTCTCCCACTTGTTTAAACTTCACCATTACTGATAGATCTCAAAATTCACAAACATCCTTTTACTCACAAATGCTAGCAACACAAATGCACCCACACTCACGTGTAATGAGGTATTTGCATATATACATGAGACCTTTTAATGCTTTATCTGATAACATAGTCCGTATGTCAATATGTGAATCATGCTCAAACTCATTGATAAATGTGTGCTTTAGATACGTCTATACTTGGCTATTGATCTGTTGATGCTAGTATTCTCATGTATACTGTTTGTTTTGCGGAAATATATGATTAGACTCCAAGTCATACACCGATTTGTTTTGAAAATACTTTTGAAAGTGAGTCTATGATTTAGAGAATAATCATATGTCTTTTAGAACACGTTCACCTATTACTTGTACAAATGCCTAAAAGACTATGGATGGAGAATATTTATAATGGTGAAACGGAGAATGAGAGCACCATAGTTCATCAAATCTAGGAACAAATTGAACATCGCACTTCAAGGGAAATGATAGACTAATAGGATACAAAGAAGTATATCGGGTTTTACAACGGAATTGAAAATCTTATCCGATAAAGATCATATCAAAGACACCATTCAATTGGTGAAGATCACAAAACCCGTTGCAACCGAAATGACTCTCCCTACATCCTGAGAAAGCTATCCCTTCATTTTCTGCAATCTATCCATTAGTTCTTAGTTATTTTTGTGAGGAAACTGGTTGAGGTATTAAAGAAAGGTTATACTACTGGAGATCGAATTCAATACATGAAATCCGACGCCAATAAAGTTTAGAAAACATTGGAGCTGACACAATCGACCACTCAGATCCTCAGCTCATAGTAATATAGATGATAGGGGTGTTCTGCGTTCCTTTCTCTAGTTTATTCATCCATTTTTGCAAGATTATATCGACCTATATCCCATTCCAAACACTAAGTGTGGGATCCATGGATTCCACAAAATACTAAGAGATATTTTTCATAACTAGTAGAAATTCTAAGTGTGGGATACTTCGACAAGAGGTGTTCAATACATAGATTCGAACATTAGGGACAATGTTCCTCTAAGTGTGGGATATACGGTCTGCAACCGCAAGTTTAACCTCTTGTCCGTAAAATAAACAATAGTTTCATTAAAAGGCTAAAAAAATGGAGAAATTTTCAAATTTCTTGGCAACATTCTTTAGAACTTCTCTTTTCCAAAAATGTAAATTACAGCAAAAAACGAGTTTTAACAAAGAAACAAAACGTTTTTCTTAGAATACGATATGGACGAAAAGGGTAACACATGGTTAGGCATTGACCAAAACATTCAATTCGTGAGGTTTGAGCCTGTGACTAGCATTCATCATTTAAAATGCTTCACTTATTGTTTCATGTGTGTGCTGATGTATGCATTTGAATTAGAACTTGCTCTTGCAATACATTTCGAGATCACACCAATGAGTGTCATACGTGGCATAGGTACAACCTATCTCGATACTTTCTAAGGAATCCCAACACCCCCTTACCACCAAACATCCACTCACTCTTCATGCCCACTATCCAATAAAAACCTTCCTTTATATCTTCATCCCGAACCCACGGAAGCCACATCTTCCAGAATTTCAGAGACACTCTCAATTTCCCAAATTTCCACAAGAAAAGCCAACACAACCTCACAATACCATACGAAACCTTTTGGACAAAAATACCCATCGGTAAGGCCGGCATAATAAAAAGAAAAGAAAAGAAAAATGAGAAAAATAAAGAAAACAAGATACATATATGCTGGCACTACCCAGAAAGGTCCAGAAAAGGAAATTAAAATCCACAAAGGGTTGCACTATCAAGTCTTTTGAAATATGAGAAATTCCAAAAGAGATTTTGTCAGAAAAACACTCAAGTTTCAAGAATGATACAAGGAAAGAAAAACTCGTAATCCTCCTTTTCACACACCTTCTTCACTTCTCCAAAACCAAGATTCCTTTCTAAGATGTCTTGAAAGATTAGTACCGTTCTCATCCAAAGTGATGGAGATTTGATTCTTGATCAAGCTTATGACGAGAATGCTGCATGACTGGCTCTCTGAGTGATTGATACTAGCAAGTAGGAAACCCTAAACACCTGAGTGATTTGAGTGACCCACTGTAAGGATTGCCTAGTCATAATTCATCTAAGTTGCTTGAAGAAAGTATCAAACTCTATAAACCCTTAGTTTCTCGTGAAAATTCTTTCATAACTGGAGCTTTATATTCTTTGTAAATGGTATTTCTAAAAGATATGTGTAACTAGAATCTTTCTAAAAGCCTTTTATGAATGAGTATGCTTGAGGACAAGCAAAAGTCTAAGTGTGGGATACTTGATATCGCATAAAAAGTCATGTTTTTAGTACCAATATCTTTCTCATTTAAGACTAATACTTGGTATACAAGCTCAATTATCACTTAAATAAGTGATATTATGCCAAGAAGGTGAAAACACGGAAGCACGAGAAAAATCACTAAAAATGGGTGAAAAACGAAGATTCTATGCACGATTGAAGATTCAAGGCATCCGAGACAAGATTTGAGACAAAGTACCCATCACTGAGATTTCTCTTATCAAAGATCTTTGTTTTCAAATTACGAATTTAACAGAAGAAGAATCAACAAAAACGGATGAAGATCGAAGATTCTACGTATACCGGAAGTTTCAAATAATTTGCACGAGACATCTAAAGATCATAGAAACATTTCAAAGATTTCTTTTCATCAAATTCTTCGTTTTTGAAAAACGAATCCAATGCAAAAAGAATCGACGAAAACGGATGCATAACGAAGAAGATAAGCGCGAATCAAGAAACGAAGCAAAAGACGGTGAACATCCCCCATCCCCGGCCACCATGCAGTCACCACCAGCTACAGGGGTGGCAGCGCCGGATGCACCTCCCCCATCCCCCGGACACTTACATTGCTCATACTCGGCTGGTACACCTTTCTACTCACTCTCCCAACTTTTATGTTCTTTTCTTTTCTGTACTTTCTCTCTCTAAATTTATCTAATTAATTTGGTGAGAGATAAGTAGGAGATTAATTATGTAGTAGTTAGTAGTAGCTATCTTAGAAATGTAACACTTTGGAATATTCGGAAGTAATATAAGCATCGTTTCGCTCACAATAATTATGGGTAATATCTATCCTTTTCTTTTATTAATTATTCGTAATGTTCTTGTTTGATGTTTATGATTTATTAATATTAGAAATGTTTATTGCCATGATTTGCGAGTAGTTGCTTATGTGTTTGCCATGATTTAGATAGTTATAATGGGACGATATTAAATATTGTAAAGTAATATGACGGCCCCTATTCGACTGTTTCCGGATATAGTACTGGAAACGCTTTATACGAAGTACAAACGTATGGAAGTCCGGGGACGACCAAAGGTAGTTATATTACAGATCAATATGATAAATGTGTTAAATGAATTTCTATTTGTAAATTAATTAAAATAGAATGATGGCATGTTTGGCAAACCGCTTACGACCAGACTACCCCAATTTATTCCGGTAGGGTAAAACCTGTTCATGAGACTGATTATTCAACAGACCATGCCATGATATGGACATCTCTGACGACCGAGATTGGGGAATAGGACTCGAGGGTAGTCATTTGTCGATATGTTCAATACATTTGGGAGAACTTCCGGTGTACTGTAATTGTTTGTATTTATTATCCATATGACATATCTTCTATCTGATTGCGGACAACTCTACGTTAGTTAGATGATAGGATCGTAAAAACAACTCATTCTAATATAGTTCTAATTTATAAAAAGAAACTTATATGAACGGGAATTATTATACTTTGTTATTGATTAAATATATTACATCAGACCTAATTTATGGAGTACCCTTTCTTGTTATCCACGTGACTACAACTTAGATATTAGGGAGTCATGAACCTTAATTGTGGTAAGTAGTTATTTGTGCCCATGACATGCAATAAGTAAGACACAGTGAAACCACAAGTTGTATATATTAGGTTTACATTTCTGCACTCTTTACATTTAGTTAGTTTAAAGTGTCACTTTCACTGTCAATTACTCTTGACTGCATGTTGGATGTAAGAAGCCGTTGAACTATTCTATAAAGTACACTGTTTATTACTAACAAGTATGGTCTGCATATGAAACACGTTTTAACAAACTGTGAATAATCCAGGGATGTATAACTGTTTGAAAAGGAGAGGTCTAAGTCATAAATTAATGTAATTAGAGCTTAAGAAAGGTATTAACAAGATCTAGGAAAGTAAAGTCCAAGTGACCTAGGATACGTAAATCCACTAGATCTTACATATTTGATTATTTAAACATAACAAGTTAGTAATTACTTTTTTTTTTGGTAAAGGGAGTATACCCTGGTAAAATTTTACAAATGAAATATAACGTTACAAGCACCACAAAGCTTAGACTATACAAATGAAAGACTAAGCACATATACTTGACATGCCAAGTATATAACAACCAATGAAACAACCAAACAAAAAGCTAACTAAACACAGTAAAAAACACTTACTTACACAATTAGAAGAACTGAGAGATAAGCTTAGGTGTTAAGAACAGTCGGACCTATGAGACGATACGCTACTTTATTCATGTACCTCGGTGTTTAACCAAGATAGGTTGCTTATCTTTCAACTAGTTAAGTATTGGAAGTCTAGCATATTGCTCTGATCAGAATCATGATAACCTAGCTCCTAGTGACATGCCAATGGGAAAATTAATTGGTAGGGTTCTAGTGTTTACACCAGGTTCTGTCAATCTATTAATCTGAAAGTGTCCCCATTATAAACACCTTCCTGACATTATATTATCTCTTTTTTGGGTAAAGGGTTTACACCCGGCAAATATATTACTCCAAAAGAAACGTTTAAGTACAAAGGATGTGGGTGAGTCCCACACCTCAGCCCGTTACATAGGCGAAAGACACTACATAACAAGACACAACCACTTCCAAACCAACAGGAAAACTAGCTAGCAACGGCTAAACTCTCTGTATATGACATGCCATATACAATACATAACCTAGCCCATAACAACAAATAAAAAATACATCTAATATAATATAAATGAGCAACCAATCATCAAAATGTTAGATGAAGCCATAGAAACGATAGAAAGCAGACCAATCTTAGCCATGGTTCGGAATCTTCCAACGCTCCAAAGCGCGAATAGCACGTAACGAAGACCTATACTTGAAAGAAACCAACTTCAAGCGAATCTCAGAAAGAATAACATCAGCAAGCTCTATACACGAACGTCTTCCTTTGGCAAAAAGACGAAAATTCCGCTCTTGCCAAATAAAATAAGTCGTAGCAGCCAACAATAAGCGAGAAATCACATGATCTACATGCTTCAAAGAAGAAGTAGAAAGAAAGAAAGGGAGCACATCTTCCAGCTTATCAGATACAATCGGAATATCAGCATAGCTAACAACCCGAAACCAGACCTGCGAAGAAAAAAGACATTCAAAGAAAAGATGAGAGTGTGAATCAGGACATAATCCACATAAGTAGCACCGAAGCAGGTTTAAGTCGACCGAAGGGCCAACATCCCATTGCCTTAGGCGATCTTGAGTCTTTAGCTTTTCCTTAAAAACCAGCCACATATTAAAAGCATGCCGCGGGATACATTGAGAAAACCAAACAACCGAAACCCACGCCACATTAGAACACCTCATCCGAATGGATTCCCAGACTTCACTCACCCGGAATTCAGAAAAATTACCATCACCATCACGCCATAAAAGTTTATCAGGATGAGCAGAAAGAATAGGAACCACAATCTGAGAAAAAATAGGATACCTTTGCATCCATAAATTCGGCCATCTCCAAACATCACCATCAAGAAGATCAGCAACTAAATCATTAACTGAAAATCCCTGACACGTGATATCACGGTAACAAGAGAAAACACGAGCAATCGGACATGGTCACACCAAATGTCATACCAAACTGAAGCCGTCCTCCCATCACCAATCTGATACCAACAAAAAGGTCGAATAAGATCCCGAATATGAAGCAAACTCCTCCATCCCCAACTCATGCTACTTTGTGGAGGAACATCCCAGAAGCTTCGATTATTCAACTTATAAGCATAGACCCATCTGACACAAATGGAATCCTTCCTGGTAAGGATACTCCAAATATGCTTAGTCATCCAAGAAATATTCCACTCACGCAAACGACGAATTCCCAAGCCACCTTCTTGCCTTGGTAAACATAAGTCCTTCCAAGCAACTTTAGCTTTACCATATTTTATTGGACCTTGACACCAGAGAAAGCCTCTCATAAGCTTCTCTAACTCTGAAATAATCGATTAGGGAAGAATAAACATAGTAGCCCAATAACCATGAAGAGATGAAAGGACAGAAGTAATGAGTTAGACACGACCCGCAAAAGATAACGACTTATTCTTCCAATTGCCAATCCGGTTTTGAATCTTCTCCACCAAACCTTTACAATCAGTTTTTAGAAGCCTCGTAGATATAAGGGGAACCCCAAGATACCTAACAGGGAGAGTACCTTCTTCAAAAGGCATAACATTAAGAATACTATGTCTCACATGCATAGGAACATTACAGAAAAAAGCAGTGCTCTTTGGAATGCTAGGGACTAATCCAGAAAACTCTTTGAATTCATTAAGGGCTGAATGTAACACCTTAACCGAATTCAAATCACCATGAGCAAATAGAAACAGATCATCTGCAAAACAAAGATTAACCAAACCCAATTTGTCACACCTAGCATGAAACTTAAAAAACTAAGACTCATCAACCTGCTTTCGAATCATCAAAGTCAATACTTCCATAACTAAAGTAAAAAGATAAGGAGACAGAGGATCTCCTTGTCTCAGCCCTCTTCGTCCCTGAAAATAACCATGAACATCCCCATTAATGCTCAGAGAGAAAGAGGTACTAGAAACACATGTCATAATTCGATCTACCATGACAGGGTGAAAACCAAACCCTTAGTTGTTCCTTATATGCTAGCTAGCTCATTTTAGTTTTATTGCTTTAGCAGTTTAAATTAGATAAAAACCGAAACCAAACCAACTATCTGAACCCTATCTTGAAGAGTTATTTATCCAAACAAGCTCTGTTTCAAATTCGACCGTCTGGAGACGACCCTGATCATCCTTACCACATACTAGTATCAGGTACTAGTACCTAGTACCAGTAGGTAGTTCGGAAGTTTAGCTCCCGAACAAAACAAATTTTAAAACACCCTGATTGCCAGCTCAGCTGTTGCAACAACACCAACGACACTGACGGCTGGGGGTGCATCAAAGCTTAACAGTATAGTTTTGAAATTAGGACCGAATTGGTCTATTCGAATGGGAATCACTGGTTAAGCCAGTTCTTGTCATACATTAAATTATAACTTGTTCGATAAATAAATATCTTCGTGGAATGATATATCATTTTCACAAAAATAAACTAATATACCATAGTGTCGGTTTGTATCATGAAAACAAACCCCCGCTACTCAAAGAGCTACCAACAATTGAGTACGGGATCACACCATCTAACCTAGCAGCTACATAGGACCTCTTTCAGACTCTCACCGCTCAGCAAGTGTAACACCCGCCAAATTAGGACTAGTGATTTGTGCCTAATCAACTGTTAATACATGTAATTAGTTCTGTGTTAGGATAATTAATGTATCGAAATATATTTTGTTGAATATATACAAATTATGCGATTTGATTGAATCGTATGCAATTCAAATCGAATGTAATTCGATTCAATTAATACGGACGTTGGTGAACAATTTTATTAAATAATGTAACATTATTTAATAACACTATGTTATTTTAATTATTATTTTGATAATATTTCGTAATTATTTCGTATCATACAAACAAACGTCTACGCGACTAAAATATTAAGCGCACAAACAATCAAAACGAAGTTAAGTTATATTTTATAACTCAAATTATTAAGTAGTTGGTAAAATACTTGAACAAAAATATTGATAATTATTCGTATTTTAAAATGTATATTTAAACGTATAAACTAATTATTTAACGTTTAAACAATCGGGAAACGAATACCGCACGGAGCGCAATTGCGGGGAACAAAAAATGGGAGGCTTTCACCAAAACCCACCATTTTCCCTCCTTTCCCTCATTCTTCACTAACACACTCTCTCTCTCCCTTTTCTTCTTTCTCTCTTTTCTCTTAAAAACTACTCACCACCACCGCCACCTATCACCATCAAAAATCACCGTCAAACGCTCGAATCACTAGGCACCTTTAGAAGAAAACATTCACCTCACAACGATCTACATTTCCATCTTTCTGGAATCTCCTTGCGCTAACTTGTAAGATTCCCGACAAAACTCAAAAACTCTTAGATTTCAATTATTTTACTTAAAAGTTGTTTAGTTAAGCTTGAAATGTCCAAATATGGGTTGGGTAAAAGTTTCAGGTCAAACGGAAACCGGAGAACACGATTTCGACACAAAATCCGGCCAACAGACCTAAGTGTCGCACGGACTAGTGCAGAGGTGCGTCACTTCCTTAAGTGACGCATTAAGTGTCGCTAAAAGCCCTAATCTTGCGTCACTTGCCTAAGTGCCGCATAAAACCTCTTTTTCCCGACACTTGCCTTAGTGTCGCAAATTCAATACCCGACACTCGTAACCGACACTTCTAGTGACACTTGTCTAAGTGTCGCCTATAATTGAATTCTGATTTCATCCGACACTAACCCTAGTGACGCATGACCCTGAATACCTACACTTGTACCCGACATTTCCTTAAGTGTCGCCCCTTATGCGACACTTCCCTAAGTGATGATAATAACTAATAATTTACCATTTTATGCGACACTTCCTAAGTGTCGCCAAAAGTAATTAAGTGACGCATCAAGTGTCTCTAAAAACAGAATGTTTGCAACTCATTGTTTTTACTAAGTGTCAAGACTTGAAAATTCATCACTTAATGATACCCAAATTCAAATTTTAGATGCGTTTTCTACTAAGGCAATATAGTAGAAATAAAAATTATACCCAGCCAGGGGCTCTGCCCCTTGGACCCCGCCAGGGGTTGCCATCCCTGGAACCCCGCTAACCAGGGGCGCTGCCCCTGGAACCCCGTCACCTAAAATTTGTAAATACTTTTTAAGTATAACACTTAAAAAATCATAAAAATAATAATGAGATTATTATAACAACCAGTCACCAATGGGCCGTACACGTTTTCAAAACATAATCAAATCAACCAAGTCGTAGTAACTTGGACAAGTTAAACAAACCAAATCGAAATCATTTGGACATTCTGGTTAGACGAACAACTACAAAGGTAGACTTGATAGATACCTACTTATCATATTAACCTTGCGCGTTATAAATGCCCGGCAGGTTACGGTCTTCAAACACCGCATATTATTACATCATATTACTTCATTGCAATTCTCCAGACTCAGGTGAGTCTCATAGCCCCTCATTTTACAGTTTTAAACCCAGGGGTTGGAATACATGCTTTACCTTGTTTTACATGTGAACACGAGTACAAAACTTGCTATATACTGCATGAGCTATTTTCTAATCACTTTTAAGTCCTCTACGATCATAGTTCTGGTAATACTTTATATAGCACGAATGTATGGTACCATATAGGACTGACCATCCTCGTCCGGGTCAGCAAGCACTGACTGGTTAAACAGACACATTAACTTTTGTTCATACGAGTGTGGATTAGACACTCGCCTGGAGGAACCCACGATCAGGCACTTTATTGTGATTCTGACACCCACGTTAAGCACAGACTATGACCTCATGGTAGACATATACATCCTTTGATTCATTTCAAACGGTTACTATTAAATCTTGTGGTTCACACTTACATATTTATTATGCAAACCTATGAGCTCACCAGCGTTAGCTTACCAATTTAGCATGTGTTCTCAGGTACCCAACAACAGTAGGACCTGTTCACTTAGGATGCCCATAGCTCGAGTCAGCATACACGTCAGGAGATTATTTTGCATTACTACATTTTGTAACTAAGTTATGCCGATTAATCTCTAAACATTGTAATTATTGCGCTTTTGTAAACATTATACATTGTAAAACTTTATATTATCAATGTATCTGTAAACGACGCATATAGAGTCATTCATTATATGCCTTGTGTGTTTTGATTATTGATTAGTACCACTCCAATGCTTGCTTCCGCTAAACAATAAATTTGGGGGTGTTACAGCAAGAGACACTAGCCGCCCTCAGTAACAGAGGTATACTTACAGGCTTGGACTACACCCGGCCCCATCTTGACCGCCCTGGTCTTTCTTTCTTCATACTAGACCTGATGTTGATCCTGCTCGCTCTCATAGGGCTTCATCACCTCTGATCCACTTCTCGAGGAGGAGCTATATGCCATGTTAGTTGTCTCGAGCTCTTCTACTGCTCCCTCCCCGACTTCTGTCCTAGACAGAGCTGTAGAGGCCTAGTATGATTCAAATGGTGATCACATGCTACATGATTTCTACTAGACTACTTTATTTGTTTAGTTTATTATGACTTTATGTTTATGCTATAGTTATGTATATGAGATTGAGATATTATGAACTATTCATTATTACTACAAAATCTAACTTCGTTGGGAATGGATGATCTTAAACGAGTCTGGTCCTCAAACTCCAACAATTACTAACACCACTCTTGCACAAACCTAGTTCGATTCTAGTAATCACCACCAGTAGGGAAATTCTTTTTCAATACAAAACACCCCGAATTGTTTTTTTTGTTTTTATTTTTTATTTTTTTGTACTATAATTTAGGTCCCATTATACCAGGCATAACAATAGTTAGACTCATACTCTTAATTCCTCGATTATGATTTAAACCAATAGAAAGTTTTCAAAATGACTTGGGTAATCGACGGGTAGGCTGGGTACCCGCCGGGTAATTACATAGATACGTGATACCATGTTGAGTGTTGGATCGCGTATTAACTCTTGAAAATCAACTGTAACCGTTTCTCACCCTTTGAGCCGGATCGCGTATGACCCTTTTCTGCTGTTACCCACCGGGTACATGGACTACCCATCGGGCAATTCAAGCCCACAGCCGGTCTACACCAATCTTTTTAAAAGACGAATTTCAAACCTCCATATATTTTTACTCAAGTACATTTAGAACATAAAATTTTGCAATCACCTTAATTACACCCAAAAAAAAAAAATACTTTCACTTTTATCACTTTTCCAAATTTCACATTTTCTCAAGATTTTGACCCAAATCCAATATAACACCATTTGGACATTTTTTAAGTCAAGTCAACAAACTCATTTCGACATAAAAACACTAACCATGTTGTTCAAATCATAAAATCAACTCTTTTTGGGCAATCGGCCCATTTTGACACTATCACAAACTCTCACCCTTTAAATAGCAAACTCATTTACATACAATAGTCTCTTTACAACAAACCAACCTACGTAAGAACTTCTCAAATAAACATCAATTTCTTAAAAATACAACGTAGGGTTCATCACAAAATCATACTAGAACAATAAATTAAGGGTATTCATGGGATAAACTCACCTTAGAGATGAAGATCAGGTAAAAGAGGACTCAAAAGATGGGAGAACAACCACTTTAGGGCGTCGCCTTGGCTTCGAACTCATTGGAGATAATCAGATGGACCATAATGGGGATCCGTCAGTGATTCCAATACTGCATTTCAAAAAATAAAAAGAGGACTCAAAATCACAAGATCAAAGCTTCAATTTCTCTCTATCTCTATCGTAATGTTTGTCTCATTCTCTTTTTTCCCTCTCTTCCGGCCCTCTCTCTCTCTCTCTCTCTCTCTCTCTCTCGGTAAAACCAACCCAAACCCCACATATTTCTCAAACTTTCCAGATTTTGCAAAATAAAGGATCGGATTTAATTAATCACATTTGTATTCTTCACCCTTTACTCTTGTTAATTAAAAATTCGCCACAACTTTTTATACACAAGTTTACTTATTTCAAGTTTACTCCATTTCTTTCTCATAATAATATATATAATTTGATAATTTACTCATTTAAATGTAAGTAATAAACTTACAAAATTTGGGATGTTACAACTCTCCCCCACTTAACAGGATTGTGTCCTCACAATCTTTGCCTGGTTCTCAACATATTATACTTCTCATTAATCTCTTTTCTCAGTCTCTCTCTTATGTTTTCAAAGTTTAACAGAAAATCTCTTTCCCAGTGTACTCAAATTTTATACATATACTGTTCAACATAACTTTACTCTTTTGACTCTTGGTTAATATTTGTTCGTACTCTTTAACATAACTTAATTCACTATTGGTCTCCATTTCTTTTAGACACATGAAAGTGTCACCGACTCTTTCAAATTCTCCCAATAACTCAAGGTAATAGGTTACATTCCTATAATCTTTTAATGTTTTTACCTCCAATAACAGATTTAACCTCTTATAATTTCAGACTCGGGTAATACTCATTAATTATATTATTTACATAAAACTTCAATTATCACTTAATGCTCACTCAATTGTTCTCTATGATCAATCAAATGATTTCCATTTCTTGGATAAATTTCAAAATTCAACAATTAGCTTATCTTCTCATTTCTCGTCTACTTCATATTGATACAACACTCTTAATTGTTAGCTACCAAACAATTTGTAATTTAGATTCTCAAAATATCTCATTATATTAAGTCTTGCCATAAATAATATTCCCCCTCTTTATATTAAATGATAAAATTTCACCTCATATTAAAACTCATTTCTCATCTCAATGTCTTATCGTTAATACTTCTTATTAAGTCTCTTCTAAACTCATATACTTAATCTCATATAAGTGTTATCATCATTTCTTCTCACACTTTCAAGTTATCTATTGTTACTCTTGGCTCTTTTCACAATCAGTACTATAATCATCCTTGTTTAAATAACTCTATTACCTCAATTCACATTACCTTAGAAGCTGATTCATGCTCATCCTCAAGGTCTCTCAACTCGGCTTGCATCACTAGTATTATAACCAACTCATTAAATTTTTGCATACAAAATTCTCGTTACTTCTCATCATAGGTTTCACATTTTAAGGACTAATAACTCTCTAATTTCTACCGCCTAGCATATACCCCACTCTTATTCTGATGATTGAATCACCAATTTTCTATTCAACATCACGGTCTCAATTAAATCCTCATTATAATTAACTTTTATATTTTCTAGTTATCTCGTATTATAGGGTCAAATCTTACAAATCCACCAACATAAAATTACTCCTCGTAAACATTTACATTAAATTTCACATTTCCTCTAAATTCTCTTTATCGTAATACTCTCTTTATTTATTCTTATGGTAAGTCATTAAAGACTAATTAATCAACAAATATATACATTCTCACACTTTTTAACTCATCTTGCTCTTACACACAACATGTAGCTTACAAAGTTATCTTATAATCCACTTAATTCATGTTATCTCAAGCTCATATCGTACATATGTATATCTTAAAGAAATATCTTACAAAATATCTTAAATGCAATGTTGCGAAATATCTTAAATCAAAAAATTACAAAAATATGTTTAATTTTTAAGGGGAGTACCTTTGAATTGGATTTTTGAAAAGAATTTGTTGTTCAGGGGGAGTAATTGAAATTATGATTATTTGGATCAAAAATGTGAACAACAAGATTCTTATTCCTCAAAAAGATATTGGATTGTGTCTGTAAACAACATGGGAAATGATTGTACATCAGATGACATGCACAAAATGGAAATTTTTAAGGTTTATGTTTGATGTGTCAGTAGGTTTATCTGGCATGTTTAAAATAGCTTTTATAAACATTAGCTTCATCATATGATGTACTGGTAGGCATGATACACACCGGTTTCTGGGTTCTTAAGAAGTAATTCTAATACGTGTCTATGACCTTGTGGTAAACACCATATGATGTACGACTAAATGTCTTAATTCCTTGAAGTAGCATGACGTATTTCTATACCTGAGGTTTATCTGAAATCATTTGGGGGTCTATACTGATTGTTTCCTCTGTTGTACGTAAGTACAGACCTGGTCTCAATTAGTATATGCTTAAAAGTTAAGCAAACGCAAGTCAATGAACTTGAAAAAGTCTTAAATCATAAGATACCTAACAAGGTCACCAAAATGGTTTGACCAAGTCTGGTTTTGCTTAAACCTGAATCAAGTTATGTCACTTTGTTGTACATTTGTACAGACCTGTCACCGTTGACTTAATTCTTAAAAATGATACTCTTATATTCTCTCTGGATTTGGAAGCTATGCTCATGTCTGGGTTACAGGGGTATGTCATAGGTGGGGACCATGGAGAAATATTCATACTTACAATAAAAGGTTAACTCCCAGACCCGGAGGTAACATGTTTAAGTGGACAAACAATATCAGTAATCGTCTTGAAATAATTTTTATAAAAGGTGCTTTAAGTGTGCTAAGTAAATTTAAAGTGGACAAATATACTGATAATCGAAATAATACTTACTATTTTCTAATAATTGCGTGTTGGCCTGATATGATCTCTAAGCAGACCTAAAACAATCCTATACCCAATTTATTTATTTTTTAGGTATTCTTTGCCTTTTGTTTATTAAAGAAAAATACAAAAAGATTTTATTGTTATATTATTTTCTTCAATATCACATATCTTGTTCAAGTCAAAAAGATGTAAATGATGTTGGTTATTCTCCAAAGACTGTGAAGATAAATTCTATTGGAGAAGCTGATAATGATTGAGAGATGGTCACGGAGTTTGAAGATCTTATTGTATGATAAATGTGTGTCAGTCACATGAATCAGGACATCAAGATTGTTTGAATACCATGCTATCTCAATGGGGGAGTTTCTGATTGTTGAATACATGAAGGAGTTTGTTGGTGAAGACTAATTAGAAACTTATTTGACCAAGCTGCTAACATGGGGGAGTTTGTTGGTGCATTTTGTGTGTCAGTCACTTGGTCGACGTTTGTACTTGTCAAAGTCAATTAGTCTGAGTATGTAAAGTGTTAGTGTGTATATGCGAGTCTGTAAACGAATAGTGAAATAGACATTATACACAATATACTGTTCATGCGACACAGAGCTTGTGTCGCAAGGGGTCACAATAGCGACACAAGTTGTGTCGCTAGTAGGTCAGAGTGTGAGTATAAATAGAGTTGTAGGGTTTCATTTGAAGGTTGATCAAACCCTAGAGAGTGAGAGAGTTCGTGAAAGATAGCAGAGGCAGAGAATTCAATTTGTAATCTTCATACGTTCAAGTGTTAATATATACAAAGATTATAGAAAACGTTTGTGATAGATTGTTTATTATTCCGCGATTACAATCGATTCATACGATCTGATTTAGGTCCGGTACGGGAACCGACAGTATATACTAGGGATCATTTCATCAATATTTGTTAACTCATCTCTTTTACCACTAGCACAATTTATTAATCGCAATCTATGATAATCCAACTCAATGACCTCATCAATAACTTAGTAAATTTTGGTACATATTTGTGTGTCTGTCAGTAATTTTTTGTTTATAATAGAAAATCAGTTATTTAGTTTAGGCGACACAAGCTTCTATGTCACAATAGCGACACAAGTTGTGATGATTGCGACAAAAGCTATGTCACATGGGCCTGGGCCTGCTACACAATGCTTTGTGTCGCAGGGTCTAGCAGGTTTAGGTATATATATGAGTTTAGGGTTAATTGTAAAGGTTGACGAAACCGTAAATGTATAGTGCCAAAAATCAGTGTTTGTTTCTCTGTAATCCTAATACGAAATATTCATCAATATAAAGAGAAAAGTTCGGATTTTGTGAGTTTTATTTAAGGGAAATTTGCAATTTTTATCCCTGTGGTTTTCCGTTTTTGCCAATTTTTTCCTTTTACTTTTTTTTTTTTGCTTTTTTTATCCTTGTGGTTTTTAGTTTTCGCCGATTTTGTCCCTTTACTTTTTTTCGCTTTTTTTATCCCTGCGGTTTTCAGTTTTTGCCGATTTTATCCCTGTGGTTTTCAGTTTTTGCTGATTTTATCCTTCTGTCCAATTCTTGTTAAAAAACCCCGTTAAGTCGCCATCATGTGCCAAACATATGAGGGAATTTCCATCAATGGCACTTCCCAGCTACAAATCAAGAAGAACTTCAATCTTTTATACTCGTAATCCCTTGCTCTAAGAGTTGCTTCGAGATTGTTTCGTGCCCTTAATAATCCAGGTAGGGCACGAAGCAATCTCGAAGCAACTCTTAGAGCAAGGGATTACAAGTATAAAATATTGAAGTTCTTCTTGATTTGTAGCTGGAAAGTGCCATTGACGGAAATTCCCTCACATGTTTGGCACGTGATGGCAATTAATGGAGGGTTTTTAACAAGAATTGGACAGAAGGATAAAATTGGCAAAAACTGAAAACCACAGGGATAAAAAAAGCGAAAAAAGTAAAGGGACAAAATCGGCGAAAACTAAAAACCACAGGGATAAAAAAAGCGAAAAAAAGTAAAAGGAAAAAATTGGCAAAAACGGAAAACCACAGGGATAAAAATTGCATATTTCCCTTTATTTAATTTGTTTAAATGTTCATCAATCAATCCTTGTATTCCGCCTTTGATTGATCATCTCGGTTCGATTAGATTCATGATAAAGGGACTAATAACTGGTATCAGAGCCATAAACGCTCATTTTTGTGGTATCGGATCGAGTATGATATCGTGTAAAAACTCACGTTTTTACTACCGATATCTCTCTCATTCTTGAACAATACTTGGCAAATAGACTCAAATAATATGCAAATCAATGAAACTTTGCGAAGAAGGTCAAAATAGAGTTGCACGAGAAAAATCAAGCAAAACGAACGAAAAAGGAAGATTCTACGCACGATTGAAGATTGAAGGCATTCGAGACAAGATTTGAGACAAGTCACTAAGATTTCTCTTATCCAAGATCTTCGTTTTCAAATTATGAATCTAACGGAATAAGAATCAGCAAAAACGGACGAAGAATGAAGATTCTGTGTCGCACCCCCAAATTTACTGTGCGGAAGCGAATCGGGTCGGGGCGCGACTAATCAAATATCACAAGCACATAAGATAAAGTGAATGACTCTATATGCGTCATTTACTGCTTACATTGATATAATAAAAGTTTACAATGTAATAATGTTTACAAAAGCTCGCAAGCTAAGTGTTAGAGATTCTAAAGCATATCTAGTGTACAAAATGTAGAAATGCATGGGAATCTCCTGATGTCTGTATGCGACTCGAGTAATGATCCTGAGCAGATCTACTACTGCTGAGTACCTGAGAATACATACTAAAATGTCAGCTAAAAGCTGGTGAGCTCACAGGTTTGTATAGATAAACATGATGTGTGAACCATGAGATTTAATATAATGATTTGCAACCAAGCAAATAAAATAGATGTATATCACCGCCATGAGCCCATAGTTTAAGCTTAACTGAGGTGTCAGGATCACAACCAAGTGCATGAGCGAGGGTGCCTCCCTGCGAGTGCCTAATCTACACTCGTATGAACAAATGCTAATGCGTTCGTTTGACCAGTTAGTGCGTGCTAACCCGAACAGGGATCGTCAATCCCATATGGTACCATACACTAACAATCGCGCTAAATCCATATAAACAAACTATGTAGTGGAGGGCTTTAAATGATTAGCAAAACAACTCATGCAGTATATATCGAGGTTTAGTACTCATGTCCACATGTAAAACAAAACGAGTATGTATTCCCACCCCTGGGTTAAAAACAGTAAAATGAGGGGCTATGAGACTCACCTGAGTCTGGTGTGTTGCTATCAAGCAAGTATGATCTTGCACAAGGAGATGTTGTCTGAAGATGGTATCCTGTCGGGCATTCAAAACGTGCAAGGTTATAAGTATATGTAGACATCTCAAAAGACCGTCCATGCTAGTTGTTCATCCAACTAGTAATGTCCAAATAATTTGGTTGATTGATTGATTAGTTTGAGTTTTGAAAATATGTACGGCCCGTTGGTGAGTTTCGTAATAATGATTATCAAAAGCATTATTATTATGTTTTTCTCATTGTATAATTACAAAAGTATATGTGTCATATGTTTCCGAGTTATTCCAAATATTGTATTGAAGTTAAATCAAGTATATTGTGATATTGTCTTGTTCGAAAAGTCGGTCATGCAAATTAGTGTTGAACATTATTTATGAGACAATAGCATTGTCAGGAATTACTGTTCATGAGACAATAGCATTGTCGGGAATTACTATTCATGAGACAATAGCATTTTCAGGAATTACTATTCATGAGACAATAGCATTGTCAGAAATTACTATTCATGAGACAATGAGGTTTGCGACAATGATGTTTTATGTGACAATAATGAAAGTACTCAATTATCCGATACTAAGGTAGGCGACAATGGGTATTCTTGGACATTGTTCATGCGAAAATGGTGGTATTGTTGGGCACTGTTCATGCGACAATGGGGGGTTTTGCGTCAATGGCATTGTCGCATAAGAGATATTGTCGCAAGTCTTGGTTACGATTTCGTTTAAGTGTTCGTTTTCGTCGACTAGGTCAAAGGTGTTCGGTTTGAATCGAAACTTTTAGGGAAATCTTTAAATATGTTAAATAAGCTTTAGAAAATTGTCGTTATGTTTTATGGTTTACCCAAAGTGTCAGTTTTGTAAAATGACCAAAACAGCCCTTAGTATTCATTTTTTTCCAGATTTTGAACTCGATAAACCTCCCGATTCGGACCATTTCTACTCGGATTCATACCTAACCAAAAATCACACATGTCCTCATATATGTATAGTACATTTCTGCATTTTATGGTATTTTTATATGTTCATTTATTATTTTTAACAAAAATAAATACGAAAAGTGGTCGGTTTTGGTCCGAAAGTAGGTTCAGTCCAAAGACTCACGTTTTTCACTATGATCCGTGAGGATCTGGTACGAGAGCCAAAAATGAAAGTTGTAGATGGTATCTTAATGAACATTTTTCGTTTAGATGTCGAGAGTTGGTTCTTCCTAGTATTCAAGATATAGACGTTTTGGTGAGGATTATTTTCTGGGCAGATTTATATATATCTATAGTTGTTTGCAAAAACGTTTTTAAAGCTTTGTTTTGGACATTATCTTGTCAAATGAACATAATAACATGTAGATTTATGAAAATCATGAAAATATAGAGAAAGAGGGGTGGTGGTTCATATAAAAAACGTGTTCTAGAGAGAGAGGAAGTTGAGATGGTGCTTGTTGCTTCTCCTAGCTTCTTCTCCTTGTTTTTTTTTCAAAGAGGATGATGGTGGATGATGGTGGTTTTAGGCGGTGATGATGGAGGTCGTAGGTGGTGAGGGAGAGGAGAGGGATGAGGGTGTGTGAAGTATGAAGGGAAAAAAAATGGTGATGTGAAGATATTATGGATGCATGTTTTCAAGTTAAAGTCAAGGCAACAAGATCCACTTTTTGTGGATCTTGTTTGCCCGATTTTCTTGGTCAAAGGGAGGCAAGGTTTGCACAAATCTTGTCTCCCAACTTTTGGTATTAAACCCGAGTTTATTTACCTGATCGCTTAAACGTATATTTAGACGTTATATATTATACGTACGTGTTTATAAATACGAATAACCTTTCGATATTTTTGAATGAAGTATTTTATCACAATACTTATTAATGAGTTATAAAAATGTCACTTTAGTTTGTTTCGATTGTCGGGCGCGAATTGTGCATCTTTGGTCGCGTTTGAGTGTTTTATACGATACGAATTGCTTATGTGATATTATCGAAATAATATTTAGAAACAAATATGTTTATTAAATATTTTCTTATTATTTAATAATTTGGGTTCACCAACGTCCGTATAAGCGAGTCGGAATCCATCCGATGAAATAATTTCACGATTAAATTTAATCGCGTATGTGTATATATATTTCAATATATATAATGATACGTACAATTAGCCTAATCCAGAACTAATTACACGTATTAATAGATGATTAGGAACTAATAGCTAGCCCTAATTTGTCGGGTGTCACATTCTCCCCTTGTTAAGAGAATTTCGTCCCGAAATTTAGCTCGAAGTCGTAGAGGGTGTGGATTATGTTAATAACTGTGGGTACTTGAGTCGCATTTGGTCTTCTCGCTCCCAGGTGAATTCTGGACCACGCCGCGAATTCCACCGGACTTTGACGATGGGAATACGACTTTGTTTCAACTGTTTGACCTCTCGTTCCATGATTTCTGCTGGTGTCTCGACAAAATGGAGTTTATCATCGATGTGGATTTCGTCGAGAGGAATAATGAGTGTCTCATCAGACAGGCATTTCTTAAGATTAGAAATGTGAAATGTGGGATGCACGCTGCTGAGTTCGGGTGGCAGCTGCAATCGATATGCCACTGGACCAATCCTCTCAAGGTATTCAAAAGGTCCGATGTACCTGGGATTCAACTTCCCGCGTTTGCCGAAGCGAATGACACCTTTCCAAGGTGATACTTTCAAGAGTACTCGATCCCCAACTTGGAACTTGAGATGTTTGCGTCTCACGTCAGCATAACTTTTCTGACGGTCACGTGCGGCTTTGAGTCTGTTTTGGATTCCAATTATTTTCTCTGAGGTTTCGTGAATGATTTCAGGACCAGTGAATTGGCTGTCTCCCACTTCGGTCCAACAGATAGGTGATCGGCACTTACGACCGTACAGTGCCTCGAAAGGTGCAGCTCCAATACTGGTATGGTAGCAGTTGTTATACGAAAACTCGCATAAGGGTAAATGATGTTCCCAATTTGCACCGAAGTCAACTACGCAAGCCCGTAGCATATCTTCCAGTGTTTGAATGGTTCATTCACTCTGGCCGTCGGTTTGAGGATGATATGCAGTACTCATATCTAGATGAGTACCCAATGATTTCTGAAGTGATTGCCAAAAGTGAGATGTAAAATGACTATCCCTGTCGGAGATAATCGAAATGGGAACGCCGTGTCAGGATACAATCTCCTTAAGGTAAATTCGCGTGAAGCATTCCATTTTGTCGGTTTCTTTCATGGCCAGGAAATGAGCAGATTTGGTGAGATGATCGACGATCACTCAAATGGTATCACAACCGCTCGATGTCTTTGAAAGTTTCGTGATAAAGTCCATGGAGATCCGCTCCCATTTCCATTGAGGGATTTCCGGTTGTTGGAGTAATCCGGAGGGTTTCTGATACTCGACTTTGACTTTAGAGCATGTGAGGCACTTGCCGACATATGTGGCGATGTCAGCTTTCATGTTTGGCCACCAATACAACTCCTTGATGCCATGATACATCTTGTCAGATCCAGGATGTATGGAGTATTTGGACTTGTGAGCTTCATCCATCACCAAGTCTCGTAGGTTCCCAAAATTAGGTAACCAGATTCGGTTTGAGAAGTATTTGGCTCCGTTGGATTTGGTTTCAAATTGTTGGTCCATGCTACGCAAGGACTCGTTTTTAATGTTCTCAGGTTTGAGTGCTTCGAGTTGAGCGGTAATGATTTAAATGATAAGATCATTATGTGTCACACCCCCAAAAATCGGTAATCGTGTTTATTAATGGTTTAGTGGAAGCTTTAATTTAATTAGCGGAAGCATTTGTTTATTAGTGGAAGCATTTTAATAAGCGTTTTAACAGCGAGGGTGCTGACGTTACAATAGTGCATTCATTGTATCAGAGCATATGATCATACAGAACATATTAATTTAAGATGCCATAAGTTTAAGCGTTATTACAAAAGGGTACGACTTATAAAGTCGTACAAGTAGTGGTGTAGTAGAACAACATAAGTTTACAAAACACGAGTTTATAAAAGAGGGATTTCGTAAGTATAACCAATGGAATTGGTAATACAAAGGAAATCCAAGTGTCCCAAAAGTGGCATCATAAATAGTCTGGGTTGCCTACGTCCTTTATGCATGCAGAAGTACCTGAGTCCTAATTCCCTTAAAAACATAGTAAACCGTCAACATTGAATGTTGAGTGAATTCACAGGTTTAGTATAAATGTAGTTAAACCAAGTTTTGTATAAATCATTCATGTACACAAACATAATGTTTATATGTATAGCAGGAAACACAAGTGTTCTTATTAAAGAAAGTTTCCTATTTTACTGTAAGAATGTCATTCTTACTACAATTCAGTCGATGTGTTAGGAAACACAAGTTTAATCATAAACATTTCCTAATAATAGTTGCAGGAAATACAGTTTAACAACCAAATAAACATTTCCATATAAATAGCTGTAGGAAACACAGGTTTAGCAGTCAAGTAAACAATTCCTACAAAAGTTGTTTTGTCGGGAAACCAAGTTTATCCAATCAAGATAAACGTTTCCTAAAAGTAAGCGTGTGTAGGAATACCAATCCTATTAGTTGTCACAGGGAATACCATTCCCAAATCTAGTTGTAGTTTAGTTGTTTAGTTTATCTAGGAAATATAGACTATGATACCTCTAAGGTGAGCGACACCTTTAAAGTTAAAGTAACGACACCTAGTACTATAACCAAACCACGACTAGTTGATGTTGTTGCCTCGGTAACACGGTAAGTATACACTCCTCGTTACGACTACCGTCATGTGGTTGGAATGACCAACGAGTTATATCAGTGGGAGGGTTGTCAAATCGATAGTACTATCTGTATACTCAGTGGCTAGAGTCACCTAGCTAATGGTTATAGGTTGCAAGCACTGGGACTTATGTGCACTACAACTACCTCATGTAAACCTAGGATCGTACCAAGATTCGTTGTCTTATTCCCAAAAAGTTGTGAAAACGTTTCATATAGTTAACAGTTGATTTATAAAGCATAAAGCATTTATACAAATCAATTTGATATAAAAGCATGTCAAGCAATTATATAAACAAGTAGCATGTAGAAGCACATAGTTCTATGTTTTCCACCCCTGGTTTTAAAAGCATTTAAAACAAGTAAAAGGTAGGGGCTGTGAACTCACGTGTAGCAAGTCTTCAGCTAGTACAGCTAGTAATACAGTAGTCCGAACATGCCTCTCAAATACCTAGACACAATTAAATATACTTGACATAAGTATATGGACTAATCGTTAAGTTGAAATGTTTATAACATTTTAGTTGTTGGTGATATTTACGTTGATACGATCATTGTGTATAAGTATATATTTACATATACTTATTAGTTGAATATATATATTCTAATATATATATGTTATTTGTCGTCATTGATTATATATATATATATATATATATATATGTGACAACCGTCAGAAATCTCAGGTCATTACCGCACTTGAATCTTAAATTTACAGCATTCCTTAAATCCTAGTGAAAACTCTAGGTTATGACTCCTTAAATTGTTAAAGCTGTAGAACGTCTTAGAGATTGCTTAGTGAACCATAAGTTCATTCAGACATGCTAAATTAAGTTATGAAGTGCCATGAAAAACAAAAGAATCAAGTCTCATGAATTATCACAAAAATACTATCTTGTCGCACAACCAAGGTTTGCTAAAATTCCGTAAACCCGTAAATGAAACTCGAATATAATAAACTAACACTTGAATACCTATTGGAAGCAATTCAATCATAAATTAAAGTACTTTTATAAACTAAAGTACACAAACTTTTATAGCTCAAATATTAATCACCAAAACATCACAAAATAAACCTTATACCATACAATATACTTACACATCTTTAATACAAACTTAATACAACTTTTATAAACTTTATTTAACAAATAAAAAGAAATTAAAAGGCCTCCTTGGGACCCCAAAACCGGCCTCCCTCTTATCCCCACACATCTCCCCTCTTTTCTTACACCAAATCATTCTTTTCACCCTCCCAAAACACACACTTCTCTCTAATTCTTCTCTCTAACCTTTTCACTCTTTTCTCTCTAAAACCTCTTAAGAAATCAGTCATTTTGCAACCTAAACCCAGAAACTTTAAGGTGTCCTCAAGCTATTTCAAGAACATAAAGGTAAAACACAACGTCTCTAACATCTTTCTTTACTTACAATCTCTAAAAATATGTTTTTCCTTCATAAAATTCGGAATTTATGCCTTTTTCATGGCTAAAATCCTAATACAAAACTTGATGTTTGTAGGTTATCTCTTTTCACATCTTTATGTGTTAAAAGAAAGGGAATCCCATGATCAAACCGAAAATCAAGTGAAAACCGATTATTGTTGGTAAACTTGTGGAAATATTGTTCATCTTTATTTAAAAACTTGTTCTTATGTTAATAATCATATCTAACACATCTTGGATGTATTTCAACACCATGCATGTGTTAGAACATGGATTTAAAGATCAAAAGATGATAATCTTCCTTATTTCATGTTTGGTGTTCATTATTTTGAATGAAACACTCAAACATGAGTTTACAACTTTCTGTCCAGAAGGCTTCTTCCACTTCAACGATTTTTATAAAAATCATTTCTTCATGAAAATGGACGTTTTTATAGTCTAGAATCAAGTTCTGGAAGTTAACTTTCCAACCACATAAGCCTCATGTTTTTATGAGTTCATTTGATATTTTTTATAATTTTTGTGAATAGAGATGTATAATCTGTTAGATCAAGGCAGAAACTTTCATCTCAATGTTTTAATCATAACTGGAGCATTACAACTCCAAATGACTTGAAACCAACGCCAAAAGTTTAAAATTTTCATTGGCTACAACTTTCAAGAAGACCACTTTTTATTGATTCCTTGTACATTTTGTACAAAAATAATAATTGCATGCATGTGTTCAGATCTGACCTCAGATGGTAAAAGTAAAAATAATAAATACTTGGACTTCACTACAATCCATGGAAAAATTACAGTAGATAGATAACATATTGAAGATGATCTGTGATTTTTGCCTTATTTTATTTCGGATCATAAGTATTTTTAATAAATTAAACCAACTGAGGCAATTTTCTGGAAATAAGAATATGGACTGATTTTGGTAAAAGTTAAAAACCGACACTTGCGGACTTGTTACTTAAGGAAAGACTAACTTTTTTTTTTTTGACCCATAAATATGTTTAAGGATTGAGTAAAAGTCTCGGGTAAAACCGAGAAGGTTTGACCGAGTCAACAATAATCGGTCCCGATTTTGAAAACGGGAAATTTACTATTTTTGGGAATGAATGATAACCAAAAGGGGTTCGGGTGTCTTATGATGTATTTGTCAATTTGTGTGTCGTTAATCATAATTTGGGAGGAACCAAAGTTCCAACACTCAAAACACTATGAAATTTGAACATAAACAATTGCGAGACATTATATACTTGTATATTCATTATTATACTCAACGCGATTATTGGACATTAACAAACTTCAAAGCAAACAAACCATTTTGGCACTTTGTAATCTAAATATTTAGCTAAGCAATCCTATCAAACCTAAATTACCAAGAAACTAATTAGAAACCTCATGTTCATAGGTCTTGGATAGGAGTCATACCCGACAAGCACGCGCGCTACATTCATCGTTTACTCTTACGCTCAATTGTGAGTTTTCACAGCCCCTTTTTACTTGTTTATTATTTTGGGGTGAAAAGCATGATCTCGAACTTTAACTAAATTGGTTGTACTCTTTATGAACTTGTTGAACTTTTGTTATACTATTTATGCGAATTGGTATATACTATTGTTATGCTTGAGTACTATCGTGCTAAAGTCCCCGGAAATACAGTTTACACTACTTATTAACTCGTCCGAGAGCCAGACGAGCCGTTGATATTTATGGATAGCGCTATTTAGGGGGAAACCACTCCTCACTCACACTGTTCGTGAGTGCATAGTATCACCTTACTCATGTTAGCGATAGAACATGGAGCTTGGGGCATGTGTCGGTTGAATCGGTTTAGTAGTGGCCTCAATTGCATTAACACTCTTGTATATTACCTTTCATATTCGCAACAATTACAACCAATCATTTTTATTCATGTATTTATGGACAAAAGCTTTTAGTTCATTTATGTGTAACATTAAACCTGTGAACTCACCAACTATGTCCATAGTTGACCTGTTGTTTTATCATGCTTTTCAGGAGAACGACAGTAAGATGCACTCTAGGAGTACATTAGCATGGATGCATGTTCACACGCGTTTGCTTTATTTTGAAACTATGACTCTCTTTTGGAAACTTTAAGAGCTTATTATAATTTCTTTTCGAACTGTGGTTGAAACTTGTAGTAATGTGTAATATTTTCTCTAAATTATGTATGGTGTTGCTACTATATCTTATGCATTGTTACCCAGTGCTGTTACATCTCGTGTTTCCGCTTTAGCGGGGTGTGACAGGTTTGGTATCAGAGCCAGGTTATAGAGAATGCCGGTTTTTCAAACAAAAACCCCAACTATAACCAACACTTTTAAATAATATTTTCTTAAAACACCAAAAGCATTACTAGTTTAACTAAACCGAGCGTATAACTAGTATAGCTAACCTGCATATTGCATTATTAGACCTCAATTAGACATAGCCTGATCACCTATGTTTAATTTAGGTAAGATTATGCGAGATACGGAGTAGGTATACTACGATTATGTTCAATTTTCTTTTCTACTCAAATCCTTGAAAGCAGATTTTGCGTGTGTGCATTGCATATCGTAGGCATCCATATTAGCATCGTTAGTAACTAAGAATACCTCCAATTTAGTCATATCATTTTGAGGTTAACATGTTAGTGCATAATGTCAAAGTAGCTTGTTTAAGGTGTTAGTCAAATCTTATGATCTTTGTAACCGACACTAAGTACAGGATAGCAACACTTGGGGTGTTGCTATAGCTACTGTATGTATACAGTGGTTGTGTCTTGATTTGTGACTGTTCGTTCTGTCTATGTTCGACAAAGATTCGATGATATAGTAATCGTTCCTAATTGATAGTAAAGTAATAGTTTTACTTACTCTTGCTTAGATTATATCACATTCTACTACCGCATACATAAATTCGTTAGACAATATTATGCACGTTTAACTTGTGATTCGAACCTAAAAATCCGAAGATTGGGAACTACACATCATTTTCCCACACTGCTTATCGGCAAACGTGTCAGGACACATCACTAATCGTCTTGGGACTAAATCTTCTATTTGTAGTCTTACCTTGTCGCAACCCTCATCCCACGCCGCCATATCAACCGACGATTATGGTTACGTCACCGGTTGCCCTCGCGACAACCCACCCAATATCGAGAAGGAGAATCTCTCCCAAAAAGGACCCGCCTGAGGAGGTTCCGCCTAAGGATGAACCAACAAAACTGGACCAACATGAGAAGTCGTCACCTAGGCGCGTTACATCTACTTCTTCTATTTTACACTCTTCCTCCCACTCTTATCGAAAACCTATGAATCGTGTGTGCTATACACGACTAGAATTACTGACAGTTCACCTTGAACTAGACCTTACACTATCTACACTATTAGTGATACTCCAACCACTAGGACCCGTCGTCGGTCAAATGTCCGTCAATGGAATTAATTACCCGCAACTCTTGAGGCTTGGAGAATAGAAGAAGGAATATAGATTCTTACAGAGGACGAAGAAGCTTTCTACATGCAAATCTCTCTACACACACATGAACTCGCTCACCATACCTTCCCGGTACTAGCTGCTAGGCTACGCCACCACGAGAATAGAATAGATACTAAGAAGTTAGAACAACATGAAACCCGTTTAGGCTAGGTGTGACTGGCACAAGGCCGAGATGTACAGATCTATGAGGACCAACAGGGTCTTAGTGAAACCATAGAAACTACCCATCTTCCGGTGATGGAGACCAGAGGCAAAGTCGTTGCCTTGCGATTAAAACTAGTGTGCAAAATAGAACTCACTTAAGGTTAGTAGAAATTCTACTAAACATGTACAATGTGTTGGAAACGGTTTCAACCAAATTTTTGTCAGATATTTTCCATGGATTTTTCACAAACATAAATCCTCCATCAAATTCTTGATAAAACAGAATTTTCAACACTTTTCAATGACCAGAGCGTTCAACGTATTTTATCGACTCAAGTCTTCATCAGATTTTCATCGGACATTTAATCAAAATTTTCCACAACTTCAATCTTTCGAACGGATCTTGTTTAACAGAATTTTTAAACGATTTGTCAGTGACAAGAGTTTTCAAAATACTGACTTAAATTTTCAACGAACTCTAAGTTGTAAAAACAGATTTTCAACGTAAAATATGTTTCAATAGATTTTATGACAACTCTTCCACAAAATGTTTTATAAAATATTCAAATCCATAAAGTATTAACAAAGTTGTCAAAATCACGATTACGTTAGTAATAGAGGAGACGACGCCAATTTAACCAGAAATAGTACTAGCTATTTTGTGTTAAAACTTGGGATAGTTAAAAATTCCTTTTATGATACTAGAAATTTATATATCTTTAGAGACTAAACTCTGATGCATCAAGAGCTTGTTACGAGTGTGGAAACACTAAACATTTTAGGAAAGCACATTGAAATCCCAATGTGGTCACAGGTACCTTTCTCCTAAATACCCACTACGCATCAGTACCTTTGACTAAGGGGCAGACAAGAGCTTTGTCTGACATCTATTAGGGCCCCTAATCCATAGGGAATCACAACCTTTAGGACCTCCGTATGCGGTAAAACTCGCTAGTGGTTACAAACTGATTGTTAGTGAAATAATACACAACTACGTACTAGAACTGAAAGGTGAATCCTTCAGTATAGACCTTATTCCGATGAAAATGGAAAGTTTTGATGTAGTAGTCGACATAGACTGGTTGGCCAAAAATCATGTAGACACAAGTTGTCATGAGAAGATTATGCAAGTACCCATTTGAATGAATGAGATACTATTATTACGTGGAGAAAGACCTGGAAGATATTAGAAGATAGTGTCATCCAAGAAAATTTGCAAATATCTGACCGAAGAATGTCTCGCTCTTTCGGCACACATCGTAAGGACTAAGCCAAAGGAAAGACGCATACAAGATGTCCCAGTGGTATGCAACTACCCCGAAGTATTTCCAGATGATCTACCTAGATTGCCCCCACATAGGCAAGTTGAATTCTGAATCGACTTAATTCCTGGAGAAATTCCAATAGCTAAGGCACCGTACTGCCTAGCGCCCATGGAAATGCAGGAGTTGTCTAACTAACTCCAAGAACTCTCCGATAAGGGATTTATTCGCCCTAGCTCATCACCATGGGGTGCTCCTGTTTTATTCGTTAATAAAAAGGATGGATCCTCATGAATGTACATTGATTATAGAGTACTGAACAAATTAACAACTAAGAATAGGTACCTGCTCCCTTGAATCGACGATCTAGTCGATCAGCTGCAAGGCGCCTCCTATTTCTCTAAACTCGACCTATAGTCAGGTTATCACCAATTATGGATTCACAAAGAAGTTATACCCAAAACGGTGTTCCAAACACGATATGGACATTATGAGTTTATGCTTATGCCCTTCAGCCTAACCAATGCTCCTGCGGCATTCATGAACTTAATGAATAGAGTTTGGAGAGCATACTTGGATAAACACGATTACGTTAGTAATATTTTCTCTAAATTATGTATGGTGTTGCTACTATATCTTATGCATTGTTACCCAGTGCTGTTACATCTCGTGTTTCCGCTTTAGCGGGGTGTGACAATATATATATATATATATATACATATATTATAAAATTCGCGTATATATATATATATATATATATATATATATATATGTAGTTGTCATTGTTGTTGATTATGTTTCCAAATACATAATTATAGTAGTTATAAAAATAACTTTGTTTTAATACGATTGTCGTAGTTCATTTATATAACTATATATAAATTATAATCGTCCACTATATATATATCTCATTTGTCATGTTACTAATGTCATTCATCCCGTTTAACTTGTCACATATATGTAATTTGGTTTAAGTTTGCGTTTTGGAATCACGTAGCCCGTTGGGCTTGGCCCAATTAGTTTGGCCCAAATGTGTGTGGCCCAAAATGATTTGGCCCAAATGCGTTTAACAAGTCATTTTGGCCCGTTAACAAAATACCACTTTTGACCTATTATAGATTCGGCCCGTTTGGCCCAAAAAGTTATATTATTAATTGTCCGTGTCAAAATAATGTCCCGCGGTCGTGTACAATTTTGTACCAAACTTTGTATCATTAGATTTTGTAACTTTCATAACTTTTTAATATTTGTATTTCGTACTCGTTAATGTATTTGTACTACGAAATATATGTATCGACAGTGTATTAATTAAACGCATCGAAAAATCAGTAAACAGACAGCCTAGCCGATCGGGTAAAGTTTAACAAACCGTTCGGCTCAAACACCCCTTAGCCGATCGGCTAAAGAGGATGAGCCGATCGGATCATTGAATCCAGCCGATCGGCTGGTTAAAACCAACCGATCGGTTTGGTTCCTAGCCCGGTTCAGCCTGTGTTTGTCCCCTGTTCTTGGTCTGTAAATGCATATATGTATATGTTTGGGTGTTTGATCTCAGTTTTTGGTACACTACTAATCACTACTATATAACATACAATCTACTACTAAAATTTGTTTACATACTTACTAACAACATACAATCGAAATTTATATGAAATCATAAGTATGATATATATATATTTTTGAACCTTACAAAGATTATAGATGAAGATGACTATGATTTCTGATGTTGATGATGACGAGATGATTGTGATGATAAAGATTATGTGATCATTTTGTTAGTTTGTGTTTGGAGTTTTTGAAGATGGTTTGATGTTCTAGCTTTGTAGAAAGTGGGTATGGTGAGGTGATCTCCTCCCTGCTTCTTGCTCTTGCTCTCGGACGCACACACACACAAACCAGATGAATTATTGGTGTTTGGTAGCAAAATGAGAGGGAGGGAGTGTATATGAGTTTTAAAAATCAAAGGGGGTAAGGTGGTGCATATATGTGTCGACCGATATATTATTTGGTTTGATTGTTTGGGTTTTTAACCCGTTAATTTCGTGTACGGGTCCAATTGTTTGTACCCCGTGTCCCACTCAATTATTCATTTGTTTGAATTTTATTTTAAACTTTATAATTGATAACTACAAAAATGAAATAATTTATTTAAAATTATTAATAAAATTATTCGCCGTAGTGGGACTGTATGGTTAAACTGCGTGCCAGATTTCGGTTGAATTTGGAATTTATATTTTGAGGTAATGTTCCAAATACTAAAACAGGAACGGGAAAATAAATACAAATTAGGTACGTTTTATAATTGTTTCTGTTCGTGTATGACGCGCTCGTCGCGTTTAATATAAAACGTATAATATCGTATATTATTTCAATAATATAAGTTAGTAATATTTGTAATTAATAATTTTCGAATTATTAATTATTTTGTATCACCAACTTTGTTGTATTTAATTTGTCGAGTTTAATACGTTCATTTCGTACGTAATTATATATACATATAACTACGAATCTAATACATCACGTACCACATAGTAAGTTTCACAAACTTAACACACATAAAAATCATTTTGAATTCACTAATCAGGGAATTACTCTAGGTAATGCATGAAGTTAGGTAAAGATTATTACCCTAAATGGAGGATTGTCACATTATGGATTGTCATGCCGAGGGCTCGGACTCGAAGGGGTTTTACACGTTCCTTTCGACTGAGGGCATCGACAACAACATTTGCCTTGCCTGGATGCTAACGGATCTCGCAATCATAATCGGTAAGCAACTCGACCCATCGACGTTGCCTCATATTGAGATCCTTTTGATCAAAGATATGCTGGAGACTCTTGTGGTCCATGAAGATTGTACATTTCGTGCCATACAGATAGTGTCTCCAGATTTTGAGTGCAAACACTATGGCTCCCAATTCGAGATCATGAGTGGTGTAATTCTTTTCGTGAACCTTGAGTTATCGGGAGGCGTAGGCAATGACCTTGTCTCGTTGCATTAACACGCAACCAAGACTTTGGTGTGAAGCATCGCAGTATACCACGAAGTCGTCGTTGCCTTCGGGTACTGATAAGATAGGTGTGCTGCAAAGCGTTTGTTTCAGTAGTTGAAATGCTGACTCTTGTTTATCAGTCCAGTCGAACTTCTTCTCCTTCTGAGTCAGTGTCGTGAGTGGTTGGGCTATTTTCGAGAAGTTTTCGATAAATCGCTGATAGTACTCTGAGAGTCCCAAAAATTGCCGTACTTCGGTTGGAGTTGTTGGCGATTGCCAATTTTTGATAGCCTCGATTTTAGATGGATCAACATGAATCCCTTGACTGTCAATCACATGCCCAAGGAATTGAACAATTTGCATCCAAAACTAACACTTAGAGAATTTAGCTTATAACTTCTCGTGCTTGAGTAGCTCTAGAATAGTTTTCAGATGTTGCGCGTGTCCTTGCTCGTTGCGCGAGTAGATCAAGATGTCATCAATGAATACAATGACAAACTTATCGAGATATGGTTTGCACACTTGGTTCATAAGGTCCATGAATACATCCGGTGCGTTTGTTAAACCAAATGGCATTACTTGAAACTCGTAGTGACCATAGCGAGTTCGAAAAGCTGTCTTCGGGATGTCGGTGTCTCGAACTCGGATTTGATGATAACCTGACCGTAGATCGATCTTTGAATAAAAGCTCGACCCTTGCAGTTGGTCAAATAGGTCATCAATTTGAGGGAGTGGATAACGGTTCTTAACAGTGAGTTTGTTGAGTTCACGATAATCGATGCACATTATGAAAGAACCATCTTTCTTTTTGACAAATAGGACCGGAGCTCCCCAAGGTGAAGAACTCGGTCGAATGAATCCTTTGTCCAGGAGTTCCTGTAACTGAGTAGACAACTCCTGAAGTTCGGATGGGGCTAAACGGTAAGGTGCTCGTGCCACGGGTGCTGCACCCGACACGAGGTCTATGGAAAACTCGACCTGTCTTTGCGGCGGAAGGCCAGGCAAATCTTCAGGAAAGACTTCTGGGAAGTCTCGAACGATGGGCACATCCTCAAGTCGCTTCTCTTCCGACTTTTTCTCCATAACATGTGCGAGGATTGCCTGATATCCTTTTCTCAAATATTTTCGGGTTTTCATACATGATATGATATTCAGTCTCGTCCCACCGGTCTCCCCTTTTATGATTAAAGCACCACCGGTGATGAGAGGAATACGAACAATTTTATCAAAACAGACGATCTCTGCTCGGTGTTTGGATAACCAATCCATACCAACGATGATGTCGAAACTACCGATCTCGACATGTATGAGATCAATGTTGAAGAGTTCATCGGCTAATTTTAAAGTGCAATTGGGTATCACACTATTTGTTTCAATCAGTTTGCCATTAGCTAGTTCTACAATATACTTAGCTTCCAAGGCAACAAGGGTGATGTCAAGTAGGAAACTAAATTCATCAGATATAAAGCTCCTATCAGCACCAGTATCAAACAGAATAGAAGCATGTAAGTTGTTGATGAGGAACGTACCCGAGACCACCTTCGGGTCTTGACGGGCTTCCATTGAATTATGGACAAAGGCTCTACCCCTCGGGTTGTTGTTGTTTCCCTTGTTCTTCAGCTTTGGGCAGTCATTCCTGAAGTTCCCAGTGTTGCCACACTCAAAACAGGCTTTCGGTTGGCTGGAGCTGGTGTTGGGGTTGTTTTTGGTATTGGTAGACCTGCAGTCTTTGGCTAGATGCCCATACCTCTGACACTTGTTACATGGAGTACCACAGGAACCATCGTGATGGCGGCGGCACTTAGAGCAAAAAGGCTTGTTCCCAATGTAGCCTTTCTTGAGTTCGGAACTAGATGTGTAAGCCTTGACGATTTCAGGCTTCCTTGATGATTGTTGATTTTGGTTTGAGTTTCTGGACCACTTTCTCTTGTGATCCCCAACGTTATTATCGGTGTTTGTGGAAGTAGGTGTTTCTTGGCGAACCACCTGAGCCATAAGATTGTGTGCCATACGGACGACACCTTGAATGGTAGGAGAGTTGGAAGCAGTGACCATTCCCTGAATGTGTGGGGGAAGTCCCCAGATGTAACGTTCGATCCTCTTGTACTCAGGATCGACCATTGATGGGCACAACAGTGCAAGTTGGTGAAAACGGGTTGTGTAACTGGAAATATCATTGCCCTGAACCTTGAGATTCCAAAACTCGACCTCGAGTTGTTGCAACTCTTCTCTTGGACAGTACTCATCCTTTAAAATTCTTTTCAATTCTTCCCAGGGAGTTTGGTAGGCGATATCAATGCCTACAGTTTGAGCATGAGAATTCCACCAGGTCAGAGCACCATCCATGAAGGTGCAGGTGGAATACTTGACCTTGCAGTCTTCTGGGCAGTTACAGATCCGGAAGACTGATTCCATTTTCTCGATCCATCGTAATAGACCGATAGCTCTTTCCGTGCCTTTGAAGTTTAGAGGCTTGCAGTTGAGGAAGTCCTTGTATGAGCAGGGTTTGGCTGGAGGGGTGTTGTTGGTCGTGTGCTCGCTGCCAGAGTGTGGTTGTTGGGCAGCAAGGGCTTGAGCTACACCTTGAGCAATGAGTTGAGTGATTTCCGCTTGCTGTATGTTCGTCTTGGCGGCATAATGCTTCAATAAATACAGAGGAAAAATATGTAAGATGTTGTTCAAAGCTTATGATTTATCACATATGTATATATATAGGAGAGTAATATACAACAGCACAATGTGATAATCATATTTCATTAGATAATAAAATTAGATACCATATAAGGTACGAGTACAAAAGATTACAGACTTTAGAGTTTACAAAAGGTACCGGGAATGGTTACATCCGGTTAAATTACATCGACTAAAAAAAAGGCTTAGATAAGTCTTTACATAACAGATACTGTACTAATCTTGTCGTATAGCCACTAGTGACATCAGGGTGACAAGATGTTCCATGGTTTCAGCAAGTCGACTGGTCTGTCGGGCAGTATCTTCAGCGATAGTTAGGCGTTGCTCCAACATGCGAGCATATTGTTCGGCTTCCTGTGAGCGTAGCTCACATTCTTCCAGTCTCGCCTGCAGGAGATCAACTTCGCTTCTATCATCAATCACTTGTTGGTGGATCATATCCACATTCCGTGTCATGTTTTCTTGTTCCAGATAGAGTTCAGCAATACGGTCGTGTGATGTGCGTAACCCATGTGTTTGTACTATGTATTGTTCTCGTTCCAAGCTTTCAAGTCTTGCCTCGTGACGGTGTAGTCGGGCAGCAAGCACTGGAACGGTATGGTGGATGGGTTCTTGGGTATACGGGGAGATGTCCATGGGGCCAGTGGGAATCTGCATGGCTTCCTCTGACCTCCAGGTGTTCAGAGTTGTGGGTAGCCAATCCCACTTACGAGGGTAAGCTGGATAATCTGCCCTAGTTGAGAGGTTACCAGTGTGGTAAGGGCTGACTCAAGCTGAACCGTTACCCCTTCATTGATGTCGTGTGACTCTTTCCTCCCCAATGAAATAATATAGAGGTTCAGTTGAAGTTTGGGGTAATGCGGTTAACTCCTCTACAGTTAGGTAGGTTTGAGTTTCGTTGTTCGCGTCTGTCGGTGCTAGAGGAGGGATGTCTGCCATGTCTGTGGCAAGAGCGTTCAGTAAGTAATGTGAGGCCTATATATATATACATATCATATAGCCTAATGTTTCTAGCACACACATGTATAGGTCCGGTTTCTCTCGTGGTCAGAGTCAACTAGTGTATTCCTGTTCAACATAACCATTTCAGACCTCACATCATCTTCCCTTAATTGTACATAGTTGATCAGGCTATGTTAAATTAAAGTCGTATGATGTAATCCCTGAACCAGTCATACCTAATAAGGAAATAGTACCTAACGGTCATAGTCTAGGCCCACTAAATGCAACCTAGTTCACTATAACCTTTGGCTCTGATACCAATCTGTCGCACCCCCAAATTTACTATGCGGAAGCGAATCGGGTCAGAGCACGACTAATCAAATATCACAAGCACATAAGATAAAGTGAACGACTCTATATGCGTCATTTACTGCTTACATTGATATAATAAAAGTTTACAATGTAATAATGTTTACAAAAGCTCGCAAGCTAAGTGTTAGAGATTCTAAAGCATATCTAGTGTACAAAAAAGTAGAAATGCATGAGAATCTCCTGATGTCTGTATGCGACTCGAGCTAATGAATCTGAGCAGATCTACTACTGCTGAGTACCTAAGAATACATACTAAAATGTCAGCTAAAAGCTGGTGAGCTCACAGGTTTGTATAGATAAACATGATGTGTGAACCATGAGATTTAATATAATGATTTTCAACCAAGCAATAAAATAGATGTATATCACTTCCATGAGCCCATAGTTTGAGCTTAACTGAGGTGTCAGGATCACAACCAAGTGCCTGAGCGAGGGTGCCTCCCTGCGAGTGCCTAATCTACACTCGTATGAACAAATGCTAATGCGTCCGTTTGACCAGTTAGTGCGTGCTAACCCGGACGGGGATTGTCAATCCCATATGGTACCATACATTAACAATCACGCTAAATCCATATAAATAAACTATGTAGTGGAGGGCTTTAAATGATTAGCAAAACAACTCATGCAGTATATATCAAGGTTTAGTACTCATGTCCACATGTAAAACAAAACGAGTATGTATTCCCACCCCTGGGTTAAAAACAGTAAAATGAGGGGCTATGAGACTCACCTGAGTCTGGTGTGTTGCTATCAAGCAAGTATGGTGTTGCACAAGGAGATGTTGTCCGAAGACGGTAACCTGCCGGGCATTCAAAACGTGCAAGGTTATAAGTATATGTAGAAGTCTCAAAAGATCGTCCATGCTAGTTGTTCATCCAACTAGTAATGTCCAAATAATTTGGTTGATTGATTGATTAGTTTGAGTATTGAAAATATGTATGGCCCGTTGGTGAGTTTCGTAATAATGATTATCAAAAGCATTATTATTATGTTCGTCTCATTGTATACTTACAAAAGTATATGTGTCATATGTTTCCGAGTTATTCCAAATATTGTATTGACGTTAAATCAAGTATATTGTGATATTGTCTTGTTCGAAAAGTCGGTCATGCAAATTAGTGTTGAACACTATTTATGAGACAATAGTGATTATCGGGAATCACTATTCATGAGACAATAGCATTGTCGGGAATTACTATTCATGAGACAATAGCATTGCGGGAATTACTATTCATGAGACAATAGCATTGTCGGGAATTACTATTCATGAGACAATAGCATTGTCGGGAATTACTATTCATGAGACAATAGCATTGTCAGGAATTACTATTCATGAGACAATGAGGTTTGCGACAATGATGTTTTATGTGACAATAATGAAAGTACTCAATTATCCGATACTAAGGTATGCTACAATGGGTATTCTCGGACATTGTTCATGCGACAATGGTGGTATTGTTGGGCACTGTTCATGCGACAATGGGGGTTTTGCGACAATGGCATTGTCGCATAAGAGATATTGTCGCAAGTCTTGGTTACGATTTCGTTTAAGTGTTCGTTTTCGTCGACTAGGTCAAAGGTGTTCGGTTTGAATCGAAACTTTTAGGGATGTCTTTAAATATGTTAAATAGGCTTTTAAAATTGTCGTTATGTTTTATGGTTGAACCAAAGTGTCGGTTTTGTAAAATGACCAAAACAGCCCTTAGTATTCATTTTTTTACCTGATTTTGAACTCGATAAACCTCCCGATTCGGACCATTTCTACTCCGATTCATACCTAACCAAAAATCACACATGTCCTCATATATGTCTAGTTCATTTCTGAACTTTATGATATTTTTATATGTTCATTTACTATTTTTAACAAAAATAAATACGAAGAGTGGTCGGTTTTGGTCCGAAAGTAGGTTCAGTCCAAAGACTCAGTTTTTCACTATGATCCGTGAGGATCTGGTCCGAGAGCCAAAAATGAAAGTTTTAGCTCGTATCTTAATGAACATTTTTCGTTTAGATGTCGAGAGTTGGTTCTTACTAGTATTCAAGATATAGACGTTTTGGTGAGGGTTATTTTCTGGGCAGATTTATATATATCTATAGTTGTTTGCAAAAATGTTTTTAAAGCTTTGTTTTGGACATTATCTTGTCAAATGAACATAATAACATGTAGATTTATGAAAATCATGAAAATACAGAGAAAGAGGGGTGGTGGTTCATACCAAAAACGTGTTCTAGAGAGAGAGGAAGGTGAGATGGTGCTTGTTGCTTCTCCTAGCTTCTTCTCCTTGCTTTTCTTCAAAGAGGATGATGGTGGATGATGGTGGTTTTAGGCGGTGATGATGGAGGTCGTAGGTGGTGAGGGAGAGGAGAGGGATGAGGGTGTGTGAAGTATGAAGGGGAAAAAAATGGTGATGTGAAGATATTATGGATGCATGTTTTCAAGTTAAAGTCAAGGCAACAAGATCCACTTTTTGTGGATTTTGTTTGGCCGATTTTCTTGGTCAAAGGGAGGCAAGGTTTGCACAAATCTTGTCTCCCAACTTTTGGTATTAAACCCGAGTTTATTTACATGATCGCTTAAATGTATAATTAGATGTTATATATTATACGTACGTGTTTATAAATACGAATAACCTTTCGATATTTTTGAATGAAGTATTTTATCACAATACTTATTAATGAGTTATAAAAATGTCACTTTAGTTGGTTTCGATTGTCGGGCGCGAATTGTGCATCTTTGGTCGCGTTTGAGTGTTTTATACGATACGAATTGCTTATGTGATATTATCGAAATAATATTTAGAAACAAATATGTTTATTAAATATTTTCTTATCATTTAATAATTTGGGTTCACCAACGTCCGTATAAACGAGTCGGAATCCATCGGATGAAATAATTTCACGATTAAATTTAATCGCGTACGTGTATATATATTTCAATATATATAATGATACGTACAATTAGCCTAATCCAGAACTAATTACAGTTTCTCCAAACATCTTTTAAGACAATTTCTCCAAATATCATCCCATAACTTAATTAACGAAGTCTCAGCAAACACTATCTTTATTTTATCTGCTTTATCTTTTATTTTTAATTTCGCTTTTATTTATTTACTCGCCTAAGTTAGTTAATAGAAAAATCAAAACTCCCCCACTATCTTATAAACCCTTCACTAGTTTGAAAGCCCTCATCTGCCATGCCTTAGTTTCAATTCGGTCGGTTTGAAGAACGACTCTAGGTCATACCTACCACTAGCTCACCCTTAGGATTAGCATCGTTAGGGAAAACTTAGGTCCCGCAAATATAAATTTAAAACACCCACTGATCGCCGTCCCCAGTAACCGGTGCAACGACACGGGTAAAATCCTTACCGACCGCCGGTAACGCATCAGAGTACATGTTCATTTTTTGTGAAATGTTTTTGTTTGTTCATTGTTTCAGGGATTAAAAACTTCAAGATCGTGTTTTCCGGGTATTCTGGAGAGTTTTGTTTGTCGGTTGTTGCCAAAATCGATTAGGGTTTCGAAAAGTTCGAAATTAAGGGTTTTGGTGCGGTTGCTTCGCGATCCTGCAACACATCCTGTGACATAACATGTGACATTGGGTGCAACTTATAGGATTTGACTTTATATATCTGATTTGTGCGACTTAACCTGCGACCTTAGTTGCAACTTTGATTTTGATTTTTGACTTAGTTGCTACATAAGCTGCGACCTTGGTTGCTACATAGATGGATTGTGTTTTCACTGAGACATACGTTGCGAATTTGACTGCGACCTTGACTGCGACACAACCTCTGTGTCACTATTTGGATTTTGTTTGACTTTTTAACTATTGTGACATAGTCTTTGATGTTGGTAACTATTCTGCGACATAAGCCTCTGTGTCGCAATCAGTTTTTGATTGATAATTTTCTTAGTTTATCACAATGTCTCAAGAGAGTATTCAAAGCATTGGTGCAATGCTTAAGCATAATAATGATGTTGGAAGCAGTAGTAAACCTCTAATGTTACATGCAAATAGTAACTATGCATATTGGAGATCTCGATTCGAACAATAAATTAACTTCCATGACCCTGACTTGTAGATTCCTATTCTGGAACGATATGAGAGACCCGTTGTTGAGGGTAACCATAGAGGAGTAGCACCACCCAACTACATCAAGAGCATGACTCCTGAGGAACGTAAGGCTTTTGATTTAGAGCGCAAAGCACATTCTGCTATCTGTATGTTTTTACCACAGGAAGTTCTTAGATTGTTCAAACATCATGACATTACTTATGATCTATATAAGGCTATTGAAACAAGGTGCATAGGAAATGAAAAATACAAATAAAGTAAGTTGGAGTTGATAAAGAAGCAATATGATCTCTTTGACTTGCTTCCAAATGAGACTGCTACAAGATACCCACAACTTGTGTTACAAGTTTACCGAGCCTGAGGTAAATAAGAAGCTTTTGGATGCTTTTCTGAAAGCATGCAAAGTAAAAGTGAAGTTCATGAAGGAAGATCCAGTATTGGAGAGTATGAAGCTTGAGGATCTAGTTGGAGTACTACAAGCACATGCTCTGGAATTGAAAAAGAAGAACTGCAAGGTAGGAAAATTTGTTGAATATCTCAGTCTTTATGGTGGGAAGGTTAACTCTGGTCAAACTTATGGATGAATGGCCTTACTTAGTGATGGGAGTTCTACGTCTACTGGTTTTGGAAGCACTGGTGTCTCCACTTTCACTTCTCAAGGATCACAGGGAACTCAAGGCACTTCAGTTTCCACTTCTCCTGCCATTGAGGAACAAGTTGCCATCTATACAACTTTCCTCAGTTCTTATAAAGATCTTGTGTCACAACAGGACACCACTCTGGAACTGACTCAAGAAGACTATGCCCAGATCGATGATGATGATCTAGAATAGATGGACTTACGCTGGAATATGGAAATGCTTACTAGGAGAGTAAAAAAGTTTTTGGAATGAACTGGACGCAAGAATTTGGAAGGAGATGGAAAGTCTGGGTTTGGTTTTGATAAAAGCAAAGTGAGGTGCTACAACTATCAAAATTATGGGCACTTTGTGAGGGAATGTGAAAAAGCCAAACAACCAACTTTAGGGATTTACGAAGCCTTCTCTACCAAAGCAGCAAGAGAAGGAGAACAAAATCACCAATTCAAATGCCTTGGTTGTTGTTGATTTAGCACCTCATGATTGGACATGCAAATTTACACCAACTTTCTCTTATGGCTCACATCACTCCTAAAGTTGATGCTGAAGCATTTTCTTGTATTTCCTGCTTATTAAATGGTTCTTTAGATAGATATATAGAAGATAATGAAAATTTTAGAACCAATCTTGAAAAATTAGGTGAGGCTAACAAGATTTTAAAATCAAATGAAAAGCTTTTTGATAAAAACTTGAAGCCTCTCAGCTTGACACAAAAGGCTTAAAAACCAAAAAATTTAGTTAGCAAAACGTAATAGACAGTTACTTGAAAGAGATTACTACACTTAAAAAGGAACTTGCTGACTCTCAGGCTGAGGTCTTTGATTTGAAAAGAAAAATCTCAAATTTTTCAATGTCCTTCGCTGTCCTTGATGAGATCCTACACAAGCAAAGGACACACAAAGAGTAAGGCTGGAGTTGGATATCACCAAGTTCACCCTCCAAGTGACTTCAGTCAAATGCTTGTTAAGGATGACATTAAAGACTTTGTGCCTACTTTTGCATCCAAAGTAGATGCAAAATCTGTTAAAGAAGCTATTAAAAGTACTGATGATGATGCTTCAGTTAGTGCCAAGAAATATGATGCGAAGCCGTGTGTTAAGGCTGCAAGTGTACCTCCAGTTAGTACTAGGGAGGTAGTTGAGATTGAAAATGTGATTGATTAGGAATATAAAATGGTTGAAAAGGTTGATGTCAAACCTGAAAATCATATAGTTACAAATGAACCTGTAAAAGTTCAAAAACAAAAGGGTAAAGATAACGTTTCGAAAGAAAAATCTCCAATAGATTCACAGTCACATGTGAAATATTGAAGAAAGATAAAACTATTGATAAATCCTTTAATGAAATACCGCCTGCATCAACTTTTTCACCTTCACAAGCATCTAGTTCTACATGTACACACAAGTGTGAATCTTCGGTAAATGCATCATTTTTTAAGCTTGCACCAGTTCATCCTCATTCTCAACTGTTTGTAGAGAGACGTTCCTGTGTTTCTACTGTAAGAGATAATGACATTTAATTTGTGATTGTCCTATGCTTTCACGTTAGATATTTGGGAGAAATATGCCTAAAACTTCCTTTTATAGAAGCTCATTTTCAAACCCATCTTCTAGGCGTAATTCACATTCTCCCAAACCCGTTGTGAAGCAAAGTAATGTTGTACGACACCCATCGCCTATACCAAAGCCTAACATTACTATGAAGCCATCTTCCGAACCTTCTAAGGTTTGGAAACCAAAAGAGTCCACTATTGACTCTTCAGTTGTCAACAATCTGTTGTCAATAATAACTCATCAGGTGAAACTTTTCACCTGATTTGTTTAAAAATGATGTGCTTATTGTTGATGACTTCGGAAGACCTAAGTCTGTAAAGGCTTGGGTCTCCATTTCTAACTGATAATCTTTTTATGTTGTGTTGCAACAGTCCGAAAGTGTTAAGGAAAGTCAATGGTACATGGATAGTAGCTGCTCACGACGCATGATTGTCAATGTATCCCTACTGACTTCCCTACCAACTGATGTTAAACCAATTAATGGGGGATATGTTGCACTTCCGGGAGATACCGATGGAGTGATTTCTATTCAAGGAACGCTTACAAGTGGGAATGTAAGCTTTGAGAAAGTGAACTACGTAGAACAGCTTCAGCACAATCTGCTAAGTGTTTCACAGGTCTGCGATAAGAAGTACACCACGGGTTTCACAGATGTCTACTTTTTGATACTGAAGCCAGGGTTTGTTATTCCAGAGGAATGGGTGCTGATGAGAGTGCCAAGAAGGAATGATACGTATATTCTGGATATGCAAACCGTTGAGACGACTAACAAGTTTACCTGTCTTCTGTCCAAGGCTTCGGAAAATGAATCACTACTACGGCACAAACGTATGGGACATATTCATTTCCAAAAAATGAATTATCTGGTGAAGAATGATCTTGTGTATGGATTTCCAAAGCAATCATTTGCTTTAAAGGATGACTGTGTTTCCTGCCAAAAAGGGAAACAACATAAAAGGTCCCATAAGTCAAAGATAGTGAAATCTATCGCTGCTCCATTAGAATTGTTTCACATGGATGTATTCGGGCCTGTTTCTACGAAAAGTATGGATGGAAAGTCTTACTATTTATTTTTTAACAGATGATTACTCGAGATTCTCTTGGGTTTATTTTCTCGCTTCTAAGGACCAAACACCTGAAATCTTGGTTTACTTGTTTGATAAGTTGGTAAATCTATGCAACTTAAGTATATAGAGACTGCGTAGTGATAATGGTACTGAGTTCAAGAACAACACTCTAGAGATGTACCATTTAACAAAAGGCATTAATCATCAATCCAGTGTACTTAGAACTCCACAACAGAATGGAGTTACGGAAAGGAAGAACAAGACTATCATAGCGACAGGTAGAACCATGTTATCTGACTCTAAATTGCCTATTATCTTTTGAGCTAAGGCGGTAAACAGGGTCTACTACATTCCGAACCAAGTTCTTACGGTTAAGAAGAAAATAAGACTTGTTATGAGTTGTAAGTGTGCGGGGGCGTCTATATGGATGTGGTGGCTGAGTGGTGGTATGTGGATGTGGTTGAGGAATGGTAGTGTAAGGGCGAGTGGTAGTATGTGGGTGAGTGGGGGTATGGGTAGTGGGTGGTGGTGATGGTCCACATCTGTATAAGAAGTGCTCTGGCTCAGGGGTGCCATGTCTCCTAGCTGTCAGAACCTGCTGATCACGGATAACCTGTAAAGCATGTAACAAATAATAATGAGTAAGAGGAGTGACCGGATTTGTGTGATGCACAATGGCCTGTGTAGGCAGTATTGGTGTGTTTGCTCCTCATGCTGGCTCAGGTATCTCTGCTGCTACTGGTCTCTCTAGTTGTGGACCAACATCTCTATCCGTCGCGCTTCTTGGTCACGAAACATCCAGGAATGAGCTACCGAGTGTGATACCACAAGCACTGTCTCTCTGGTCCTTCATCAATCATCCGAATCAACTTCCAGTACTCTAGGTCAAACGGCTGTGAGCTAGCGTGATGGATATAATCCTCACGGTGACTATCAGTGAGAACTCCCATACCAACCAATAATCTAGTAATAATGGCTCCATGAATGCGTGGCGCTTATCCTCTTTCTTCTCTCTTCCTTATGATCACGTCCATAAACTTGAGTTCTTCTGATGTAGCTGCTCCAACGTCTCTCTTCCCAAAGGTGGTGCAGCAAAGGAGCTTGTGAAGAGTGTGGTGAGCTGGTCAGGTCATGGTGGAGGCTTTCACCCCACTCCTGAAGTCTGTCCCTGATAACTCTCTCCATATCTCCCTGTGATCCAGTGCTGGTAAACTAGAGATAGACTGAAAACAACTAGTGAACCACTCAGAATCGGCCTATGATCGGGTGTAGAGACCGAGGTATACTCCGAAATCTCCAACGGTCATATGATGCCTCTTCCCACGGTACCGGAAAGTAATCTTCTTCTTATCCGTGATGTCCAACCTCTCGTGGAACTCTTAGGTCATCATAAAGTCGGTGACAACCTCTCGGTAAATAGCCTTGTCAATAGAGAATAAGTGGAAAAATGCGGCATGCTCCTCACCATCTATGTCATATCTAATCAAATCCTCTAACTCTTCGGTCGGTTTCAAACGCCTCATATCCTTCCAAATGATGACTCTGTTCGACCCTAAATATCATCCAATCCATTTCTCTATATCCTCGATATTCTCAGGGGATGAAGGAAGCTTCTTTAGTGAAGGGATTGATAGATCCATCTGTAGCAAGAAAATGAGAAGTATAAGTTATAAAAAATTGCTAAGTATATTTTCAAATAAAAATTGGAAATGTAGGCTTTAAAACATGGATATATCCGCAATTTATCAAAACTAAACCTAAAGCCTAACCAATCCTCAATCCGCATTTTTCACATTCATTAGTGTCTAACCTATTCCAAGGGTACTAAAGTAATAATAATACTAGCATTTAATCCAAGTGAACTCATCATTTCAAATAACTAGCAATTCATACTTTCAATTAAGGGTAACTTAATCTAAGTGAGCATGAGGTTTTGGAAAAGCCATGTAATTACCTCAAACATATCAAGTAAACCAATAAAAGAGCATAAACAAATTTATTCATGCAAATACCATATGGGTAAAGACACTTGTTAACTTATTCGGTTACTTTTAGTGATTTAGCGAGATTTAAAGATTTCGATAAATGAATGACGGTAGCATACGTGTGATGGTCATATTTAAAATATTCAACACTTTATTTAATTAAGGTGGTAAATAATTAAAATAATCAAGGACCAAAAGCTAACTAAATATTTATTGGAAATCTAAGAAACTTGCCATGATTTAGTTAACACAAGTATCATTTAAAAATTGAAGATTTTAAAATAAAGTATGGTATTTGGTTAATTTCAATCATAACATGCCTACTTTAACTTCCAACAATCCTAAAAATCATTCATAATAAGCTAGCAATCATGTAATCATATTTATAAAATCATACTAAGCATGAATTAATCACAACAAGTCAAAACAAGCTACTAGTTACCAAAAGTCAACAAATCAAGCAATTTTGACCACTAAAGTCAACACTTGAAAATTAAAATCTCAAATTATCAAGTAATCCACTCAATCAAGCATGCAATCATGTTAAGCAACTATGCAAGAACACTTTTGAACTATAAAACACAAGCTTTCACCATGGATTTTATAGATCTAAGTTTGAAACCCTAACTTTTTATTAATTTAATGAAATTTAAAGATTTGAGTTAGGAATTACCTTGCAAGTGATGAAATGAGGTTATATATGCAAGAGAGATGATTAAATGAAGAATTTGAAGAATTGGATAATCAAAAATGGTGAAAAAATGAGGGTTTTGGAGATGGTGGTGGTGGCCGACGGTTTAGGGGAAGGGGAAGGAGAGAAAATTTTGACTTTTGACCTATTGTTTGGTAGTGATCCCTTCTTCTTGGTTTAAATACGTTTCGATTTAGAACGCGAAAGATACGATATGTACGATTGGTTTTTGAAAGGTTTTAAGATTTTTAATAAAGTAACCAAAAGTAAATACGAATCTTTATAAAAAAATTTTCGCGAATTACAATTGTGTTTTAAATTGCGTGCGAAAAGTTCTTTGCGTTTAAATGAAACGAGTTTATTATTTAAAAATGAAACAATAATTTGTGTACCTTAAACTTTTAAAAAAATCATAATTAATTTACCAATGTTTTAAAAATAAAACTTTGTTAAATTTTTCAGAAAAGTTCGAACTTACGTGAATTGCGCGAGTTAAAGCTTAAATGACGTTTTCTTGGTTTTTAAATGAAAGCTTTAAAATGATTAATTTATTTAAACTAAAATGAACACTAACTAATATCAATTAACCTATATAAGCTTGTGGTGCCTCCCAAGAGTGCTTTGTTAAAGACGAAAGCTCGTCGATATCAGACCAACTGCTTTACCCGATAGTGTCCGAGATGACACTTTTGGGTACGGATGATGTTTTGTATTGAGTCAAGGTATAGCGGGCAATAAACGTACCTCAGAGATCTCGGATGACATACTAAACTAAATCAGAAGGATTTATGTAATACCGTTCAAATTCTGTTAAGAATTCTCGCTCTTCCTGATCGAGTTGCAATAATGCTTCGACAAGATGATTAAATTCCCGTTTCACCTTTTTCTGGTTTGAAATGCCATCCCTAAATCCTGTATGTAGATAAGACAGATCATAAAGCAGTTTGGAGAGTAAATCCACAAATTCCGTTTCCTCAAAAGAATCAAATCAGGGTTTCCGTAAGTAGTGTGAATAGCTTGCGAAGTTCTCTGATATAGATCTTCTGTTGGTTAGTAAACGGAAATTTGGTTTTTTGGAATAACTGAATTAGCTGGACATGGATCTATTTCCTTTTTGCAAAGAAGGCATAGTCCATTACTTCCTCAGTTGATTCAGGAAAAATAGCTCTTAGTTCATTAGTTAAATAAGTAGCAGGATCAACAAAGAATGGAATATCTGCAAGATTCATGCCAGACTTGATAGGGTTTCTTTCTATCCAAAATTCAAGCTCATCAATCAGGGCTGCAACATAACGATTGATCCTAGGTTATGAAACAGAGGGATAATTGGTGCTGGTAATTAAATCCATTAGTAGATCTAACTCTGATTTTAACAATAGCTCGTCTTTTCTACTATGGTTAGCATGAAGAAATCTAATTATCCTATCAATCTCAGCAAAGGTCTTTCTCTGCTCATATGTAAAGGGGAAATCAGATATCTTAAGATATTTCAGAAAGTTGGCATAAATATTTATCCTCCTATTGGGCTTATGAGAATTTCCTACGTGAAGGTCGGTCCTTGATTCGGGTAGATGATTACTAGATTCAGTGTTTAATCGGGTTGGTGTTGCTATACTAAGTTCATTCTCAAACTGATATTGGAGACACTCTTCCTCAATTACACTTGGTATAAGAGTAGTGGGATAGACTAGCAAAGTATCTGGGAGATTGTACTCAAAGTATTCATCTAAACAGTGAAGACGTTCATTCAAATCCATCCAAGGCATGGGTGGATTAAAGAACACTTCGATTCCAAACGGTTCATCATCTGGTAAAGTAGTAGGTTTATTATAGTGTTGATGCCTAGACAAGATTGTTAGAATCTCAGGGTCAAGTATGGGTTGGCCACTAAAAGCAATAGTAATAGAAGCTGGAATCTTCTGCTGAGATTCATCAAAACCTAAGTCTATGCTCGATATTTTTGGGTTCTCAACTTCAGGGTTAACACATACCTCTTTAACGTCAGAGGAGTTTGACTCATACTATGAACAGTCAAAGAATTCCACATCTTCCATAGCCGTCATCTCATCCATCATCATTTTATTGAGAGGATAGATAAGATTTGAAGGAGAATTAGAGTTTTTCATTTTCTGAATTTTTTTTTTTTTTTTTGTATTTTCTAGGGTTTAAGAACTAAGTTATCTAACTATTAAGCAATTAACTTCCTAAGTAATGATAATCTTTAGGAAGGATATCATAAAGCTAATTATCTAAGGTAGAATTCAATTCTTGACAAAACCGATCCCCGGCAGCGGCGCCAAAAACTTGTTGCGCCCCTATTCGTTAGTCGGATTTTAATCTGGTCGTTGGTCCGACTGCAACAGAGGAGGTGGACGGTTTAGTTTTTAAATTTATTCTTTGCGGGGCTCAAACTATGATAGCTACCTACCTTGTGGGTATAGCGGCAAGTATAACTCGAGTGTCGTCCAAAATCAGAACGAATTGAATTGAATTGGGACCTACCAAAGATGATTCAGCAATAAGATGGGTTTAGAAACAAGGTAGGTATGGCTTTGGTTTTATCTAAATTAACCTAATGACAGAAAATAAAGTGCAGAAAAGTAAATGAGAATATAAGCAGGAGGTCGAGAGTGATTGCTGAAACTTTGATGATTAGGGTTTCGGGATGATATCCATTATATTGATGATAGGTAATTACTCTAGTTAAAAATCTTATAAATAGTCGGTGTAAACACTAGGACCCTACGTCTAGGTGTAACCCTAAAGCATATGTCACTGAATCCTAGGCTATCCTGATTCTGGTCAGATGGGACTGTCTTTACACCCACTGTCTCTTTCGGAGACCAAGCGACCCTCTGATTGGGGTTAAGGAATAAGGCGACAGTCCACAACATTGACTTTTCTTAACACCTATGTCTATCCAATTTTAACAGAGTAATACTGGTCGTATGAGGAGTAAGTTAAACTGTCAGTTAAGTAGAGTTTAGGGGTTTTAAGCATCTGGGAACACAGCTGACATCATTGCTTTCATTTCCTAACTCATATATTATCTAATTAAGCTTTAATAATTCCGTCATGGATTAGACTCTCCTTTTCCATCGGTCGTTCATCCCTAGGTATGTGTATAGTGTATAGTGTCCTTATTTTCCACAGTACTCTAACCCTAGGTATATTTACGGTGTTTTGAAGACCTTATGCATCTTTACACAAATTTATAACCAAAGGTAGTTTAACGGTGTACTACGGCATTTTCACGGTTTGACAAGACCTAGACCCGTGTCTGGAAGGGTTGCTTCCAGGTAATCCATGGTGAGATAGACCATCGGCATTTCCTTGGCTTCCACGTATTTTTACTCTACTAGTGGTATTTCTAAAGCTATACCAAGTATTCTGACGTATTACGGCGATCCCACAGCTTCATACAAACAATAGATAACTATGTATTCGTAGTTAGGGTTGATCACATCCTATCCTAAGGGCAACAATCACGTGAGAGACCGGAAAGGGAGATTAATTAAGTCTACATCCAGGATAAGTCTAAACATGTACGCATCATAACAACTACCAATCATATATTAAAGGTATTAATAAAACATCATCCCTAATCCTAATATCTACATTTCAACAATCACATATTAATTCACCTAATCATGGCAATAATCACAAATCGTACTGAAATTATATGCAAAGTAAATATTATAACAGTAAGAGAGAGTAAGATAATATCACCGATATAGAAGAGTAATAATGAGGATTACAACAGTCTGACTTAAATAACCTTGCTACAGCTTGATTACCCAATTACAACTTTCCTCTAGCTCTAACCACTACTTATATCTCTCTAGTTCTCTAGAGATAGAAACTAGCTAAACTAATTACAAAACAAAAGAGAGAGAGAGAGAGAGAGAATTCTAGAGAGAGAGAAGTGTGTGTGATGAGAGGTGTATGAAATGGTGGAAATAAGTCCACTATTTATAGGAGAGGGCTAGGGCTTGAGGTACATGTCTTTAAGCATCAAGAACAAGCATCAAAGCATCAAATGGTATCCCAACAAGGAAATGGAGCACCAAATGGTACCCCCAAGGTACCGTATATGGTACCCTGGTGGGTGGGTGGATTGGTGCTCCATTTGCCTTCCGCTGATTTCTCGGTTGCTTTGGTCGTCCATATCTTCTTCATTTTAAGTCTGTTTTGCTTGATTCTTGTGCCGTTGGATTCGTTTTACCGTTACGCTTCTAATGACACTAAGTTTCCGAAATTTGGAGGTGTTTGAATTTTGCATGTTCCGGATGACGATCGGCATGCTTCTAGACTGCTCATCTTCTTCATTCTTTACCCGTTTCTCTTGATTCTTTCACCTCCGGTCTTGGATTTTCCTATGGAATCATAAAATATGCATTAAGATTTAATTTCATAGGATAATTAATAATGGAATATTTAAGGTGATTATTTTTGCCTCGGTTTGCGTGTAAATTGGATGTTTTAACTGATTTTTGTAGCAACGACCGTATTTAGTCTACCTTGGGGATTTTTGATGATAAATGATTGTTTTGAAATGTTTTCACTAGAGAATAGTCCAAAAAGTGCGGAAATAAGTACTTAAAAACATGACTTTTTTTGAGTCACATCAAACATCAATAGTAGTTCCTGATTTTCCGGAACTACGTGTTTTATCTGAGAGCGAAGAGGAAGTTGAGACCCCACGATATACTACTCTTACTAAGTTGAGTATTATTCTTGATAAAGAAGATGCTCCTGATGTCGCACCCCCAAGACACGTGGCAGCGGAAATTAGGGGCTACGACCAAATCAAATATCACAACACAAAGATTACAACAAACGACCTCTTAATGAAATGTTTTTGAAAATAGTTACATTCCATAAATAAAATATCTACAAAATCCTTGGAGTTCACATCAAATGTTGAGAGATTTCTAATACATAATGGTTGATACAAAAATATCATAATGCTGTCTAATCTCTTGTTGATTTTGAAAAAAAGCGACTCGAGCTAATGCTTTCCAAAAGCATCCTACTGAGTTGGGTTACCTGAGAAATACATACTTAAAGGTCAACATAAAGTTAGTGATTTCATAGGTTTAAACAGTTGATAACATAAATATGAAACACAAGATTTCCTTTGCGTTGCACATATGCGAAAACAGTTGTAAGAGTATCATGTTATCTTTTGTTATCCCTTGTTATCCTTTGTTTTCCTTAGTTTTCATTTGTTATCCTTTGCATCATGAGCTCATAGTTCGAAGCTTAACCCTTGTTGTTGCCTCCGTAAGTGTCTAATCTGGAACACTCATTTAAAAAAATAATACTGCGTCCGTTTGACCAGTTAGAGCAACCTAACTCGGACGGGGGTGTCAATCCCTAATAGATCTATCCAATAATATTCACGCTTCAAAATTAACGAACTACGATGTGCGAGGACTTTGTCGGATTATGGTCTTACTCATGTGTTATCCTTGTTTCCTTTGTTTTCCTTTGTTATCCATTGTTTATAAAGCAATTGTATAAAAGCGGTTGCATAATGATAGTTGTATAAAAGAGTTGTATAATACATGTGCGTATGTATTCTCACCCCAAAATAGTTAAAACGAGTAAAAAGGGGCTATGAAACTCACCTGAGTTAGCAAGTAACAAGCAAATAATCAAATAGCAAGCAATGTGTGTTCCCAAACTATAACCTTCTAACGTCCTAAGCGTATAAGGTTGTATGTAAGTAGATGTCTCAAAAGTCCATCTATGTAAGTGGAGGGTTAATGTCCACTTAGGCTAATTATGCAGGTGGAGGGTTAATATCCACCTATGCTAGTTCACTCAACTAGTATGTTCAAAGTATGTTGTTTAAATTTGTGTATCAAAAATGTGTACGACCCATTGGTGAATGTTTGTAATAATAATTCGTTATGACATTTTTATTAGGTCTATTTCATTGTATACTTTGTAATAGTATAAGTCAAGTGTTATCGAGTTGCTTTCGTATGTGGTTATCGGTTGTTATGCATGTCTAACACATAGTGCAAGTATTCTATTTTTTAGCGACACCGGGGTTTGGCGACACTAGGATGGCGACACTGAGGTTACTGTCGCTAGTTTTGTGATTTTTTTAAAGGAAGTTGTGGAATCACTGATGGACCTTTGGTCCACTCATTCATCTTCCACTAGCGGTTACTCCCCAATATGAGAACCGCTCCATAGTTTGAAATCTCGGCGACACTCTAAAGGGGTTGCCCTCCAATGTCTTAGATGGGTATCGCGTCGCGGAGTCTGCCCCTCCCCCAGAAGAAATGCCATGGGCGATGTAACACCCGCCAAATTAGGACTAGTGATTAGTGCCTAATCAACTGTTAATATATGTAATTAGTTCTGTGTTAGGCTAATTAATGTATTGGATTTTATATTGTTGAATATATACAATTTTTCGATTTGATTAAATCATACGCAATTTAAATCGAATGTAATTCGATTCAATTTTATACGGACGTTGATGAACAAAATTATTAAATAAGATAACATTATTTAATAACGCTATTATATCTAAAATAGTATTTTGATGATAATTCATACATGTTTCGTATCGTACCATTAAAAGCCTACGCGATTAGAATGTTAAACGCGCAAACAATGTTAAGTTATACTTTATAACTCAATTATTAAAGTAATTGGTGAAATATTTTAAGTAAAAATATTGGGTAATTATTCGTGCCTTAAAACGGGTGTATAACGCGCGAAATAATTATTTAAACGGTTAAACGATCGGGAAAACGAACACCGCACGGAGCGCAAACGCGAGGAACAAGTTTGGGACACACCCACATGGGGTGGGCCCCACGAAAAATCTGCCAAAAGGGGTGAGGTCACCACCTCCCCACCCCATTTTCACTTTACTCTTCTCTCTCTCTTCCTCTCTTTTCTCTCTAAATCACAAACCACCACCACCTCACTAAATCCTAAAATAACACCTCCAAACGACTTCTAATCTTCACACTCGTTTGGAAGAAAATAACCACGAAGCAACGATCTACCCTTCCATCTTTTCGGAATTTTCATCCGACAAATTGTAAGTTTCTGACAAATCCCGAAACCTTTAGATTTCGAGTGTTTTTAGCAAGTAGTTGTTTCTTTAAGCTTAAAATGTCCAAATATGGGTTGGGTAAAAGTTTCAGGCCAAACGGTGGCCGGAAAACTCGTTTTGGCTCAAAAATCCGTCAAACAGACCTAAGTGTCGCAAAGACGACCAGTATAGCGTCACTTTGTGCGTCACTTAAGTGACGCATTGAGTGTCGCATGAAACCCTAATTTTGCCTAAGTGCCGCATAAAACCCCTTTTTCCCGACACTCCTACCGTCACTTGACTGGTGACGCACAACAACTTTAACCGACACTTCTAGCGACACTTCCTAAGTGACGCCTAGACCCATACCCGACCCTTATAGCGACACTTCCCCCAAGTGACGCACATGCTCCGATTTACTATTTTTAGCGACACTTCCCAAGTGTCGCCCAAGCCCCTAAGTGACGCTATAAGTGACGCATAAAACAGAAGGTTTTAAACAAATTTTACACTAAGTTTTGAGACCCCAGCCAGGGGCTCTGCCCCTTGGACCCCGCTACCAGGGGCGCTGCCCCCGGACCCCCGTCATTAACGGGCTTCGCCCTTACCCTAGGGTCACGAGTAATAGTGTTACATCTAAACTTTCACACAAAGTGTTAAACTTGTATAACATCAAACACGAATGCGATATGACTTCTAAAATAATGATAATATTATTATTACCAACAATCACCAACGGGCCGTACACATTTTCAAACACATAAACAATCAACCAAATTGTAATCATTTGGACATTCTAGTTGGACAAACAACTACAAGGTAGTCTTATGAGATGCCTTCATATGTTTATAACCATCGCGTGTCGTGGACACCCCCAGGCTACAAGTCTTTGGACTTCGATTCTTGGCTAATCAATCTCAGTTTATTTAGATAAACTCTTCAGGCTCAGGTGAGTCTCATGGCCCCTCTTTTTACTATTTTACTAAGGGTGTGATACATTGTTCTGTTTTTAACGCATGAACGCGAGTACATATTTCAATATACTAGATGAGTTGTTTTCAACTAATCAAATCAAAGTCCTCCGTCAGTATAGTATGGTAATACGAAAGTAGCGTGAATATTAGTATATGGTACCATATAGGATTGACCCTCCTCGTCCGGGTTAGCAAGCACTAACCGGGTAAACGGACGTACTAATATTTGGGAAGACGAGTGTAGATTAGGCACTCGTGGAGGCACCTCGCTCGGAATTCTCTATATGGGACCCGACCCTCGAGTTAAGCTCAGACTATGCGCTCATGGTTGTATACATTATCTGTAACTTTATTCGCTGGATGCAAATCAATACTTAAATCTTGCGGTTCATAGAATATTATTTGATACTCAAACCTGTGAGCTCACCAACGTTAGCTGACCCATTTTAGCATGTATCACATGTACTCAGCAGTAGATTTGGACTGCCCATCAGGATGCATCTTAGCTCGAGTCTTCATGCAAACTTCAGAGATTTCATTACATTATTAGATTTTGTATAACTAATTATGTACTAAAATCTCTCATATTACGAACACGAGCTACGAATGAGTTCAAACTGTTGTAAACCTTTTAATATTAATATGTTTTGTTAAAACGACGCATATAGAGTCATTTACTATATATCTGTGTGCTTTGATTATTGATTAGTAACACCCAAAGTATGCTTCCGCGAATCATTAAATTTGGGGGTGTTACAGGCGAGATTCGAACTCTTCACCTCCAGGAAGAAACCACATAAGTGGAAAACTCCCTGACCACTAAGCTAAGACCCCAATGGAATTAGTTGTCCTTGCATGGGATCGAACCCATGACCTTGTGGTTGTAAACCACGTACTCACCCACTAGAGCAAGGCTGTAAGGACAGTTTTGTGAATTAAAATCTGATAGCGACACTCGAGTTAGTGTCACTGGTTATGGCGACACTGAGGGTTAGTGTCGCTAGTTATGACTGAGACTCTTAGCTAGTGTATCTACTTGATATTTCGAATATTTTCACAAATTTTAGCATCGCTAACAAATTGTAGCAACACTAGCAAATTTTAGCAACACTTGTAAATTGTAGCAACACTAGGTTAGTGTCTCTACTTGAGACTTAGAATATTTTCACAAATTTTAGCATCACTAACAAATTGTAGCAACACTAGCAAATTGTAGCAACACTAGGTTAATGTCTCTACTTGAGACTTAGAATATTTGGTCCAAGTGTTCTAAGTGTCGATTTTTCATCTGGGTGTGTTTTCAAGTCTCATTTTTGGTCAAAGTTACTAAATAAGTCACCCAAACCCTTATAATTTCCATTTTTACCAAAAGTAGTAAGGTTGCCATTTTTACCAAAACTAGTAAGGTTGCCGTTTTTACCAAAAATATTAAGGTAGTCATTTTTAGAAATCGAGTCCCATTTTTGTTAACTTGATCAAACCTACTTGTTGTGATCCGAATTTTTTCCCAAACCCTTAGATATATTCCCAAGCCTTAAAAAGTTGATTTTTCAACTTTTACCAAGTTTAGAAATGTTGGTTTATGTTGAGTCACTGGTCGCTGACCAACTCAATGATAACAAGCTAAATGAAAGAAATGATTAAGTCAAAGCTTCTGTTGCTGAAGTATGTACTCACTGGTCGCTGTTCGTTCTACTCAAGGAAACTGATATACTGAGGAAGATTAAAACTCAACTTGGTGTGTCGCTGATTCTAGTAGCGAGAGTTTTACATCTTTAAATGAATAAAGGAAAAAGTCACTACCCAAATAAAAGATGGTTGCTGAAGATATATCAATTCAAGTCACTCTACAAGAGCACGATAGTTCACAGTGAGTGAGGAGGATTATCTCATCTTCAGTGACTACTATAATAAGTTTCTAGTCAAGTACAAGTTGCTCTTTAGTCTTATGTCAGCAAGTGTATTCCATATCTTCATAAATATCTGGGGGATTACGTGGTAGCAAGTGATTGGTGTTAAGGAAGATGTGATATTCGAGACAACAGAATTGGAAACACTGAATAATCAAGACTCAGAGATCAAACCAATCAAACAACAACACATGTCATTTCAAGATCATAATTTGAAGAAAATGTTTATGAGACATCTGCACTATAAATAGAGCCGTACTATGTACTTAGAAACTTGCCGTTTGTACGTGTTAATCACTTGTTAGTCAGTGAGTAGTTTGTCTAAGCATAGTACAGCGAACAACGAGTGAATAGTTAGCGTGTTTTTGTCCACTACTGATTATAAACCTATTACAAGTAATTTTTGCAAGTAAAAGTGAAATTTTCTTACAAATTGTTCTTGATGAAGAAATGAGATGATTCGAGATGGTTCTTGAGCTTGATCTTGTTTTTGTTGATGATGATGTCCGATTATGATGATGATGATCTTCTTGTTATTTCAGTTTCTAGAGAGAGAGATATAGAGATCTAGTAGAGAGAGAGAGAGAGATGAGAGGGAAATTGGGTGAAAAAGGTGAGGTGGAATGGAGAAGAAAGAAGAATAAAAAGGGGGTTTGGGTTGGCGGGTCTGGGTCAACCCATTTGGATCGGGTTCGCATGTTCTTATTTTCCAATTTTCGTGACATGACCCGTAGTCGGTTAATCCCGCAGTTGTTTGCCCGATCGTTAATCGCGTAATCTTTCTAACTTTAATAAATATGTTAATGTATATTCGAAATATTTTTAACCATAGTGTTTTATCAAAAGACTTTATTTCAAGTCATAAAATCTTAAAAGTATAATTTGGTAATTATTTAAAAGTATAATGTGGGTATTTCAGTCGCATTTGGTTTTTCCGTACCCAAGTGAATTCAGGATCACGCCTCAAATTCTACCTGACTTTAACGATGGGAATGCGGCTCTGTTTAAAATGCTTGACCTCACGGTCCAGTATTTCTGCGGGTTCCTCGACAAAGTGTAGTTTGTCATCAATATGTATCTCATCAAGGGGTATGATCAGTGTCTCATTAGACAGACATTTCTTCAAGTTAGAAATGTGGAAAGTAGGGTGCACGCTACTGAGTTCAGGAGGCAGTTGCAGTCTGTATGCCACTGACGAATTCTTTGAAGGATTTCGAATGGTCCAATGTACCTGGGATTCAGTTTCCTACGTTTGGAAAAATGGATGATGCCCTTCCAAGGCGATACTTTCAGAAGTACTCATCTCCGACTTGATAACTTTTCTGATGATCACGCGCAACTTTCAGTCAGTTTTGTATGCCGACGATCTTTTCAGTTGTTTCGTGTATGATTTCTGGACCGGTGAGTTGTGTACCCCCCACCTCGTCCAACAGATAGGTGACCGACACTTACGACCGTAGAGTGCCTCGAAGGGTGCAGTCTTTATGCAGGTGTGGTAGCTGTTGTTGTACGAGAATTCGTACAACGGTAAGTGGTTTTCCCAGTTTTTACCGAAGTCAAGTACGCAGGCTCGTAGCATATCCTCCAGTGTTTGTATAGTTCATTCACTCTGGCCGTCAGTTTGGGGGTTGTATGCAGTACTCATATCCAAGCGAGTACCGAGTGATTTTTGTAAGGATTGCCAGAAGTGGGAAGTAAATCGGCTATCTCTGTCAGAGATAATTGAGATGGGCACGCTGTGCATTGACACAATCTCGTTCAGGTAGATCCGTATCAAACGTTCCATTTTGTCAGTTTCCTTGATAGCCAGGAAATGAGCATATTTTGTGAGTCGGTCGACGATCACCCAAATGGTATCGCAACCGCTAGGTGTTTTCGGGAGTTTAGTAATGAAATCCATGGTGATCTGCTCCCATTTCCATTGTGGGATTTTCGGTTGTTGCAGCAAGCCGGATGGTTTCTGGTGTTCAGCTTTAACTTTGGAACAAGTAAGACAGCTTTATGACATTTTTTTAGAAAAAGAAAGAGATCAGGTTTAGGAGCTTTTGAGGAGATGAGAAAGAATAAAAAGGTGGTTATATCTGAAAAGGAAAAGGAAAAGGAAAAGGAGGTGCATACTGATGTGCCTTCAACTGCTGAGGAGGAAGAGATAAACCTGAAAGAAATGGTGATACTAGATACAGTCACATGCGAGCCATTAGATGTTAACTATCCCATCATTGACTAGTATCATGATGTTGATGAGCTACACAGAAGGTGTTACAAAGTTATAAGAGCTGGTGAGGGCACTGAACCTGAAATATATAGAAATTTTACTACCATGATCAAGGTGTTCAGGAGAAAATATGAAGGAGAGAGAGGATATGATGACAGCCATCATATGTTTGAGCATCTGATACAGATGTACGAGCCTGAGAGTGCAATGAGGATATTCACGAAGCCATTCTCTCCTATCATTGTATTGCACTGCTATGAGAACTGTGGAGTGCATTGGTACAATCAACTGGATGGAGGGGTGGGATACTTCTTGATAGGCACTGTTTATCCATGGAGCCTTGAAACAATGATATACATGATAGAATCAAGGATTAAGTGCTCCAGTTTAGAATTGGTATCTCAATTTGTAAAAGACATAAAGGAATACATCAGGTTAAAGAGTCACAAAAGAATACATGATTCATGATCTACTTGATACAGATTGATTGAGAATGAAAGGATAACACTTAAGGCTGCTGGAAGAAGCTTAAGTTTAGGGGGAGATTGTTGGGTCAGAATAACCACTGGTGCAGATTGAATATTATTCCAAGTGTTGTCCACTACTGTGCTAAAATGAAGCAGCAAAGAATCTGATGAATATGATTTTGAATCGGATCCACAAGAAACAGAAGGCATCGTGAAGTGTCTTAATGAGTAAGGATTTTGTCCAACATATAAATCTCGAAATATGCACATCTTATTATCAAAACAAACACAATCTATCTATTCGCTTCATTATTCTCAGTGCATGGAGCGAGATGTATTCCATGTTACTTGGACTACACCTGGGTTGATTATACGTGTAATCAATAAACGGGAAGTTGGGAATTGAATACGTACACTATGTCAGGAAATGGATCTTTGATTTCGTGACTGTCCAACAGTTACTTTCCCATCAAACGTACGTATTATTTATGTACATTCGATTCGTTCCTTCATGAATACATGATTCTTTTTACTTAAATGATTTAGATGCATTTTGAATGCTTAACTCCTTATGCTAAAATGTTAATATATATATATATATATATATATATATATATATATATATATATATATATATATAACAACATAAAAATATATTAATCATAATCTTTATTTATAAATATATACAGCAAAATACAAATCTTTCATGCAAGATCAAAATAGCTTAATTGAACATTTTGAGATGCGCCCAATGATGAAATCTCATATTAAATAGTTATCGTGGTGAAGGCAATTAGATTTGTTAAGTTGCAGTCTTAAATCGATTACCACTTATTAAGCAACACCGACTGATATGAGAGCACTTACTGAGGGGCAAAGGCATCTCGACTACTCTTTTATATAATAATGAAATTAGTTTATAGAATTAATATTTATGTGAAACTTTTTTTATTTATCAAAACACACGGTCCATAAAAGAGAACCGTAGACCGATAACATTTTTTTTTATCAAAAAATTTAAGCAGGACCACGGTTCTGAAGAATGAATCACGATCAGTTAGTTTAACCCATCAATGGTCTTGAACACGGTTTTATATTATTAACCGTGGTCCGACTGGTTATTAAACCACGAATTTTCTTACCGTGATCCTTTTGCTTTGCAAATAGATTTCTCTCCCCTTAGTCCACTTCCCGTTTTTCGTGGTCCATATATGATTTTAACCGTGAGCCATTTGAGATTTTGTAGTAGTGAATAATGAAGAAGTTATGGCCAAACGAATCACGACTAGGCGACCAAGACTTACATCTAGTGCACAAGACAACGATCCGTGGCATACCACCTCTACAGGGCTGTATACCACCCCTATGGGGGCGTATACTATCCCTAGGTGGTGGTATACCACCCCTTTTGGTTTCTAATACCCCCTCGTAGGTGCTGAATACCCCCTTTATGGTGTCCAATACTACCTTTATGGTGCCGAATTTTTGAGCTAGGGGTGGTATTTCAGTGCAAATCGAAAGAATCAGGTGTTAAGTTGTGGAAGCTTGCTTGGTGACCCTAAAGCCTATAAATAGAGGACCAAACCTCCTCATTTCACATCCCTCACAACACAATTCATTCTTACTCTTTCACACACACTTTCTCTTTTAATTTTCTTTCTTAGTTAGTTTCTCTCTCAAACTTCTCTCTCTAGAGAGTTAGAGAGTAATTAGTGGGTAGCTAGTAGATTAGAGAAGAGATTAGCTTTTGTAATCAAGGAGTATTGGTGTTCAAGATTTAATTCAAGGATTGCAAGTTCTTTTCTCTTGTTACGCTGCTTCATTATCCGGTGATATCTATTCTCTCATACTGTTATTATGTTTGATTTATCTATGCATGATATTATGGTATGTGCTTTATTTATTGCCATGATTATTGAGTAGTGTAATATTGTGATTGTTGAAATGTAAATATTTAGGAGTAGGGATGATGTTAAATTAATCTTTAAACAAATATGTGATTGGAAATTGCTATGTTATGTATCCGGTTAAAATCTCAAGCTGTAGATCTAAACCACCCAATTCACCATTTCCAAACTTTCACGTGACTATTACCCTTAGGATAGGACTTTGCAACCCTGATACTATGTAAGCATAGTTATCTGTGTTTTTGTATGAAGCTGTGAACATGCCATAAAACGGCCCAGTACTTAGTCTCCGCTGGAAACATCTCTGGTGGAGTACAAATGCATGGAAGCTACGGACCGGTTGTAGGCATATGACACCGTGGATACCTGGAAGTTACCCTTCCTGAACATGGTCTAGGTATATATTAAAGCTGTGGAACTGCTGAAAAACATAGTATACACCACTACTACAAAAACCACTATAGACCACTCCTAATAGACCATAGAAATAGTAAAAAACCAAAAAATTCATGGTCCATTTACCAATAATCATGTTTTTTATATTTTTAAAATAAATCATGGGTGAAAAGAAGACGGAACACAGTTCCTAATAGTGAACCGTGTTCTATTATCTTAAAAAAATAAGTACCACGGTTCAAATTAAATCACAATGGTCTATTATCTTGCGAGGGCCACGGTTCTAGTGTGCAAACCCTTGGTCTCTTTCCAAAATTTTCTTTTAAGATCCCCAAAATTCTGTCATTTGGTTATTTATAATTTCAAAATAATTTCATCACAGATTGTTCACACACACCACCACCACCACCACACATTTAATTTGATCTTTGAAAAAAGAACCCTAAATTTGGTGAGGCAATTCCAGTGATTTGATTATTTTGTTTGATTCCGGTGACGAGATTCCGAGGGGGAAAGAAAACACAAACAATGTAGAAAACACCAACCAAGGTTTTATACTATGTATTTCTTTTTTAAATCTTTATCGCCATCGGAATCCTTGTATTTGCAACTCATCTTCGCCGGATTTATCAATCGAATATGGTGGCTCTTCGGTACCTCGATTTTCTCCGTACTAGTCATCTTGAGCTATTCGATTGGTACAATACGCTTGCATATGGAGAAGATTTAAAAGGTAATCTTATCACTGTGTTGATTCTATATCTTAAAGTTCTTTGATTTTTAGGATTGATGGATCTTTGATGTAATAGATGATTTCGTTTGTCGTACTGTCTTCGTTGTCACTTGTTAATACTTATAAATTATCTTGTGAGATTATTTTTTTTTTGTTGATCTTTGTTAAATTACGACACATTGTAGTAGTAGATGGTTAGAAGGGCCAAACAAGGTTTGTATACCATTCCTAGCTTGTGAGGACCTTAGTGGTTATGATTTGGATCGTTCAAATCCTCTTCCCAAAGCCCCTGATGGAACTTACAAGATCTTGGACCCTGTGCAGCCTCCAATAGACCCTCCCTATAAAAAAGCTCTAGAAATGAAGAAAGCTTCTAACCATGGAGTCTAAAAAGGTTTCCTTGATTCTTGATGAAACTAACCATATTAATGCTTCTATTTGATTATTATTGCCAACTTTTACCTCAATTGGGTCGACTGGTATAACCTTTCAGATGGGTAGTACTAGAGCTAAAATTCATGATAATCGTACAAGTGATTCTTATCGCATTTGTAGTTGTCCTTTTTCGGTTTCATTGACGTGCCAAATCCAGAAGGAGACATTCTCGTGCATTAACTTGTAACTTCCACCACGATTCAACTTATTATGGTAATCTTTCATTTCCTGAATATATTAGTTCTCGCAAAAATCTCAGTAAAAGACATGATTGTATAATGGTCATTTTTAATATGTAGAATTACTTAGATGTAGTGTAAATAAGTGCCACTGGTTACACATTGGATTCGAAGTCAAGATCAAATTCATGACTTTTTGGTAATGCCATCAGATTTGAACCGGAGTAAGCATAAGTTGTCACCCCTTTTAGCATTGCATTATTCAACTAATAGTTTACATGACCTCCATATTGCAGGAAAAAAATCTCTTAAAAATGTTGTACTTGGTTTTGATGAACGCACAAAGGTTTGTAAACTTTACACATTCATATATCTGGTTTCTAGTAATTAATGTTAGTTACGCTATTTTCACATTGTGTTTATGTCTACAGCTTAAGGAGGGTCTGAATAATTGTGATTTGATTCGGACTCTAAGGGATCGGGCTAATGGGGCATTTGAAGAGATAATTGATGCTCTTAATTTGTATGATTTAGATACCAGAGGCTGTAACAATTGGATTCGGAAGGATGATGGTGATTGAGTATATACGGTCCATGAGATGACAAAGAAAATTGATTGTATATTATTTAATGGAAGGGCCCGATGTCCAAGATTGTTCTGAACAAAATTAATGTATTTGTGTGGAAAGCAAGAAGGAAGGGTCTTCCGGTTTGAGTGCAGTTGGATTAAAGAGGTATAAATTAATCAATTTATGGTTACATTACTCGTTAGTTAGTGTGTCATTTAAGTGTTGTATAAATTCTTGTTGTATGTTAAATGTGTGAGGCAGTGTTATTGTTATAGCTTGGGTTTTTAATGATCAACTCATACATGGTTCGCTTATGTTAGAGGGTGTTTGTAATGTATGTGTGTGTTGTAATATTTTGGTATTTGAAAAGAGAAGATGCGTCCATTTGTTTCTGTGTTTTAATTATTTAATTATTTGAAAGAGTTTAGATGTATATGAAATTAGAAAAATATATATAATTTTTTTAAAAAAATAATTAGTCAAATAGACCACGGTTCTTAGTATGGGAACTATGGTCCTTCTCACAAATAGACCACTCCAAAAGCTCCATGGTCCTTTTCAACTTCAAATAGACTTCCCTCCTTATAGACCACTCCTCAAAATCCGTGGTCCATATGCTTTTTATACCGTGGTCTATTTGAAGTTTTCTACTAGTGCACCGTGAAACAAACCTAGGGATGAACGTTTGATCGCAAAGGAGGGTCTACCCCTTGACAGACGTATTTGCGCTCCTCAATTGAATTTAAGGGATCTTGAAATGAAAGCGAACATTCAGTTGTAGTGTAAGATGCTTAAACTGTCTGATCCAATTTAACTGATAGTTTAACATACATTAGCAAGCAATTAGTACGAACCTTAATAAAAACAATTAGAATTAGGTGTTAAGAAAGGTCAGAAATTAAATATCGGTCTGTTACCTTATTCATGCGCCCAGGAGTTAACTCCAAGAAGGGTCACTTGTCTTCACCAGACAGTGTTGGGTGTTGAGTAGCCTGATCTGATCAGACTCATGATAACCTAGTACTCAATGACATACGACTTAGGGTTTCCACTTAATTCGTAGGGTATTAGTGTGTACACCGAACCTCTATTGATTAAAATTAAGGCAAGTCTCCAATCACCTTTTATAATGAACATCATCCCAAAACCTGAATATTGAAACTTCAGCAGTCACAACTCTATCTGTCTGCTTACCCTATCCGTAGTTTAGTTTTTACTTTCCTGCACTTTAGTTAAATAAATAAAAACAAAAAAAAAACAATTACCTATCAATCTTTCAAAACCCTAGCTTAATTACTATGTTATCAGAACTAGCTTTGTTTCAATTCTACCGTCGTGAGGAATGACCCTGGATCATCCTTACCACATACTAGTATAAGGTGTTCGTACCTAATAATAGTAAGTAGTTAAGAAGGTTTTGGCTCCCCACGACTATTATAAATTTAGAACCTACCCACTGATTCACAGTCTTGACAATTGATCCAACGACAACAGGAAGTGATTCCTCAAACCAACCGTCTGGGCTAGATCATTTATCTGTTCCAAGTCCTCATTAGTAAGTGAAGAATTCACAAGCAAAGAAAGATTGCAACTGACGCGTCACCAGCGGTTAGTAAGGATTTTACCCTTGTCGTTGCACCGGCTACTGGCGACGGCAATCAGTGGGTATTTTAAATTTGTAATTGTGGGGCCTAAGTTTTCCCTAACAATGCTAATCCTAAGGGTGAGCAAGTGGTAGGTATGACCTAGAGTCGTTTTTCAAACCGACTAAATTGAAACTAAGGCGTATGAGATGAGGGCTTTCAAACTAGTGAAGGGTTTATAAAATAGTGACGGAGTTTTGGTTTTTATATTAACTAACTTAGGTAAGTAAATAAATAAAAGCGAAATAAAAATAAAAGATAAAGCAGATAAAATAAAGATAGTGTTTGTTGAGACTTCGTTAATTAAGTTATGGGATGATGTTTGGAGAAACTGTCTTAAAAGGTATTTGTTAATTGTTACTCTTAGATACTTGTGATGTAAACACTAGATTCCCTACGAATTAAAGTTCCATTAGCATGTCACGCCGGGAGCTAGGTTATGGTAACATTACAAAGTATTTAGAATAATAAGCAAAATCTTAATTATGGTTTAATAATACTTTCATATGAACGGGAGCAAAATCTAAAAGACAAAACTGAATCATATAACGATTCCTCATCATCCTAACAGATTCGTATATTTAAAAAGTTCATTTATGACTTTAAACCAGCCCTTGCTTAAGACTACCCAATAAATCCCCTAATTATCCACATCGTTTCTCACTTAAAGTGGTTCCGCTGCTTCAAACCTTGGCCATGTCTTGTCCTAGGATAATCCCCATTGTAGCCTTGCGGTTCCATAGTTTCATACATTTGACAAATTATATCGACACAAATGACTGACTACCTTTCAATTGGACGTCGTTAAAAAGGTGTTGTAATCACGTTTATTGGTGGAAAGGCGATTAAATTAATTTGAAGTTTAAAAGTCTATTTAGAAAGGTTAATTAAACTAGGTTTCTCATTTTATATATTAGTCCGTAATATAACTACCTTCGGTCGTTACTCGACTTTCATACATTTGTACTCCACCTTGAAGTGTTTCCAGTACTATATCGAATAACAGTCGAATAGGGGTCGTCATATTACTTCGTAATATTGTACTGTTTCGTAATATGACTACCTTCGGCCGTTCCTCGTGCGGCGTGTTCCGATTTATATCAGCAGTCAAAATTTCTATAATAACATATGCATTTTAGACTAGAGAGTTTGTAAAACTGACAAGTTAATTATGTAATAATTTTATAACTAAACAAATGATATATAATTTAAAGATATAATTGAAAGTTAAGATTTTGTTATATAATAGTTCAATTAAGTTTTGAAAATTATATAAGTTTATTAATTGTAAACTTAAATGTTTGGTGATTATCCACAATATATTAGAGTTTAAATTTAGTTAATATTTGTTAAGTATTTTATGTAAGACTTAAGAAATTTTTGTTTGATTCAGGGTAATCAATAAAAGATTTATAAGTTATATATTGCGTTTATATTATGGATTAATTACACAAAAGGATTAATAAAGAAATTCTCAGATTGATTCAGAGAAATCGATGAAAGAATCTAGATTTATAATGTTTTATTTGTGTTTGTGTTTTGTGTTTGTGTTTTCTAGGAATGGAAATGCTTGATTTTTAAGATTCAGAAGATGATCTTCTGGATGAGATAGATGAAGACATTGATTATGATCTGGAAGAAGGAGAGTTCCAACCACCTGAAGATTGGACTGCTATTCTGGAGATAGTGCAAGACATGGGTGTAGATCCAGATGCAAACACAGATGAACACCATGTGAGTCCATCTAGAATAGAGGTTGTGAATGAAAATGAACAAGGTCCAACAGTTGTCGATGTAGATGAAGATATCGATGATTCAACTGATTCTGATGAAGAAGATATCCTTGATAAGCTAAAGGACAATCCAATGTTTAAACCTTTAGAGAAGAAGAAAAAGAAAACGATTGGAGTATCTGAGGTTGACATTACTGGTAAACGCGAAGCACGTAGAGGGATTATCGGTTGGTACTTTGACTCTGACTTGAAGCTGTTTGCTATCAAAAGGTTTGACGGAGTTCAATATTTTGAGAGAAAGCTTGTTGTGTTCAGTTCTTTACCGCTAAAGAATCCAAGTGATGATTTTGTTGGTAGATATGTAGAACATGTAATCAAGACTGAGGTTAGAGCAGGAAAATTTGAAAAGATAAAGCCAAGGGTTGGTAAAACAATAAAGTTAAAGGAGAGAAGTCAGTGGACAGGAAGAAAAAGAAGAAAGAAATTTTATCTAGATGTCAAGTGTGTATAGCAGATTCCATTGAAGACAATCCCACGGGATATTCTGGGTAATTTGAAAAGTTGGCATGTGGATTCAGAGACTGGAGAAGCTGTCATGGTTGAAGCAGATGATGAGGTTGAAGGTGGTGAGCTTGAGATCTTTAGAGTCTTTGACCATCGACACCTAATGAACATGTCGAAGAAAGATTAATGAAGTTGAATGAAAATCGAATCTTGATGACAGAAGCATGGGGTGACTTAGCACGATATTATCAAATGATGGTGAAGACTTGCATTCGTATGAAGATATACGCAGGAAGCAAAATTTAGAAAGATCAAAGACAAGCATGAAGATAATGACGCTAGAGCTATTGTCAAGAGGGAGTCTGTTGAGACATAGATTGTATTAATAGATCTAACTTGTAATGGGACTAGTGTAATTATTATCTTGTTTGTACATTGATTAAGATTTGTAAATAATACGATATTAGTTTTGTTATTAATATTCGTGAAATATATTAAGTATGTTAAAGTGTTAAACGAATATCGAAAACGAACTAAATAAGCTGTGCGAGATAAGATCTCAAGTCGCAAGACTTGGTCTTGCGAGATGAGATATGGGCTCGCAAGGGTCACAGCGAGTTGAACCAAGCTAAGCTTGGGCTGCGAGCTGAACTGGACTCGCAAGCCCATGCACTGCGAGTTGAGACGAGATATATAATGATTTTCGGTTGAAAAAATCATTAACTTTTTCCATTTGATTTTCTACGATTTACGAATCGATCCAGAGAAAAACAAACCTTCTAACAGCTAGGTTTTGATTGTTTCATACTCGTAACAATTAAAGCAAAGCATATTAGTTAATAATCATACTATAAACGCGATATTAATCGTTATATTACTATATAACACGTATTGAGGGATTCTGCACCTTAATACTGCAGATAACCTCGGTATTGATTCAAGAACTAGGGACTTATAGTATTAATGAAAGGACGCGCATCATCCCTTTATCCATACCCGAAACATCGATGGTTAATACCATGAACTATATCACAAAGTAGCTTGGAGAAATCTTAGGTACTACTTTCTCAGAGGAGCCCAGACAGTTATTCCATGATGGATTGCGTGAGGTGTATAACAGAATGATTAACATCTTCTACAAATCAAACCTCACGTATTTCGATCATCCAGAGTAGCTCATTCAAGGCATCCTCGAATCCATCAATGAATTAGGAAAAAGCACTAGCATGACAAGTCATGAAGATATTCATCTGCGCTTATTCGGGTTCATGGATTCAATAAGGCAGGAACGACCGGAGCATGAGAAACTTGAGTATAACAGAATCTGCTTTATAGATTCCGATGGGCCTATCTCAAAAGCAGTTTATGATATCACCTGGGACCTCCTGTACTTGCAGAGGATGGCTGAGGAGCACTTTGATAGTTTCCCTCTCTTCGTGTCAAGAATCCCGAATATCACCCAAGTCATCACTCGCCAATTTATGAGGTTCTACCCTCTGCACTCTAGGGCACCACTATCCAGCAGCTCTAGCCCTGGAGGTTCCTCTTCCGGCTGATCCAAGAGGAACAAAAGTCGAGCCCTCGACTATAATAGAAGCGCTTCTCTGGAGGAAACCCGTGGAATAAATATCTTTTAGTATTAGTAGTATTTGGTTTTTTAAATTCCTAGAAGTGAAATATCTCCGACTATCTTTCACACTTGGATATACAAACGAATTTCAAAACGCCACTTCATTTTTACATTAACAGCTTTTACCACATCACTAATCCCAAGAATTTAGGAAACATTTTCAAAATGATAATTCATGTGTTTCAAGCATTTGAGGTACTTGTGTGCTACTTTCACACATTATGCTCGAACTCGTTTAAAAACACATGTGTTAGTAGAAAACATCTTTCACATTCTGGGATATACACTTTTTGGTAAAAAGCTATAAAATCAGAAGTTGGTAAAAAAAGTATATCCAACGTGTTCACACTTATGATATATTTTCACAAGAGAGTATGATTGAGTTGTTGAAGTAAAAGAATAAAGCCACTTTTTACAAAATGTGCTTCCCAAAAGCTAAACAAACTTCATGGAGCTGCCGCGAAGAGGATATTTGATAAGTACTCTTCTTCAAAGACAACATATCTTGAGACTTTCAGCCTTCAAGTTGATAGGGGAGTCTTTTCGTTCTTATCCTTGTTTTAATATGATCTTTAGTTTTATTTTATCATTTAATAAAGTAGTCTATACCATATCCTAAACTTATCACTAAGTGTGAGATTCCAGCCCAAAACAAACACTTGAGAAATATTTTCCGATATGTTCAAACTCTAAGTGTGGGATTTTACTTTCAGTTAAATCTCAACTCAAGAGAACATTAGGGACAATGTTCCTCTAAGTGTGGGATAGCGATATAGAATACCTTAGGTCAGATTCTTATTTCCAAAAGCAAAACTCAGAAAATGTTTCTCAAATTCACAAGCCTAACTTTGACAGTGGATACGCCACTCATTCAGTTGGTTATGTTTTTCAAATTCATAAGCCCAACTTCGACAGTGCGTACGCCACTCATTCAGTTGGATTAATTTTCATAAAAATTCACTTTTGCTTAAAAAATTTCAAAAGTTTTGAGTCAAAATATCTTGAGAGAAATCATTTTCATATATGAGTAGATATTTTGGAAAAAAAGAGATTAAATAAGTTAGGAATTTCTTGAGCTGAAATGATAATCTAAGAAGGGCATGTCATGGCTAGGCACATAGAACGCAAACTTGTAGTGTAACACCCCCAAATTGTTTAGCAGAAGCAAGCTTTGGGGTGCTACCAATCAAGTATCAACAACACAAAGTATACAGCAAACGACCTCTAAATGAGACGTTTAAAAGTAGTTACATTTCCATATATAAAATGTTTGAAAACATAGTGTTTTCGGTTACAAAAATGTAGTTCCCTAGAGTCCACACATATAGCGGGAGATTCTATTACATAATCTTAATATATAAAAGATAGTGCTAAGAATCTCCGTTAAATGCAATGTAAAAATCATGCGACTCTAGCTAGTATCTGGGGGTAATCCTACTCCGTCTGTGTACCTGAGATACAAAGCTAAAAAGTGTCAACCAAAAGGTTAGTAATTCTTACAGGTTTATTATTAAGTAATCATTATGAACCATAAGTATGTACCGGTATTTCTATCAAGCAAAGTAAGTAGGTAAATAAATCAGTAAGTCAACACAGTTGCCATGAGCTCATAAGTTGAAGCTTAACAGTGTGTAAGTATGAATCAATCAAGAATCATATAATGTACCCCCGTGAGGGCTATCCCGACACTCATATGTAACAAATACTAATATGCTTATTTCTACGGTGAAATCCGTGGTAACGCTACTACCCCAGGCAGGGATTGTCAGTCCCAAATGGATCCATCTACTAGTACTCGCGCTTAAGTCCATAACTAACAACTTACGATAGGAGGCTTTCAGTGGATAAGAAAAGTACTCATGTATTGTGTGTAAAAAGTAGTATAAGTAGTTCAGTACTTGTGTTCATGCGTAAAATAGAGCAAAGTATCTCACCCCAATAGTAAAAACAGTAAAAAGTGGGGCTGTAATACTCAACTGAGCCTAGCAGTATGTAGGTGAAATCAAGTAAGTAAAGCGGATGTAAGTCCGTAGGCATGTCGGATGTAAGTCCGTATATTGGTTCTCTGAACCCTGCAACCTTCTGGCGTCTGAAACGCACAAGGTTGCAAGTAAATAGGTAAATAAGTTGGTATCTTGAAAGATCACCCATGCTAGTTGTCCACTCAACTTGAAAATGTTCAAGTGTTTGTTTGGTATTTCGTTTGTAGTTTGAAAACAAGTATAATTTCTGTTGGTGATGTTACGTGACAATAATTTCTGAAAACATTATTATTATGTTTGTTTCATTACAGTCTTATAAAGTATATATATTTGCATGTTCAAGTATTATCGCATAAAGTTCGGTTTTCGTATGTGTTCAACACTTAGTGTAAAAGTATTTTCAAGTTTCTGGGTGATGGGGGTCCAGGGGCAGCGCCCCTGGTAGCGGGGTCCAAGGGGCAGAGCCCCTGGATGGGGTCGAAAAATACATCGAAAGTTCAAATTTGAGTTATTTTGAGTTAAATTTCAAAGTGTTGAAAAGTTGACCAAAGTTGACTGCAGATTGAGTTTTGTGTTTGCTGCGAACTGAGTTTCAGTTTGCTTCGCAGTTCACCTCGCAGGTGTTCATTTCGCAAGTCTCGACTCGTAGGTCTCAACTCGCGGTTCAGTTCGCAGATCTATTCGGTTCGCAGGTGGGTTCAGATCGCAGAACCTTATCTTATTCGGATAGGGCTGCGAACTGAATTTCGAATCTGCGAATTGAGATCCGACTCAGTTCGCAGCGATGGCTGATGTGAATTTTTAACTTCAAAAACACAATTTTGTTTGGATTTTGGACATGTTTTAGTTGAGTGAGCACTATAATATGATAATAAACGTATTACAAGTATTTTTGAAGTCGATTTTAGTGAGAAAGAGTGGATTCTTACCAAAATGTGTGTGATTCGAAGCCGAAATGATGTGTGAGATGCTCGGGTTGTGGTCTTTGTTCCTTTGATGAAGGCGGCCGAGGGTGGAGGTGGCGGCAGTTTGGTGGTGGTGTGGTGGCTGATTTGGTGGTGGGAAAGAGGGAGTAGAGAGAAAGTGGTGTGTGTGTGTGTGTGTTTGTGTAGTGGAGAAATGAGAAGAAAAAGGAAAGAAAAAGGATTTAACAAGGGGATGGGTCATGGGTGTTTGGAGCTGGGTCCGCGGGTCTTGGTCGACCCACTTGGGAGCTCGGGCTTGTGGACTCGCTCCCCAAATCTGTGTCTTATTCCGTAATCGATTACTCGTTTTAATTCACTCGTATAACGTTTTATTTGCACGCGTATAATCACGATGTTTTTGATTTAAGTATTTTAACAAAACACTTATAATTGAGTTATAAAAATGTAACTTGAGTTTATTTCATCCATCGGGCGTGTTTTGTGCGTTTTCGTGACGTACGTTGTGTTTTAAATGATATGTAATATGCGTAATATATTTTCATAATACATTAATATAAATAATGTTTGTTTGGGATAATTCCACATTATTTAAAAGTTTTGTCACAAACGTCCATATTGAATAAATGTCGAACCTCATCCGGTTCATAAGGTTACGATTTAACAAATCGTGAATGCGTGTATGTAATTACACAAAATGCTACATATATTTAGATTAATACAAAACTAAATACACGTAATTACAAGTAGTTTAGGTGCTAATTATAGCTCAAAATTGGCGGGTGTCACATGTAGTGAGGTATCTTGAGCCCATTTGTGACAACCCGTACTTAAGGGTCGTCATTACCAAAGATCATTAACGCTAATACATGTATTAAGTATCATATTAGGTTGAGCACCTAAAACATTTCGTATATTATAGATATATGCATACGTAATTGATTATAATTACGCAAACTCATCGGATGGATTCCGACACACACGGCCATTGGTGAAACACTCCATAACTAACATACATCTATTTTCATCATAAAATAGACGTTATTCACTTTGAAATATTATTTTATAATAATATTAACGAAAAACTATTACGTTTTAAGCGAAACTTAACTTACGCGGGAAAATGCGTGAATCGAGCTCGACGCCCGAACGAGAACTTGACAAATATTTTGGTAACCCAAAACTTAGTATTTTAAAATACTCAATTTATTTATATAAGTACATGTACATACAGAAAATAACGATAGAAAAATCCATCGTTAAAAACTTATACGTTTAGTGCACGATATACGTTTAAATTGATAAAACAAACTCGAGGACCGAGACAATGGGCCATGCCCTAGCCTTGGCCCAGGTCATGATTTACAGCCCATAATCAGCCCAAGAAAGAGCAGCCTAAACACACCTAATACATATACTATTCTAACCCTTAACTTTTGACGGCGCCCGAACGGTCAGGTCTCTGAAAGCTCTCTCCTCGTGAGGGGCGAGAGCCCGTCCCCGTCGTCAAGGACTGACCGGACAGTACCGAGCGCGCATTGGTGGGTTAGTTTTAAATTTATAAAGAGCTGGGGACTCAATTTATAAGTACTACCTATCACACAGGGTGAGCAAGCAGTAAGTATAACTCGAGATCGTTCTTAAATCGGAGCGAATTGAAACGAAGTGATGCCAAAGATAGAGTTTTGCTTTTAGGATGGGTTTTGTGCAGATAGGTAGGTTTTGGGGGTTTTCTAACTTAATTAATTAATTAACTAAAGACAGGAAGAGTAAATAAGATAGAGAAGAATCGATAGCTAGGTAGACAGATAGAGAATTGCGGCGGTTGAAACTTCAATAATCAGTTGCGGGGATGATGCTTATTATAAAGATAATTGGGGACATTTTCAGTTAATAAACAAATGCATTATGGGTGTAAACACTAGGACCCTACTTATTCTAGTTATGTACCAGAATTAGTATGTCACGAGACCTAGGCTATCGTGATTCTGATCAGAAGAGGCTGCTCAACCCCCCACACTGTCTTTGTGGACAAGTGACCCTTGAAGGGTGCAGGAATAAGGTAACAGACTGCCACGCGGGTAATTCCGACCGTTCTTAACACCTAAATGTAAATGCCATTTCCTAAACATGTTCAGATCATTAACTTGCTATTCTAAACTATCAGTTTTATAGAGTCTAGGGGTTTTAAGAATCCTGAACGACTGTTAGGCTTGACTTTCATCTCCAGACTCATTCCTTACATTTGATTAGTTCAACTACTTCTGTCATGATCTAGCCTCTCCTTTGCAATCAGTCATTCAGCCCTAGGAACACCAGCAGTGTACAATGCATACTCCTTCCACAGTGTACTAACCTAGGAACCGTTCACGATGTACAGCACTTAGACAGTTCCACAGATTCGTGTAACCAAGGATGTACTTGCGGTGTACTATGATGTTTCCACAGCTTTTCATCCCTAGGTACATATACGGTGTACAATATCGAAGTGTTTCCATAGCTTCAGTTACAGGGGTAGCCAGACGGTGTACTGTGCACTTCCACAGCTATATTGGTTTCTAGGCCATATTCTAGGGTCTCTAGGTAATCCACAGTGTAGGCACAGACGGCTCTTTCCGGGGCGTTTGCCCAGTATTACAGCCGGTTTACAGTGACATACACGGCTTCTTTACTATAACACAGATAACTTCCTACTGTACCTAGAGTTGATCAGGTTCCAAGCCTAAAGTAGTAGTCACGCGAAGGACTGGAAAGGGTGATCCATAGCTAAGTCTAGATGCATGATAAGTTTAGACATAACAAATATAACAATTCCCAATTATATAGATTTAAAGATTAATTCAACATCATCCCTACTTCTAACTATCTACATTTCAACAACCGCAACAGCATACTTACTCAATAAACAAGGCAATAACAGTAACATACATTATACAAACAGGCAAAAATAATTCAGATATAGTATAAGTATGAAAAGAAAGATATCACTAGTAAAATTGAGCAGAGTAACAACTGAAAAGAAAAGGCAGAGTCTTGCACCAAGAATGCTTCTTATTACACCGTGATTACAATACCAGCTTTCCTTCTCTCTCTACTGCTAACCAACTAACTATCTAACTCTCTCTCTCTAGAGAGAGAAACTATCTAAACTATTCTAGAGAGAGAGTAAAATTATAAAAATATAAGAAAACGAAGATTTGAAGTGTGAAATGTGTGTGTTGAATGAGAGATGTCTTGGAATGAAGAAATGAGGCTTGTATTTATAGAGATCGCACAACCGTATCCGTAGATCGTATCCAAACCTCAAAACGTACAACCGTATCGCAAAGGCGAATAAAAATCAGATTTTTATCACCCAAACGCACGATACGGCTGAGCTAGGGTGAATACGGGTGAACTGGACCATATACGGCTATGCATAGGGTGAATACGGCTGAACTAGACCGTATACGGCTGTGCATAGGCCGTATACGGCCTGCACAGACCGTATACGGTCCAGGTCCAGCCATATATGGCCTGGACCAGCCGTATACGGCCTGGTTCAGCTGTATGCTGGTTCCTCGGTTCTTCGTTTCTTCGTTCGGGCGTAACTTCTTCGTCGTTTATCCGTTTTGAGCGTTCTTCATACCCACGCGTTCGTATTTTTCTAAGGAAGAGAATGACATAAGTTAGAAGTTATAATTCAGAGCATAGCTTAAAGTGCATTGAAATGAGTGAACGGTGAAGTGATAAAGCAGTTTTGCCCGGTTTCTTACGTTTTTCATGCCATTTTTAGTGATTTTTCAAACATCGACTCCGTTTTGACTTAGTTAACAAAACTTTATGAATAATGTCCTTTTTAGTATGTTTTTGTTAACTTTGTGCCTAAAATGTGGAAGATAACGTACGTAAAAACATGACTTTTTACGTGTTATCAATTATCCCACACTTAGACTTTTGCTTGTCCTCAAGCAAACTTTAAAATTCCTACTTGCTATAAAGGTTTGAAAAAATCGGTTTTTGGGTTTTGACAAGAAATAACCTGAGATTTTTTTACTTAGTCAGAGACTAAGAAAACCTTTTTAGAAAGCAAGCATCATTAAGATAACCCTCCCTTAATCCTGAAATGTCAACCTTGGCATACTTTCACAATTCTCGATGGATATTGTACATGACTAGGCGATCTCACAAAGGTGGTCACTCAATTCACTCAGAGTGTATCGGGTTTCCTATCATTCTAATCAAACGAAATTGCTCACAAAGCCAGTCATGCATTTCTTCTCATCATAGGCTTGATCAAGAATCGGATCTCCACCTCTTCAATGAGGACGGCGCTAATCATCCCAGGACATTCGAAATGGGTTGTAATGGTTGGTGAGGGTTAAGTGGGAGTTTTTGGCTTAAAATTGGGGGTTTAGCTTATCTTTAAGAACTTTAAACTTTTTGGGAAAACATTACTTTAAACACCTTTTTAATGAAAACGGAAACGGATAAATGGCAAGGGAAGAAGATAGCTATTTTGACTTATACCTTTTGAAAATTCTCGGGGGAGTTTATATCTTTTATAAGAACAGGAATTTTTCGAGAGATTCGAAGCACTTAGCTTTATTCTATTTTCTTTTCTTTTTCTTTTTGCTTCTATTTTTGGACTTTTCTAGGGATTTTTTATTTTGTTTCTTTCTTTTGCCCTTTTTGAAATCCTTTTATTTCTTTCATATTTTTCATCCTTCTGATGACTTTGTATGTACTTGGTGTCAATTTTTCAGACCATAAACTTTCTCAACTTTTGATTTTTATCAGGGGAATGCACACGAGAAAGTTTTGAGTAAACACGAGTATTTGTGATTTGGAGTGAAAGCAAAAAGGATAATTAAAATAACATTTCCCACAAGTTTAAAATTTCTAAGATAAGATTTTTGGTGGGTGTGGAATAAGTGGGTTCAAATTTTTGGGTTTTGAAAGAAACGAATAGGCTAAGGCTCAACAGGGTTTTCTAGGCGGATCATCAACACTAAAAGTGAGTGTTGGAATGGTTTTGGTCTTGAAGAGATATGATAGAAAGGGGTTTATATCCTAAGGAATGTCAAGGTCCTTTGACTGCACCTTCACCGCGTACGGTGCCCATTGGTGTGGTCTCGAAGCGTATACCAAGAGCAAGTTTGTAAGTCCCTAGTATGTGGATCGATAACGAGGTTATCTTAGGTATTAAGGCGCGGAATTCCTCAATACTTGGTTCACAATAAGTGAACAATTTGTTTCGCAAGATAATAGCGAATTGATTTATCAACCAGGTTTTGTATCGATTAATTAACGTTAATCGATCAATACCTAACCTTATGATTGCTTAGAATAGCGTTTTTGTTCTCTGGAAAACGAATAGCCAAAAGTCTACTTCGGATTAAACCTAATTGAGTATTTATAGGTTTTAATCAGACTCGCTTCGCAGGTCGATGGACTCTGCGAGTTGAGTTCAACTCGCAACCCACAACCAAACCCATCTCGACTCGGTTCGTAGCTCTGCGAGCCCATATCTCATCTCGCAGGACTAAGTTCTGCGACTTGAGATCTTATCTCACAGACTTTAGTTTGTAACATCGTATTCGATATTCGTCTAATACTTTATCATACTAATATATTTAACGAATATTAATACCAAACTAATATGATTTACAAATCCAAATCAATTGTACAAACTTGATTACAATAATCACTAGTACTATTACAAGCTAGATCTGTTGTCACACATACATGTCCCAACAGACTCCCCCTTGACAATAGCTCTAGCATCTATGATATTATGTCTTCAAGTTGTCTTTGATTTTTTACTTATAAATCTTACTACCAGCATAAATCTTCAATTTAATACAAGTCTTAACCATCATTTGATAATCACGTGCTAAGTCACCCCATGCTACTGTCGTCAAGATTCTATTTTCATTCAATTTTATCAAATCTTTCTTCGACATGTTCATTAGGTGTCGATGGTCATAAACTCTGAAGATTTCTCTTTCACCACCTTCAACCTCATCATCAGATTCAACCATTACAGCTTCTCCAGTTTCTGAATCCACATGCCAACTCTTCATATTTTCTAAAATATCTTGTGGCATTGTCTTCAATGGAATCTGCTGTAAACACATAACAGATGGATAAATCTTCTTTCTTCTTCTTCGTCCTGTTCTTTGACTTCTCTCTGCCAGTTTAATAGTCTTTCCTTTTCTTGGCTTAATCTTTTCAAATTTATTTGCTCTAACCTCAGTCTTGATTATGTGTTCGACATATTTTCCAACAAAATCATCACTTGGGTTATTCAAAGGTAATCGAGCCAAATCTCGAATCTCAAATCTAGGCAAAGAACTAAATACTGCAAGCTTTCGCTCAAGATATTGAACTCCGTCAAACCTCTTAATAGCAAACAGCTCCAGCTCAGAGTCAAAGTACCAACCAATAATCCCTCTTTTAGGTTCCCGTTTCCCAGTTATATCAACTTCAGAAACTCCAACCTTCTTTTTTTGTTTTGGAAGTTTTCTAAGAAAAACTGCTGGATTCTTGGTAGGAATTAAGATTTCATCTTTTTCAGAATCGGTTGAGTCATCGATTTCTTCATCTACATCGACAACTGTTGGACCTTGAGTATTTTCAATAATAACTTCTGTCCTAGATGGGCTCACATGGTGTTCATCAATATTTGCATCTGAATCTACACCAATGTCTTGCTCATTCTCATAGACAGCAGTCCAATCCTCAGGTAGTAAAAATTCTCCTTCTTCAAGATCAAAATCAATTTCTTCATCGATTTCATCAAGAATATCACTTCCAGAGTCACTCAATTCTAGCATTTCCATATCTACACAAATTAAATTAATAATATAAAATTTTTTTTTATTGATTTCTTTGAATCAATCTAAAAATTTCATTATACATTTCAATTGTGTTAATATAACCAATCTATATAACTTATAATTCTTTTATTAATTTCTCTGAATCAATCAAAGAATTCTTAAGTCTTATAAACACTTAACAAATATTAATTAACTTTAAATTCTAATGCATTGTGAATAATCACCAAGCATTTAAATTCACTGTTAATTACCTTATATAATTTCCAAGACTTAATTGAACTGTTATATCACTATAACTTAACTTTCAATTATATCTTTAAATTATATATCATTTGTCTAGTTAAAAATCATACATATTTAACTTGTTAGTTATAAAAACTCTCAAGTCTAAAATGTCTAAGTTAAAATAAACTTTAACCGCTGAAATAAATCAGAACACGCCGCTCGACTTCTCAATGAGTCGGAAGACTTTCGATCACTAATTTATTTAACTTTTCAAAATCAAATAACTTAAATAATTTCTAATATATTTAATCTTGTAATAAAAATCTCAAGCCAAATATATATTACAAAAACTATTAAGATACAATTATTCAATTACAATTATAAATTACAATTATAATTCAATTAAAATACTAAGTACAAATATCTACACAAGTCTAAGCTGTCTTACCAGCTTCACTTGTACCCGCAGCACTTGTACCAGCACCATCACCACTAACACCAACACATGCAGACTCCCCCTGAATAATAGCTTGCTCACCAGTCTTTGAAGGACCAGTCAGCTCACCATCTTTCTGAGCATCGAGATCATCATCTTTATCATCTCTTCTCTTCTTAGCTAACTCATCCTCTTTGCAAGCTTCATGATATATCATTATCTCCCCCTGAGCAGACTGTCCTGAATTCACTCTCAACACCAAATGTTCTAAGTGTTCAAGCTTCAGTCGCTGGGCAGTAAAATCAGCAAGCAAAGTATCATGAGTCTTCAGCAGTGTCAAATGTGATTCACTGATATTAACCATCAGTTGAGCAAGAGAAACATTCTCAGCTAACAACCCTGGAATCCTAGAAGTACTCTGTTCCAATTCCTTAACTCTTGACTCTAAGGATGTAATCCTTTCAGCATCAGTCGTCGGAATAACAGATATTGTAGATGGTCCAGGCGGTGTCACTGAAGCAATGTATGATTCACGTGTGAGTGGTGGAATGGCTTGAGATAATGCTTCTTTGAGAAGACTAGCTACAAATCTACTAGATTTATTAGTTGGAAACTGAGCATCATGCACCAGTTTTGCAACTCCCTCCTCAACAGTCTTGGAGACCATTTCTGGTTCCACTGACTCAAGCAGTTTCTCAGCCTATAACGTTAGATATAATTAAATGAGTAACTGTTACAGATAACTCTGTCTCAATCTCTAATTAAATATTTATAATACTCGTAGTACTAAACATTTATCTCATACCTCAGATGGTACAGATACTGGTTCAGTAACCACCGGTATCATCATCTCTACCTGGGATGTATCTTGAGCAACTGTCACAGAATTAACTGTCTCAGTTGAACTCTGGATAAGCAACAAGTTAAGATTATCTAACTCTAAATAAAACATACCATCCTGAATGATCAAAGTCCTGGAACGCTTACGGCGTTGAGGAATAAGAGGTAGATCCTCTTCCTCAGGACCTTCGTCAATAATACTAAAGTCTGGATCGACTTCCTTAGCCTTTCTCTTTTCCTTCAGTGCTGGATCTGGAATCATCCAAGATCTGTATCTAATATAACCAGCATCTGGAGGTGGAGAAGGAGTACTATCATCATCATCTGAAGCCGATTGACCATCACGGCCTCTAGATGGACCAACATCAGAATCCTAAATATTAAATATATTAAACATTTATGATTAGCTAAAAGCTCTATCATACAAGTTCTATATATTTATGATTAATCTGATAAATACCTTAGAAGTAAACCCTCAGATCTATCAAACTGTCCCTGCTCACCCTCAGGTCGAGTGACCTCTGGGTCTGCAGTCTCAGCTCCCTGATGATAATAATATTTATATTTCATAATTAGAAATAATATCTAATTAACTAAATATCTATATCATGTGCATTATGTATAACAGTAATGGGATAATTATATAACAACTTAGTACCGATAGTACTATATAATTATAAAATTACCTCAGGTTGTTCAACATAACTATCAATATCCCGTAGCAAGGGATCTGTATCATCGTCAATCTGTATTAAAACCTCATGTAGAACCTCAGCAGCTAGCTCAGGCACAACTTGTTGACCTTGATGTTCAACCTGATGTAAAACATCCTCAATGAGCTCCTGTGACTCTGCTGCTGGTTGAGGTTGAGATTGAGCTTGTGAAGGTTGAGGTTGAGCTTGACCATGAGCTCCAGCATCCATCCAACCATTGTTTGGTGGAGCAACATAATCAGCATCAAGAAGATGCCCAAAAAGATCAGCAGCCTCAGGCTTAATCTCATCTTTACGCTTGGATAGCAAAAAGCAAGCGTTGTAACCTCGCAGTCCGATTGTCTCAACTTGAAAATCAGCTGCATAAGCTGGCAAGTTTGGAACTTGAGCTCGAATCAGAAGCATACAGAATCGAGGATAGAGAATAAACAATGTCCTAGCAGCTCCAGTGATCTGTCCTCTGAAGGACTGAAAAATATAAGAAGAAAAACTGTATGGTTTATTGTAAACCAGTGACAGTACAGCTGACATCAACTCAGGACTAAGCTCATCTAATCCTGATTTCTTGTTTCCAAAAATAGATACTATAATAGTAAAGAGTAATCTCCACTGTCCTAGTACAAAAGCTTTGACAAACTGGCGTCCTCTCCTAGGACCCGAATAACCAATACGTCCTAAAGCTCCTTCTATAAAATCAGCTGAAAAAGCAGGTGGACCAGCTTCTTGAGCAGAAGTGCCTAGCTGCAGTAGCTGTCGTAGATCATCTGCAGTAAAAGAGATAGGATGCTGATTTACCATCGTATGTATTGTAGGCGGATTAGCAGCACCATCATATACAATATTCGTCCAAAACTGCGTAAGAAGGTCTTTGTTCAATGGAGGTGACTCAGTGATAGCAAATCGAATTCTCGAACGTGCTAAATATGTCAAAATCTGCTCAAAGCGCTCAGCACCACGCTCATTGACATCTAGATTGTAACACCCCCAAATATAATGGTTCGCGGAAGCATACTTTGGGTGTTACTAATCAATAATCAAAGCACACAGATATATAGTAAACGACTCTATATGCGTCGTTTTAACAAAATATATTAATATTAAAAGGTTTACAACAGTTTGAACTCATACATAGCTCGTGTTTGTAATATGAGAGATTTAAGTACATAATTAGTTATACAAAATCTAATAATGCAATGAAATCTCTGAAGTTTGCATGAAGACTCGAGCTAAGATGCATCCTGATGGGCAGTCCAAATCTACTGCTGAGTACCTGTGATACATGCTAAAATGGATCAGCTAACGCTGGTGAGCTCACAGGTTTGAGTATCAAATAGTATTCTATGAACCGCAAGATTTAAGTATTGATTTGCAACTAGCAAATAAAGTTACAGATAATGTATACAACCATGAGCGCATAGTCTGAGCTTAACTCGAGGGTCGGGTCCCATATAGAGAATTCCGAGCGAGGTGCCTCCACGAGTGCCTAATCTACACTCGTCTTCCCAAATATTAGTACGTCCGTTTACCCGGTTAGTGCTTGCTAACCCGGACGAGGAGGGTCAATCCTATATGGTACCATATACTAATATTCACGCTACTTTCGTATTACCAGACTATACTGACGGAGGACTTTGGTTTGATTAGTTGAAAACAACTCATGTAGTATATTGAAATATGTACTCGCGTTCATGTGTTAAAAATAGAGCAATGTATCACACCCCTAGTAAAAAAGTAAAAAGAGGGGCTATGAGACTCACCTGAGCCTGGAGAGTTTATCTAAATAAACTGAGATTGATTAGCCAAGAATCGAAGTCCAAAGACTTGTAACCTGAGGGTGTCCACGACACGCGATGGTTATAAACATATGAAGGCATCTCATAAGACTATCTTGTAGTTGTTTGTCCAACTAGAATGTCCAAATGATTACAATTTGGTTGATTGTTTAAGTGTTTGAAAATGTGTACGGCCCGTTGGTGATTGTTGGTAATAATAATATTATCATCATTCTAGAAAAACGTGTTCCAAAGTGTTTTAGAAGTCATGTCGCATTCGTGTTTGATGTTATACAAGTTTAACACTTTGTGTGAAAGTTTAGATGTAACACTGTTACTCGTGACCCTAGGGTAAGGGCAAAGCCCGTTAATGACGGGGGTCCGGGGGCAGCGCCCCTGGTAGCGGGGTCCAAGGGGCGGCAGCCCCTGGCGGGGTCCAAGGGGCAGAGCCCCTGGCTGGGGTTGAGCCAAATGGGGCATCAAATTTGGGTCTCAAAACTTAGTATAAATTAGTTTAAAACCTTCTGTTTATGCGTCACTTATAGCGTCACTTCGGGGCTGGGCGTCACTTATGGCGTCACTTATGGAAGTGACGCATAGTGAAGCGTCACTGGGTGGCTTGGGCGTCACTTAGGAAGTGTCGCTAAAAATATAATAAATCTGAGCATGTGCGTCACTTAGGGGAAGTGACGCATGATAGGGCGTCACTAAGGTAAGTGACGGCTGTAAGTGTCGGGTAGGCGTCACTTAAAGGAGTGACGCATACTTGGGTGTCACTAAAGCAGTGTCGGGTTATTAGTCACGGTAAGGGTCCTAGGCGTCACTAGCAAGTGACGGTTGAAGTGTCGGGAAAAGGGGCTTTATGCGGCACTTAGGCAAAATTAGGGTTTCATGCATCACTTAAGTGACGCATGAAGTGACGCAATACTGGTCGTCTTTGCGACACTTACGACTGTTTTACGGATTTTTGAGCCAAAACGAGTTTTCCGGCCATATCTTGGCCTGATTCTTTTACCCAACCCTTATAAGGACATTCTAAGCTTATATAAACAACTACTTGCTAAAAATACTCGAAAATCTAAAGGTTTCGGGATTTGTCGGAAACTTACAATTTGTCAAAATGAAATTCCGAAAAGAAGGAAACGTCGATCGTTACTTCGTGGTTATTTTCTTCCAAACGAGCTTCGAGATTGGAGGTCGTCTTGTGGCGTTATTTCGAGAAGTAAGATGATGGAGTGATGATGAGTGTTTGTTGTTTTAGAGAGAAAAGAGAGGAAGAGAGAGAAGAGTAAAGTGGAAATGGGGTGGGGAGGTGGTGACCTCACCCCTTTTGGCAGATTTTTCATGGGGCCCACCCCATGTGGGTGTGTCCCAAACTTGTTCCTCGCGTTTGCGCTCCGTGCGGTGTTCGTTTTCCCGATCGTTTAACCGTTTAAATAATTATTTCGCGCGTTATACACCCGTTTTACGGCACGGATAATTACCCAATATTTTTACATAAAATATTTCACCAATTACTTTAATAATTGAGTTATAAAGTATAACTTAACATTGTTTGCGCGTTTAACATTCTAATCGCGTAGGCTTTTAATTGTACGATACGAAACATGTATGAATTATCATCAAAATACTATTTTAGATATAATAGCGTTATTAAATAATGTTATCTTATTTAATAATTTTGTTCATCAACGTCCGTATAAAATTGAATCGAATTACATTCGATTTAAATTGCGTACGATTTAATCAAATCGCAAAAATTGTATATATTCATCAATATAAAATCCGATACATTAATTAGCCTAACACAGAACTAATTACATGTATTAACAGTTGATTAGGCACTAATCACTAGTCCTAATTTGGCGGGTGTTACATTCTCCCCCTGTTAGGAGAATTTCGTCCCGAAATTTAGCTCGTGGTCGTGTTTGATGTAGAGTCAGGGAATAGCTGAGGATACTTGAGTCGCATTTGGTCTTCCCGTTCCCAAGTGAATTCCGGACCACGCCGCGAATTCCACCTGACCTTAACGATAGGGATACGACTTTGTTTGAGTTGTTTGACCTCATGGTCCATGATTTCTGCAGGTTCCTCGACAAAATGAAGTTTGTTATCAATGCGAATTTCGTCGAGTGGGATGATAAGTGTCTCGTCAGACAGGCATTTCTTTAAGTTAGAAATGTGAAAGGTAGGGTGCACGCTGCTGAGCTCGGTTGGCAGCTGCAATCGATATGCCACAGGGCCAATCCTTTCGAGGATCTCAAAAGGCCCAATGTACCTGGGATTTAACTTCCCGCGTTTGCCGAATCGGATTACGCCTTTCCAAGGCGATACTTTAAGGAGTACTCGATCCCCAACTTGGAACTCGAGTGGTTTGCGTCTCACGTCAGCATAACTTTTCTGACGATCACGTGCGGCTTTGAGTCTGTTTTGGATTTCACAGATTTTCTCGGTGGTTTCGTGTATGAGTTCAGGACCAGTGAGTTGACTGTCTCCCACTTCGGTCCAACAGATCGGTGATCGGCACTTACGACCGTACAGTGCCTCGAATGGTGCAGCCTTAATGCTGGTATGATAACTGTTATTGTAGGAAAACTCGCACAATGGCAGGTGCCTTTCCCAGTTTGCACCGAAGTCAACTACGCAAGCTCGTAGCATGTCTTCCAGTGTCTGAATGGTTCGTTCACTTTGGCCATCGGTTTGAGGATGGTATGTGGTACTCATATCAAGTCGGGTACCTAATGATTTTTGGAGTGATTGCCAAAAGTGAGATGTGAAACGAGCGTCTCTGTCAGAGATAATTGAGGTTGGAACACCATGTCGAGAAACAATTTATTTGATGTAGATTTGCGAGAGGCGTTCCATTTTATCGGTTTCCTTGATCGCCAGAAAATGAGCAGATTTGGTGAGACGATCGACGATCACCCAAATGGTGTCGCAACCGCTCGATGACTTGGGTAGTTTGGTTATGAAATCCATGGCGATTTGTTCCCATTTCCATTCAGGAATGTTGGGTTGTTGAAGTAAACCAGAAGGTTTTTGATGTTCGGTTTTGACTCTCGAGCAAGTAAGGCACTTGCTGACATATGTGGCGATTTCGGCTTTCATGTTCGGCCACCAATAGAATTCTTTGATGCCGTAATACATTTTGTCGGATCCCGGATGGATAGAATATTTAGACTTGTGAGCTTCATCCATCACCAAGTCTCGCAGGTTCCCAAAACTAGGCAACCAGATTCGATTTGAGAAATACCTAACACCATTAGGTTTGATTTTGAATTGCTCATCGATGCCTCGTAAGGCTTCGCTTTTGACATTTTCGGGTTTCAAAGCTTCGAGTTGAGCGGTATGAATCTGAATGGTGAGATCATTATGAATGGTCATACTGAGGGCTCGAACTCGAAGTGGTTTCGGCCGTTCCTTTTGACTGAGGGCATCGGCAACAACATTTGCCTTGCCTGGGTGGTATTTGATTTCGCAGTCATAATCGGTGAGCAACTCGACCCAATGACGTTGTCGCATATTAAGGTCTTTCTGGTCGAAGATGTGCTGGAGGCTTTTATGATCGGTGAATACGGTACTTCGGGTACCATAAAGGTAGCGTCTCCAGATTTTGAGGGCGAACACCACGGCCCCTAGCTCGAGGTCGTGAGTCGTGTAGTTCTTCTCATGAACTTTGAGTTGTCGGGAAGCGTAAGCAATGACCTTATCTCGTTGCATCAACACGCAACCGAGACCTTGGTGGGAAGCATCACAGTATACCACGAAGTCGTCGGTGCCTTCGGGTAAGGATAGAATAGGAGCACTGCAAAGCTTGAGTTTTAATAGCTGAAATGCTGACTCTTGTTTATCAGTCCAATCAAACTTCTTTTCCTTCTGAGTCAGTGTCGTGAGTGGTTGAGCTATTTTGGAGAAATTTTCGATGAAACGACGATAATAACCGGCCAACCCTAGAAATTGGCGTACCTCGGTCGGAGTAGTTGGCGCTTGCCAGTCTTTGATAGCCTCGATTTTCGATGGGTCGACGTGAATTCCTTGACTATTAACAACATGTCCAAGGAATTGAACGGATTGTATCCAGAACTCACACTTGGAGAATTTGGCATATAAATCCTCGTGCTTAAGTAGCTCTAGGATGGTTTTGAGGTGTTGTGCGTGTTCTCGTTCGTTGCGCGAATAGATGAGGATGTCATCGATAAAGACAATGACAAACTTGTCGAGATAAGGTTTGCACACCCGATTCATAAGGTCCATGAATACAGCCGGTGCGTTTGTTAAACCGAAGGGCATCACCTGAAATTCATAATGCCCGTAACGAGTTCGGAAAGCAGTCTTGGGAATGTCGGTGTCACGAACTCGTAGTTGATGATAACCTGACCGAAGATCGAACTTTGAATAAATACTCGACCCTTGTAGTTGGTCAAACAGGTCATCGATGCGAGGAAGTGGATACCGGTTCTTGACGGTCAACTTGTTCAACTCTCGATAGTCGATACACATTCGGAAAGAACCGTCTTTCTTTTTCACGAATAAGACCGAAGCTCCCCATGGTGAAGAACTCGGTCTAATAAATCCTCTGTCCAGGAGTTCCTGTAACTGGGTGGACAACTCCTGAAGTTCAGATGGGGCTAGGCGATATGGTGCTCGGGCTACCGGTGCGGCACCCGGCACGAGATCGATTGAGAACTCAACCTGTCTTTGTGGAGGTAAGCCAGGTAGTTCTTCCGGAAAGACTTCGGGAAAGTCTCTAACGATTGGCACATCCTCAAGTCGCTTCTCCTCCGAATTTTTCTCCGTGATGTGCGCGAGGATTGCTGGATAATCCTTTCTCAGAAATTTTCGGGTTTTCAAACAAGAGATGATGTTTAGTCTTGCCCTCCCAGTCTCCCCCTGTATGATCAAGGTTCTACAGATGGCGAGAGGGATGCGGACGATTTTATCGTAACAGACGATTTCGGCTCGATGTTTGGATAACCAGTCCATTCCAATGATGACGTCGAAACTCCCAATTTCAACAGGCATAAGGTCTATCGAAAAGGTTTCATCGGCTAGGTTTAAAGTGCAATTAGGTATCACACTATTGGTTTCTATGAGTTTACCGTTTGCTAGTTCTACAGTGTACTTAGCATCTAAGGCAACAGGAGTGATGTCAAGTAAAGGGTAAAACTCATCAGAAATAAAGCTCCTATCGGCACCAGTATCAAACAGAACAAAAGCAGTTAAGTTGTTGAGGAGGAACATACCCGAGACCACATTCGGGTCCTGCCGGGCGTCCCCAGAGTTGAGTACGAACGCTCTACCTTTTGCGTTGTTATTGTTGTTGTTGTTGTTGCTGTTGTTGCCCTTTTTCTTCAGGTTTGGGCAATCATTCTTGAAGTGCCCGGTGTTTCCACACCCGAAACATGTCTTGGGTGCCTTGGGGTTGTAGTTGGAGTTGTTGTTGTTGGTGGGGAATCTACAGTCCTTGGTGAGGTGTCTGTACCTCTTGCAGTTGCTGCAATAAGGACCACAAGGACCTTCATGGTGGCGGTTGCACTTGGAACAGTAGGGCTTGTTCCCGGTGTAACCACGCCTGGGTTCGGTGGTTGAGTTGTAGGCTTTGATGGTGTCGGGTTTCTTGTTTTGGTTGTTGCTGTGGTTGTCAGACCACTTCCTTTTGAGGTGGTTGGAGGAAGAAGTGGGTGGTTCTGAGTCCTCGTGCATGGCCATGAGTTCATGGGCCAATCGGATAGCACCATCAATGGTGGTTTGATTTGAGGAGGCGACGTTCCCCCGGACAGGTTCCGGAAGACCGCGGATGTACCTTCGGATTTTATCGGGTTCGGTGCTCACCATTGCTGGGCGAAGGATGGCAAGCTGTTGGAATCTGACGGTATATCCGTCAATGTCAGCTCCCTGCACCTTTAGGTGCCAGAACTCATCCTCTAGCTTTTGGAGTTGTTCAATGGGACAATACTTAGCAGTAAACATTGTCTTCAGTTCCTCCCAAGGGAGTAGGTAGGCGGTATCGATACCCACGGACTGGGCATATGAATTCCACCATGAGAGTGCACCATCCTCGAGGGTGCAGGTGGAGTACTTGACTCTGTCCTCTTCCGCACACTTGCTGATGTGGAAGACGGACTCCATTTTCTCGAACCATCTGATCAGTCCGATGGCTCCTTCAGTTCCCTTGAAGTTCGAGGGTTTGCAGCTCAGGAAGTCCTTGTATGAACAAGGCTTGGATTGAGGCCCGTTGGCAGCTGTGTCTTTGCTGCCCGAACTGGGTTGTCGGGTAGCCATAGCTTGAGCCACGCTTTGGGCTATGAGTTGGGCGATTTCAGTTTCGCTGAAGGTGAATCGCTTCGGTGGCATCTTGCTGAACAAGATCAAGAAAAGACAATGAGATTCTTGTGTGAAATTCTGATGTATTACATGTGTATATGATGGAATATACGATATAAAGTGATAATTATATTTCATTTAAATAACCAAGTCTGGTACATGACACGAGTTTTCAAAAGATTACATAATACGGGGAGTACAAAAGGTACCGGGAATTGTTACATCCGGTTATAATAGTGAAAGTCCTACATAGGTAGATATAGATTACAAGATGACAGCCACACTAGTTCTAATGCAAGTTGATCCTTTCCATTAGTGTGACGAGTCGATCAACGGTGGCTGCGAGTCTGCTGGTTTGTCGGGCGTTGTCTTCTGCCAATGCTAGTCGTTGTACCAGCATTCTTGAGTATTCTTCAGCCTCTTGCAGGCGCTGCTCGCATTGTTCCAACCTGAGTCGTAAAAGTTCGACTTCTATTCCTGATTCCACCACTCGGTCGTGGAGTATGTTCATGTTGTTAACGGTGTTTTCGTGGTCCTCGGAGACTTGGTTTATACGCTCAAGCGCTGTGAGTCTCCAATTTTCATTGGTTTCTTGCAAAGCGACATCCATGGCATGAAGTCGTTGCTCGTGACCGTCCAGCCTAGCGGCCAAGGCCGGCAGAGTGAAGTGGGTAGGATACGGGCCAGCTCGAGGCAACCTGGCGTTCCTCCTAGCTACCCTCGGGTTCTGCGACCCGGATTGAGAGCGTGACGAATTGGGTGGTGTGTTTGCCATTCTGAGACAAAGCGTTAAAAAGAGTGAGGCCTATCTATGTATATACATATATATTACATAATAGCCTAAGGTGTCTAACACATACATGTTTGAGTCCCGGTTTCTCTCGTGGTCAGAGTCAACTAGTGTATCCTTTTCAGTCATGATTCCTTTCAAATTCCACATCATATTCTTTTAATTATACATAGTTGATCAAGCTATGTTAAATTAAACCAACACCACGTAGTCATTGAACCTAATCATACTTAATAAGGAATACTGCCTAACGGTCATAGTCTAGGCCCACTAAATGCAACCTAGTTCACTATAACCTTAGGCTCTGATACCAATCTGTAACACCCCCAAATTTAATGGTTCGCGGAAGCATACTTTGGGTGTTACTAATCAATAATCAAAGCACACAGATATATAGTAAACGACTCTATATGCGTTGTTTTAACAAAATATATTAATATTAAAAGGTTTACAACAGTTTGAACTCATACATAGCTCGTGTTTGTAATATGAGAGATTTAAGTACATAATTAGTTATACAAAATCTAATAATGCAATGAAATCTCTGAAGTTTGCATGAAGACTCGAGCTAAGATGCATCCTGATGGGCAGTCCAAATCTACTGCTGAGTACCTGTGATACATGCTAAAATGGATCAGCTAACGCTGGTGAGCTCACAGGTTTGAGTATCAAATAGTATTCTATGAACCGCAAGATTTAAGTATTGATTTGCAACTAGCAAATAAAGTTACAGATAATGTATACAACCATGAGCGCATAGTCTGAGCTTAACTCGAGGGTCGGGTCCCATATAGAGAATTCCGAGCGAGGTGCCTCCACGAGTGCCTAATCTACACTCGTCTTCCCAAATATTAGTACGTCCGTTTACCCGGTTAGTGCTTGCTAACCCGGACGAGGAGGGTCAATCCTATATGGTACCATATACTAATATTCACGCTACTTTCGTATTACCAGACTATACTGACGGAGGACTTTGGTTTGATTAGTTGAAAACAACTCATGTAGTATATTGAAATATGTACTCGCGTTCATGTGTTAAAAACAGAGCAATGTATCACACCCCTAGTAAAAAAGTAAAAAGAGGGGCTATGAGACTCACCTGAGCCTGGAGAGTTTATCTAAATAAACTGAGATTGATTAGCCAAGAATCGAAGTCCAAAGACTTGTAACCTGAGGGTGTCCACGACACGCGATGGTTATAAACATATGAAGGCATCTCATAAGACTATCTTGTAGTTGTTTGTCCAACTAGAATGTCCAAATGATTACAATTTGGTTGATTGTTTAAGTGTTTGAAAATGTGTACGGCCCGTTGGTGATTGTTGGTAATAATAATATTATCATCATTCTAGAAAAACGTGTTCCAAAGTGTTTTAGAAGTCATGTCACATTCGTGTTTGATGTTATACAAGTTTAACACTTTGTGTGAAAGTTTAGATGTAACACTGTTACTCGTGACCCTAGGGTAAGGGCGAAGCCCGTTAATGACGGGGGTCCGGGGGCAGCGCCCCTGGTAGCGGGGTCCAAGGGGCGGCAGCCCCTGGCGGGGTCCAAGGGGCAGAGCCCCTAGCTGGGGTCGAGCCAAATGGGGCGTCAAATTTGGGTCTCAAAACTTAGTGTAAAATTAGTTTAAAACCTTCTGTTTATGCGTCACTTATAGCGTCACTTCGGGGCTGGGCGTCACTTATGGCGTCACTTATGGAAGTGACGCATAGTGAAGCGTCACTGGGTGGCTTGGGCGTCACTTAGGAAGTGTCGCTAAAAATATAATAAATCTGAGTATGTGCGTCACTTAGGGGAAGTGACGCATGGTAGGGCGTCACTAAGGTAAGTGACGGCTGTAAGTGTCGGGTAGGCGTCACTTAAAGGAGTGACGCATACTTGGGCGTCACTAAAGCAGTGTCGGGTTATTAGTCACGGTAAGGGTCCTAGGCGTCACTAGCAAGTGACGGTTGAAGTGTCGGGAAAAGGGGCTTTATGCGGCACTTAGGCAAAATTAGGGTTTCATGCGTCACTTAAGTGACGCATGAAGTGACGCAATACTGGTCGTCTTTGCGACACTTACGACTGTTTTACGGATTTTTGAGCCAAAACGAGTTTTCCGGCCATATCTTGGCCTGATTCTTTTACCCAACCCTTATAAGGACATTCTAAGCTTATATAAACAACTACTTGCTAAAAATACTCGAAAATCTAAAGGTTTCGGGATTTGTCGGAAACTTACAATTTGTCGAAATGAAATTCCGAAAAGAAGGAAACGTAGATCGTTGCTTCGTGGTTATTTTCTTCCAAACGAGCTTCGAGATTGGAGGTCGTCTTGTGGCGTTATTTCGAGAAGTAAGATGATGGAGTGATGATGGGTGTTTGTTGTTTTAGAGAGAAAAGAGAGGAAGAGAGAGAAGAGTAAAGTGGAAATGGGGTGGGGAGGTGGTGACCTCACCCCTTTTGGCAGATTTTTCATGGGGCCCACCCCATGTGGGTGTGTCCCAAACTTGTTCCTCGCGTTTGCGCTCCGTGCGGTGTTCGTTTTCCCGATCGTTTAACCGTTTAAATAATTATTTCGCGCGTTATACACCCGTTTTACGGCACGGATAATTACCCAATATTTTTACTTAAAATATTTCACCAATTACTTTAATAATTGAGTTATAAAGTATAACTTAACATCGTTTGCGCGTTTAACATTCTAATCGCGTAGGCTTTAATTGTACGATACGCAACATGTATGAATTATCATCAAAATACTATTTTAGATATAATAGCGTTATTAAATAATGTTATCTTATTTAATAATTTTGTTCACCAACGTCCGTATAAAACTGAATCGAATTACATTCGATTTAAATTGCGTACGATTTAATCAAATCGCAAAAATTGTATATATTCATCAATATAAAATCCGATACATTAATTAGCCTAACACAGAACTAATTACATGTATTAACAGTTGATTAGGCACTAATCACTAGTCCTAATTTGGCGGGTGTTACATAGATTCACCAAGATGTTGTGACCCTTCTCAAATGATCTGTTAGCCATATCTGTAATGTAAAATTACACAAATAGCAAGAATGTTAAGTTAACGAGCATTAGATAATTTACACTTTAACGTATTATGATCAAAAAGATCATCAAACGTCTAAATATACTATTAACTAATAACATAATTCACTGAAACTTAATTGAATTAACAATTTCAATTATATTCTATAAATTATATATAAAGCTCGTTAGCTAAGGATAACAATTTGAGTTATCATACCACCGATAAATATCGGGACACGCTGCACGACTACGCTATGAGTCGGAAGACTTTCGATATGAAATAACTTAAATTGTTAAGATATTACACATATTTAAACTTATAAACAAACATTCGTAAGTCTATATGTATAGAAACAAGTAACTTGTTAATTATTTGTAAATAAACAATTCTCAAATCGATAACAAGTTAAAATTTGAAAAATTTTAAATTTGATTTAATTTTTCAATTCGGTTCGCAGAAATCCTGCGAGTTGAAGTCGAGTCGCTTCGGTCAACCCAAGTCAAACAAGTAGAACTCGGCTCGCTTCGGTTAACAGAAGTCAAACGAGATGAACTCGTCTCGCTTCGGTCAAGTGAAGTCAAACTAGTTAAACTCGTCTCGCTTCGGTCAACTGAAGTCAAACGAGTTGAAACTCGTCTCTCAACTTATCTCGATTCGTTGGAGCGGGCTGCGAAGTGAGATAGATCTCGGTTCACAGGATCAACTGCTCAACAAATTCAAAACATCAATCACTAATCAAATGTGTTTCAAAGCAATTAATCAATTATAACATGTTTATTAACCATCGATTAAGCATTATAAACATGTGTTAGGTTTTCTAAATCACTAATTTGTATAAAATCCGTGATAAACTAAACCGACACATTCAAAAACGTAAACCCATCGATATCTCACAAATTACACTGTGAATTCGCATGAAACTTACTTCAATAGATGCGTAATCCAAAGTTGTAAAAGTTCCACGGATCGAAAACACCTTCCTCTTTGTATAAAATCAGAAATCAACCGAAAATTGAGTTCGGTTCGTTTCGCCAAATTCACTTCGCAGAGGTGTGTGGGTTCGGTTCGCAGAATAAATGGCAAGTGTGGGTTGGACTCGTTGGACTTGCCCCATTTATACTATGTACTCGCTTCGCAGCACTAGTCTCGCTTCGCAGCGTTGACTAGTCAAAATCGCAAGTTTTCACAAAAACGCGATTTTAGCACTTAGTATAAAATGAAACCCATACATACCATACAAGTCTAAAATAAAAATTATTTCTCACTTGTAGTTGTTACATTTATTCAACACAGATATAAGATAGCTAGTTTAATTTCATTCCAAAAGGTAAACAAGAAGAATAATTAAAAGTTTTATTGATTCGAAGAAATAATTACAAAAGTTAAAATAATAAAACTACTAACATTCTAACAAATTAACTGAAAAATAAACACTTAAAGTTTTAACTGCTTAGGGATCATATTAGTAAGAATAAGCTGTACTTAATAGATTGTAATAAGCCTAAGACGATTGTTAGTATTCATACCTCATGAAATTCATATAAGCACAATAAAATCACAACTTTAATCAGTAATAAACTTATATTTATGAAATTATATCTTATGTACCTTTATCCACATGATATAACACTTCATTGATATATAACTTATGATTTCTTATTATTCACAAAAGTGAATGTTCGAATATCATAGACAGTTCAAGACGATTACCGGTATTATGATCCACATAAACAGATAACACACAAGTTTCTGAGCCAATCTTTTATTGTTAATGTGCACAATATCTAGTGTTTTCTACTATACAACATACTGAAGAATTCAAGTACAACACATAACACTGTATCTTGTATTATCAAGGTAGAGATTACTAAATGATGTTCTTTAGAAGCATATAACATACACTTGACACAAGATACTTTGTATCTTTCATATGTAAGGTAGAGGTTACTAAATGATGCCCTTTCGAAACATATAACTCACCTTTTGACATTATGATACTTTGTATCATTTCAATCAATCAAAATTTTAATTTTAGATCACAGTGCATGGTAATACTATCATTCAACAATTAAGATATATGTCATACGTTATATAACAAATCACATAAGATATTACACATGAAAGTTATACTTCTTAACTGCTCGGAAATCTTAGCATAACCTGCCTACCAATAAATCGTATGATGAAACTGACTAGACTTAAGTTATTCTTATCACTTGTTAAGTAAAAGGACAAGTTATAATCAGTGGATATAGGTGTATAAAAAGATAAATATAAGTGTAATCCTAGATAAAAATCGTTATTCTAATGCAACTTATAAGAATCTACTAACACATCATACTTAATACTTAAGGTTATTATTCTTAGACTTATTCTCCTAATGTACTATCATTTCCCAAGTTTTTACAGCCAAAACTTAAAGCTTTTTCTAAAAGAACTTCGGTTGTTCTTTTATTGGAGGCGATTCCCCGCAGGTAACAAGCAAATGAATACCATACGCCCACCTTTTTTTTCTTTTTTTTTAAATTTTAATGATAACTAACTATTACTAAAATACCCTTGGAAGACTAATCACTCTGGATTTCTCATTCCATTCAGTTGAACCAATGTCTCAAATCTTGCTCTGTCGAACGCCTTCGTATATAGGTCTGCTAAGTTATCCGCAGTCAGAACCTTAACTAACCTTATCATTTTCTTTTCAGCACAATCTCTAATAAAATGATGTCGAATATCAATGTGCTTAGTTTTACTGTGCTTCACAGGATTGTTAGTGATCGACATAGTAGATTCGTTGTCAATCATCATAGGAGTATTGGTTATATTTAACCCGTAATCCCGCAGTTGCTGTTGTATCCAAAGAACTTGAGAACAACAGCTGCCAGCTGCAACATACTCAGCTTCACATGTAGAAATAGCTACTGAGCTTTGCTTCTTGCGCTGCCAAGATACTAATCTAACTCCTAAGAATTGACATCCTCCGGTCGTAGATTTCCTATTTTGATTGCATCCTCCATAATCCGAATCAGTATATGCTACTAGATCTAAGTCTCCATCAATTGGATACCAAAGTCCCAGCTTCGGTTGCCCTTTGAGGTAACGGAAGATCCGTTTAACAGCCTGTATATGTGACTCTTTCGGATTAGCCTGATATCTTGCACACAAACAAACAGCAAACATAATGTCAGGTCTAGAGGCAGTCAAATACATTAGTGATCCAATCATGGCCCTATATAAAGTAGGATCCACATCCTGATCACTCGATGTATCCGGACCTAGTTTGTGATTAACTGGAATCGAAGTATTGTAGACTTTATTGTCATCCATCTTAAATCTTTCTAATAACTCATAAACATATTTAGATTGATGAATAAAGAAGCCATCCTTCTTTTGGTCAACTTGTAACCCTAAGAAGAATTTCAACTCTCCCATTGCAGACATCTCAAACCTTTTTCTCATGACTTTCTCAAATTCTTGACACATCTTTTCATCAGAAGATCCAAAGATAATGTCATCAACGTAAACTTGTACTAATAGAAAGTCTTTATTGTTCCATTTTACAAACAATGTACTATCAATTGCTCCTCTTGTAAATCCATTATCAAGTAGATACGTTGATAGTGTTGCATACCACATCCTTGGTGCTTGATGTAATCCATATAGAGCCTTATTCAAACGATATACTCTATCTGGATACTCATGATCAGCAAACCCTGGAGGTTGAGCAACATACACCAATTCTTCTACTTTGCCATACAAAAAGGCACTCTTAACATCCAACTGATAAAATATATCATAGAATGACGCGAATGCTAAAAATACTCTAATTGCTTCTAGCCTAGCAACTGGTGCAAACACTTCCTTGTAATCTATGCCTTCTTGTTGATTAAAACCTTGAACCACTAGACGTGCTTTATTGCGAGTAACGACTCCCTGGTCATCTCTCTTACATTTAAATACCCATCTAGTTCCAATTGGATATTCTCCCTTTGGTAGGTCAACCAACTCCCAAACTTGTAATTTTGAGAACTGTTGCAGTTCTTCCTGCATAGCTTCAACCCATGAGCTTTCTTTGAGAGCCATTTGCACATTTTTAGGCTCAACTTGTGAGATAAAGCATGAATATAGACATTGATTAGGAATCCCTGTCTCTTTCATAGCAGTATACAAGCTTTCTAAATCTTCAGAAGTACTAGCTTTAGATTGAGTCCTAGTCTGAACAGGAGTATTAATATCACCGATGATGTTTTCAACGGGATGATTCTTACTCATTCTTGTAATCGGTATAGGATCAACTATTAACTCATCTCCTAAGTTAGTACCAATCTCTTCTAATGAAGGCATTTCTTCTGAATTTTCCGAAGAGATTTTTAAATGGTTCAAAGAAGTAAGTACATCATCAAACGTTGTTTGAAGATCCTTTTTAGAATCTTCTGTTTCTTGATACTTATCCTTTGAAGATTGTCGAGACCCACTTGAAGAAGCTTCATTTGAGTCATCTGATGTCCTGATTCCAGATTTCGGAACACTCGATGTTGAAGACGGACCATTGTCCAATTCTTCATTAAATAAATGCTGAGAAATCTCTGAATCACTGACAAAATCATTTATGGGAACCTTAAATGACTTAAAGAGATCTGAGTAGTCAAATTGCCAATCTAATCCCTTATGCACATCAGGTACATAGCTCGTAACTTCAATGTTATAAACTATCTCCAGACGACTAGTGACCTTATTGAAAACCCTTTTATTTGGAGAATTAGGCATATAACCCAAGAAGAATCCTTCGTCAGCCTTCTCACCAAATTTAGCTTGATTCTCAGTTTTCAATATTGTACAAGCAACTCCAAAGGGTTCAAATCCTTTTAAGTTTGGTTTCTTATTGTTCAAAAGCTCATAACAAGTCTTATTATGCTTTTTAACCGTAAGAACTCTATTCAGAACATGACATGCTGTATTCACTGCTTCTGCCCAAAAGATGACAGGAAGCTTTGAATCTGCAAGCATTGTTCTAGCAGCTTCAATCAACGTTCTGTTCTTCCTTTCAGCCACACCATTCTGTTGAGGTTCATATGGTGCACTGAATTGATGAATTATCCCTTTGCTTAAGCAATAGATATCTAACGTTGAATTCTTGAACTCTGTTCCGTTATCACTACGAATACGCTTAACTCTCGTTTTGTATACATTTTCAATTTGATCTAAAAACTCAATTAGAATACCTGGAGTTTCATCCTTAGATCCTAAGAAAAATACCCACGAGAATCTAGAGTAGTCATCTATGACAACTAGACAGTACCATTTGTCACCTATGCTTCTTTTGCTTATTGGGCCGAAGAGATCCATATGTAGCAAATCAAATGGAGAGGAGATTGAGTTTTCAGTCTTAGATCGGTGCGGTTTCTTATGCTGCTTTCCTTTCATACAAGGAACACACTTATCCTCAGACTCGAAACGTATTTGTGGTACACCCAAAACTAAACCATTTTTGGTTATATAGTTCATTTTTCTCCAGTTTAGGTGTGCCATTCTCCTATGCCATAGTAGCGCGTCTGCTTCCGAAGCCTTGGATAATAAACATGTAGATACCATTGAAGAATTAGGAACACCCATGTTTATCGCATAGATGTCCTTCTTCCTTGGTGCCCTCATCAATATCCATTCTTCAGGAATTGTGAAGCCTGGCTTCAGGACTAAAGCCTCCTTTTCATTAAAATGAACTGGATGACCTTTATCGCAGACTTGGGAAACACTCACTAGGTCATGAGTTAGTTCTTCAACATAATTCACATCCTCTAGAGTTAAAGTTCCATTTGAAACTTTTCCTTTCCCAGTAATTACTCCTCCTTTGTCTCCTGCAAAATTTACTTTTTGCTTGAAACCTTCTCTGAAGTCCTTCAGTAGACTTCTTTCACCTGTCATGTGTCTTGAGCATCCACTGTCTACATACCACCAGCTGTCCTTGTTCACAGTCTGCTCCTACACATCACAAGTTGTACACAGTTAGTTATCAAGAGGGACCCAAGCCATTAGGGTCTTGGTTTGTCCCTGGTCATCTACAATCTGAACCTCCTTAAAGTAACCATAACTATTCCCATTAGGAGTCTTGGTAACCTTCACAGGAGTTTGAGATTGTTGATGATCTGTAGTCTTAGGCCTATGAGGAGAGTGAGTAGAAAACCTCTTATGCACAAACTTAGTTCCCTGTGCACTCGAAGTAGAACCATTCTCAAATTGACTATGGTTTCTACTTGGGGTCCTAAACCTCGATGGTGTCTTATCTCTTGGCTTATTGAAAGTATTTTCGTTTAGAGTATAAGCCCTTTTAGGTTTAGGTGGAGAGACAATATGATTACCATCTCTTTTCAGAATGTTTACAGGTTTGCTTCCTAATCCTGGTTTGGAGCCTAACCTATCTACAATCGAACTAGAAATAGTAGGTGTCTTTTCAGTATTCACTAACTTATGTGATGCTTCCAACTTCTTATTTGGGCAACAAGAAGCTACGTGTCCTTTTTGGTGACACTTGAAGCAAGACATCTGTTTACGTGACTTACTAGCTTTTGCATCCGCTACCGGAGTTTTAGGCACTAAAGGTTCAATGACATGTTCTTTATTAACCACTTCATTGATCTTAGTATCATTAATTACTCCACCCGGTACAAAATGTATTTCGGTGTGAGGAATTTTCTTACTATCATCTAATGAAGGGTTCTTAATAACACTCTTCTGTGCCTCTAACTTATCCGGTTTATTAGTTTCTTTCATTTCAGGGTTAACATCTGCCATTTCAATATCTACAGGAGTTTTAGTGTAATTTGAATTGAATGGGTGAGGCATATCATTATATCCTAATCCAGACATATCCTTCACACTACGCTGAGCACCTAACATTTTATCCATTTCAAATGTTCTATAGCTCTCAAGCTTACGATTCTGAGCTACAAGTTTTGTTTTGCAATCAGCTAACTCCTTATCCTTATTTGCAATGGACAGATTTAAATCATTTATGTTCATATAGAGACCGTCTATGATAATTAATTTCTCATTCACAGTATCTCTAAAAGCTGTCTTGTCAGCCGCATCTGCCTTAATCTTATCCTTTAAGGCTTGTTTATCATCACTTAACCTACATATATCTAACTTAGCTAGGTCAAGTTCAGATCTAACAGCCTCACTGGATTTACTAAGTGTGCTAAGTTGAGATGATAGGGTATTATTAGTTTCAGTCAAAGTCTTATAAGAATCTGCATAAGCACTACCTTGAGACTGTAAACTGGAAACTAACTGACACAGATCAACAAGAGAAACAAGATCTAGGCATACCCGTTTTTTATCAGTTTGCAGTTTAGCCATCTTAGCCACAAAATCTACGGGATCCAAATCTTCAGTTCAATCCAAGTCTAATACATCATCAGCTTTAGCAGGAGTCTCAGGCACCTTTACTTCAAAAGCTGGATCAGCGGGCATATAGGATAATGACTCAGCTTCAATCTCTTGATCGTCAATCTCAGCCATCAAAGCTTCCTCTGACTGAGTTTTCCAATCATAAGATCCATCTAGCTGTTTCACTACTAAGGCTTTGGAATGCAAAGTATTTCCCGAGCCTTGTTTCCCTTCACCAGTCTCTACCTTAGGTCTTTGGCATTCTCTAGCAAAATGTCCATAACTTTTACAGTTATAACACTTGACCTTGGTTTTATCAAACCCTGATCTGTTGCCAACAACCTTTCTTCCATTTTTCTTTAAGAAATTTTTAACTCTCCTTGACAACAAAGCAAGTTGGTCATGGAGATCTATTTCTTCAAGATAATCAGGATCTATCTGATCATAGTCTTCATCAAAAAGAATTGGATCATTGATCTTACAATCAATATAATTCTCATATGAAGCTACAAATGAAGCAAGAACAGACAATTGCTGCTCAGCAGATTTCACACTCATGGGCATCTTTTGATGTTCTTGAGGTGACTTCTCAGAAGGTTTCCCTTTAGCTTCATTTCCGGATGATGTAATGAAACACAGTTCATCAGTTATCATTTCACCCTTTCCATCAGCATTACCTACAAACAAAGCAGTGGTCGAGCTAGATGAAGCAGTCGAAATAGAAGTTTTTCCATGATACAGTCCTGGATCCTGAACATGATCAGAATCGGTATCTTTCGACTTCTTAGTGAAATCATATCCTTTGAGCTTGTCAATAACCTGCTCAAGTGTCATGGTTGCATATCTGGTTTCATTGTCTGTAATCATCACATCATACATCTCCCATTTAGAAGGTAAACCCTCAAGAAACTTGTCGGTTTTCTCTACCTCCTCAATAGTGATTTCATGGTTTTCAATCTCAGATAACAAATGGTAGAAACGAGTAACATAAGCATCAAGAGTTTCTCCTTTAAAAGCTTTAAATAGAGTAAACTGCTTTTTCAGAAGCTTCTTCTTGCTTGCTTGTACTTGTGGACTTCCCTCACATCTTTTCTCAAGCGCTTCCCAGAGTGCTTTAGCAGTATGAAAAGATTTTAACTGATGATTAATTTCCTTGGATAAACACATCTTGATACAAGAATGAGCTTTATTTTCATTCTCATAGTCTTTCTTTTGTTGTTCACTCATCAGATTATAGGATACCACAACAACATCATTTTGAACAGTTTGGGTGGGTGCCGTGTATCCTCCTTTGATACACATCCAGATTGAGAGATTATGGAATCTACAGTAAGATTCAAACCTATCTCTCCAACTGTAGTAGTCTTCAACACGTAACAACTTAGGTGGAGTATTAGATTTTCCAACCTCGTGCTCCATCTCAATCATTTTGCTAATGTCAGACATTTTTAAGAGTTTCGGGAATTAACAATCAGAAAAATCAGAAAGTTCACTTCGCAGAAATTTGATTCGTAGGACAGGAACTCGGTTCGCAGAGGGAACTCAGTTCGCAGAAGAACTCGGTTCGCAGGGGGAACTCAGTTCGTAGAGGGGAACTCAGTTCGCAGAAGAACTCGGTTCGCAGGGTGAACTCAGTTCGCAGAGGGGAACTCAGTTCGCAGAGGGGAACTCAGTTCGCAGAAGAACTCGGTTCGCAAGGGGAACTCAGTTCGCAGAATCGGCTGAAAAACCTTAAAACGAAAATTTTAGTTTTCTAATCGATTAAACCCTAAGATTTCAGTCGATTACGAAACTAAAAACTTCCAGAGACTGATTTTGATCGTTTTTACGAAGATTAATCGTAACAACAACCCTAAATCTATCGTTATTATCCAAATAACCTCGAACTAACTAAGTATTTAGCCCGAAAGCTCTGATACCAATTGTAAGTCCCGAGTATGTGGATCGATAACGAGGTTATCTTAGGTACTAAGGCGCGGAATTCCTCAATACTTGGTTCACAATAAGTGAACAATTTGTTTCGCAAGATAATAGCGAATTGATTTATCAACCAGGTTTTGTATCGATTAATTAACGTTAATCGATCAATACCTAACCTTATGATTGCTTAGAATAGCGTTTTTGTTCTCTGGAAAACGAATAGCCAAAAGTCTACTTCGGATTAAACCTAATTGAGTATTTATAGGTTTTAATCAGACTCGCTTCGCAGGTCGATGGACTCTGCAAGTTGAGTTCAACTCGCAGCCCACAACCAAACCCATCTCGACTCGGTTCGTAGCTCTGCGAGCCCAGATCTCATCTCGCAGGACTAAGTTCTGCGACTTGAGATCTTATCTCACAGACTTTTGTTTGTAACATCGTATTCGATATTCGTCTAACACTTTATCATCTAATATATTTAACGAATATTAATACCAAACTAATATGATTTACAAATCCAAATCAATTGTACAAACTTGATTACAATAATCACTAGTACTATTACAAGCTAGATCTGTTGTCACACATACATGTCCCAACAAAGTTCTAACTTAAAGCACATGCATCGGCACACACATCAAATGAAAAAGTGAAGCATTAAAGATGAATGCTTTTATTGGGCTCAAATACCTCACTGCAATAGGGTTGTATGTGCCTAGCCGTGCGATGCTCTTAGATTAACATTTCATTTTTAAGGAAATCGTATCTTAACTTATTTTACTTTCCAAAGCAGTTTAATTAATTTCTGAAAAATTTATTTTTCTCAAGATTATTTAGAGTCAGAAAATTTTAAAAATTTTAACAAAAATGAGTTTTTATGAAAATTAAGCCAACTGAATGAGTAGCATCTCCACTGTCGAAGTTAAGCTTATGATTTTGAAAAACGTTTTCTAAAATTTTAGCAAGAATGAGGTTTTTAGGAAAAAATTTTAAGCTAACTGAATGAGTGGCATCTCCACTGTCGAAGTTAAGCTTATGTTTGGAAAGTTATACTTTGGACAAGCAATCAAAGTCAAAGAATACGGTATAACATACCGTGTATCCCACACTTAGAGGAACATTGTCCCTATTATTCTCAAACTAAGTTTAAAATTCTTGTGAAGGAATCCCACACTTAAAGTTTGAAAATATTTTGGAACCCTATTTCTAAGTTGATTTGATTTGTATGGGATTTAGAATCCCACACTTTGAATTTAAGCATGATGGCATAACGGTGAGTTATAGATGATAAAAGAAAATCACTAAGGAATGGAAAAAAAAAAACTCCCCTAGAAAGGTCTGAGATGTGTGAATGAAGATTCTGATCCGGATGTGTAGGTCGATCAGTTTGTGTCAGGATCTTTGCGTGATTCATGCGTCATCTCGGTTTCTTCTTGGGGAACTTCATACTTTTTACTGCTCTCTTTTATTGCAAGTAATCTAAAAATTAACTAAGAAAAGCATAAAATAAGTAAATGATAGATAAACGATAAGATAAGATAGATAGATGGGTCCAACCAGATTACAGGTTGGAACCCAAATAGTTCATGCAGCAACAGTCAAATACAGTAATCCCAAATATCAGTAATAGTAATAATAAGTGATACAGTTATCCAACACAATAAAATCTGATAAGATCAAGGGTGAGAAGGATCCTGGTCGGATGGTGGTCCGTGAGCTGGAGGTGGCATGGAGTTGTAAGGTGCATGACGGGAGGCAGAGTGCTGTCAACTGGATAACCTGCGGGAGACTGATGCTGAAGATGAACTGCGTTGCCTTCCGGATGTTGGTGGCTGGATCGGATACAAATGGAAGTTGGGATCTAGTCCCATCTCTGCAACCTCATATGATCCTAAGGAAGCACCATGCATCGGGTACGGTGGAAGCTCAGCGGAAGGCACTGGGTTGCTCTGAAGCATCCCTGTGAATCCTGAAAAAGTAGGCACAACAGTAGCAGTAGTCATATCAGGCAGATAGTCGGTCTGCACCGGTACCTGGTCATCAACCTGCATGTCCTGTCTGAACCCTGACTGAGGTGAATCTGTCTCTGAAGATGTGTCTGATGTGGCTGACTCAGCTGGTCTCAGACGGGTCATGGTACGGGAAGATGGCTGTCCAATATGTGGGATATGCGGCTCATGTGGTGTCTCAGTGTGCACAGAGAAAACTGGCTCAACCGCAGGAGTAGTCCTGGTACGGCGGGCTCGAGGAATCTCCATGTGCACAGTGCGAGTGGAGGATGTGGGTGGTATGGAGGTGTAGGGAACGATGGTAGTGGGTGGCATCATGGCAAATGGATGTAGTGGCATGGTGTGGTAGTTGGATGGTCGTGGGCCGCATACCCATGTAGGGCGTGTAGGTTGTGGGAATCCAAACTCAGTAGCTAAATATGTGTCCTGTGTGTAATGTGAGTTAAGCATACCCAATATACCATACATGAGCTCGGATGATACCGGATCTCCCCAACCAAACTCTCGAACAGGAGGTATTAGTGGACTTTATGCCTCAGCAGCGGCTGTCTCTCCTTCCTCTCGCTCATGAGCAACAGTGGTCCTAGGCTGTCGGTGGACCGTGCTGTCATCGAACTCAAACCTAACACTCTTGCTCCTCGGGGGTCTCATTCGAACTCCCGGAATGATATCACCATCCTTCCATCTTATCTGCCCATCAGCATCTTTCTCTAGCAATCAAACCTTAACCATATAGTTAATGTCATATGGCTTAGATACCCTGTTCGCCACTGGTGTCAGGTTACCAATCACCTCCTCAGTCAACAGCCCCATTCTCCTAACTAACTTAGTGATTATTGCTCCCATATATGCAAACTCTGACTCGGTGTACCCCGACTCAGTAAGGATTCTATCAGCAACTAAATAGGCAACATTAACGTGTTCCTGCTCTATAATGCTCTTGATGATCTGCAAGTCCTTTACCCCAACAGCTCCCTTAGTCTTCCTCTTTCCTCGAATGCTGCAAGCGATGAGGTTGTGGAGAACTTGGTGGTGCTTATCAAGAAAAGAAGTGGCCTTGACATTAGACTAGAATTGATTTCCAGTCAATTCTTGCCAAATAGCAGTGTGGTCTCGCTGCTTAACCTAAGTGTTTGCCTTCAGGAAGAAAGGAGTGGTAACTTGATACTCAGTGTATAATTCAAGATGTCTGGCAAAGGTTGCTAATGACATGTGGTGAGGATTTCCCATGAAGTTGAATCTAATCATTCGGTCATCATTTAGCTTATCAATCGTTTTGTCGAACTGGAAGGATACCATAAACTCAGCAACTAACTCTTGATAAACATTTTCTTTAATCTCAAATAGATTCCTCCATGCGCGCAGATGACGCTTCCCTTCCTTAAATACTATCAAATTTTCAAACCCTTCCTTTAAACCGATTTGCTCCAAATCCTCCCATACTAGGTACCTATTTTCTCCCAACTGATGTGTTAGCCATGTCTGATACCCTTCCCGTTTCTCTGGGTCCTTGATGGATTTTCTGATATACCGGGGCAAATCAGTCATCTGAAAAATAAGAGAAAACAAGAACATAGTGAATTACCAGGGATAATTACAAGTTATTTGACTAAATCATATTCCCAATTTTTAATAAAAATTCGAAATGTGGGCTTTAGAATATGAGCAGTCCCAAAAACCTGTAATAGCTAATAATACCACCAAACTCAATTTTCAATCACCACAAGAAACTTTGGTTTACAATAATAGGCTATTAGGTCTTAATAATTTCTACAAGAAAAGTCAAAGACTTATTCAACCATAACAAGCATGTATGATAAAGAGTTAAATCTTAATCATGTAATTACCTTATCATGGCAAGTATAACCTATTACCGCATGCAAACAAACCATGATATTTAAACAAGTATATAGCAATTTTGACCATATCATGCAAGTATCTTAACAAAGCTTCATTAGTTGACAAATGTGTTTCTTGATTGTATCTTTTAGGTAATCATGGTATTCTTTTAAGTAGATACTATTTTAAAATTTAAAAGTAGTTAATTAAGGAAAATGTAGTATCCATTTAAGATTTACCATAACACTTTCAAAGATACAATTTTAAAACACCACCATGACTTTTTAACTAGAATGGTTACTAGTATTACTAAAAATTAAGCATTTTGACTTTTAAAGTCAACATTATCAAAGTAAGGTTTCCTTTTTTGTCATTTGCCAAAACTATCATAACACTAACTTGTATTAGCAAATCAAAGCAAGACATTAGCATCCACTTAAATTAAAACATCATTTTATCAAAGGTTTTGTTTCAAAATGGTGACGTTTCAACAAAAGTCAACTTTCCATGCTTACTTTAATTTGCTAACTTGACCATATTACGCATTTAACCACACATGAAGCAAATGAATAAGCTATACTAATCATATTTAGCATTAATCAATCAACAAACAACTTATCATAAGCAATTTAATCATTAATTGGCCAAAATGGGTTTACTAGTCACAAAAGTCAAATATAGTCAACTTTCCAAAGTCAAACATCAAATTGCTTCAATCTAAGAAGTAATGCTAGTTCCTACATCATCCTATATCATCACTAAGCAAGAATCAAAGCTCAATTTCGCAATGTAAAGCACAAATCATCAAAAACTAACTTGTAACCCTAGGTTAATAAAATTAGAGAATTTTGGTATTTTAAGCTTGGATCATACCTTAATGAAGATGCAATGATGTTAGGGGACTTAAAAATGACCTAGAGATGAAGATTTGAAGCTTGGTTTGGTCAAAAAATGGTGGAAAATGGTGGGTTTGGGGTGGGGTGATGGAGGCCGGCGCAAGGAGGGAGAAGGAGGGGAAAAAATGATTTTTTGTTGTTTTGACTTTGGTTGACTCCTTTTTACCCCTTTTATTTACTCCTCCTTTTTACCATTTGTGCATAAATAACATTTTAAGTGTAATTAATAGGTATTTTGGGTAATTAAAAACCTTAGCCAAATATTTTAGCAAAAGTTTAAAATTTGTTATTTGAGTGTGCGCAACAAAAGATTGTTTTATTAAAACGCAAGGAGAACTAATTAACTAGATAAAAATAAACAATATTTTTGGTTTTAAAATTTTGACTCTTTAAAATCTAAGCAATTTAAAACTTTATAAGATATTTTGATTTAAGATTTTCAAGTTTTCAGAAACTGCGCAGATTTTGCGGAGACAGAGATTTTAAAAGGGTTTTCTTTTTCTTTTTCTAAAACAAAATAAACCATCAAGTAAACTAACTTATTTTTAACCTAAGAAAATTATTTTAAAGACCTAATTAAAAATTTGGGTTGCCTCCCAAAAAGTGCTTGTTTCAAGTCTGTAGCTCGACTATTGTTCCAAATCTATTTAAAGGGGATTGCTTGAAAGCAATCTTGAAGTATAGCGAGGAATAAAATCACAGTTTAGAATGTTAATGACATAATCAACTATCTTGGCAGGGTGTAATGATAAATTTTCGAATTCGCTAAGAATCCTACATTCTTTCTGGCCTAATTCTAGTAGATTGTTAACAAACTTATTAAATTCCTTTCTAACTTTCTTTTTACTTGAAATTCCTATTCGCATACCGCGGTCTATATTATTAAGATTGTGAAGAAGATTTCCTAAAATTCTCTGAAACCTAAGTTCCTCTTTTGAGTCGGGATCTCCATTTGTAGTTTGCACTGCAATGGTGATATCCCAAATTAAAGATCTTTGAGAAACGGTAAAAGGAAATTTGGATTGATCGAACAATGAAGCGAGTTTAACGTGAATATCTTTTCTTTCGGCAAAGAAAACGGATTTTTTCTTGTCGTCGTCAGCTCCAGGAAATATTTCTTGCAACTTAGTGATTATATAAGCGGCGGGATCTACGAAAAATGGAATTTTTCCAGAAATGTCGAGAGTGATCGCAGGATCTTTAGAAGTTAATAGCTCAAGCTCTTTTATCATTGCTGCAACATAACGATTAATCATGGTTTGTGAAACTGATGGATAATCGGTGCAAGCAAATAGATCCATGAGGCGATCTATTTCTGATAATAGCTTTCGCTCTTGCTCTCGATATCGAGTGAAGATACCATCTTCCTTTTGGATCGGAAGACAGTGGTGAACACCTACGAGTATGTCAATCCTTAAGATGGTTTTTCTTTGCTCGACTGAGTAAGGAAAATCAGACATATTTAAGTATAAGGAAAATGCCTTACATACACCTAACCTCCTATCAGGGTCAAAAGAGTAACCAACGTATCGGATTTCATAACTATCTGAATCTTTCGGTATCTCCTTATCAACAACATGATAGATGGTGTACGAAGGTTCTGGTACGAAGTGGACAAAAATTGGTGATTTTGGAAGATGTTCATGAATATCCTCATTCCTTATGGGGATTCGTTCTTCATTAGATGAGTAATGAAAGGATTGAGTGTTTTCAGGAATATTATCGACAAAATCAGGGAATCTAGGGATATTTTCTTAGGAATATTTAATCTCAGGCGCAGGTAAAACTTGATAGCTTGGAATGCTAGAAGCAGAAGTTGAGATCTTCTGTTGAGATTTATGGGTTCCTAAGTCAAGATCTAAGAATTTCCCTAAGGTTCTAGAATCGTCGTCTGGGCTAGCGGAGGCTTCTTCCGGTGATGAGTGAAAGTCGGATTTCAACTCTGGTTCCAAGTAGTCGAAGAACTCAGCGTCGTCCATAGCCGTCATTTCTTCAGTCGTCTTGGAGGCGGATAGAGAAATGGGACAGGAAGGCAGCGAATCGTAGAAAGATATATTTGGATTTTATTTTATTTTATTTTAGACTAAGTTAATTTATTCTAAGAAAAGTAACTTTCGAATAGGTTGAGGATAACCTAGACGTAAAGGATTTTCTAATTGCTTATTCTATCTAAGGCGGCTTCAGAATCGTAACGCTCTACGATCCCCGGCAGCGGCGCCAAAAACTTGACGGCACCCGAACGGTCAGGTCTCTGAAAGCTCTCTCCTCGTGAGGGGCGAGAGCCCGTCCCCGTCGTCAAGGGACTGACCGGACAGTACCAAGCGCGCGTCAGTGGGTAAGTTTTAAATTTATAAAGAGCTGGGCACTCAATTTATAAGTACTACCATCACACAGGGTGAGCAAGCAGTAAGTATAACTCGAGGTCGTTCTTAAATCGTAGCGAATTGAAACGAAGTGATGCCAAAGATAGACTTTTGCTTTTAGGATGGGTTTTGTGCAGATAGGTAGGTTTTGGGGGTTTTCTAACTTAATTATTTAATTAACTAAAGACGGGAAGAGTAAATAAGATAGAGAAGAATCGATAGCTAGGTAGACAGATAGAGAATTGCGGCGGTTGAAACTTCAATAATCAGTTGCGGGGATGATGCTTATTATAAAGATAATTGGGGACATTTTCAGTTAATAAACAGATGCATTATGGGTGTAAACACTAGGACCCTACTTATTCTTGTTATGTACCAGAATTAGTATGTCACGAGACCTAGGCTATCGTGATTCTGATCAGAATAGGCTGCTCAACCCCCCACACTTTCTTTGTGGACAAGTAACCCTTGAAGGATGCAGGAATAAGGTAACAGACTGCCACACGGGTAATTCCGACCGTTCTTATCACCTAAATGTAAATGCCATTTCCTAAACATGTTCAGATCATTAACTTGCTATTCTAAACTATCAGTTTTATAGAGTCTAGGGGTTTTAAGAATCCTGAACCACTGTGGGCTTGACTTTCATCTCCAGACTCATTCCTTACGTTTGATTAGTTCAACTACTTCTGTCATGATCTAGCCTCTCCTTTGCAATCAGTCATTCAGCCCTAGGAACACCAGCAGTGTACAATGCATACTCCTTCCACAGTGTACTAACCTAGGAACCGTTCACGATGTACAGCACTTAGACAGTTCCACAGATTCGTGTAACCAAGGATGTACTTGCGGTGTACTATGATGTTTCCACAGCTTTTCATCCCTAGGTACATATACGGTGTACAATATCGAAGTGTTTCCATAGCTTCAGTTACAGGGGTAGCCAGACGGTGTACTGTGCACTTCCACAGCTATATTGGTTTCTAGGCCATATTCTAGGGTCTCTAGGTAATCCACAGTGTAGGCACAGACGGCTCTTTCCGGGGCGTTTGCCCAGTATTACAGCCGGTTTACAGTGACATACACGGCTTCTTTACTATAACACAGATAACTTCCTACTGTACCTAGAGTTGATCAGGTTCCAAGCCTAAAGTAGTAGTCACGTGAAGGACTGGAAAGGGTGATCCATAGCTAAGTCTAGATGCATGATAAGTTTAGACATAACAAATATAACAATTCCCAATTATATAGATTTAAAGATTAATTCAACATCATCCCTACTTCTAACTATCTACATTTCAACAACCGCAACAGCATACTTACTCAATAAACATGGCAATAACAGTAACATACATTATACAAACAGGCAGAAATAATTCAGACATAGTATAAGTATGAAAAGAAAGATATCACCAGTAAAATTGAGCAGAGTAACAGCTGAAAAGAAAAGGCAGAGTCTTGCACCAAGAATGCTTCTTAGTACACCGTGATTACAATACTAGCTTTCCTTCTCTCTCTACTGCTAACCAACTAACTATCTAACTCTCTCTCTAGAGAGAGAAACTATCTAAACTATTCTAGAGAGAGAGTAAAAATATAAAAATATAAGAAAATGAAGATTTGAAGTGTGAAATGTGTGTGTTGAATGAGAGATGTCTTGGAATGAAGAAATGAGGCTTGTATTTATAGAGATCGCACAACCGTATCCGTAGACCGTATCCAAACCTCAAAACGCACAACCGTATCGCAAAGGCGAAAAAAAATCAGATTTTTATCACCCAAACGCACGATACGGCTGAGCTAGGGTGAATACGGGTGAACTGGACCGTATACGGCTGTGCATAGGCCGTATACGGCCTGCACAGACCGTATACGGTCCAGGTCCAGCCGTATACGGCCTGGACCAGCCGTATACGGCCTGGTTCAGCCGTATGCTTGTTCCTCGGTTCTTCGTTTCTTCGTTCGGGCGTAACTTCTTCGTCGTTTATCCGTTTTGAGCGTTCTTTATACCCACGCGTTCGTATTTTCCTAACGAAGAGAATGACATAAGTTAGAAGTCATAACTCGGAGCGTAGCTTAAAGTGCATTGAAATGAGTGAACGGTGGAGTGATAAAGCATTTTTGCCCGGTTTCTTACGTTTTTCATGCCATTTTTAGTGATTTTTCAAACATCGACTCCGTTTTGACTTAGTTAACAAAACTTTATGAATAACGTCCTTTTTAGTATGTTTTTGTTAACTTTGTGCCTAAAATGTGGAAGATAACGTACGTAAAAACATGACTTTTTACGTGTTATCAACTTTCCTCATACCTAACACATAAAAACACACACATACAAAGTTTTTTTCTTTGCCCTCTCTCTCTAAAATGAGCTACTCTCTCTCTCTAGAACTGAAAAACTGAAGATTTACACAAGATCTAGCAAGCTACATCACTCCCCCAGTCGATTTAAACAAGGAAAACTAGAAACCGAAGCCAACAGCAGCATCCCACGATTGTGGAGGGCACTAGGAGGTTACGAGCTAGACCCACTTCCGGTTTAGGAAAGCTAGTACCCTCAGGTGAGTCTCATAGCCCCACTTTTACTTGTTTTAAACTGTTTTGGGGTGAGATACATGCTCTGTTTATGAACTACTTTATCTCTGTTTTGTGAGCTACTTTGAATCTGTTTTAAGAAATGTTTTGCGAACTATTTAATTATTCAGTTTCTATGATTTACTACGAACTATTTGAACTTTGATTTACCATATATTTGAACTCTGATTTATAGATATCTGAACTCTGTTTTATGGACTATTTTGTACTATATATTATGAACTATTTTTTTGTGAAAAATACTTTTAAGTATTGTATAATACGACTATGGTACAACTATGATAACAACTATCGGGGAACTATGATAACAACTACGAGCCCCACTACGATAACAACTATGGGGGAACTACGATAACAACTATGAGCCCCACTACGATAACAACTATGGGGGAACTACGATAACACCCCACTACGATAACAACTACGAATTACATCTGTGATTAAACTTTGGAAAACTTTGGAAACTTTGAAAACTTTTAAAACTTGAGACTTGTACTCCGATTTTAGAACTATGCTTTGAACTATGATTTCTTACTAGGTTGTCAACTATAGATTTTAAACTATGGTTTAGACTACAATTTAATCTATGATTTTTACTACGATTCCAATTATGATTCTTATACTATGTTTATAACTAAAATTATAACTACGAACACCTATGAGCTCACCAACATTATTGTTGATCCGTTTTAGCATGTATTCTTAGGTACACAAGGATAGTATGATTGGCCCAACAGGATCCTAGCTCGAGTCGCATGTTTTCAACACATGGGATTTTTTATTGCATTGCTTTTGTATTACTAGATATGTAATGAAATCATTTTGCGAACTCATAACTTTGTAAACATTTTGTTTTGGTTATGTAACAACTATTTCTAAACGTCTCATTATAGGTCGTTTGCTTGTGATTATGTGCAATGATTACCGGATTAGTAACGCCTCGACCCGAACCGCTTCCGCACAGTAAATTGGGGGTGTGACACCATTAAAATCATTCATTTTAAATGCTTCACTATTCGTATGTTGAGTTTGTGCCGATGTATGCATCATGAATTAGAACTTGCTCCTGGTATACATTTCGAGACCACATTGGTAGAGGTGCAATTAGTATGCAGTATAGGTGCAATTAGAGGACCTTGACATTCCTTAGGATTTACCCCCATTTCTAGCACTCTTTTCAAGCCCAAAACCCTTCCAGCACTTATCTTCGGTGCTGATGATCCGTCTAGAAAACCCCGTTGAGCCTTAGCCTTTTTGTTTCTTGAAAACCCACATTTTATACCCACTCACTCCCATACCTACCTAAAACCTTATCTTAGAATTTTTAAATTTTTGAAAAATGCTATTTAGATGTCCTTTTTGTCTTCACTCTAAACCACATAATTCGTGTTTACTCAAAACTTCTCGTGTGCATTTCCATGATTAATACTCGAAAATCAAGAGTCTTATGGTGCGAAAAATTGGCACCAAGTAAATTTGAAAGTTATCAAAAGATTGAATAAATGAAAAGAAAGAAAAGGTTTGCTAAAGGGCAATAAAAATATAAAAATCCCCTAAAAGTTCCATGGCAAAGAAATTCTAAGCCAAAAATAGAAATAAAAGAAAGAAAAATAAAAAATTGTCAAAAAGATTTTTTCCTTCCACAAAATGCATTGACACTTTCAAATATTTTCATTGAAAATCAAGTAAGAATTTTGAGTTTTGCTTGAAGACAAGCAAAGTCTAAGTGTGAGATATTTGATAACACGCAAAAAGTCAAGTTTTTATGTGTTATTATCTCATCTTTTTTAGCCCGATTATAGATGAAAACATTTGGAATATGCAATTATATACTAAATTTCATCATGAAGGCTAAAATATAGACGATCTTTCAAGAATCAACTAAAACAGCCTAAAAATGAGTAAGATAGAGCATAAACGATCATTGAATCTCTCGTTCATGCATTTCAATGCATTTTGAGCTATGCTTCGTGTTGGTACATCTAAATGTTTCTGTCAGTTGGTCTCAGTCTGTATTAATGTCAATATTGTAATTATTTATTAAATAGTTTTTAGATTTCGGTTAATTACAATTTTGTGGTCTTGCGACACAAGCATTGTGTCGCAGAATGTCTGGATCAGACTATATATAGTGCTCATCAGCCTGTATTTCATGGGGAGACTACACACACATAACACTACTGTTCAGAAAGAAAAACTTCTTTGTAGTGTTATTTTGTTCTTTGTGTGCTTTGTCAAAGTGTATGTATTGTTACTAGTTGATATTATATATACATACATCTTTGTGTTGTGGTCATTTACTAGCTTGAATCTTGCATATCTTGTTGTGTTTAATTTCCGCATTTACATACAAGCAAACTACTCGATTTGGTCCGAATATACGGAACCTACAATTGGTATCAGAGCCACATACTCTTGAGTTGTGGTTTCGAGTTAGTTTATGCAAGATTTTAGTGTAACTAGTCATTTTTTTTATTTTCGTGTTCTTGGTGTTCTTGGTCAAAAAGGCTCCCATTTTGCATAGTTTGGTTATTAATCTTCAAAGTTTTGTGTTAGTCAAACTTTGAATTTTAGTTAGTCAAAAGTTAGTCTTTGTTTCCTTAAAATATTGGGGTTCTGTGACTGATTAGGGGGTGATAGGAAACAGGGTTTATTAGTTTATAATTTGTGTTGAAAGTTGAAATTTTTGTGGGCTCTAGGCTGTCTGCACGCGTGATTTTGCGACACAAGTACTGTGTCGTATCCACTGTTCATACGAAACAACCATACGACATTAACTTGTCTGCGACATATAGTGCGACATAACGTGCGACATAAGCTTACGACATAATCTCTTTTGACCTTAACTGGTCTGCGACACAAGTTGCGACATAACCTACGACATTACGGTTGTGTCGCATTTTTGTCTTCTGTCGGATTAAGTTCTGCGACACAACGTCTGTGTCGTATTGATCTTCTGCGACACAACCATTGTGTCGCATTTTTCCAGACTTAGACAAAAATTCAGCTTGTTTGTTGGATACCTACTAACTTTTCTTGCAGATTTTCAACATGTCTCTTCAAAGTGTTGATGCAGTTCTACAACATAATGCTACAATCGGTAGTGCAAATAAACCTCCTTATTTTGCACCAGGGATGGAATATCGAGCTTGGAAACAACGTTTTATATCTTTTGTTTTATTCACTGATCCTGTCATGGAATTGGCTCTTCTTGAAAGATATGTTGCACCTGTTGCTCTTGGAGAACACATGGGCGTTCGTCCACCCAAACCCATTCGTTCATACACTCCCGAAGAACGAAAAGCATGGGAAATTGAACGCAAGACTCATTCTGCTATTACTATGTCACTCCCAACTGACGTTCTGGATATGTTTCCACAAACAATCGCTTATGATCTTTGGATTGCAATTGAGAAGAGATTTAGTGGCAACTCAGAGTTCATCGAGAGCAAACTGGAATTAGTCAAAACTCAGTTTGATTATTTCTATATCCAGAAGAATGAGACTGTCAGAGACATGCTTTGCAGATTTACACGTACTGTAAATGAACTGCAAGCTGGAGGATATAATCTAAAAAATTCTGAGATTAACAAAAAGGCTTTAGCTGCTCTTCCTCCAAGTTGGAAAATGCGAGTTCTGCTGTTGGAAAATGATCCTAAGACAATGCAATTGTCTTTGGATGATCTTGTTGGAAAGCTTGAAGCTGGTGCTTTGGATATTCAAAAGAAGGAAACAAGATCCACTGCTCGTACATCAGAATCAAGTAATAGTGGAATCGTTTTCATCTCATCTGTGGCTAATTCTCAGAGATCTTCTTCTTACAGTAATCCTGCTGTAGGAACATTTTCAGCCCTCCCAACTTATACTGCTTCTTCAAGTAAACCTTGTTCATCATCGTTTGTTCCTTCTTCAGCTACCACAGATGAGCATGCTGCAATGTTCACTGCTTTTCTGTCATCTTATGAAGACTTTCTCTCTAAGAGAGTCAGTACCTTAGAACTGACTGATGAAGATTTCAATCAGGTTGATCCAGATGAGTTAGAAAGAATAGACATTAGATGGAATATGGCTATGCTCACTCGCAGAGCCAAGAACTATCTAAGAAGAACTGGAAAGAGATCTCTTGAAGATGCTGCTGACCGAACACCAATGGGATTCGACAAAAGCAAAATCAAAAGCTATAAGTGTCAGAATCTTGGACACTTTGCCCGAGAATGTGAGAAAGGTCGACAGCCTGCCACTGGTTTCACAAAGCCATCTGTTACTCCAAAACAGATTGAGAATACTACTGCTAAGGCTGCATTATTGATTGAAGATGGTGATGCTTATGATTTCTCTGCACATGAAGCTCAAGAGCAATGCTTCATGGCCATCAAAAATGAGCAGTCAGGACATGTACAAAGAAGCAAATGGTACGTGGATAGTGGCTGCTCACGGCACATGACTGGTGACATGTCTCTTCTGTCAAATGTTAAACCATATCGCGGAGGACATGTTGCTTTTGCGGGAGATACAGGTGGTAACATAACTGGTCAGGGTACTCTTTCTAACGGGCAAGTGACTTTTGATAAAGTGAATTATGTCGAGGAACTGCAACACAATTTGATCAGTGTTTCTCAAGTCTGCGACAAGAAGTTCACTACCGCATTTACAAATGTTGAATGCTTAATTTTGAAGCCGGGATTTGTCATTCCCGAGGAATGGGTGTTGCTGAGAGCACCCCGTGTACGCAACTCGTACATTTTGGATATGCAAACTGTGGTTACCAAGGAGCATACTTGTTTGCTATCAAAAGCATCTTCTAAAGATTCACTGCTTTGGCACAGACGAATGGGACATATTCATTTTCGCAGAATGAATTATCTTATTAATAATGATCTTGTGTTAGGTGTGCCTAAAAGGTCATTTGTAATAGATGATGAATGCGTTTCCTGTCTCAAAGGGAAACAACACAAGAAGTTCCATAAGTCTAAGCTGGTGAACTCCATTGAAACTCCTTTGGAGTTGCTTCACATGGACTTGTTCGGTCCTGTGAATAAGAAAAGTATTGGAGGAAAATCATACTGTCTGGTGGTTACTGATGATTACTCAAGGTTTTCCTGGGTATATTTCTTGGCGGGAAAGGATGAAACGCCTGATACTTTAACCTACTTGTTCGACAGACTGGAAAATCTGTGTAATCTGAAAATCAAGAAACTTCGCAGCGATAATGGAACAAAATTCAAGAACAGAACCTTGGAAATGTATTGTCTTCGAAAGGGAATCTTTCATCAGTTTAGTGCTGCTCATACTCCTCAGCAAAATGGAGTAGCCGAACGAAAGAATAGGACAATCATTGAGACAGCAAGAACCATGTTGTCTGACGCGCATCTGCCTACTACGTTTTGGGTAGAAGCTGTTAACACTGCTTGCTATGTGTTAAATCGGGTCTCCATGGTTAAAAAGCGAAACAAAACATGTTATGAATTGCTGAATAATCGCAAACCAAACTTGAAGTTTCTTGAGCCTTTCGGGTGTCCTTGCACCATCTTAATTACCAAGGACTCTGTAGGCAAATTTGATGAAAAGGCGGTCGATGGTCTATTTTTGGGATACTCTATGAACTCGCCAAATAAAAGAGTTTTCAACAAGTCTACTGGGAGAATAGAGGAACACTTTGAAGTAAGGTTTATGAAATATACTGATTCTCCAAAAGGCAAGGGTCCAGAATCCTTGTTTGAGTATGATAAGTTGGTGGACTCATTCAATCTTCCCAAATTTAGTGAAGAAGATCAGGTGGTATCTCTACTTCATGGCTTGGATCTTACTTCCGACTTAGTCTCCAAGTCTAGAGTAGTACCTCATGAGAATATTGTCAATGATGATAATTCCTCCGATGGTGATCATGTAGCTTCTGAATCTAATCCTCAAACTGAAACCGACATTATCTTTCCACTTGAAACCGAGAACATTGTCACTGATAGCTCAGTTGCAATTGAAAATTCAGAAGGCGTTCTTTCAAACTTGGACCCGATCATTGTGCCTGATCAGATCCCTCAGCTTAGAATTCATTCTTCTCACCCCACTGAAAATATCATCGGTGAGATTCAACAGGGAGTTGTAACCAGGAGGCAACTAGCTGCTAATGAGGTCCGTGAAGAATCTTCATCTGCCTCTTTTGCCTTTGTTGAAGAAGATCTGGAGGAATGCTTCCTATCTCAGCATGAACCAAAGAAGATAAACGAAGCTTTGAAAGATCCATACTGGGTTGAGGCTATGCAGGAAGAATTGAATCAATTCAAAAAGCTTGATGTCTGGAGTTTAGTTCCTTTACCCAAAGATGTCGATCCAATTGGAACTCGCTGGGTATATCGTGTGAAAAAGGATGACATAGGTGTAGTTATTCGGAATAAGGTACGGTTGGTGGTTCAAGGTTTTACTCAGATCGAGGGTTTGGACTATGATGATGTGTTTGCTCCAGTTGCAAGATTGGAATCCATTCGCATCTTTCTGGCTTACGTGACATTTAAAGGTTTTCGGGTTTATCAACTCGATGTCAAGAGCGCATTTCTGTATGGAGAGGTTCTGAAGGATGTGTATGTCATGCAACCTCCTGGTTTTGAAGATCCAAATCATCTTGATTATGTTTGCAAGTTAGGCAAAGCTTTATATGGTCTTCATCAAGCTCCTAGAGCTTGGTACGCGAGGTTGGCAAATCATCTAACGAAAAATGGCTTTTCTCGAGGCCAAATTGATAGCACTCTCTTCATAAAAAGGGCTGGAAAGGATTTGTTACTGGTACAGGTTTACGTGGATGACATCATTTTTGGTTCAACAAATGATTCTTTGTGCAGAGATTCGAGAAGATCATGAAGTCCGAGTTTGAAATGAGTGCCATGGGAGAACTTAAATTCTTTCTCGGTGTACAGGTTGAGCAGTCTGATAAAGGTCTCTACATTCATCAGTCCAAATATGTCAATGACATGTTGACTCGGTATGAGCTCCATGACTGTAAACCATATGGTACTCCTATCGAAACAGATCACAAACTCGGGCCAGCTGAACACGAAGAAGACTGCAAGGAGCGAGATCACAAACTCGTTCTATGATAGGATCACTGATGTATCTTACTGCATCCAGACCAGACATTGTGTTTGCTGTGTCTATCTGTTCCAGATATCAAGCAAAGCCCAAGGTTTCTCACATAAGGGCCGTGAAGCGAATTTTTGGTTATCTCAAGTATAGACCATCACTTGGTCTATGGTACTCAAATGAGAAAAACTTCGCTCTCACTGCCTTTTCTGATTCTGATTATGGTGGCTGCAATTCGGATAAGAAGTCAACTACAGGAGGGTGCCAATATCTCGGTTCTCGATTGGTGTCTTGGCAGTGTAAAAAGCAAACCACAGTCTCCACCTCAACAGCGGAAGCTGAATACATTGCTGCTGCAAGCTGTTGTTCCCAGATTCTGTGGATTCAACATCAATTGCGTGATTATGGGTTACTTCTTACCTTGACTCCTATTCATATTGATAATACTGCTGCTATATCTATTATTCGCAATCCCGTTCAACACTCTAAGACCAAACATATAGAGATTAGGTTTCACTTCATACGAGATTGCTATGAGAAACACTTAATTGACCTCATTCATGTAGACACCCTTAAGCAAAAGTCCGACTTATTCACGAAAGCATTTTCGCGTGCTCGTTTTGATGAATTAGTAGCAATGATAGGGATGATTTCCCTTGATATCAAGAAATGATTTGTGACTTGATTTTTGAACATTTTATTTGCTTTCCTCCATAAAAAACCAAAAAAAAAAAAAAAAAAAAAAAAAAAAAAAAAAAAAAAAATCGCAATTGCCACTCTTTATACTTTTTAGTATATAAGAAATGCAATGATTGCTACATCTTTAAAATGGACGTTGAAGTTGTGTCTGTAAACAACTTGGGATATGATAGTACATCGGGTAACATGCACAAAATGGAATATTAAGCTTTATCTTTGATGTGTCAGTAGGTTTATCTGACATATTTAGAACCGCTTTTGTAAAAATTATCTTCATCATATGATGTATTGGTAGGCATGATACACACTGGTCTCTAGGTTATTATGAAGTAACTTAAATACATGTTTATGATCTTGTGGTGAACACTTGACGATATACGTCTTTATGTCTTAATTCCTTAGCACAGCTTGACATATTTCCATCTCTGGAATGTTTTATGTGAAATCATTTGGGAGTTTATGCTGATTGTTTCCCTTGTAGTACGTAAGTACTAAACTGGATTCCGTTGGTATATACTTTGATTTAAGCAAATCCAAGTCAAAGCATTTAGAAATCTTAAAGATATTGAATAAGGTCGCCGTTTGGGAAACTCCAAGTTCGGTTTGACCGCGTTCATTTTTGCTTAAACTTAACATCAAGAATACACTAAACAAGGTCGCCGTTTGGGAAACTCCAAGTTCGGCTTGACTGCGATTGGTCTTGACTAAATGATCATCATCTAGTCCTTCTAATTATGGAAACTATGCTCAATGTCTGGGTTACAGGAGTATATCTATAGTGGGAACCACAGTGAAATATTCGTACTATCAATAATAGGTTAGCCCACAGATACGGATGTAACATGCTTAGGTGGACAAACAATATCAATAATCATCTTGAAATAATTTTTCCAAAAGATGTTTTAAATATGCCACGTAAACTTAAAGTGGACTAATATACTGATGATCGAAATAACTCTTTCTATTCCTAATAATTGCATGTTAATTTGATATGATCCCTAACCAGAATATCTCAACTACGTCACCAAAAAGATTTTATAGTTATTACGCTTTTAGTTGACCTTGTGTCTTTATTTTTTTATTTTTAGTTTTATCTTTTTAATATTGTTTAAATTTTATTTTTCTCTTTTATTTTAATTTTTATTTAAGTCACAAATCATCTTCATTCTAAAATCAAAATCAAAATCGAATTCTAAATCAAATTTTATGTCGTTAAAATCTGCTTTGTTTTCTGTGCGACACAAACATTGTGTCGTATTCCATTTATACGACACAAGAATTGTGTCATACATTGTGTCGTATCCCTTCTATACGACACAACAGTTGTGTCGTATATTATGTCGTATGCATGTCGGGGTTAACTATTCACAACATGCGACATAATCATTTACGTTTCCAAAACTTTTCACGACACAAACAATACGACACAAAGGCGATTTTGCGACACAATCGATTTTCGTTCGGACTCATTTTTTCGAGGAATTTTCACTGCGATTCATTGCTCAATTCGTATTCCTCATCTCTTTGCGCATCTTTAGGTATGATTATCTCGTTTTTTCACCGTCTAATTTGTCGTAGATTTGATCGTATCCGTTCGGTTTTTATGGTTCGTGTTTAAAATTAAAATTAATTAGGGTTTAGGAGTTTCTAGGGTTAGATAGGTGTATATTGTTGCTCCCCTACTGTTTACGAACTCTAGGGTATGATTAGTTTTCGAAAACCCCATTTTTTTTTCTTATCAAAATCTAATCTGGGTTGGTTTGGTGTTCGTCAATGCGACATAACATGCGACACAGTCGTTGTGTCGCATAGATCAAGAGTTTTATGTCGTACTGATCTCATCTGCTTATGTCGTATTTGTATACGACACAACATACGACACATTACTTGTGTCGCATCTCTCTATACGACACAACATACGACACAAGCTCTATGTCGCATCTGAGATTAATTTCTCAAATAATGCTAAATGCAAGGGAAACTCTGTCCGTGTGACACGTGTCATGCGACACAAGCCTTGTGTCGTAGTGTCACACCCCGCTAAAGCGGAAACACGAGATGTAACAGCACAATGGTTCCACAGCACAAGGCTCCACTAATGACTTCAACATTCATAAGGTTAATCGTAGCTTCATTTTCCCAACTACTGATTGTTTCCTGAAAAGCATGTAAAAATGAGGGTCAACTACAAAGATAGTTGGTGAGTTCACAGGTTTTAGAATAAGTGAGAATGCCATTTAAAAGTATTCAAAATCACATTTGAAATATTTAGGTTGCTACGTAAATAGTTGTTTAGTGTATAAATGCGAAAGTCATCTAGAAGTGATCAAAACCACGTTTGAAAGGTTTACGTTGCTACGTAACTAATTGTTTATACGCAAATTAGAATTCATTTAAGAACGACATGTATAGCTTGAGTCCACAACCAAACCTACTGGCCCGAGAACAACGCCCCAAAGACATGTCCTATCGCGAACATTTAAAGTTGGTGGTATGCACTCACATGCACGAGAGAGTGGGAAGGTGGCCTCCTTCCAAATAGTACTATCCATATCAACCATCGGCTCAATAATGAGTTAATAGGTTGTGTAAAAGAACCCGGGGACTTAAGATGCGATAGAGTCACAAGCATACAATAAGAGCGTATAAATAGTATATGTACACACATAAAACATTTTTAGCACAAAAGATATATAGGATGTGTACATTTCCAGAACAGTTTTTAGTATCAAAATAGTATATGTTTAATCCTGAACAATTTCGCAATCAGAATAGTTTCGTAGTCAGATTCAATAAGAACGGTGTCGCTGTAAGATATAGTTTGTGTGCACGTTCAAGAACAAGTTTAACTAGTGCACAAGTTCAAGAGCAGTTTCAATTAACAAGATCAGTTTCGCAGTAAAATACAAACTGTGTATTTCTTTCAAGAACAATTTTACTAATAGTACACATTAAAGAACAGTTTAGTAAACAAGTAGTCATGCTTTTCACCCCAAAAAGTTTATGAAAACAATAGAAAAATGGGGCTGTGAATACTCACCTGAGTTTAGCAAGCAAATATAGCAATTAGCAAGTATGTGTGTTCCAAATGCAACCTTCTAGCACCCTAAACGCATAAGGTCGGGTGTAAGTGGGAGTTAATGTTTACTTATGATAATTGTTCACTCAACTAGTATGTCCATATATATTTTGTTTTAGAAAACGTGTGTGACCCGTTGGTGAAAGTTTGTAATAATAATTCTAAAAGACATTATTATTATATACGGTTCATTATACACTTTGCAATAGTATATGTCGCGTGTGTCTAAGTTGTCCTCGTTTGTAGTTATTGTTGTTACGCGAATTGGATACTAAGTGAAATTAGAATTTCAATCTTTGGTCCAAAAGTTCTAAGTGTCATTTTTCATTCGGGTTATATTTACAACTCTCGTTTTTGGTCTAAGTTAGTTAATAAGTCACCCAAATCCATTTTTGTTTACAATTCTTTCCAAAAATAGTAAGTTTTTCGAAAACGAGCCGCTTTTGTTGACTTGGTCAAACTTACTCGGTTTGACCCGAAACTTTCACCCAACCCAAATATCAGTTTATAGGGTCTAAATATGTTGTCGGTTCATGTCAGAGTTCACCAATAGTCTTGGTTTTTATAAAAGTCCAAAAACAGTCCATATTTATGTTTTTCGGTTTTGTCGGTTCACTTCCTCTATTTTTCTTAACTAGTTATATTCCGAGTTAGAGTCCACCATTTTTACCAGTTGTTCTACCATGTGTCTAGAGGTTAACTTAATTTTTCCAGTAATTATAGTGTCCATCTTGATAGGTATAAAATTTATGGGTAGAACCATTCTCAGTTTTTAAGCACATGCAGACCAGTCGCATAGATTCGTATTTATATGAAAATACGTAGATTTCTGGAAAGAGCCATAGAAGAACTTTTTGTATCTTTTCAATACTCAACTTTAAAAAAAAAATACATCTTCTAATTCTTTGTAGAACTCAAGTTATGAGTGTTTTAGTAAACTGACTTTTCTGAGACAGATTATGCATATTCACATATGGGTTATAAAAACGATTTTTGATCTTAGATTTGGACATATCCAAGTTAGATGAGCATTATAACATCTAAATCAGTAGCAAACAAGTAAATTATTGAAGAGTTAGTGTGATTTATACCAACAAGATGAAGAACAAATGAGAGAGATGAAGATGATGATGTCTTGAGCTTCCTTCCTTCTTCTAAACTTTAAGATGATGAATGATGGTGATTGAATAGTGGTTTTTAGGGGGTTGAAAGGCTGGAAATCTTCAGCAATTAGAGAGAGAATGAGAGGGGATTGTAGAGAGAAAAGGTGTGAAGTGTTTGAGTGTAAAGTTGGAAATGGGACATGCATGGCTAATGTATGGAGGTTGTAAGTAAAAGCAATAATTGATTTTTGCATGAAATCTAAGTGGGGGAGGGGGTGGCTGGTCGTTCTCATGGGCCCCACCAAAGGCATTATGGTCATTTTTCATTCCTAGCTTAATTTGTTGCGTTTTACGTTCGTTTATGTAACACCCCCAAATTTATTGTTTAGCGGAAGCAAGATTTGGGTGTTACTAATCAATAACAAAGCACATAAGATAAAGCGAACGACTCTAAATGCGTCGTTTAAAACCATTACATAGATAATATAAAAGTTTTACATTGCTGTTCTTATTACAATAGCTCATAGCTAAAAGTAAAAGATTCTAAGGCATATCTAATTGTACAAAATATAGAAATGCATATGAATCTTCTGAAATCTGAATGCGACTCGAGCTAAAATGTCATGAGTAGATCTACTACTGCTGGGTACCTGAGAATACATGCTAAAAGGTCAGCTAAAAAGCTGGTGAGCTCACAGGTGTAAGTTGATGAAATCCATGTTATGAACCACAAGATTTAGTTTAGTGATTTGCAAACATGCAAATAAAATATGAGTGTATATTATTGCCATGAGCACATAGTTTGAGCTTAACTGAGTGTGCCAGGATCCACATTCAAGGACCTGATCGAGTTTGCCCCCGGCATGTGCCTAATCTACACATGTATGAACAAATGAAAATGCATCCGTTCGACCGCAGTCGTGGTAGCGCGACTACCCCGGACGGGGATTGTCAATCCCATATGGTACCATACACTAACATTCACGCTATCGCAATATAAACAAACTATGTTGTGAGGGACTTCATGATTAGATAAAACAAACTCATGCAATCAATATATCGATGTTTTGTACTTGTGTTCATATGTAAAATAAATCTGAGCATGTAATCCCACCCCTGGGTAAAAACAGTAAAGAGGGGCTATGAGACTCACCTGAGTCTTAGGTGTTTGCTAATCAGCAAATAATGATGAGATACTATGAGGTGTCCGAAGACTGTAACCTGTCGGGCGTTCACAACGCTCACAGTTAGTAAATGTGTAGGTGTCTCTAGAGAGCACCCATGCTAGTTGTTCATCCAACTAGTTATGTCCAAATAATTTGGTTGTTTGATTGATTAGTTTGAGTTTTGAAAATATGTACGGCCCGTTGGTGACGGAGGTGTAATAATAATTCAAACATTATTATTATTATTTGTTTTTGGCTGTGATGTATACTTATCAATGGATTTTTTTTTGGTTGACCAATTGTTGTACCAATGTATAAGGATTTTCGGAAATAAAAATTCATGCGACAATTGTGAAAAATACTTGACTATCCGATAATAGATTCATGCGACAATGGGGAATTCACGGATACTATTTATGCGACACTAAGGGATTCACGGACACTATTTATCCGACAAAGAGAAGTGTCGGGTACTGTTTATCCGACAATGAGGATTGTCGGATTTACTTATGCGACAAAGTCAAAGTTTGTGGCTTGGGATTCACGGAAGGCATTATCCGACAGTGGCATTGTCGGATAATGGGATTTACGGACTTGGTTAAGTGTTAATGATTATTCACGGATTTGTTATGCGTGAATGATTATTCACGGACTTTAGATTTCATATGATAATAATGAGGATTGACGGACTAAATAACTCACGGGCTTTTGTTTACGCGTGAATGGTTATTCACGGATTCTATCCTACAACAATGGTATTCTCGGATTTCTACTCGTGCGTCAATATGTATTCTCGGATTATTACTCATGCGTCAATAGATTAGTTATTCATGGAATGTTATTTACGGATTGTTATTTATGGATTGTTATTCACGGATTGTGACAGTGAGTAGTGCGACATTAAGTTATGCGGCATTAAGTTACAAAGTATATATGTTATGTATCACTAAAGTTATGGTCCGAAAGTGTAAATTTTGAAACTTAGGGTCCAAAAGTGCAGTTTTTCGAGAGTTAATCCAACAGTCAAAGTCAATCCGTGAGTCAAAAGGTCAAATTGTCGGAGTCATTGTCGGATTGTTTTACTATTGTCGGACTTTTACTATTGTCGGACTTAGATTTTTACCCGTGTTAAGACATTAATTTGGTTAAGTAAAACTTAACGAATCGTTCTGAAATTTTTACACAAGATTCCCCTATGTCTTAGCTTTCCAAAACGTATTTTTTCATCGATTTTAACCAAGCACAACTCGAGATATAATTTTACAAAATGAAAGTGGTCCAACAGCTCTTTTAGTTGACATATGTGCACCAATCTGGTCATATCTCAAGTTTTACAAAACTTCACAAAACATTCCAGTATGATTTGGAAAGCTAACAAAATTTTTAATCTTTTCCCATTAGTCTAAGGTTCTAATTCGTTCCATAGCCCAAGATCTACTCATTTTGATTTGGTCAAGGTTCTGGTCAGATTCATCAAATCTGCTATGTACTTTTATTTCAGTAACTAAAAATAGCAAATGAGCTTATATTCTTATGAGGCTTACGGATTTGAAAAGTAGACTTCTTAAACTTGATTTTTGGCTCAAGAAACGTTCAATTTCATGTTTTAATGATTTTTATATAATTTGTTGAAGTGAGAACAGAAATCTGGGCAGAAAACAAAACTCAAGATTTCAAGTTCTAAAATGCGATTCGACTTATGTTTTGGACATTTTCTAGTTAAATGAGCAACCAAACATGTATACAAGTATATTTAAAATAAAGCTAGTAGAATATTAAGAATTCTTACAAGAGGATCAAAGATCTAGAGTCGAAATGCAAAGGTGATGCGATAACCGAGCTTTTCCTTCGATTTTCTTCAAGAACTTGATGGTGGCTCTTGGTGGAGTTGTGGTGATGGCTGGATTTCGACCAGGGAGTGAGGGTGAGCAGATTTTTGAGAGTGAGGGAGTAAGAGAGTGGGTGTAGGGAGTGATGGGTGAATTGGTGAGTGGGAGTATGATGTGCAGGTGTATGTGTGTGTAAGTGACCAAAGAAGTGAAAAAGGAGGTGGGGTGGTTTAAGTGAGAAAATCAGCAGATTTTCCTGGGCCCCACAAGGTGTTTTGGTCAACTTTTAAATTTCCCAAAGTTACATTAAGTTCCGTGGTCGTTTACCCGATCGTTTCGACGTTTATTTAGGCGTTAAACGTTTAATACGCGTGTTTGAATAATGATTTAAATCTCAATATTTTTACTTGAAGTATTTTATCAAAATACTTAATAATGAATAATAATAAAAATATAATTTATGTTTATTTCGTTTGTCGGGCGCGTTTCACGCGTTTTTGGTCGTTTATGAGCATTATATGTGATACGAAATGTTTATGAAACATTATCGCATTAATATTTGGAAATAAGTATGTTTATCAAATAATCTCATATTATTTAATAAATAGAGTTCACCAACGTCCGCATTAATGTATCGGGATCCGCCCGATATGAAAATGCACGATTTATCAAATCGCGTATGTGTGTATTTATATAAATATATCAATACACATAATGATACATATAATTAATCCTAATTACATGTATTTACACATATGATTAGGCACTAAATATAGCCCTAATTTGACGGCTGTTACAGTTTACTCGCTCGGTTTGGTGTTAAATGTTTAATACGCGTTTTTAAGTATCAATTTAAGTTTCAATATTTCCAATTGAAGTATTTATTCTAATTACTTGAAAAACATTTACAAAAATGATTCGTTAATTTAGTGATCTCGATTTGCGCGTTCGTTGTACGGACTCTAAATCGCGTAATGTTTTATTTGGTCATTTTCTTTTGTTATCGTTTAAAGACACGATATATTAATTGATAACCTTTCACTAATTAATATATTTTAGATTCAAAAGTGTATTTTGACTTTCGTTCGATTGTCGGGCGCGTTCTGCGCGTTTTCGTTGCGTTTGAGACGTTTTAATTGAAACGTCTAGGTTTTTCGGGTATTATTATGAAATGATAATAATATATGTTAAATAACTTCTAAAAATAGTTTTAAGTTATTTTAGAATTGTTTTCACCAACGTTCGTGTTAAGTCGGGTACCGTCCGATTGAATTTACTTGTCGAGTCACTGAAATTTCGGTTTTGCGATTCGATAAAGATTTTGTGAAGACATAAAGAGGTAGATTTTTCTATGCTTAGTTTGGCACTTAGTACCAAATTTAGGAAGTCTATAGGAATTTAAGATTCACTAAGCAATCTCCTAGACGTTCTACGACTTTAGTAAGCCTACGGAGTCATAACCTATAATTTTCACTAGGATTTAAAGAATATTGTAAGCGTAGTTTAAGATTCGAGTGCGGTAATGACATGAGATTTTAACGATTGTCACAGTCTCCCCCAGTTAGAAGAATTTCGTCCCGAAATTCCACTGGTGGCACTGTCTCGATTCAGCTAGTGAATGGATGAGGGTATTTTCGTTTCATGAAATCCTCACATTCCTACGTGAACTCAGGTCTATGTTTAGAATTCCAGTGAGCCTTAACTAAGGAAATTTTGTCACGTATCAAGTGTTTGGCACCTTTATCAAGGATTTCTGTGGGTTCCTCGGTAAAATGAAATCAATCATCCATTCGAATCCATTCTAAGGTCAAGATCTAAGAGTTGTCGACTATACACTCCTTAAGGTTTGAGACATGAAATATTTCATGAATGCCACTCAACTCTTGGGCAGTTCTAGTTTGTAAGCCACCGGGCCTATTCGTTTAAGATTTTGTATGGTCCAATGTAGCGTGGGCTTAACTTGCCTTTCATGCCAAAGCGTACAAGTTCTTTCCAAGGTGATACTCTCAGGAACACTCTATAACCCATTTGGAATTCAAGGGGCTTTTTGCGATTGTAAGCGTAGCTTTTATGTCTACCTTGGGTTGCCTTGTGTCGTTCTCTTATGGTTGTGATTTAGTCCATAGTTTCCTGAAAGATGTCTGGCCTCGTCAAGTGCTTCTCACTGACTTTGTGCCAACTTAACGGTGATTGGCATTTCTGTCCATACAAGGCCTCAAATGATGCACACTAGATGCTAGTGTGGTAACTGTTATTGTAAGAGAACTCTATCAGGGGTAAGTGTACATCCCAACTTCCTCCGAAGTCTAGTACACAGTCTTGCATCATATGTTCTAAGGTTTAAATTGTTCGCTCACTTGTCCGTTTGTTTGAGGGTGATAAGCAGTACTCAGATTTAGTTAGGTATCCAACGCCTTCTGCATTGATAGCCAAATTCGTGGTGTAAAATGACAATCTCTATCAGAGATAATTGACATGGGCACTCCGTAACGCGGCATAATTTCTTCAATATAGATTTGAGCAAGTCTCTCCATTATGTAATCCTCTCGGATAGGTAGAAAACGCATAGATTTTGTCGGATAGGTAGAAAACGCACAGATTTTGTCGGTAGGTTAACAATAACTCAAATGGAGTTGTGACCCTTGGAAGTTCGAGGTGACTTAGTGACTAAGTCTATTGCTATCTATTCCCATTTCCATTGGGGTATTCGGGTTATTGTAATAACCCTGACGGCTTTCTGTACTTAACTTCGCAGTCATAGTCGTTAAGTAATTCGACCCATCGGCGTTGTCTCATGTTTTGGTCTTTTTGGTCGAAGATGTGTTGGAGACTTTTGTGGTCGGTGAAAATAGTATCCTTTATACCGTACAAGTAGCTCTCTAGAGTTTAAGCTCGAAAATAATGGCTCCTAACTCTAAGTCATGAGTTGTATAGTTCTTTTCGTGGATTATCAGTTGTCGAGAGGTGTAGACGATGACTTTATTCCGTTGCATCAACACGCAACCAAGTCTTTGGTGTAAGGCATCGCAGTAACTACTAAATCATCGTTGCCTTCGGGTAAGGACAAGATTGGTGCACTGCGGAGTTTTTGTTTCAACAGTTGGAAATCTGACTCTTGTTTGTCGATTCAATCGAATTTCTTCTCTTTCTGAGTCAGTGAGGTTAAAGGTTGGTCTATTTTGGGGAAATTCTTAATGAATTGTCGATAATATCCAACAGACCTAAGAATTGTCGTACCTCAGTTGGAGTAGTTGGTGCTTTCCAGCACTTGAGTGCCTCGATCTTGGCTGGATCAACATGTATCCCTTGACTGTCAATGACGTGCCCTAGGAACTATACTGTTCACATCCAGAACTCATACTTAGAGAATTTGGCGTATAACTCCTTGTGCTTGAGTAATTCCAAGATAGTTTTTAGGTGTTGGCCATGTTCGGTTTCGGTGTGAGAGTAGATTAAGGTGTCGTCGATAAACACAATAACAAATTTTTCTAGATATGGCTTGCACACCCGATTCATAAGGTCCATGAATACTGTCGGTACGTTGGTTTAGTCGAATGGCATCACTTGGAAGTCGTAATGCCCGTAGCGAGTTCTAAAGGTTGTTTTAGGAATGTCAGAGTCTCGAATTCATAATTGATAATAGCCAGACCGTAGATCTATCTTTGAGTAAAATCTCGACCTTTGAAGTTGGTCCAGCAGGTCATTGATTCTTGGAAGTGGGTATCGATTCTTAATGGTTAGTTTGTTCAGTCGTCGGTAATCGATACACATTCGAAAAGATCCATCTTTCTTTTTCACGAATAGGTACGAAGCTACCCAGGGTGAGGAACTTGGTCGTATAAATCCCTTGTCCAGGGGTTTTTGTAATTGGGTGGACACTCCTGCAACTCGGAAGAGGCTAATCTGTATCTGGCTCGTGCCATGGGTTGCTGCGTCGGGCACGGGGTTGATTTGGAATTTGATTTGTCTAGGCGGGTAAAGGCCAGGCAAGTCTTCGGGGAAAGATTTCCGGAAAATTCTGCATGAAGGGGTACGTCCTTAAGTCGCTTCTCCTCCGACTTCTATTCGGTCACGAGTGCAAAGATTTCTTGGTATTCTTTTCTTACGTACTTTCAGGTTTTCATGAAGGAAACAATGTTCAAGCTCAGTTTACCGGTCTCTCCCTGTAGGATCAAACTTCCACCGGTAACGAGGGGAATATGAATGAGTTTTTCAAAACAGATGATTTCGGCATGATTCTTGGATAACCAATCCATGCCTACTATGATATTAATGCTTCCGATTTTGACGGGTATGAAGTCTATGGGAAAAAGTTCTTTGCAAGTATGTCTTGTATTAAAAATTAGTTGTAATCAAATCGTTGATTTAAAATTAGACATAACAATGTCTAAGTCATGTTTAAAAGCAGTTAAATTCATGATCGTTTTGTTGTTCAAATCATAGTCAAAATGTTACAGAGGAGTCATTTACAAAGTCGTCTAATCATTACTAAGTAGTTGTTGAAACAGTTGGTAAACTTGTTTGTAAATCTTGTTGTTGTAGGTATCAATAGTGATAAAACCTTGATCAAATGATATGTTTTGTATAAATGAGTTTATACACCTATGGATTTTGAAAGTTTAATAGAACATTTCATGTAGGGGTTTATGTTGTAAAATCTTGTTGAAAATTTTACGATGAAATCTGTTTGAAATCGCATGGGCCATTGAAAGGTGCGAGTCAATCAAAATACATTGAAAACTCTTGACAGCACTTTGAAACTTTGTTTAGTAATAGAATTAGAAAATTAGAAGTTGTGTAAAAATTTAGGGTAAATGTCAGAGGTAACTCGTTGAAAGCTAGAAATAATACGTTGAGGTTAACCGAAGCACAAGATTAATAGATTACATGATTGGCGTTTACAAAATATGCCGGGCACTGTTACCTCCGGATGAATTACGAAAATCTTATACTAAATGTGACGGGGTTCTTGTATATCCCTAGAGATAGAAGGTTTTAATATAACATGACATAGGCACATCCTTCTACTTTTATTTTATTCTAGATTCAGGTCGTCGTCTGACGAGTAGTCTTCCATAGTGGAGCTTTCCATTTTCTTTGAGATAAAGTTTTATTAAGACGGTGAATTTGATAACACAAGGGTTTAGTGAGTATCGTAGGTTCAAAAGGTAGTCATAACAATGACTGAATGGGTTCTCAAAGTAGTCGATCAGGACTATGTCATTGTTTCGAAGTTAACAAATGTTTGATAAAGATTGTTTGGTAAATATAGTTGGTAATCCCGTAGTTGCAATTTCCCCTTGAAGTAGTGATTAAAATGACCAGATCATTGTCGAAATAGTTTATGTTCGGAGTGGTTGAGGTCGCAAACAAAGTTATGGACAAGTTGTTGGAATCCATCCAATTGTTGGAAAACGTTTCCCATATGTAGGTGTCGTGGTTGACTAATTTCACCGACAGACCTCTGTACAATGACGGATCCTAGTGGGTGGAGTATCAGTAGTAGTAGTAGTTAGCGAAAGGTCTAGTTCGTGATGGTCTATCAGTCCTTCTAGTTGTGTATAACACACACAATCAATTTCGTCTACGATAAGCGGGGGAAAAAGAGCGTGGAACAGAAAAAGTAAATGTAATGCGCCTAGGTGATGAATTCTCTTTAGATTCTAGTTCTATACGTGTTCCCGAATGATTAGGTTGGGAGTGGGAGGAAGAGGGTGAAGCGGGTGTCTCTTGTTTCAGTGGCGAATCCATAGTTGGATTCTCCTCAAGTGAGTCCTCTTCGAATATGTCGTTGCCCAATGCGGTTGGGCGAGCGGGTACCATGGAAGTCTCCACAGTAGTAAGTAAAGCTATATATATATGTATATACACATAAAAACCTCGCACATAAGCACGTATAGGGGATAATCCTGTTTCTATCATAGGTCTACGTATGCTAAGGCATTCCCGTTCACTTTGACTATTTCAGGTCTTGCATCGCTTCACCTTTAATTCTACATAGTTGATCAGGCTATGTTATATTAAATTCAAATGATGCAATTGCTGAACCAGTCATACCTAGTAAGGAATACTACCTTAATGGTTATAGTCTAGGTCACTACAATCCTAGTTCCCTATAACCTTAGGCTCTGATACCAAATCTGTCACACCCCGCTAAAGCGGAAACACGAGATGTAACAGCACAATGGTTCCACAGCACAAGGCTCCACTAATGACTTCAACATTCATAAGGTTAATCGTAGCTTCATTTTCCCAACTACTGATTGTTTCCTGAAAAGCATGTAAAAATGAGGGTCAACTACAAAGATAGTTGGTGAGTTCACAGGTTTTAGAATAAGTGAGAATGCCAATTAAAAGTATTCAAAATCACATTTGAAGGATTTACGTTGCTACGTAAATAGTTGTTTAGTGTATAAATGCGAAAGTCATCTAGAAGTGATCAAAACCACGTTTGAAAGGTCTACGTTGCTACGTAACTAATTGTTTATACGCGAATTAGAATTCATTTAAGAACGACATGTATAGCTTGAGTCCACAACCAAACCTACTGGCCCGAGAACAACGCCCCAAAGACATGTCCTATCGCGAACATTTAAAGTTGGTGGTATGCACTCACATGCACGAGAGAGTGGGAAGGTGGCCTCCTTCCAAATAGTACTATCCATATCAACCATCGGCTCAATAATGAGTTAATAGGTTGTGTAAAAGAACCCGGGGACTTAAGATGCGATAGAGTCACAAGCATACAATAAGAGCGTATAAATAGTATATGTACACACATAAAACATTTTTAGCACAAAAGATATATAGGATGTGTACATTTCCAGAACAGTTTTTAGTATCAAAATAGTATATGTTTAATCCTGAACAATTTCGCAATCAGAATAGTTTCGTAGTCAGATTCAATAAGAACGGTGTCGCTGTAAGATATAGTTTGTGTGCACGTTCAAGAACAAGTTTAACTAGTGCACAAGTTCAAGAGCAGTTTCAATTAACAAGATCAGTTTCGCAGTAAAATACAAACTGTGTATTTCTTTCAAGAACAATTTTACTAATAGTACACATTAAAAAACAGTTTAGTAAACAAGTAGTCATGCTTTTCACCCCAAAAAGTTTATGAAAACAATAGAAAAATGGGGCTGTGAATACTCACCTGAGTTTAGCAAGCAAATATAGCAATTAGCAAGTATGTGTGTTCCAAATGCAACCTTCTAGAACCCTAAACGCATAAGGTCGGGTGTAAGTGGGAGTTAATGTTTACTTATGATAATTGTTCACTCAACTAGTATGTCCATATATATTTTGTTTTAGAAAACGTGTGTGACCCGTTGGTGAAAGTTTGTAATAATAATTCTGAAAGACATTATTATTATATACGGTTCATTATACACTTTGCAATAGTATATGTCGCGTGTGTCTAAGTTGTCCTCGTTTGTAGTTATTGTTGTTACGCGAATTGGATACTAAGTGAAATTAGAATTTCAATCTTTGGTCCAAAAGTTCTAAGTGTCATTTTTCATTCGGGTTATATTTACAACTCTCGTTTTTGGTCTAAGTTAGTTAATAAGTCACCCAAATCCATTTTTGTTTACAATTCTTTCCAAAAATAGTAAGTTTTTCGAAAACGAGCCGCTTTTGTTGACTTGGTCAAACTTACTCGGTTTGACCCGAAACGTTCACCCAACCCAAATATCAGTTTATAGGGTCTAAATATGTTGTCGGTTCATGTCGGAGTTCACCAATAGTCTTGGTTTTTATAAAAGTCCAAAAACAGTCCATATGTATGTTTTTCGGTTTTGTCGGTTCACTTCCTCTATTTTTCTTAACTAGTTATATTCCGAGTTAGAGTCCACAATTTTTACCAGTTGTTCTACCATGTGTCTAGAGGTTAACTTAATTTTTCCAGTAATTATAGTGTCCATCTTGATAGGTATAAAATTTATGGGTAGAACCATTCTCAGTTTTTAAGCACATGCAGACCAGTCGCATAGATTCGTATTTATATGAAAATACGTAGATTTCTGGAAAGAGCCATAGAAGAACTTTTTGTATATCTTTTCAATACTCAACTTTAAAAAAAAAATACATCTTCTAATTCTTTGTAGAACTCAAGTTATGAGTGTTTTAGTAAACTGACTTTTCTGAGACAGATTATGCATATTCACATATGGGTTATAAAAACGATTTTTGATATTAGATTTGGACATATCCAAGTTAGATGAGCATTATAACATCTAAATCAGTAGCAAACAAGTAAATTATTGAAGAGTTAGTGTGATTTATACCAACAAGATGAAGAACAAATGAGAGAGATGAAGATGATGATGTCTTGAGCTTCCTTCCTTCTTCTAAACTTTAAGATGATGAATGATGGTGATTGAATAGTGGTTTTTAGGGGGTTGAAAGGCTGGAAATCTTCAGCAATTAGAGAGAGAATGAGAGGGGATTGTAGAGAGAAAAGGTGTGAAGTGTTTGAGTGTAAAGTTGGAAATGGGACATGCATGGCTAATGTATGGAGGTTGTAAGTAAAAGCAATAATTGATTTTTGCATGAAATCTAAGTGGGGGAGGGGGTGGCTGGTCGTTCTCATGGGCCCCACCAAGGGCATTATGGTCATTTTTCATTCCTAGCTTAACTTGTTGCGTTTTACGTTCGTTTACTCGCTCGGTTTGGTGTTAAATGTTTAATACGCGTTTTTAAGTATCAATTTAAGTTTCAATATTTCCAATTGAAGTATTTATTCTAATTACTTGAAAAACATTTACAAAAATGATTCGTTAATTTAGTGATCTCGATTTGCGCGTTCGTTGTACGGACTCTAAATCGCGTAATGTTTTATTTGGTCATTTTCTTTTGTTATCGTTTAAAGACACGATATATTAATTGATAACCTTTCACTAATTAATATATTTTAGATTCAAAAGTGTATTTTTGACTTTTGTTCGATTGTCGGGCGCGTTCTGCGCGTTTTCGTTGCGTTTGAGACGTTTTAATTGAAACGTCTAGGTTTTTCGGGTATTATTATGAAATGATAATAATATATGTTAAATAACTTCTAAAAATAGTTTTAAGTTATTTTAGAATTGTTTTCACCAACGTTCGTGTTAAGTCGGGTACCGTCCGATTGAATTTACTTGACGAGTCACTGAAATTTCGGTTTTGCGATTCGATAAAGATTTTGTGAAGACATAAAGAGGTAGATTTTTCTATGCTTAGTTTGGCACTTAGTACCAAATTTAGGAAGTCTATAGGAATTTAAGATTCACTAAGCAATCTCCTAGACGTTCTACGACTTTAGTAAGCCTACGGAGTCATAACCTATAATTTTCACTAGGATTTAAAGAATATTGTAAGCGTAGTTTAAGATTCGAGTGCGGTAATGACATGAGATTTTAACGATTGTCACACGTAGTGCCTCTCTACGACACAATCCTTGTGTCGTAGTGCTCCTGTGCGACACAACTGTTGTGTCGCAGACTTTTTGTAAAAAACAAAACACGATTTATTTCTTTTGTTCTAACGCTAACGCATTTCGAGTTTTGTTGTATTTTTATTATTTCTTGTAGATATGGCTGACCAGCAACCTGCTCAGGCTGTTCAACCCGCAGAGGTTGATGTCACCAAATATTTCTGGGAACCGCGTCACAATATCATGGCTTTCTTGAACTCCACGGTCGAGTCTTCGCGCCCATATCGTCCCATGATTACCTTTCTGCGTCGTTCCCGGATTTACAAGGCTATCACTGCTGACACTAGGATCTTGACGAATCATATTACTGAGTTTTGGGATAACGCGGTCGTTAACAGAGATGAACAGGATCCTCGTATCATCTCTAGGGTTTGTGGACGCCAGGTTATCTTCTCGGAGCAGCTTATTCGAGATTTCTTTGAGTTTGGTGACAACTCTGACATGATCACCCAATTCAGTGCTACTGCAATCGCCGAAGGCATGAGATCGATTGGATATCAAGATATTCCTGTTGATCAATACAAGAAGACCTACATGATGAAGGTTTGGAGATATCTAGCACACATTGTGATCGTGTGTTTGTCTAGTCGCAGGGCAGGCCTTGAAGGAATGCGGTTTTCGACTGCCTCTGCAATTCTTGCTTTGATCTACAACAAACCCTTTAACTTCTCAGGTTATATCTTCAGGGGTTTCGTGAAAAACGCTTTGGATACGGAATCCAAATGGGCTGTGTATCCTCGATTCACTCAGTTGTTGCTCAACCATCTGCACCCAGATCTTCCTGTGACTGCCTCGTTCACCTTCAAGCAGACACCGATGAATACCAGGATTTACACCACTTGCGGATCTTTTGCCAAGCAGGGACAGGCACCAGATCGTGAGGTTGCCTTGTTCGGACATATTATGGACCCTGCATATGTTGGTCCTTCTGGTGAGCAGTTCAATGCTCCAGCTCCTCAGCTTCCAGTTCAACCTCCTCCGGTTCAGCCTCCTGTTCAATCACCTCCAGTTCAACCACCACCGGTTCAGCAACCGCCGGTTCAACCAGATCCTGTGGATCAGGAGTTTGTGGATCTCGATCGTGAAATCGATGCCTATCAGCCACCTTCTCCACCTCCTGAATCCTCCGGCCGAGGTAAAAGGCCTCGAGATTCTTCTGATACTGGTATTCTAGATTCTCTGGCCAGACGCTCTCGCACCTCTACATCTACATCTTCTGAGCTCCCCAGAACCGACACACCGATCACTCCTCATCCGGCTGTCATTCAAGAGCTCCTGCAGCGACTTGATAAAATGCAGCATGATATGGAAGCTCAATCGACAGTGTTTGAAGCTCAGGATGCCAGAATCTCTCGCCTGGAGAAAGAGAACGAAGAGCTGAAGTCAAAGATTCTGCTACTGGAAACCCAAGCTATTGCTTCGGGGGAGACGAGCCAACCAGCTTTAGAAACAACACCTAGGGTTTCCGCCGAGGGCGAGGAAAATGTAAATCCTGATAATGTAACTGATTCCACGATTAATAAAACTCCTTTGGTTTTGGATTATATTCTTGAGCTACCAGGGCAACCGAAACCGTTAGCTGTAGATTACACTTATTGTAATTTGACATACTTTCAAGCTGCGGTTAATGAAGACGGTGTTATGCCTGAAGAGCCTTTTGACTTCGAGGCTGCTACCAATGATGATGACATTGATGTTGAGCAAGAAGAGCTAGATCCAGATGAAGAATTTGTCGATCAGCCAGCTCATCCACAGGAAGGTATTGTTGTATCTGATTCTTCAGACGATGAGTCAGGGCCTGCGTTCAATTATGCACCAGGATCTTCTTCAGGATCTACTTCTCAGGCACCTCCTGCTCAAGAATCGTTTGAACCTGCTGGACCATCTCAAGATTTGCCTGTCCCTGTTCGTGAATCTACAAGGGTAAACTATAATGACATCTTCCCACAGGATACACCCGAGTACGTTCCTTCTGACAAAGAAATGTCCATCAGGGATAACTGGTTTCCCAAAGGAACAAATCCTGAACCTGTTCCTGTTACCTGCAAGAAATACAAGGTTGGCGGTGATTATACCGGTCTCATAAAAAGTTGGAAGGTGAGCAAAGGAAGATTCATGATCAAAAGACGTGATGGTATTCAGTACTTTCGTCGATCGTTGAAGAAACTGAGCATGCTGCCTAAGCATGACATTGTTCGTCTTTCTCAACTTCAGTTGATCAATCCTCACAAAGATGGAATTGCAAATGCAATTCAAAAGATCATGCGTGCAGAAATTCGATCGAAGAAATATCATTATGTCAAACCGGTACTGGGCACAAGGTTTACATTCAAGAAAAAGCTTGATCCAAAGACAAATCAGCCAATCGTCAGAAATCACTATCCTTCTGCTAATTGTCTTCATGAAATCTCGCTGGAATCTGTTCCCTTCAATCTTCTGAAACGTTTTCACTACTGGGAACTGGATGATATGAAGAAGCTGTTCGATAGTCGCATTCGCTACAACCCTGATAACGAGTTCAACACGATTTTGCCGAAGCGATTTCAGAAAATTGTCGATATATGCTTCACTTTTGGTGTACACGCTGGAGGAAACTTTCCACCCGGATGGGTTTGAAGACTGAAGCAAATTGAAGAAATTTTTGAAGACCAAGCTGAAGACACGGGGGAGTTTGTTGGTACATCTAAATGTGTCTGTCAGTTGGTCTCAGTCTGTATTAATGTCGATATTGTAATTATGTATTAAACAGTTTTTAGATTTCGGTTAATTACAATTTTGTGGTCTTGCGACACAAGCATTGTGTCGCAGTGTCTTTACATGCGACCCAAGAATTGTGTCGCAGAGTCACTGTATGCGACACAAACATTGTGTCGCAGAAGCATTCTATGCGACACAAGGCTTGTGTCGCAGAATGTCTGGATCAGATTATATATAGTGCTCATCAGCCTGTATTTCATGGGGAGACTACACACACATAACACTACTGTTCAGAAAGAAAAACTTCTTTGTAGTGTTATTTTGTTCTTTGTGTGCTTTGTCAAAGTGTATGTATTGTTACTAGTTGATATTATATATACATACATCTTTGTGTTGTGGTCATTTACTAGCTTGAATCTTGCATATCTTGTTGTGTTTAATTTCCGCATTTACATACAAGCAAACTACTCGATTTGGTCCGAATATACGGAACCTACACTTCGACTTATGACCTCTAACTTATATCATTTTCGTTGTTAGGAAATTACAAACGGGTGAGCAAGAGAATCACTCAAAACGGATAAACGATGAAGAAGTTATGCTAAAATGAAGAAACGAATAACCGAAGAATTGGAATACGGGCAAACCAGACCGTATACGGCCAAGCTGAGCCGTATACGGCCTAGCACAGACCGTATATGGCATGTGTAGACCATATACAGCCTAGCCTATCCTTATATGGCCCAATTTGCCTATATACGGTTGGTGTTTGACACTCGACAAATTAGGTCAACTATGAAACCTAACTGGAACCTTAATTACGTATTTAGTTTGAATTAGGCTAAATATTTGTAATTACTTGTATATTGTAATATATACTTACGTGATTATGTGTTTATCTATAATTGTGCAAATGACAAAGTTGGTGAAAAAATTTCTACAAATAACTTAAATCTATTTTTATAAGTTATTTATCAAATATTATTATTTTAAAATAATAATACTTGAAAAACCTAGACGTTTAGTTTAAAACGTAACAAATGCAGTTAAAATGCGCAACTGAAACCGACAACCAAACGAACCCCTAATTAATATTTTGACAACTCAAATTTAAGTATTTTAATAATACTTCAATGAAAAATAATCCCAAACATATCGTGAATTAAAACAATGAAAGAAAATGCTACGCGTTTTAACCGAATAACCGAAAAATGAATAAACGAAAACCGATCACAACACAACCTGGAAACAAAGCTTAAAAATAACAAACTCCCACCCATGGGGCCCCCATGGCCGGCACCCTCTCTTCCCCTCTCATGACACATGCATTTTAATCATTGATATTCCCTTTCCCTCCATTAGATTTTCATGCATCCCATTCTTCATCACTTCAACACTTCTCATTTTCTCTCTACATTTCTCTACTCTCTCATTTTCTCTCAACATTTCTGGAGAATCCCAGCCTCCACAACCACCTAATAAACACCATTGACCATCATCCACCTCCCTTTGACCACCATAAACCACCACTTCAAAACTTCATCATTTTGCAAGGAAAATTCAAGACAAGCATCCTCATCTCCTTCTCATCATCTAAACCCCATTGTGAGGACATTTCTCTTTATCTTAACTCTCTAATTTCATGAAGTCAAAGTTCACTCAAGTAATATGATCATAAACAAACTTAAAAACTTACTTTTCTTAACTCAAAACTCATAAATATGTGAGAAAACCTTCTGACCACAATGTTGTGCTCACTTCCATGATTTTTAGAAAAATCATCCCTCCATTAAAATCGACGATTTTATAGTCAAAACTTAATTTCAAGAAGTAAGCTTTCTGAGCTAATTAACTATTTTTAATAATTTTCGTAAGAACACATATACAATCTGCCCAGAAAAGTCAGAAACTTTGGTTCCATGGTTTTGACAATATCTTGAGTTATACAACTCCAAATAACTTGAAAGTCTGAATTGTGTAACTGTGGAAATACTGTCAAACCTATCGTATAGTACACCGTGAATCAATCAAGGATTTGAGACAAAGTACCCATCATTGAGATTTTTATAGTCCAAGATCTTCGTTTTCAAATTACGAATCTAACATAAAAAGAATCAGCAAAAACGGGCGAAGAATGAAGATTCTACGTACGCTGAAAGATTCAAACGATTCTTACAAGACATCTAAAGTTCAAGGGCACATCTCAGGGATTTCTTTTCATCAAGCTTCATTTTTGAAAAACGATTCCAATGCAAAAAGAATCGACGAAAACGGACGCATAACGAAGAAGATAAGCACGAAACAAGAAACGGGTGAATGGATGACGAACCGGGATGGTTGGCCGCCAAGCCACCGCCGGCTGGCAGCCAGTCGCAGCCGGCCAGCAGCAAGGCGCCACCGGCTGGCAGCCGCCCATCCCCTCCTCCTTTTTCTGTCCTTACGGGTACTCGTCTGGTACATGTACTAGCACTTTCCGAAACTTTAGGGTACACGTGCTACCACTTTCCGCGCCTTTTAGGTACATGTGCTACCACCTTCCGGGAAAGGACCACCCCCCAAAAACATGCTAACTTGCAACTTGGATGGCTAACATGCACCAGATTTCAAGTATAAATAGAGGTCTCATGGTTCATTTCAAGACACACCATTCTTAGGACAATACTTCTACTTAGTTATTACTTTTACTTTCTCTCTCTATTTTCTTACTCTAAAATAGTTTTAGGCTAGTTTAGGAGCTTGTTTAGAATAGAAGGAAAGTACGAAACACTTTGTAATCTTCGGAGCTTGTTTAGGCTAGTTTAGGAATTGGGTAAAGGGTAAAATTTTACCCGGTAAATATATTCCCAAAAGCATTGAAGTACAATGGATGTGAGTGAGTCCCACATCTCAGCCCGTTACATAGGCGATAAAGACTACATAACAAGGACATAACCTCTACTCACTAGCTTATAACCAAGCACTCTACTACTAAATGCATAACAACCACACTGCTAAACACAGTAGTGACCAATTACATCTAAAATAACAAATAAATATAAATAACTACGTTCAAGAATGACTTCCATAGTGAAACGCCTTAGTCTTCAATTATCTTCATTAGGTGACCTGTAAACGCAACACCAAACTTCTAAGCTGCAACAGCAGCAGACACGTCTAAAGTGGTATTGCCAACCTGCCCTACCAACACAAAGGATGGCAAAAGGTCCAGGATATAACCAATACAACCCATCGACAAGGAGGGACCTGCCCTACCAACATAAAGATGGCAAAAGGTCCAAGCACACTCCAAGTGGCTGAACCAGCCACAAACCACAAGGAACTATATCCATAGTGAATGACTCAATCTTCCAATATCAACATGAAAACTCCATGAATACATCACCAACTTCCAAGCTGCTATAGCAGCAAACACATTGAAAATCATATCGCTAACCTGCCCTACCAACACGAGAGATGGCAAAAGGTCCAGGAATACCAATACAACCCTCCGACAAGAAGCACCTGACCTACCATCAAAATGATGGCAAAAGGTCCAGGCTCACCCCAAATAGCCAATCAACTTAAGAATAGCAGGAGCCCAAATTGAACACATACATAACCAAGCCGCATAATCCCCCATCACGAAGGTAGATACATCAATGGAAGTTGATATGAAACACATCAAAGGGACGTGAAACAACCAACACAAACGTTCCATTGATTAACAAAGATCGACCAGGAAAATAGGACGATCATATTCCCCCCTCCCCCACCAAATGTAAACACTTACTCGACCCTCAAACCAACCAGTTGTAATAACCAATCAAAATCAACTCCAAAGTAAACCCAAACTCTCAAACCAATAACTCCAGCAAAAGCAAACCCTAGTCACGTCCAACAACAATCGACCCTTTGTCCAAATACAAACAACGTCCAGGTGTAATCTATTTAAATCTAATAGATAGCCAATTGTCGCAGGGATTGTAAATAAGAGCCGCTAATTAGGCAAACTCTAATCTGGTCGTGTAGCTTAAATAAATCTGTAATGATGTATCAAATAATCTCCACACAATCAATCATGAAAGAAAATCGTTTGATGAAAATATGTTGCAACTCAAACCCAAGCGAAACCCTAGCCGTATAGGGCAAAACCGTAAAGGCGATTAGAGAAAACTAGAAATCGAATCAAGCTTATAATGTTGTACAATCAAACAATGTGAGAATCTGGTCGTAATAAGCAATGATTAAGAAAAAACCAGAGTAATATATCAGATCAAACCAGCAACAAAATGACCAATCAATCCAAACCCTAAAGAGTTGAATTAGAATCGGCCAGAATCAATATAAATTCGAAGCAGATTTGAAACGAAATCAACATATGTTTGGCGAGATCATCCACACACCAAGATATGTGAATGAAAGAAACCCTAAAAAACGAATTGTAAAAAGCCTAGAAATCTGCCAAAAGTAAACCAGAAATCATCAATAGATCGATCTGTTCAAGCAAGAAATCAAAGGACTTAAAGATTGAAACAAATTAATCCGTAACAACTTGGCTAACTCAACAGAAATCAATAAGATTTCAAAAATCAAATAAGGGTTCGGTGAAGGAAAAAATCACCAAAAACCTAGAGAGAAAAGGGGGAATTCAAGTCTATTCTCTCTCGCATTTAATCCTGGTTCTTTTGATCCATATCTATCTTAATTAATTACGTTTATATTGATTATGCTAGATTTAGTTATTGCCATGATTAGAGAGTAGTATACTTGTTGTCTTTGCTTGCGATGTAGTTAGTTAATTATGGGATGATTTATAATTAAATATTAAAGTAATATGACGGCCCCTTTTTGACTGTTCTTCGGTATAGTACTGAAAACACTTCAAGGTAGAGTACAAATGTATGGAAGCCGAAGAACAACCGAAGGTAGTCATATTACGAAACGGTAAAATATCATGAAGTAATATGATGGCCCCTATTCGACTGTTATTCGATATAGTACTGGAAACACTTCAAGGTGGAATACAAATGTATGGAAGTCGAGTAACGACAGAAGGTAGTTATATTACGGATAAATATATAAAATGAGAAACCTAGTTTAATTAACCTTTCTAAATAGACTTTTAAACTTCAAATTAATCTAATCGATTTTCCACTAAGAAACGTGATTACAACACCTTTTTAACGACGTCCAATTAAAAGGTAGTCAGTCATCTGTGTCAATATAATTTGTCAAAGGTATGAAACTATGGAACCGCAAGGCTACATGGGGGATTATCGTAGGACAAGACATGGCCAAGGTTAGAAGCAGGGGAACCACTTTAAATGAGGAACGATGTGGATAATTAGGGGATTTATTGGGTAGTCTTAAGCAAGGGATGGTTTAAAGTCATAAATGAACTTTCAAAATATACGAATTTGTTAGGATGACGAGGAATCGTTATATGACTCAGTTTTGTCTAGTACCTTTAGATTTTGTTCCTGTTCATAATTAAGATTTTGCTTATCATTCTAAATACTTTGTAATGTTACCATAACCTAGCTCCAGGTGTGACATGCTAATGGAACTTTAATTAGTAGGGAATCTAGTGTTTACATCACAAGTATCCAAGAGTTAAAGTTAACAAACATCTTTTAAGACAGTTTCTCCAAACATCGTCCCATAACTTAATTAACGAAGTCTCAACAAACACTGTCTTATTTTACAAACTCCCCCACTATTTTATAAACCCTTCACTAGTTTGAAAGCCCTCATCTGCCATGCCTTAGTTTCAATTCACTCGGTTTGAAGAATGACTCTAGGTCGCACATGATCGTCCGAAACCAGCTGAAGACTGCACATGATCGTCCTAAAAGCTATGTTGATGTGAGACGCAAACCCCTCGAATTCCATGTTGAGGACAGGGTACTTCTGAAAGTGTCACCTTGGAAAGGTGTCATTCGTTTTGACAAACGCGTTAAACTAAACCCTAGGTATATCGGGCCATTCGAGATTCTTGAAAGAATCGGTCCGGTGGCATATCAACTGCAACTACCATCACAACTCTGTAGCGTGCACAACAATTCCCACATTTCTAAGCTGAAGAAATGTCTGTCTGATGAGACACTTGTCATTCCACTCGACGAAATCCACATCGATGAAAAACTTCAATTCGTCGAGGAACCGATTGAAATTATAGACCGTGAGGTCAAACGTTTGAAATTGAGTAGTATTCCTATCGTTAAAGTCCGATGGAATTCCAGGCGCGACCCTGAATTTACTTGGGAACGGGAAGACCAAATGCGACTGAAACACCCACATCTATCCTTAGATACCGCACAGACTGTGGCAACAAGCTAATTTCGGGATAATTGAAAATTCATAGACTTTCCGAAAATTCATGGAAAAATAATTGAAAGTAGTTAGCATATGGTGGAACAACTAGTATTTTTCTTGGGAATTATTTCGGATTATAAATTTTTATAAAAATTTGGCTAAGTGATGCATTTTCTGGAAAAATATAAAAGTGGACTGATTTTATTAACTTATGAAAACCGACACCTTCCGAACATGCAATAAGTGTTAGCACTGACTTTTATGGACTTTTAAACATAACTAAGGTATGGATAAAAGTTTCGGGTCAAACCGAGAAGGTTTGACCAAGTCAACAAAAATGGAGTTTGGTTTCGAAAACGTCAAACTTTCTATTTTTAGAAACTTACTATTTTTGGAAAGAATTGTAAACAAAATGGGTTTGGGTGAATTATTTAGTAACTTGGACCAAAAATGAGACTTGAAAATAAAACGCGAACGACAAATGACACTTAGAACACTTAGACCAAAATTAAAAAAATCTTATTTCACTAAGTGTTAGACTTGGGCAACGACTTATAACCACATACGATAACAACGAGTTGACACATGATATATACTAAGGCAAAGTACACAAAAAATAAACCTAGTAGTAATGTCTTTTTAAAAATTATTATTACGAACTTACACCAACGGGTCGTACACACTTTGATAAATAAACATACTTGAACAAACACATTTGGACATACTCGTTGAGTGAACTAGCATAGGTGGACAGTAACCATACACCTAATGGCTTAAGTGGACATTAACCCTCCGCTTACATTTACATAGATGGTCTTTTATAAGACATCTACTTACACACACAACATTATGCATTTAGGGTGTTAGAAGGTTGCACACGGAAACACGCTTACTTGCTTGCTATTTGACTAATTGTTTGCTTGCTTATTGCTAAACTCAGGTGAGTTTCATAGCCCCTTTTTTTTACTCGTTTTAACTATTTTGGGGTGAGAATACATACGCACATATTTTATACACTGTTTTTATAACTGCTTTTATATAACTATTTTTATACAATTGTCGTTATGCAACTGCTTTTATACAACTATTTTATAAACAATGGAAAACAAAGGAAATAAAGGAAACAAGGATAACGCATGAGTGAGACCATAATCCAACAAATCCCTCGCACATCGTAGTTCGTTAATCTGTAAGCGTGAATATTTTTGGATAGATCTATTGGGGATTGACAACCCCATTTCGGCTAGTCTCTCTCGCCAACCCACAGACGCAATATTATTTGTTTTGAACGAGTGTTCCGGATTAGACACTTGTTGAGGCAACAACAAGGGTTAAGCTTCGAACTATGAGCTCATGACGAAAATGATAACATGACACTTTTACAATTGTTTTTGCATACGTGCAACGCAAAGGAAATCTCGTTTTTCTTACTTATGTTTTACATTGTTTAAACCTATGAACTCACCAACTTTATGTTGACCCTTTTTAGTATGTATCTCTCAGGTTCATAGACGCACTAGGACTACCCACTGGAAACAACGTACTAGAGGTCGTTCGAAGTAACTTGGTGTGATGATACTTGATTTGGTCGGCGCCCTTGACACCTCATACTTCCTCTGCCACGTGTTTTGGAGGTGTGACAGATTGGTATCAGAGCCTAAGGTTATAGCGAACTAGGATTGCATTTAGTGACCTAGACTATAACCGTTAGGTTAGTATTCCTCATTAGGTATGACTTGTTCAGCAAATGCATCATTTGAATTTATATTAACATAACCTGATCAACTATGTATAATTAAAGGAGAATCGATGCAAGACCTGAAATAGTTATAGTGAACGGGATTGCAATAGAAGACTTTGACCTAGGATAGAAACGGGACCAACCCTTATACGTGCTTAAGTGCTAAGTTTTTATACATACTTATATATAACCTTACGTATACGAACTTATTTACCACCCTTCATAACAACCACTCCCACAACTACGTCACCTGACACCGATAAACGAGGCTCAAGCCTTACACACCAATGTGGAGACTTCCACGGAACCTGCTCGCCCAACCGTATCGGGTAACGACATATTCGAAGAGAACTCACTTGATGAGAATCCACCTAAGGATTCGCCACCCAAACAAGTGACACCTACTTCACACTCTTCCTCCCACACTGATCGTAGACCTATGAATCGCGTGAGTTATACACGACTTGAAGAACTGACAGACCACCCGAACTAGACCTTACACTACCTAAACTACTACTACTGATACTCCACCCACTAGGACCCGTCGTCAGGCAGATGTCCACCAATGGAATTGGTTACCTGCAACTCTTGAGACTTGGAGAACTGAAGAAGGAATACTGATATCTACAAAGGAAGAAGAAGCTTTCTACATGCGAACCTCTCTATACGCAAATCAACATGCTCACCATACCGTTCTTGTACTAGCTGCTAGGCTACACCGCCATGAGAATAGAATAGACACTATAGGGTTAGAAAAACAAGAAACCCATTTAGGCTATATGCACCTGGCATAGGCCCGAGTTGCACAGATCTATGAGGATCACCAGAATCTTAGTGAAACCATAGAAACTACCCATCTTTAGGTAATGGAAACCAGAGACGATGTCACTACCTTGCGATTGAGACTAATGTGCAAAATAGAACTCGCTTAGGACTAGTAGAAATTCCACTAAACATGTACGGTGTGTGGGAAACGGTTTTCAAAAAAAACTTTTGTCAGGAACTTTTTTTCACAAACATAAATCTTCCAACAGATTTTTGACAAACATAATTTTCAACACTTTTCAATGACCAGGGCTTTCAACGTATTCACAGCAAGTCGAGCTTTTAATGAATTTTCATCAAACAGTTACACTCGATATTTTCCACAACTTCAATTTTTCAACGTATTTTTTTTAAACAGAATTTCCCCATTTTGTCAATGATAAGAGTTTTCAACGGATTTTTATCAACTCAAGTTTTCAACAAGATTCTTGTCAGCAGCGATTTTAAATAAATTTGCCACAAAAAATTTTTTAATAGAAATTTCAAAATCCATAACTTATCTTCAAAGTTTCCAAAATTTCAATGACGTATTTAGCAAACGAAAATCATACATATAAAACAAACACTTGATATTCACTAAAACTATCTCTATGATCTAACCTTTAATCCCAATGGACCGGATTAGTTTAGTCCACTTCACGATATCACGCCCACCGACTTAGAAGCTAATCTTAATTCAGAATCTCACTTCAAAATTGCAGATAAAACTTTTCTCCTTAGACTTAAAAACCATCGAAATCGAAATTCATCTTTCTCTTTTCTTTTTCGATGCCATCTAAGAATCCCGTCAGAATCGTTGCTACGAGAAACCCAGTCGTACTCTTACTATTACCAGGGGAAAAGGGGAGAAAAGGGAAACAAGATCATTTTGTTGAAAAACCTACAGAAACCATAAAACAGAAAACTAAGAACCTAGACCGTGATGGCTAACCTATCATCAAGGCTCTGTGAATCTCAAGACTAGTGTAACACCCGTCAAATTAGGACTGTAATTAGTTCCTAATTAACTGTTAATACATGTAATTAGTTCTGTATTAGGCTAATTAATGTATCAAAATATATATTGTCGAATATATACGAATATGCGATTTGATTAAATCGCACACGTCTCTAAATCGAATGTAATACGGCTCACTTAAATACGGACGTTGGTGAACAATTTTATTGAATAAGAAAACATTATTTAATGACGACCTTATATCCAAAATATTATTCTGATAATATTTCATATTCATTTCGTATAATTAACAACTTACGCGATTAAAACGTAAACGCGCAAACAAAATAAAATAAATTAAAGTCATGATTTATAATCCAAGTATTAAGTATTTTGATAAAATACTTCAACATAAATATCGAGTAATTAATTGCTCTTTAAAAATGTACAATTAAATATTTTAGATATTTATTTAAAGTTTAAACGAACGAGAAAACGAACACCGCCCGAAACGCGGATGCACGGAGTTAAAAAGTGGAGAACCCCTCCCCACCCTCATTCTCATCCATCACTCTCTCTCTCTACTCCTCCTTTTCTTCCTTTTTCTCTCCAACCAAACCACCACCACCACTTCATTAAAATCACCAAAAAGCACCATTAAACGTCCTCAAAATTCAAGGCTCATTTGAAGAAAAACGTTCACCTCATCACGATCTACAACGCTATCTTTTCGGAATCTTGATTCACCACTTTGTAAGTTTCCGACAAAAACTCGAAACCTTTCGATTTCAAGTGTTTTTAAGTTTTAGTTGTTTCTTTAAGCTTAGAATGTCCTTATAAGGGTTGGGTAAAAGAATCAGACCAAACGGAAACCCAAAAACTCATTTTTGGCTCAAAAATTCGTTAACAGCCTTAAGTGTCGCAACGAAGGTGCAGTATAGCGTCACTTCATGCGTCACTTACGTGACGCATTGAGTGTCACTAAAAGCCCTAATCATGCGTCACTTGCATAAGTGCCGCATAAAACCCCTTTTTCCCGACACTTACCTCTGTCACTTGTTTAGTGACGCCTAGAAGCCTTAATCGACACTCATACACGACACTAATGGAGTGACGCCACCTTATGCGTCACTTACCTTAGTGACGCCCTACCATGCGTCACTTCCCCTAAGTGACGCACATGCTCAGATTTACTATTTTTAGCGACACTTCCCAAGTGTCGCCCAAGCCCCTAAGTGACGCTATAAGTGACGCATAAAACAGAAGGTTTCAAACTAATTTTACACTAAGTATTGAGACCCAAATTTTACGCCCCATTTCACCCAAATTCAGGTCCAGCTCGACCCCAGCCAGGGGCTCAGCCCCTTGGACCCCGCCAGGGGCTGCCGCCCCTTGGACCCCGCTACCAGGGGCGCTGCCCCTGGACCCCCGTCATTAACGGGCTTCGCCCTTACCTTAGGTTCACGAGTAACGGTGTTACATCTAAACTTTCACACAAAGTGTTAAACTTGTATAACATCAAACACGAAGGCGACACAACTTCTAAAACACATTGGAACTTACTTTTAGGTATAACACTTCAAAATCATCAAAATAATAATGTGGGATTATTATTACAAACAATCACCAACGGGCCGTACACATTTTCAAACACTTAAACAAACAACCAAATCGTGGAAATTTGGACATTCTAGTTGAACGAACAACTACAAGGGTGATCTTTGAGATACTCAATCATGTCATAACCATCGCGTGTCGTGAACACCCTCAGGTTACAAGTCGTTGGACTTCGATTCTTGGCTAATCAATCTGAGTTTATTAAGATAAACTCTTCAGGCTCAGGTGAGTCTCATGGCCCCTCTTTTTACTGTTTTACTAGGGGTGTGATACATTGCTCTGTTTTTAACACGTGAACGCGAGTACATATTTCAATATACTACATGAGTTGAGTTGTTTTTAATCAAACCAAAGTCCTCGGTCAGTATAGTCTGGTAATACGAAAGTAGCGTGAATATTAGTATATGGTACCATATAGGATTGACCCACCTCGTTCGGGTTAGTCACGCTAACCTCTGCAACGGACGTACTAATATTTGGGAAGACGAGTGTAGATTAGGCACTCGTGGAGGCACCTCGCTCAGAATTCTCTATATGGGACCCGACCCTCGAGTTAAGCTCAGACTATGCGCTCATGGTTGTATACATTATCTGTAACTTTATTTGCTGGATGCAAATCAATACTTAAATCTTGCGGTTCATAGAATATTATTTGATACTCAAACATGTGAGCTCACTAGCGTTAGCTGACCCATTTTAGCATGTATCACAGGTACTCAGCAGTAGATTTGGACTGCCCATCAGGATGCATCTTAGCTCGAGTCTTCATGCAAACTTCAGAGATTTCATTGCATTATTAGATTTTGTATAACTAACTATGTACTTCAATCTCTCATATTACGAACACGAGCTATGTACGAGTTCAAACTGTTGTAAACCTTTTTATATTAATATATTTTGTTAAAACGACGCATATAGAGTCGTTTGCTATATATCTATGTGCTTTGATTATTGAGTAGTAACACCCAAATTATACTTCCGCAAAACATTAAATTTGGGGGTGTTACAACTAGGACCTGAATTCACTTGTGGATAAGAAGCTCAGATACGCTAGAAACACACACTTACCTTCTCTCAAACCCCCCACCTTAACTGAGACTGCAAGCTAAATTTCGGGACGAAATTTTCTTTAAGGGGGGAGAATGTGACACCCGGCAATTTAGGTTAACCGTTGAACCTATTTGAAACCCTAATTACGTGTGTTTAGTTTAGTATTAGGCTAAATACTTGTGATTGCTTGTAAATATTTGTATATTTATGTGAATATACACTTACTTAATTGTTTTATATTACGATTACGTAATTAGTTGTAATTACGTGAAACTACCGGACAGAGTCCGACTTAGTATATGACGTTGGTGAAAAAATTTCTATAGATAACTTAAAATTATTTTTAGAAATGATTTATCATATATATTTTTTTTAAATAATACACGAAAAACATAGACGTTTTGCTTAAAACGTATCAAACACAACGAAAATGCGCAAATCGAATTCGGCACCCAAATGATATTTAATAAATATATTGGACAACTAAAAATAAAGTATTTTAACAATACTTCAATGAAAAATAATCCCATACATATCAAAAATTAAAACAACACAAGAAAACGCTACGCGATTTAACGAATTAACGAAATAACGAACGAACTAACACTGAACGCAACACAGTCTGGAAATCGAAATTATTGACTCTCGTTTGGGTGTCGAATTACCTTTTTCCCCACTCAAATTTTTCATGAAAAACCCATCATTACCTTTTTCTTACACTCCCACTTAAACTACATGCAAGAACTCATTTCACCCATCACCCTTTCATTCATTTGCTCTCACTTCTGTCTAACTCTTCCCTCTCTCTCTCTAAAATCTGTAGAATCACCACCACAACACCACCCCACACCCACCATTGACCACCACACAACCACCATTGACCATCATAAACCGCCATACAACCACCACATCAAAACTTCAAGTTTTTGCAAGGAAATCAAGCCTACAAGCTTTTCATCATCATCTCAGCCTTCTCTTCATCATTACCACCTTTGTGAGGACATTTTCTACTTATAATCTCTCTTATTAACATGATATTAAGTTCACTCAACAAGTGTTATAACAAAATACTACTCAGAAACCATTTATCTTAACTTGAAATTCACAAAATGTGAGAAATACTATATGTCCAGAAAGTTTTGTTCACTTCCACGAATTTTATGAAAATCATTTCTTCATGAAATTGGACATTTTTATAGTCTAAAATCAAGTTCAAGATGTTATTTTTCAAACCCCATATGCCTCATATTTTTTTAAGATCGTTTACTATCTTTAATAATTTAGATGAGAACATATATACAATCGCCCAGAAAAGTTTGAAACTTTGGTCTTATGGTTTTGGCCATATCTTGAGCTATACAACTCCAAATGACTTGAAACTACCGCCAAAATATCACAAACTTTGTTAGCTACAAATATTGTGATGATTACCTTTTGCTACAAACTTATAGATTTTACTCAGAAATTTGATCTTCATGCATGTGTCTAAATTAGTCGACTGTTGGACCTCAGAGGACACATTTAATTTTTAAAAATATATAGACTTTCCTAAAATTCATCGAAATTTTTTTAAAAGTGTTTAACATATGGGGGAACAACTGGTATTGTTCTTGGAAATTAGTTCGGATTATAAATTTTTATAAAAATTCGGATAAGTTATGCATTTTCTGGAAAAATATAAAAGTGGACTGATTTTATTAACTTATGAAAACTGACATCTTCCGAACATGCAATAAGTGTTAAAACTGACTTTTATGGACTTTTAAACATATCTAAGGTTTGGATAAAAGTTTCGGGTCAAACCGAGAAGGTTTGACCAAGTCAACAAAAATGGGGTTCGGTTTCGAAAACGTCAAACTTTCTATTTTTAGAAACTAACTATTTTTGGAAAGAATTGTAAACAAAACGGATTTTGGTGAATTATTTAGTAACTTGGACCAAAAAAGAGACTTGAAAATAAAACCCAAACGAAAAATGACACTTAGAACACTTGGACAAAAATTAAAAATCTTATTTCACTAAGTGTTCAACTTGGGCAACGACTTATAACCACATACGATAACAACGCGTTGACACATGATATATACTAAGGCAAAGTACACAACAAATAAACCTAATAGTAATGTCTTTTTAAGAATTACTAGATCATAACCCGCGAATTCGCGGGCTACTATAAGATTTTAATTCAAATTTGTTAATTATATTGTTGTTTTCGTCATCTGATTTTTTAGGTACAGGTAATAAAATATCATTCTTTTTTTCCATTACCATAATAGGTTATCTTTATACATAAATATAAGTTGGTTCCATTACCCTAATAGACCAAGGAATTCATGGAATTTATGTGGATTGCGTTGGGGAAAATCTTGATCCGCTTTCGTTGGAGAGCATATTTGTTACACGTGGTAATGGATGAGAAGTTGATCCATCCAGACATCTAGTTGAATCGGATAGCCTAATTAAGACACTTATATTTATTTTCAAGGATAGAAACGGGAACAGTTGTTCGAACATAAATTTATGATCCGAACTAATTTCCAAGAACACTTATCTATATAGCTTTAGTACACATACTCGTCACACTTGAAAATTTATTAAAAAACATAAATTTGGATGAAACACTTTTAGGTGATCATAGAGATCACCTTTTAACACAAGTACACAACTTAAGCCTTTATGGTTTATGGTTGCAAGTGACGGATCATGATATTTATATGTACCCATAACTTAAGAGACCTCTCTATGAACATGTACCAAATTAGCTTACCAACATTAAAAAGAAGTAACTCTGCATTGGTGGTCAATCGGTTAAACTTGCACAATTCTGATCAGCCGACAACCGACAAACATGAAGCCTTCAAGAGCATTCTTAGTACCGTTTTCAGTTTCAGGTACAACTCCTTCGATAACAAAGGCAATAAAAACAACAAAACCAGCAGTCTCATCTGATATCTAATATGGGTAGTAGAATGAAATCTGAGCCTGGAAGGGGAAGTCTTAATGAAACTTTGCCACAAGGCTATGAACATTTTTTAGTCGACCTAACTGATTGATAACTTCCATCGGAACGCAGGACTCTCAGGATGCGATGTTGTCAATGGGATTAATGAATATACACCAGTGTTAGTAGTTACAATAGAAGTTGACTTTATCCACCAAAAACCTGAAGACAGGATGGTATAGACTTCTATCCCACACAACGCGTTTTACCCGCATTTAGTTCTGAATAGAATGACACTACATAAGAAAATTCTCTACTTAGAAAACAGCTTGAGCTTATCAGGTTAGTAAGCTCAATTACAAAAGCACCTACAAAATAGCTTTATTTAGCACTCAAAAGCTGTTAAACTAAAAGCTGTTTGATACACTTAATATGTGGCTGTTTATGTAAACATATGTTCCTGTCTTATTGGAATCTGGAAAATCCAGTAAGTAATCAACTACTTATGGAAACCTAAGTAGAGGCTTAAAGGTAGTTAGTTGTAGACAAGATCTCAAGCATACAAACACCATATGAATAGAAAAGTCTATGAGATTAATTGAGTAACCAATATAATGCATATCTCTCATGAGTTAAACAATTTATAAAAAGTAGAGGTGACAAAATGGGTAGGTTGAGTTAGAAATCAAAGTGGGAAAGTTTTAATACGGCTAAAAACGGGCCAATTCAGATATAATATACGTTGTCGTCCTTTTTTCTTGAATTCTGAATAAATAAGTAATAAACTACTTATGATTAAGAAAACTAAGTTATGTAAAATCTCTGGACCCATTTAACCCATAGTGAAGCAGAGCAAATGTTAGCAAGCACACAAATAAGAATAGCATCAAAACTCAAGAAACTATAAGATTGAATTACAGACAATCAACTATAAGTTTCTCGGATGTCCAATGATCACATTGACAAAAAGTTTACCGCTGCAATGCATAAAGTTATTGTATTAACTGACTGTCTAACAATCAATCCTAAATTCAGAACAGCAAAAGGTAAAAGAATCAAACACGGTCATGAATAATTGACATTTTAATGAAACAATAAAATCGATATAAAACAAAACTATAGTTTACCAAAAAACACAGATAGCTCAGTTTTAAGAAAAAGAAAAAAGGAGAAGAAAAGATACCTTGAATTCTCAAGTTTGGCTTAGGGTTTGAAGTGTTTTTGTGCTATTCAGATTATCGCTGGCATCAAAGTAGTTTACATATATTACTAATCACAAGCAATCTGAATCGTTGATATTTCAATTTAAAAGGGAAAAAAACTCCCTAAGGTTAACATCCGATTGTTTAATTGAAATTGAATGTACATTTCAAAGATGGAATGTTGTTACCTTAATCTTGCATACACGAAACCTCCTATGATTCATATTGGGAAATTTAAGTTTTTTAAATCCCACAGAAACTGATGATCGATCACGAAGTGTTCCAGCTTATTTTTCTCCAGTGTTTTTTTAACGTGCTATCATGTTAATAGGAGATAAAATTGAAATTATTTGTTCAATATTTCCTCCTAAAAAGCGGTACGTTTTTGCTCGATCAAAAGGAAATTTGAAAACCATATAATTTTTAAAAAATTTAATTAATAGGATATTAAACATATTAAATGTATCGATTGACCAGTATTAAATTATACACAAATTTATAGGGATGTAGGTAAAGGGCATTGGTGGGATTTTAGGTGTAAAATAGTATTAGGCTTAATTAATCAAGTTGGTAATTAGTATTAAGGGTCCAGATTAGAATCTCTTAATTCATTGATGGTCAAGATTAATTTTAGAGATTAGAGATTAATTAATACAGACTCTCTTTTAATAGGAAAGAGAGATTATTACGAACTTTCACCAACGGGTCGTACACGCTTAGATAAATAAACATACTTGAACAAACACATTTGGACATACTAGTTGAGTGAACTAGCATAGGTGGACATTAAGCATACACCTACACGATTTGGCTTAAGTGGACATTAACCCTCCGCTTACATTTACATAGATGGTCTTTTACATCTACTTACACACACAACCTTATGCGTTTAGGGTGTTAGAAGGTTGCACACGGAAACACGCTTACTTGCTTGTGTGACACCCGTCAATTTAGGGCTAGTAATTAGTGCCTAATCAATTATTATTACATGTAATTAGTTATGTGTTAGGCTAATTAATGTATCAATATATATATTGTTTAATATATATACAATTATGCGATTTGATTAAATCGTGCAATTTTCAAATCGAATGTAATTCGGTTCAATTAATATGGGCGTTGGTGAACGATTTTATTAAGTAATATGACATTATTTAATAACAGTAATTATTCAAAATACTATTTGATAATATTTTGTAATTAATTCGCATCGCACGAAGAAACATCTACGCGATTAGATTATTAAACGCGCAAACAAATCGAAACAAGTTAAAGTTATACTTTATAACGCAACCATTAAATATTTGGTAAAATACTTCATCAAAAATATTGGGTAATTATTCGTATTTAAAACGTATATTTAAACGTATAAAATAAACATTTAACGTTTAAACGAACGGGAGAACGAACACCGCACGGAGCGCGATTGCGGGGACTGAAAAAGGTGAGGCTTTCACCTACACCCCACCTCTTTCCCTCTTTCTTCCATTTTCATTTCAACAAAACACACACACTCCCTAAATTCTCTCCCAAGATTTCATCAATTTTCGGATTTGTAAACCAACCAACAAAAGTTGTATTTTCGTAATCACCATCAAGCAAGGAACAAGATTTACAAAAGCATCATCATCATTTTCGGCCTCTTCTAGCTTCGATTTGAAATTGTAAGAAATTCTCAAAATATTTAGATCTACTCATTTTGGTGTATTATTTCGGTGTTATAATGTTTACACAACTTAGTATTGTCCAAATGTATGAAGAAAACACGATTTTTCAGCCTAAAAATGAGTTAGATTTGTGATTTGGGTCGGAAAAAGCGCGACAGGCGCTGTTTCTGGGCTGGTGTTCATCTTTGCGACACAAGCCTTGTGTCGCAAGGTTGTGTCGCATAAACCCATTTACGTCGCATTTTATGTCGCATCAACCCTTGTGTCGTAGATTTTGCGACACAACGATTATGTCGCACCTTGTGTCGTATACCCTATACGACACAACCCTTATGTCGCTATTGATTTAGCACCGAAAGCTTATGCGACACAACCCTTGTGTCGCAAAGCTCTTGTGTCGCATACCTGACCTTGTGTCGCACGAAACAGAACCAAGAAAACACAGATTTTACTAAGTGTCGAGACCTAAAATTTTATCACCCGATCTCACCCAAATTCAAGTTCAGCTCAACCCCAGCCAGGGGCTCTGCCCCTTGGACCCCGCCAGGGGCTGCCGCCCCTTGGACCCCGCTACCAGGGGCGCTGCCCCCGGACCCCCGTCATTAACGGGCTTCGCTCTCACCCTAGGGTCACGAGTAACAGTGTTACATCTAAACTTTCACACAAAGAGTTAAATTTGTATAACATCAAACACGAATGTGACATGACTCCTAAAACACATTGGAATTTATTTTTTTATAATGCTTCAAAATCATCAAAATAATGATATGGGATTATCATTACAAACAAATCACCAACGGGCCGTACACGTTTTCAAAACACAAGTCAAACAACCAAATCGTAGTAATTTGGATAATTCAATTAACCAAATCGTAGTAATTTGGACATTCTAAGTTGGACGAACACTTACAAGGGCAGTCTTTCGAGATGCCTACTCATGTTATAACCATTGTGTGTCTTGGACACCCTCAGGTTACAAGTCTTCGGACATCAATCTACCGCTAATCAATTCAAGTTTATTAATTTAAACCCTCAGGTGAGTCTCATGGCCCCTATTTTACTGCTTTTTCAATCACGGGTGTGATATTATTGCTCGTTTTGTTTTACAAGTAGAACGCAAGTACAATTCAATCAAATACTACATGAGTTGTTTTCAACTAATCAATAAAGCCCTCCATAGCATAGTCTGGTAATACATCTGTAGCGTGAATGTTAGTATATGATATCATATAGGATTGACAATCCTCGTCCGGGTTAGCACGCACTAACTGGTCAAACGGACGTATTAGCATTTGGGAAGACGAGTGTAGATTAGGCACTCGTAGGAGGCAACTCAGTTGGGTTTCCTTAATTGGACCTGACACTCAAGTTAAGCTCAGACTATGTGCTCATGGCTGTATAACTTTTATTTTGCTTAATTGCATTTTAAATTCAATTATAAAATCTTGCGGTTCATACAAATATATGTTGATATACAAACCTGTGAGCTCACCAGCGTTTCGCTGACCCATTTTAGCATGTATCACAGGTGACCAGTAGTAGGTTGGACTGCTTAATCAAGATCCATTAGCTCGAGTCAGCATGCAAACAAACAGAGATTTAGCTGCATTATTACATTTTGTATAGTTTAATTATGTACTTAAATCTCTCAATTTCAAAAGGAGCTAATGTAAACGATACTTTAATGTAAACTTTTATTTTATCAATTTAAATGTAAAACGACGCATGTAGTGGTCGTTTACTATTAATCTCTGTGCTTTGATTATTGATTAGTAACACCCAAATCCTGCTTCCGCTAAACGACATATTTGGGGGTGTTACAGCTTGCTATTTGACAAATTGTTTGCTTGCTTATTGCTAAACGCAGGTGAGTTTAATAGCCCCTTTTTTTTACTCGTTTTAACTATTTTGGGCTGAGAATACATACACACATGTTATATACACTGTTTTTATAACTGCTTTTATACAACTGTTTTTATACAACTGCCGTTATGCAACTGCTTTTATACAACTGTTTAATAAACATTGGAAAACAAATGAAACAAGGATAACACATGAGTGAGACCATAATCCAACAAAGCCCTCGCACATCGTAGTTCATTAATCTTGATACATGAATATTAATGGACAGATCTATTGGGGATTGACACCCCCGTCCGGGCTAGTCGCTCTAGCCAACCCACGGATGCAGTATTATTTGTTTGAAAATGTGTTCCGGATTAGACACTTACTGAGGCAACAATAAGGGTTAAGCTTCGAACTATGAGCTCATGACGCAAAGGATAACAAATGATAACAAAGGATAACAAATGATAACATGACACTTTTACAATTGTCTTTGCATATGTGCAACGCAAAGGAAATCTCGTGTTTCTTACTTATGTTTTCAACCGTTTAAACCTATGAACTCACCAACTTTATGTTGACCCTTTTTAGTATGTATCTCTCAAGTTCATAGACGCAGTAGGACTACCCACAGGAAACAACGTACTAGAGGTCGTTCGAAGTAACTTGGTGTGATGATACTTGATTTGGTCGGCGCCCCTGACACCTCATACTTCCGCTGCCACGTGTATTTGGGGTGCGACAAAATCCTTTCTATAAATAATTTAAATCTATTTTTAAAATTTATTTATCAAATATTATTATTTTGAAATAATAATACACGAAAAACCTAGACGTTTAGTTTAAAACGTAACAAATGCGGTTAAAACGCGCAACTAAGCCTGACAACCAAACAAAACCCTAATTAATATTTTGACAACTCAAATTTAAGTGTTTTAATAACACTTCAATGAAAAATAATCCCACACATATCGTGAAATAAAATGACGAAAGAAAACGCTTCGCGATTTAACCGAATAACCGAAAAACGAATAAATGAACACCGATTGCAACACAGTCTGGAAACAAAGCTTAAAAATCACAAACTCCCACCCATGGGGCCCCCATGGCTGGCCCCCTCTCTTCCTCTCTCATTACATATGTATGTTCATCATTGATATTCCCTGTCCCTCTATTAGATTTTCATGCAACCCATTCTTCACCACTTAAACACTTCTCATTTTCTCTCTACATTTCTCTACTCTGTCATTCTGTCTAAACATTTCTGGAGAATCCCAGCCTCCACAACCACCTAATAACCACCATTGACCACCATCCACCTCCCTTTGACCACCATACAACCACCACTTCAAAACTTCATAATTTTGCAAGGAAATTTCAAGACAAGCATCCTCATCTCCTTCTCATCATCTAAACCTCATTGTGAGGACATTTCTCTTCATCTTAACTCTCTAATTTCATGAAGTCAAAGTTCACTCAAGTAATATGATCATAAACAAACTTAAAAAACTAACTTTTCTTAACTTAAAACTCATAAATATGTGAGAAAAACTTCTGACCACAAAGTTGTGCTCACTTCCATGATTTTTAGAAAAATCATCTCTCCATTAAAATCGACGATTTTATAGTCAAAACTTAATTTCAAGAAGTAAGCTTTCTAATCCCGCAAACCTCATACTTTTCTGAGCTCAATAACTATCTTTAATAATTTTTTGTAAGAACACGAATACAATCTGCCCAGAAAAGTCAGAACATATCTTGAGTTACGCAACTCCAAATAACTTGAAACCACCACCAAAACCTCACAAATTTTGTTAGCTACAATTATCATGTTGACCACTTTTCTTGAAAATCTATAGATTTTGCCCAGAATTGCAATCTTCATGCATAACAAGTAAATAAGTTGGTGTCTTAAAAGATCACCCATGCTAGTTGTTCACTCAACTAGAGAATGTCCACGTATTTGTCTTAGTATTTCGTTTGTAGTTTGAAAACAAGTATGGCCCGTTGGTGACGTTTGTTGAGACACATTCTGTGTCGACAGATTTAGCTAGTAATAGTACTTTGATTATTGAAATTAAGTTTGTATATCGGTTTCTTTTGACTTTAATGTCAAAGCATTATCATTTGGTAAACATTTACATTATTTTTATAGAGTGCTGAAAAATGTTGACCAGGATTGACCGCGAACCGAGATTGCACTGCGAACCGAGTTCGCGGTGCGAACCGAGTCCGCGAACCTAACCGAGTTCGTGATGTGAACCGAGATTGCGGTGCGAACCGAGTTCGCGGTGCGAACCGAGTCCGCGAACTGAACCGAGATTGGATCTCAGCTCGCGAAATTGGTTGTTCAGCGATTTTAAGCTTTAAAAATGAGTTTTAGTTCGATTTTTGGGCGTTTTGATGTTATAAAAAGGTTCTAACATGTATATTCACAATATCTAAGTAATTTCTAGAAAGAGAAACGATTTCTAGAGAGAGAGTGAGTAAAACCTTAGTTTTTGATGAAAATGGAGATGGAGAAGATGAGGTAGATGATGATGATCCTTGGGCTTGTTCTTGATGATGATGATGAACGATTTGTGGTGGTGGTGTCACTGATTTCAGTTTTTAGAGTGAGAGAATGGAGGTGAGGTTGAGAGAGATGAGAGAATTTGAGGTGAATGTGTGTGTGAAATGAGATAAATTTGGGAAAGAAATGAGTTTAAAAGGAGTTGGGTCATGGGTCGGTTTGGGTGGGACTCACGGGTTTGGGCCGACCCAACTTGGGTCTCGGGCTCGCGTGTTTGTGTTTCCGAATCGTATTATGTCTCGTAGTCAGTTAAATCCGTAGTCGTTTAATCGCGAAATCTTTTTAAGATTTTTAAATATGTCTTAAACAAATACGAAAATTCGTGTAATATATTATCGTAATATATTATAGTAAATAATGTTTGTTTGGATAATTCCACGTTATTTATTAACTTTGTCACCAACGTCCATAATAAATACATGTCGGACCTCGTCCGGTTCATAAGTGTATGATTTAACAAATCGTGAGCGCGTGTATGAAATTACACGAAATGTCACGTATATTTAGATTAATACAAAACTAAATACACGTAATTACAAGTAGTTTATGCACTAATTATAGTCAGAATTTGGCGGGTGTCACATTAACCCTCCACCTACACAATTGGTAAGTGGATATAAACCCCCACTTATATAATTGCTATAGATGGACTTTTGAGATATCTACTTACACAACCTTATACGTTTAGGGCGTTAGAAGGTTGTATTCGGAACACAAATACTTGCTACTATTTGCTCTTACTTGCTAGCTAACTCAGGGGAGTTTCATAGCCCCTTTTTACTGTTTTCTAACTGGGATGAGAGTACATACAACTGCTTTCATGATCACAAGTACTGGTAACAACTTTTTATACGGATTGCATGAGACCTGATTAATCCACTAAAGTCCTCTACCCATCATAGTTCGTTAAAACTTGTGCGTGAATATTATTGGATAGATCTATCAGGTTTGACAAACCTCGTCTGGGCTAGTCGCGCAAGCCAACCCACGGGCGCAATATTATTTGTGAATTTGAAGTGTACTGGATTATACACTTACCAAAGGCAAACAACGTTAAGCTTGAACTATGAGACTCATTGCAAATGGTATACACATATTGCATTCGTGCAATACTTTCATCATTGTAGGCGATACTTTTTAAACTATCATCTTTGAATGATGCAAATGTGAAATCTTGTGATCATACCGATAACAACTGTTTACAAACCTATGAACTCACCAACTTTATGTTGAGCTTTTAGTATGTATTTCTCAGGTAACCCACCACAGTAGGACGCTTATGGAAGCTTCTAGCTCGAGTCGCATATTTTCAAACAACAAGAGATTAGATTGAATTAAGATATTTAGTATAAACTATGATGTATTAGAAATCTCTTAACTATTACTGTGAACTCCGTGAATGATGTAAACATTTTAAATTTTATGGAATGTAACTTTTTTTAAAAATGTCTCATTTAGAGGCCGTTTGTTGTAATCTTTGTGTGATGATATTTGATTTGGCCGGCGCCCCTGTGACACCTCCTACTTCCGCTGCCACGTGTCTTGGGGGTGCGACAAGTTAACACTTACTCGAACTAATAGAGGGGTAATATTTTAATATCGCTTGGAGGATACTCGAAGTTCTGCTTTTATTCTTTCATGTCACACCCCCAAATTCGTTGATTTTGATTAGCGGAAGCATTTAGTTAAGTATGGGGTAATGACACCAACATTGTGCATGCATACGTAACAGGGCATATGATTACAACAGAACATATATTATAAGAATGCCAATAGTAATAGTTACAAAGTTTTACAATTCATCGAATTGTACAAACGTAAAAGTAGTTATGTTTAAAAAAGTAGATTTCGTAAATATGACTAAAACAACTTTAGTTATATAAAAGAAATCCATATGTTTCAAAAGTTGGCATCCTAAAGCTTCAAGGGTCGCCTAAGTTCCATATGTGTGGGTGGTCCTTACGTGTGCTACTAATTCCCTAAAAAACTTAGTAAAATGTCAACAACGAGGTTAAGTGAATTCACAGGTTTTAAATTTGTAAATACAGTTCGTTAAACCAATTACGTTCGTAAACAGTTGTTGCCATGATAGTTAAGCACACGTTTTGTGGGATGTTATCCAAGTATAGTTCAGTTAGGATGTTGCCCAAAATACAGTTTATAATACGTTGTTGGTCGTACTCCAGCGTTCCCAAAACAGTACCGGTCGTTCTCTGGTCTAAAGACGCACGGGTCGTTCTCCCATCCAAGTACTGCTGGTCGTTCTCCAGCGAACACAGTACCGGTCGTTCTCCGGTCTAAACACGCACGGGTCATTCTCCCGTCCAAACACTGCTGGTCGTTCTCCAAAGAAACAAAACACTTTATCAAAATAGTTTACCGGTCATTCTCCGGTTTACCAAGTATAGTTTAACATGTTTGTATTAGCTTGTAGTATGAAAATGTTATTTCATAAGCACCGGTTATTACAAATGTTTAACAGTTCTAAAGTACTCTAATCGTTCGAGTAAACAAGCAAGTTAGACAATTATGTAAGCAAAAGCAGTTATGGCAATCAGTAAAATAGTTGACTATGTTTCTCACCCCAAGTTGGAAGCAGTAAAACAGTTAAAAGTAGGGCTGTGAACTCACCTGAGAGTGCTAGCGATCCTAAGATACACATATCGCCTTAATGGTAACCTCCTAGTGTCCTAAACACGTGATGTTATATAAGTAAGAGACAAATTAGTTTGTCTAAGCGAGTTGTGAAAGTATTTATTTGTTGTTCGGGTTTGGAAATCATGTACGGGGGTCCGGGGTCTTGGAAAATTTTTATTTCTACTACATTGCTTTAGTAAAAACGCACGTGAAATCCAAATTCGGAGTAAAATCAAGTGGTAAAATATGTTTCTGACCCTTAGTGAAAAACATGTGTTTTTAAGGTTCTGAGTTTTGCGACATAAGGACTGTGTCGCTAAAAGGTTCTGCGACACAAGGGTTTGTGTCGCCATGTGCGACATCCGTAATTTAACACGACATAAGGTATTGTGTCGCTATATGCGACGTTCGGATTTGCTGCGACGTAATGGATTGTGTCGCACCATGCGACATAATAGTTTTTGCGACACTGACTGCGACATAGGCTATGTCGCAG